>CM055611.1:8614860-9814860 GCA_029379385.1 Quillaja saponaria | reverse complement strand
CTCAATTGTTACTAGAGCTGATCCTTTAGCTAATGAGGTAAATCCTTTATATATTTTAGAAGAGCTCATGCAAGATGTTTTTGATGAGTTAGCTAAAATGTATGTTATAAAAGTGGTTGAACTTAGAAAAGCTATTAAAAAAATAACTACATTAAAGATGACAATCTAAATTTCTAGTTGTGACTGTTGATTTGCATGCTTCATCTTTTGATGAACCTGAATAGTGTTCGAATCAAATTCAAATTTGAATTCTAATTTTTTGAATCGAATTTGACTAGTTCAGTTTGAATTCCAGCCTTAACTGGGGTTCAGTCCCCCTACTTTCCTTTTTAATTTTCTCACATTTTTAGGATTTTTTATGCAGTCCTTCCGGAAGATTCGAATTACATTTTATGAAAGTAGTCATTACTTTGATAATTTGGACATAATCCTTGCAATAGCTTTAAAGAAGGTTTTGTCACTTGAGTGCTTGGACTGTTGTGTGGCTTTAGCTCAATTTTCTGTTTAAAACAGACATGATGTCAGACTTGACTTTTCCTTTCAATGTGAAAGCATTGCACATAGATCAGCTACAACTATTTGATTTGTTCAATATTTAATGTAGCTGGTAGGAGTATTTGTTGAGAAAATTTCCATATCAATCATTTTATTTATCGAATATTCAAATGATGAATTTCAAAGACTTCCACTTTCTCACTCATTTTCAGCTGATGGTCATTTAATCCAAAATAATGAATTTGATTTTGGCTCTTCGAGTCCTTAATAAAATTTTTCTTATAGATGCCAATCAATATGATGCGTTTTATAACTTCCCAATCTCAAAGCTCCTTGGATTTATCAAAACTATAAGAGAGCTTTAATTCAACAATTCATTTCACTTCAATTGATGAGCCAGCATTTGAATCATCTTAATAGATAATGCATTGACTAATTTTCACCTGTTGAGTTTGCTTAAGCAGATATTCATTTTAGGAGTTTGGAGCTTACTTCCACTGACAACCATTTATCAAAACCATGTGCTTCATTCCTTCAGTTTTCAATTGCTTCTTAGCACTTGAACCTTTAGATTTGTGATAACCCTATAATCTAATATGCAATTAATAGGTAAATTGAAGCTATTTTATTAATTTACTTGGAATCAACTTTTTTTAGATAGGAATTGAATTATAAATGAAACTAATATATATATATATATATATATATATATACACACGCACATTATCTTTGAGACCAATGATTATTATATATAGTTAAATAGGATAATATATACCATTTATTTGAGGAACCAAATAATAACCACAAGTTATATTAAAATAGTTATGTTAATTTTTATACCTATTCTACCAACCGACCTAGTCTTCTTGGTTTTTTTCCTTTTTTTTGTTTTCTAGCCGTGGTTGCTAAAATTCCTCCCCTGTTTTCTCTTGGCATGGTGAAGCTGTCTCTTACTTTTAGAAAGACAAATAGACAGAAAGCTTCTTGTTCTCGTTGGGTGTGGGATTTGGTGAGGTTAAGTAAGTCTCCTTGCTTTCATCAATTTGGGCGTGGTTAGGACCGAGTTGGTTGTCCACGAGTGCAGCTCCTTGAACAGGGTTTAGACGTGGCTCTTCATCAAATAGGTTGGCCGAAGCAGTTGTACCTGTTCGGGCAGAGCAGCTGCATCTGACGGCCATCAGTGACACCTGCAACAGCTTTGGATTGTGGAGACGTTGGTGGCAGCGGTGTGGAGTGGAGCAGCCATAAATGGCAGTAACAGTAGGGGTAGTATGTAAACTTGTGTAATTGTGGCAGTAAATAAGTGATGGTGGTGTGATTGTGAGATGTATTAATAGGGAAAATAATAGGAGTATGGCAACAAAGAGATCCTTCCTTTTTAGTCACTACTAGGGAGATACTCGTGCCAAATGGCACAGGTTGCAAAGGTTATGCAAAGAAGCATTGCATCTTAATAATTGTTATTGAATATTTTCATAAAACAAATAATACATCATAAAATTATTGTAAAAAAAAAAAAAACAACATTAACCTATATGATTGAACCACGGATAGATTTTTGACATAATTCATACAATGGTTTGGAATGCATTACACACAGTATGTTAGCATCCTCTAAAACAAACTAAAATATGCTGCATCTTCTTACACTATCTTAAACCTCCTTGGCCTCTATTTGCAATTCACATCATTAAAAAAGACAAAGGAAATGCTGACTACGCTTCAAAGCAAAGCCACCAACTAATATAAACTTTCCTTGTTCTAAATCATCTACTCTGCAAAACATAAATACATGCTTATAAATAAATTCAAGCATAATATTATTGAATAGACAAAGCAACATTTAATAAAAACACTACAAATAAGCAATCGCCGTTCTATTTCACTTCAAAGTTACACCTGATCTTTTCAAACTAATAAGATCCTTTGTAGTAGATAACACTGGGGAAAAAAAATATATTAGAACCAAACAAAACCACCACTTCCTTCCTTTCTACTTCAAAATCAATGTATCCATCAGTTAGAAGTTGAAGATCAAACAATTTTCTATGAAATTGATACCAAATCTATAGTTCAAAATCAACTATAGATTGTCTAGCATAATGGAAAGGCTCCCTTGCAAATTAAATTCTAGATGAAAGTATGCTTGATTGTCTTCGATATTACTCATAGTCCTCATAGTCTTTTTTTCTTTTGTAAAGGCGATGGAGTTCATGTGTGTAACATGTGAAACAACTATCTAAGACTTAATTCAAACATCTAGAATTGTTGGAACTTGGAACTTGGAACTACAATTTCAACATTCCAAGACAAATTAAAATCTTTGCTACACTATTTACCCAAAAAGAGAAATGGAAAAGAAACAAATATTAAGCCTTTTAGCTGAAAATGCATATCTCATGCATGGAAAAGTACTCATGATTCAATATAATTTCCCTCATATTCACCTTATCATATACCCTATATCCATCCTTTGTTGGACTTGTTGAGAATACAATATAATACTGTTCGACTTTGGAGATTCTGTTTTCTTCATCGAGCCAACAGATGTTTATAGCATTATCTATTAGACATGTGCATTAAATAACATCCTAGTAGATACATTTCAGAATATACTTTTGTAAGCTTTAATGTATCCAAAAAAAAAAAAACTCTAAGCTTCAAAAGTAAAACCAACTCAAGAAAATCAAAGGACAATTATATGTTGGTTACACATCTTGCAAAAAATACGTGCTAAAATTAATTGACTGCAACTTAACAATATACTACTCCTAGAATTATGTTTTCGAGAAGTATAGAAATTATAATTCATTCCAGCACTAAAGAGCTAGTGGTAAGCACTAAGTAGACATCTAAATTAGAGAAGACCTCTTTGTATATTCGAAGTTTCCATAGATTGAATATGAATACTTAGAAGAGAAGTGATAGAAGTCATGATTATCTTAAAAATGAATTTTGCAATATATTGTAAAATCATTCAAGAATAATGTTTTAAATTAAACTGTTAACATGTATTGATGATAAAACTTAACAGAAGGCTTCGGTTGAAAAATTCTCAATGGCTTATATTATTTAGGATTTAGATCACCAAAAGCAAATATAATTACTATATCAAAATAATAATGATAGCCAATTGAATATCATAAACAAAGTCAACAAACCTAAAATCCAAACAAAAAAAAGAAAAAAAAAAGCAAAGGATGTGAAACATACCATGACTCCTTGACTGTGAAAGAGTTCCAATTCAATCTGTCGAATAAATAATGTTGATATGAAGGAGAACTACACTTGGAGGAATCAAATTTTGAGAAATATACATAAGCTACTGCTCTTTTATTAAGTAAAAATCTTATCTACATATACTTTAATTATTTGAAAACAAAATTCTATATGATCTAAGTATTAGGAGTTTTCATTCATGATAGGAGTACACATGTCATAATCAAAAAAGGGTAAAACTTTCTTTCTTTCTTTTTTTTATACAAAATATGTTCAATTTGAAGCATGTTAATTCCAAAAATAGCACTAAGAAAATTTCTTCTTATATGTTTCTTTTCTCTTAAATCTTATAATATATGCATAGCTGACACGATAAATAGTTACAAACTGCAGATTAGAAATCATGCAATGTTCACTTAGGAGGGGATACACTAAATTACAGCATAGCAACCCAAAGAGCATACATGAGAACTCTAAATCACATATAAGCATTTACATTAGCTCCTGCACTGCGAATTTGAATATCATCACATACTTGAAATATAGATAGCAGAACATAGATGTCAAACTCTGACATGGTGAATCTCTCAGTAGGAAAGGTTGTTGGATTCATGGACCATGATAGATTCAACTCCTTTTATAACTAAAATGTCACTTGCTACAATTTGAAAATAATTAAGTTATTCAAATCAAATCAAATCCTAGGAACCTAAACTAACAATATCACTGATCAAAACAGAAAAATATGGAATAATAGGGAATACATTTGATCGAAAAGAGCAATATAAAGCAAAACTAAACATCCCTCATAAATTATCTGCAATCTAGCTAATTGATCATAATCATTAAATTACATAGTACAACAAAAGTTAGTCATTAACTGAAGATGATAGTGGTTAATAACAGTAAGAAAAAAATTTCACTACCTAATTACTTGAATAACTACAAAAGAATTCAATTCAACAAAACAATGAAACAAAAGCTTACTTACATAAGTTTTCAAAATCGTCTGGTTTATCAATTGTGCATATGCTTCTACCTTATGCAAGGCCGTAATATTGAAGTTCATATATCAGTTTAATAGTCCGTATTACTAAGCTTATTTATTTAAAGAATAAGTTTAAGAAATATTAAATAGGATAGAGATCTCATGATTATAGCCAATAACATAGCATACAGCAGACGTGATATGCATTCCATAGAAACATGAATGTAAACAATTACTTGTTCAGAGTAACTGGAATCTAGATACACAATATCTGTTAATAAAACTAAAAGGTTAAAAAGGAAGCATACAACATATGAAAGAACTGTACTTCAGGAACCCTTGCATAATTTAGTAGCAGAGTATATATAGTAGAAATAAACCAAACTAACTATTTGGCTCTTCTAATTGTTTTGGGGTTAGCCTTTGAAGCTTCCCAGCTTTGGCCAAGTTTTGTATGATTATCATCAAAAACTTGGGCAGACAATACAAACCTAACCCCATTGCCAATTCAAAGATGATGATTTGGGAACTTATGTGATTCTATTTGGAGGTTGTTTCTATTGGGAATTCAGCACCAACATTGTGAGGATTACCCTTTTCAATTGTAATATGAGTTAGGGTAATCTGAAATGCCATTTTGACTTGTTTAATGTTCATAGAACAAAGTGTGGTGATGGGCAGTGCTATTGGCGTGTGGATCAAGATGGGATTGTATAACAAAGCTACAAATAATTATGACTTATATTTGGCTAAAGTGAACTTCATAATTTAATATGTAAGAAAATAAGAAAATTCTTGTATTGACAATTTTTCTTTTGCCAATTTTGACATAATGATCTTCAAATGCAATCATGTAGACTAATATTTTTCATTGAGATTATGCAGGATTGGCAAAAAAAAAAAAAAAAAAAAAAAAAAAAAATGACATGGAAAAAACAATAGTAGATGAAATAAGAATTACAATTAGAACAAAGTTGATTTTGGATCAAATTATAGCAATTAAAAGTTAGAATTGGAACAAACATAAACTGCCTCCCAACTTCTTCCTAATTTCTGAAGGTCTTGTGGGTCAAATGATCAAAATCAACAAAACCCCAACTAGAAATTCAAAATAGGAAAGTGAAATCAGAGTTAAAAAAGAAAGAAAAAAGAAGAAGTTATTCAGAGACAGAGGTTCTAAATTCTCTAACATAAATAAGGATCAAATTGTAATGCTATGAAGTTAGAATCATAACTAACCTGTTCTGCCTCATCTTCTTCCCAGTTTCTTCATAATTGAAATATGATCAAAATGAACAAAATCCCAATAAATATTTGGAATCGCAAAAAAAAAAAAATTAGAGTTGAAGTGATAAAATTTTTCAAAGAGATGGATAAGCCTTAAGCTGTCTGTATAAAGTTTTTGAAGCATAAATCTGAGAGGGGAAAATAGAAATACCATAAATGAAGGCATCACTATAAATACCACAAATCTGGAAATTTTGGCATTTATATCTTCTTGGAAACTTGACGCAAAGCTCAATGTTTTTATTTCTCAATCTTCAAACCCTTTCTAACTAAATGGATAAGAAGAAAATGAAAGCCTGGTTTAAAATTGAAGAATCATAAATAGAGCTCCTCAAAAATTTATTAGAAATTAATAAAGAGGAACAATTAGGGACTTGAAAGAAAGGATGGAAGGAACAAAAGGAAAAGAACATACCGTCGTCTAGGTGAAGTTTGTATCTCAAAGAGCCGACTTCATTCTAGTCTAACCCCTCTTTGATTCCACTATGTACCCTAAGTTCAACATTAACACCCATCATTTTGAAAGGAAACAATGACCTTGTTTCATTCCTTGGCCTCTTCGTTTTAACTTTAAAAGAGGAACCTTATAAACAATAAAGAAAATCAACATACTGAAAAAATCTAAGAACTTGAAAGACCCAACCTCCATGCAGTAAAGGATCAAAAATTTGAAGATCTCGAACGTGAATATGAAGCTATGCTCACCAAAGAATTCTGGTTGTAACTTTCTCCACTTTTGTAAAGGAGCTTCTGTCAAAGGTAGAAAGATAGAGATGGATTAGGAAATTGGTAAATTGAGAGGAGAATAAAAAAAATTCCGACATAAACAAAAATGAAAGGAATTTCAACGACGCCTCACTTGCTCAATCAAGGTCACCAATCGTTCAAGAGCTATGTTTCCTCTCCCTCACCAACTGCAAACCTCCCCAAAATCCACCTCAAATCAGGGTCAGTATCCTCCCTAAATAAGGAATTACTAGAAGAGAAGAAAATGAAAAAAGGAAAGTGAGAAGAAAGGAAGTCGCATATGAGGAAAGCAAAAAAATTGGCAATTATGTAAATTAAGAATTACAGGAAAAGTGAGAAGAAAGGAAGTCACATATGAGGAAAGCAAAAAAAATTGGCAACTTTGTTCTGCCTTCCTTAATTTGGGGCTTGGCCATACCAACGCCATTAACCCCCTGTATCCTGCACCAAAATCCCTTAAAATTTGGCTATCCCGATTTTGTGCACATCCATTGACCATTGCTCCCCAAAATCAGCTGCTCCAAAGCAAAAAAAAATGAGGTAAGCAACGTATATGAACAATTTCTCTAAGGGAATAGTGGCTACAGTGAGGGACTCCCTCACAAAACCAAAACTTGCGCTTTTAAAGATGTAATAGAAGTAAGCGTTTTCTTACTTAGTTGATATGTGGTTACGCTAGTTAAGTTTTTCTAGTATTAGTTGTGATAGTTAGGATGATAATAATAGGTGATTAGTTGGTATTATGTAAGTAATATAATAACATGAGTTAGGAAAAGGAATTAGGAATTTAAAATGTGTACATAAAAAATTAAGATAGTGTATTTTAGATTAATGAAAGTTGAACAATGAGTTCGCATGCAATTTAATAAGTTAATCCTAAATAATGTAGGAAATAAAAAGGAAAGATGTTATAAATGTTGAAAAGCATAGATACATACGAACAAGTATGGATGAAGGAAAAAGGAGGAATTAGATACTAGTTCTTTAATAAAATACTTAACAAAACTTAAATCTTGGTATATGTATATATATGTATATATATATATACTATACATATATAAATTTATATAATTCTTGTTAGCTATATATTGAATTAGGGAATGTAAAAGTTAGATGAGTACAAAATTTGATGTCTTGAATAAATTTGGATAACTAACTTTGTTTTAAGATATTTGATTGTCTTCCAAATAAAATGTTAAATGAATAGTTTTAACTATTGAATAACTTCAAGTGACTGAATTAAATCTAATTTAAGTATAGAACATAAACAATATAAGAAGTTATAAGGCTATATTTATTATATGGGCAGTTATATAAGTAGAAAAATTCTAAATTCGTGTAAAAGGAAACATGTTTGTTAAGTGTTAAACAAATTTCTTAAAGAATTTAAATATTACAATGCATATAGAAATTGATTTACAAATAGTGAATTTAGAATTTTAGAATTAATTTGATAAAGAATATATGAATTGGTGATTTTCAGCTTCGGATCGTGTCGAGGATACCTCGACACCTTTGCAGACTAGACAGATACCCCCGACACCTTTGCAGACTAGACAAATTAACAAATCACGACCTTGAACTTGTGAGTGAATTATGTACTTTATGGTTATCAAATTATTGTGTGCAATTATGTGTATATTTGAATTGATGTGTTATAATAAAAATTAAGCAAATGAGTTATTTCAGTGATTTAATTAGATGATATGTGTTTGACATTAAATGTGGTTGATAAGGGCTAACAATGTGAAATTTTTCTAAAAAATGGTTTTCATTTTTGAAATTAAAGTTCAGGTGCACCTAAGATATTTAAATTTGATAGTTGATATGAGTTATTCTGATTCTAACAATTATTTTGAAAACAATTAGAGTGCTTAGCCCCGGTAGGATGGAATTGTGTAAGAAGAATTACTTGTTGTGTTGGCAAGTGAATGCCCGATAGGGGAGGTATTGTTGTGCGGGGCTGAGTTACTTGTTGGCCCTTTGTTTGTTAAATTGTTTGGTTGTTTGAATGGTTTGATTGATACGTTAAAATTTGTGATCTAAGTGAATTGTGATTATATGAAAGTTTTAATTTCATATGTGCATAAGTGATTCAATTATGAATTCAAACTATGACATATGTGATGTGTGATGCTAGTACCTTTAAGGTACACAATTTGCTCACTGAGTCTATGTGACTCACTCTTTCCTTTATGGTTGTTTTATTTAGTTTTCAGGAATCCCACTATTGGTTGTAAACAAAATTGTTACTTATTGATTCTATTATGGCAAGGTATATCTTAGCAATCGCACACTTGGACCGTAAAGGACAATACTTGCAGTCGCTTAGAGTGTCATGCATTGTCGTCAGATATATTATATTTAAATAGTATCCAGGGTTACGGGGGTATGGACACCCATTCTCCCGGCTAGTCATACATTCATTTGAGGGTGTGACAAGATCATTCATTTTACCTGATATGGTAAAACATTGTGTTTCAATTAGTAGAAAGTCAGCAATTAAATGCTTTGACACGATTTTAGCAGTTGGTTCGTATAGATAGTTATTTCAGCTATTTAACTACCATTTGCATTTAAGCAGAAGGTAGATCTACTAATGAATATTTCATCACTTGTGAATGATAATGATTAATGAACGGAGCATTCCATTCTATTGACTTTATATTTAGTGAGTTAAGAATAAGACTTCTCACAACTATGCATTTTAGCATATCTCCTTTGAGCTTTTTTTTTTTTTGATAAGCTCACTAATAGATGTTTTGAAGCTGTGGATTTCATCATTTCAGTAGTCATCTTTCAACATTAATCCTTTTGTTCTTCAGTCTTATGTGATGTCTTTAGAGGATGATATTGAGAAATAAAGATTTTGACTGTAATTCTCAATTCTTGAGTTAGTTGCTAAAGATCTTGTTTAATTTGTTAGAAGGGTTCTTAAAACTCTATTTAATACTCATTGATTTTCCTCATGATTGGGTACATACAATTAAGATATGTAATATCTAATATTTTTCAAATAATGAGTTTATCTATGATTATAATAGAGTTCAATTGATTGATCTGTTCAAAAGATAAGTTTAACTATTTGATTTATGAATAGAGAAAAGATTATTTTGTGAGTAGTAAAGCTTAAACATAAAATGATTCAATAGAGGAGATGGTCAGAACTATGTTTTTTGTGAAAATCCTCCATCACATTACTTTTGAGTTAAAGCTGTTAACATTGCCCATTACATTATGAATAGAGTTTTAGTAACGCCAATGTTAGGGAAAATCCAATGTGAATTGTAGAAATGAAGAAAACCTAACATCATGCTTTTGGTTGCGAGTTCCTTATTCATAATAATAACAAAGATAATTTGGATAAATTTGATGATAAATCTAATGAAAAAATATTTCTTGACTATTCTTGAACTAGTAAAGTTTATAGAATTTTTAATAAAAGAAAGTTGATTATTGAAAATCTATTCATATTGCTTTTGATGAACATAATCCTCTATTTATAAGATTAGTTGATGATGACAGTGCATAGATATTTACAAAAAGCTAACCAGATTTCAACTTAAGGAATTTAGCTGAAAAGGACAACAAACATCAACTAACCAAGACAATGGACAAACAAAAGCTGAAAAGGACAGCAAATCACCTGAAGCTTGAAGTTAAAATGGATGCAAAAGTTTACACCTAAAATCTTCCAAAATGTTGGAAATATGTCAGAAGTCATCCAGTTGATCAAATGATTGGTGATCCAGAACAAGACCAAAACTACAAACCTTAAGTGCTTTTGACGCCTTCATGTCTTATACTGAACCAAATAACTTGAGGAATATTGAAGATGATAAATCATGGATTGATGCTATGCAAGAAGAATTAGTTAAATTTGAAAGAAATCCAGTGTGGGAAATTGTCTCTGGACCTGACAAATATTAAGTGATTGTAACCAAATGGGTTTATAGAAATAAAATGGATGCATATGGAGTTGTGGTCAGATTCAAACTAAGGTTAGTAGCACAAATTGTATAATCAAAGAGAATGTATTAATTTTTGATGTTGTTGCTAGATTATAAACTATTAGATTATTTTTTGCATATACTTTTTTCAGAGACTTTATTTTTTATCAAATGTATGTCAAAATTGTTTTTGTAAATAGTTTTATAAATGAAGAAATATATGTTAAACAATCTCGTAGCTTTCAAGTTTTTGATAAAGCTAACCATGTTTTCAAATTTAAAAAAGGTTTTGTTTGGTTTAAAGGAAGCTCCTAAAGATTGATATGAAAGATTAAGTAAATTTTTAATTGCAATGACTTTCAAAGCAGTAAACTTGACACCAAATTGTTTATTAAATTGTCTAATATTCTACTAGTGTAAATTTATGTTGATGACATTACTTTAGGATCTACTAATGAATCACTCTTTCAAGAGCTTGCAAAGTGCATACAGAGTGAGTTCGAAATGAGTATGATGTGGGAACTCAATTACTTACTTGAATTCCAAGTGAAGCAATCAAATGAAAGAATTTTCATTAATTGGTCAAGTACGTCAACAATTTGAGCAAAAGATTTAGACTTAAGAGTGCTAAAGTAATTGGAATTCCAATGAGCACATCAACTAAACTGGACAATTATGAATCTGGTAAGCTAGTAGATGATTAGAAGTATAAATCAGGTATGGTTGGATATATTCTTTATCTCACTACTTGTAGACCATATATATTTGCATGTATGCTAGATATAAATGTTGTCTCAAAATGTTCCATTTAACTATTGTTAAGGGAATTCTTAGATATTTTAAGGAACTAAGTATCTTGGCTTCTTTTATTGTAAATGTGATAATTTTGAATTAATTGGATATTCATATGTCGACTTTGCAAGATATAGACTTGATAGGAAAAGCATTAGTAAATCAACACGGTAAGGATGACTTGTTTTTTGGTTTAGCAAGAAATACCATTTAGTTGCTTTAATTATCTACAACTGAGGCTGAATATGTTGCAACTGAGGAGTTATTATACTCTGTTGTTGTGGACGAAACAACAATTAATTGATTATAACTTGCTATGTGATCATATTCCTAAATTTTGTATAACACTAGTGCTACAAATCTCATTAGAAATCCTATTTAGCATTCTAGAATGAAACATACTGAAGTAAGACAACATTTTATTAGATATTATGTTTGAAAAAAGGATATTGTTTTGAACTTTGTCAACTAATCAGTTTGCTAATATTTTTGCAAAACCCCATAATGAAAAACAATTTTATAAAATTTGAAAAGGACTTGGACTATCTACTCCAATTTGTTAGTTTAATCTATATGCATAATTGCTTGTATATGATTTAAATTGTTTACAAAATTCTTTGTGTATGATTTGATCTACGCATTAGCTGAATTTTCTTAAAACTAGGTATTTCAATCAACTACACTCGCACAACTTGAAGAGTAGTTGAACGTGTCTTAGCTGACCATATCAACTGACTTTTAGTGAGTTGATACCTACAGCAAAGCTGACCTATAGTCAATAGAGAAACTACTTTTAGGTAAAAGTTAATCAATCATCATTCATTCATTACATATCATTTTCCAAATTTCAAGAAGCTCAAATGTTTTGCTCCAATCTGGAACTATTGAAAACATTCTTCCAACTTCACAAATTTAGACTCAGATCTTCTCATATCTGAAATGACACCCAAGAAATGAAATTTACTAAAAATCAGTAAATCATAATATAACTTTACAGGATAAATAAATTTACCATTAAAACTAATTTCATATTAGTCTTATTATTTAAATTAAAATTTTGTTTATCACTTCCACTAATTGTATTTATAATTTTAAATTTGTAAGTTTAAAATATTAATTAAGTATATTTCTATTTTTTTTATAAAAAAAGAAAGTAACTTAAAAATTTAAAACTAATAGATTAATAAATATAATTATTAATTAAAAAATATAAAAAAAATATAAAATTAATAAGTTGTTTTCATACTCTTATTTCATATATATATTTATTTAAACTAATGAAAAATCATATATTATTTTCATGAGTAGGTTTATAAAATTTAGTTGTATAATTTTCTACAAGTTCTTGAACTTAGTTTTACTTATACATGTGTAAGTTTTTTGGTTCTCCAGAAGTGATCTCCAAAGGTTATATTGCATTGTGAGCCTCTAGGATTCGAACTTTTGACCTTCTCATGGGATTGCAAATCGCTTACCATTGCAACCAACTACCTTTGAGTATTTTAATTAATATTTTTTCACAAATTATTTTTTAAAATTGTTAAATTTCAATCAGAGAAAAATCGATTTCCTCAAGTTTTAAATTTAGTATCATTTTATTTTAATGCACCTTTGCTAATGTAATTTACTCAAGTTGGAAAGTCTAAAGGAGTATGGAAGGAGAAACCCTTTCTAAGTTGGAAAAATAGGGATCTCGGAATAAATAATGACTCCACTGTATTGCTGGGTGGAAAATGACAACAAAATCGACAGACTATTTTTTATGGTTATAAAAGTTGATGACTGT
This sequence comes from Quillaja saponaria, assembly GCA_029379385.1. Taxonomy (NCBI): domain Eukaryota; kingdom Viridiplantae; phylum Streptophyta; class Magnoliopsida; order Fabales; family Quillajaceae; genus Quillaja; species Quillaja saponaria. The sequence continues at coordinate 9,801,596 of CM055611.1, read as the reverse complement.
TTTGATTCCATTATGGGTTGATCCAGACTGAAAACAACAAAACATAGTCGTTGACTTCAATTCTCTTCCCCGTTTCTTCAATTGCCTATCTCCAACTTCATTCTCTAATTAAGTTTAGCAGAAGCAGGATCTTCTGCCTTCAAAAATTTGAGTTCACCTGTTTCGTTTTTCGTTGCTGTCATTCTCTTCAAAAACACTCATTCCTTCCACTGATCAATGTCTTCCTCTACTTCTTCATCTTCACATTCGAATAGGATCAACGACGTGTTCTTAAGCCACAAAGATGACGTTGAAACTTAGGACAATTTCATGGGATTGTTATAAATTTACAGGATCTTATACATGAATTTAGAACACATTAATAATAAAGTTTGCGTACCTGATTGAGCCATAGCAGCGGATATCTGGAATCTCAGCCAAGCACGCCTTAGTAATTGCTTCACATAGCCAGGTCTTCCTCTCCGTACTCTTTGTATTTTCTGATGGCAGCTTTCAATGGGGCAAGATGCGTAGATATAGAGAGAAGAGGAGACCTAGCTATTTCATGTTAGATAAAACTCTAAGAGTCCTTCCATTAAAGACTCCTAAAGTCACTCAGCCTACACTTATTGCTAATCCACATCTAATCAAAAAATATATTTAATCTAATAAGAAGGTGTGCTTAAGCCCTATCATAAATGATCACATAAAATTGTATGGGCTTTTATCAGCATGTCTTAAATGGACCAAACCTTAAGCCCGTTTTATTATTAAAAACAAAACCATATAATTAATGGCAACCCACATATGAAATTTCTAACATTCTCCCACTTGGGCAATCATTAATTGTATTTTTAAAAATTTTGAAAAACATATTTTTAGAAAACGACTCTTGGGAAAGGTATAACTTTTATGTGGCCACAAATTTAAAAGAAAAATTTAGGTTCTAAAATGCAACTAAGTTATTAACACTGAATCATGGCAATCATTGTGCCACTTAAAGCGACACAAGACCAATTTTTGGTTACAAATACCAACAACTTAATTTGCAATGGATCTAGATATGGTAGTATAGCAAGAAAATAGCATCTAAATGTGATCAACATATGCTATTTTCATTGTCGGTCCTCCAGGTGATTTCATTAAAATTGAATGCTTTCCAAAGCACTAGAAATCACTTAAGCTTAATTTTAAGCTTGTATGTCTCAACAACCATATCGAGATATCCAATTAGTGTCATTTGAGACATACCTCCAAATTGACAAGACCGTCACACTTAAGACAGACATAAAGTCTTAAGATTTTAATGCAATGACATGTCATAAATAACCATATGTGGACATACAATGTTAATCATTTCATAATGAATATAATTATTATCTTTATTAATAAAACATACCATCCAACAAGGATGTTAACAAACATAAAATAGCATATATAACATGATAGCTAGTTTGAATAAAACAACATCAAAATCCCATTAACCAAAAACAACAAAGGACTCCATAGTACTCATGTTATCAACATGACCTTTGAAAACCCCATTCTTGAGTCCTTTGGTTAAAGAATCTACTAACATTTTTTATATTTCAATATATTCAAACACAATGTTTCCCTTTTTCACTAAATCCCTGGTAGTCCAGATACTTAATTTCTATAGCTTTCGATGTACTAGAGTTCTTATTATTATTTGAAAAGAACATAGCAGAACTGTTGTCACAGTAAATTTTAAGAGGTCTAGAGATCGAATCAACCACACCAATACAAGTTATCATGTTCTTCAACCATATACCCTGTGTCGATGCTTCATAACAAGTAACAAACTCGGCTTGCATAGTGGAAGAAGCAGTGATTGTCTGTTTAGAACTTTTCTAAGATACAGCTCCCCTAGCTAACATGAAAATGTATCCTGATGTGGATTTCAGATCATCCTTGCAACCAGCAAAGTCAGAATCAGAGTAACCAATTAACTCAAGGTGATCAACCTTTCTATACACCAGCATAAAATCCTTGGTCCTTTGCAAATACCTCATAACTTTCTTCACAGCAACCTAATGTTCTAGACCTGGGTTTGACTGATATCTACCAAGAACTCCCACTGCAAAAGCAATATTAGGTCTGGTGCAAACTTGAGCATACAACAAACTTCCAATTACACTAGCATAAGGTATATTCTTCATGAACTCCTTCTGAAAATCATTAATGGGACACTGATCTAAGCTGAATCTATCACCCTTGACAAATGGTACATCCCCAGGCTTACATTTATGCATGTTAAACCTATCGAGCACACGATCAATGTATGTTTGCTGAGAAAGACCCAACAAATGATGAGATCTGTCTCGATGAATTTCAATGCCAAGGACAAATGAATGCTTCCCCAAGATCCTTCACGTCGAAGGTCTTAGATAACATTAATTTTGTTTCATGTAATAAACCAACATCACTACTGGCAAGCAAAATATCATCAACGTATAGAACCAGTATGATAAATTTGCTCTCACTGACCTTGAGATATATGCACTGATCAATCTTGTTTTCAACAAAACCAAGAGAGGTGATTACTTCATCAAACTTAAAAAACCACTGTCGAGATGCTTGTTTTAGACCACAGATAGACTTCGTGAGTCTACAAACAAGTTCACTCTCTCTATCTTCTTTAAAACCTTCAGGTTAAACCATATACAATGCCATGATAACCCTAAAAGAGTCTTTAGTTGAGACAAGAGAGAAAGTCTCACTAAAGTCCACAGCCTTCTCTTTGAGGAAAACCTTTAGCTACAAGTCTTGCTTTGAAATATTCAATTTTTCCCTTTGAATTTTTCTTGGTCTTGTAAACCCACTTGAACCCAATGGGTCTGCAACTCTTTGGAAGTGCAACTAACTCCCATACACCATTATGTACCATAGATTGTATCTCTTCTCTCATGGCTTCAATCCACTTGTCTGACTGTAGACTAGAGATAGCTTTTTTATATGTAGTGGGATCAACAATATGACCAACATCATAATCAATTTCACCCAAATACACAATAAGTCATCAGAAATAGCATGCCTTCTCTGCAGTTCAGACCTTCTAACAGGTATTTATGCAACTAGATTCTGTTGCTGAGGAGCTTCATTAGGAACATGTGCAGTAGCATCAGTGGGAACAGGTGGTGCTACTTTAGCTTGTTCATTTACTTCTCCCCCATCAGTTGTTCTCACAATAGGCACGGAAACAGTAACTTCTGACAGATCATATAATAGAATAGTAACATCCTCATTTTGCTCTCCCTAATCTAAATGTGAAGATTTTTCCCAACTCGACAACATCTAATTCCAAGAACTTGGTCGTTTGTGATTCCACTATTTTGGTTCCTTGTGCGGGGCAATAGAATCTATATCTTTTAGAGTGATCTGGATAACTAATAAAGTAACAGCGGGTAGATCTGGGATCGGTTTTCTTCTTATTTGGGTTATAGATTTTCACTTTAGCTGGACACCCTTAAACACGAAAATAGTTCAAGCTAGGCTTTCTCCGGGTCCACAACTCAAAAGGTGTTTTAGGCACCGCTTTACTGGAAACCCTATCTAGGATGTATAAGGCATTTTTAATGGCTTCCCCCGTAAAGATATTTAGGCAAGTTTGACCTTACTCATCATACTCCTCATCATGTCCTTAAGGGTAAGATTACGCCTTTCGGCCACACTATTTTGTTTAGGGTTACTAGACATAGTATATTGGGCAACAATCCCACACTCTTGTAAGTACTTGGCAAATGGTCCTATATGTTGTCCATCAACTCCATGTTTGCCATAATACTCACCTCCACTGGTTAGATCTCACAATCTTAATGACTTTTCCCTAATTGTTTTTCGACTTCAGTTTTGAAAATTATAAATTTATCAAGAGAATCAAATTTTTCTTTAATCAAGTATAGAAAACCAAAACGGGAAAAGTCATCAATGAAAGTAATGAAATAACAGTTTTTACATAAAGTGTTAGAATATGGTCCACTAATATCAGTGTGAATGATCTCTAAGAGTTATAAACTACGGGTTAACCCCTTTTTCTTTATCTTAGTCAGTTTACCTCTAATACAATCAACATAAGTTTCTAAGCCATCAAAATCAAGTGATGGTAGGATACCATCCTTAATGAGTCTTTCAACTATTTCCCTTGATATGTGACCCAGACACTTATGCCAAAGCATTGAGGATTTCTCTTTAATTAAAGATCTTTTGGAAACAACTTTTTCAGTATTTAAAGAGGAATTAATATTTAAGGGTGCTAAACTCATTCTATATAAACCATTGGACAAAACACACCCTCTAAGAATTTTAGAATTTAAAAGCAACTGAACTTTTGAATTACCAAAATTAAAGGAATAACCAATTTTGTCCAACAAGGAAACTGAAATCAAATTCCACCTAAAAGACGGTACATAAAAAGTGTTTTCCAAAATAAGTTCAAAACCACTTTCTAAAATTAAAGAGACGATTCCTACAGACTCAACTTCAACTTCGACATCATTCTCGACTTTAAGCTTTGCCTCTAAATCACTTGTCTTCCTTTTGTGTTTGAACCCCTACATGGTATAAGAAAAATGAACAATTGCACCACTGTCAAGTCACCAAGAATTTAATGGGACATTAACTAAATTGGATTCAAAACAAAGGAAAGCAAGTGATTTACCTCTTGTTTATTTTTCTTTTCTAACTTGGGATTTTGATTTGAAGCAGTCTGCTTTCACATGACCTCTCTTTTGCAAAAGAAACATGTTATGTCCTTTTTAATGGCAACCTTAGGACCACCCACAATAGATTTATGACCGGTACCATTCCTTTTCGCATCCTGAGTTTTCTTATGATGAGTAGATTTAGACTTACCTTGACCACCCTTGGTAGAACTAGGCTTGGAATGGGAAACAAAAAGTATAGGTTTCACTCTTTTCTTTCTTAAGCTTATCCTCCTCAGCCACACACTTAGAGATATGGTCATTGATAGTCTAGGATTCATTTTAGGTATTATAGGTAGTTTTGATTTGGGAGAAGTCAGGTGTTAAGGAATTGAGAGAATAGTGAACCACAAAACTATCAGGGATTGGAATTTCTTTGTTTTTAAGCTTAGTTTGTACATGAACCATTTTGAGAATGAATTCCCAAACCCCAGTTCCATTTTCATATCTCATATCTGCTAGATCATTTATTAGCTTTCCAGTCTCAGCATTATCAGATACCTTGTACCTATCCCCCATAGCTTTTATGAAGTCTTTGGCATTTTGAGTTTCAGGCAACCCACTCAAAAGGTGTTCAGAGATTGATCTTTTCATGTAGATCAAAATCAACCTATTTGATCTCTCTCATTTGTCAAAAGCCTCTTTTTGAGCTATAGTGCTAGTATTAGAAAAATCAGCAAGTTTCTCACTACGCAGAGCTAAATCGATATCCATAATTCTCAGGGCAAATTCAATATCTTGTTTCCATTTCTTAAAGTTTTAACCTGTTTAACAATTCAATAGTAGCACTATTGTTGTTAATGGCTAGGGAGACTGATTCAATAACAAATAATGCAACATGTCAACAAATTGAGTAATTAAAAACAAGAATAAAAATTTATTCTCCATGAATCCAAAGTGCATCATTACAAACTCCCTTTTGGACAGAGAATATAACATGCTATTAGGATCTCATGATGAACCCATGAAACTTAAATTAGAGTATCCTAACTTTCGAAAAGTCTATCCCTTTTGGGTAGATAAACCTTCTAGGCCGGTATACCCCAAACCTATATATTTCATATATTTTCTAAAACTAAAGTATATAATAACCCCCTTTGGGCGAGAAATTATATACAATAATTTAAGAAACATCTCGTACTATAGCTTTCAAAAATCTCACAAATCTATATAGATAGACCACTTTGGTGGCAACTATCTACACAAACTTATAAGATCTTCTCTAGCGGGAAACTTTAATTACTCATAATATATCCTTTCAAACCAAAATACCTTTTAAAAGTATATCATTGGATAATTAAACACACGCTTGTAACTTTGAAAAATTGAATTGAAATAGAAGCATTCACTAACACATGTTATGAAAAATGAGAGTACTGAAATTATTTAGCTCTAACTAGGGAAGAAGTACCTACTGCTAATAGTTTCAAAACATATAAAATATGAAAATTAAACAGTTCTCAATAATTATTTATGTGCAACCATATTAGTTTGAAACATAACAAAATTTCATTAACCAAACCAATAAATCATGCATATAATATCCCAAATTTAACCATACCATAAAATTATAAAATTCAAAAAATTAATTTGGTAAAATTTTAGGGGGAGCATTAGAATGGGAGAAGGTAGCGCGTGTACCACACGTGCCACTGCAGTGCAGTGGGAGAAGGCCGCGCCGTGCAGCCTTCTTCTTCCTCTTCCAGCTGGGTCTGTTCGACCCTGGTATGGAGAAAAACGGGTCATGACGACCCATTTTCTGAAAACCTTAATTTTTACACCTTTTTAATGATTTTTTCTCCAATATTTTGTATGGGTTTTGTTTTAAAATAATTTTCTAACAATAACCCTATAAAATTTCATGTTTTATCAAGATTATATATCAATTGAAATTGCAGTGACATGAACCCTAACTCTATTTCATAAGGGATTTCATTCCAATTTCTCAAAATAATACGAATTAAACACATTGAATGATTCATAACTATGTATAAAACATGCCATAATTTAAATCTATGATTTAAATCGATTAAAACAACATAAAATCTTAGTTTTCAAATCAAAAACTTAATTTTGATTTAAAACAAACCAAATTTTAAAATTCAGATTTCTCGACTTATAGTTGATAAAATCATGCAAATAATATATCAAATTAAAGATATAAACGAGAGCTTTAAAACGCCTAACAAATTGGGCTCAATATCATTCATATATGAGTTCGATTTTGAGTTTAAAGAAACTGACTTTTATGAACCCTATAATTTTATGTTAAATAAATAAACATAAGGGTTCTAAATTCATGTATATTAGGCTCTGATACCACATGTTATAAATTTACAGGATTTCGTACATGAATTTAGAACATATTAATAATAAAGTTTGCATACCTGATTGAGCCATAGCAGCAGATATCTAGAATCTTAGCCAAGCACGCCTTAGTAATTGCTTCCCACAGCCAGGTCTTCCTCTCCGCTACTCTCTGTATTTTCTGATGACAGCTTTCAACGGGGCAAAATGCGTATATATAGAGAGGAGAGGGGACCTAGCTATTTCATGTTAGATAAAAATCTAAGAGTCCTCCCATTAAAGACTCCTAAAGTCACTCAACCTACACTTACTGACAATCCACATCTAATTAATTAGATAATATAACTAATTAGATAAGAAGTGTGCTTAAGCCTTATCCTAAATGATCACATAAAAATGTATGGGCTTTTACCAGCATGTCTCAAATGGACCAAACCTTAAGCCCTATTTCATTATTAAAAACAAAACAATACAATTAATGGCAGCCAACATATGGAATTTCTAACAGGGATATCTTTAAGCTGCTTTTGCAAATGCTGGGATCAACGTTTACAAGGACTGACCATGATCTTCCTCAACGAGTAGACAAAACATAGGAAGCAATCCAAAGGTCAAGAATTTCCCTCATTGTTTTCTCTAGAAAATACTCTGCTTCAAAATGGTGTTTAGAGCAACTTGTGAAAATCATGGAATGTAGTCGGATGACTGGTTGCCTAGTTCCAATATTCAATGAAGTGGAAACCGTCGGGAGTAAGAGAACTGACTTGATAATTTTAGGAAAGCATTTGGAAGGCTTATAGAGTGATTGCCCTTTGGATAAAAGTAAGGTGTTGAACTAGAGTAGAGCGCTCACTGAAGCTGCATGTATGCTTGGTTTCCATCTGGAAGGAAGGTAATCTTCGACTTCATTCATGCTATGCCCAAATGTTTGGTAGGATTGCAAAAGGATCAATTGGTGAAAGTTGAATTTTTCATTGATGAAAATAATGTGAGGCAGATTAGTGATTCTCTTTTGTATTTTTAATAGTGTGTTAGTGAAAGTGGGTAGTTATTAAGATATAAAAAATAGAAGAGTTATAGTTGTTATGTGAATAAATGGGACAATGAGTGGTTATTAGGGGAGAAGGTGAGAAAAATTAATTTTTTTAATTAATTTAGTTTAGTTAGTTAAAATAAATTAAATTTATACTATTATAAAGTAGAAGACTATACTAGTCTTCTGTCTTTTAAATAGTATAAATAGATAGAATGAATATGGTTTCTTTTTTTTTTAACCTTGTGAGAACAATAATAATTTTTTATGGAAGGACAATTAAATATGAGATCCAACTAGTAAAGAATTTCGTTTACTATTAGTATGTGATATAGGTACATCAAAATACATGGAGGGTCACAACCCTCATAGCTCTGCACCACTCATTAAAGCTCATCCTAGACCTTAAGCCTAATTATTAATGCACTACTTGTTGAACCTCTTAGAAATTTGAAAAGCAAAAGCAATAATTTTATATATATAATATATATATATATATTTTATTTTATTTGCTTAGAATTAGTTTTTAATTGCTAAATTTTATGGATTACTTAATAAATATCTTGCCTTTAGCTAATAATGTTTTTCTTTTTGTAAGTTTTACAATTGTTAGGATTCTCGTCTATAGCTTTTCTTTTTTCTTCTTATTTTTACTCTTTCATAACATATTGGTGCCATTTGTAACTTGCTGGAAGCTTGAAATGCTTGTTTGTAACAATTTTTTTTTTTTCTGTTTTCCTTAGCAGCGTGCTAAGACTTTCCACAATCGCGCTCCTGGCACATAATCCCAAAACTGTAGGCACCTACAGCAAGCACTTAGGACTTTGATAACAATACTCTATGAATTAACAAAAAAAAAGAAAAAGAAATTGCATTCAAGAAAAACTAATTTTGTGTATATATAATTACGTAATTATACACTTATTGATACTTAAAAGTTTATCAAAATTCTATCAATCAAACATATATAATTTTAATATTAATTTTCTTTTTATTTAGTAATTTTTATTCTATTAGTTCACATTAAATATCTCCTTTTCATACATAAAATATTTTCTTAATTATTAATTTAACGCACCCTTATAGGGTTTACTGCAGAGCTTTGTGGTACTAAGTTAAATTTTAAGCTGACTAAGGGTTTATCCATGTAACATTGGTTGATTTTGTATTAATTTGGTTTGGATGGCTATTTGGTTTATGAGAATGTTAAACATACTTTTGTAATTAAGAAGTTCCAGATTGGTTATCTACATTTCTAAAGTGTCCAATTAACTTGCAAGTGTGCTTTGCTTGTGGTGTAAGTTACTTTGATTAAGAGCTTACATTATTTAGTCACTATTTTGTTTTAATCTAGGGTTACATTGTATATCTCTAACTTTACTTAAGCATATAAGTCATCCGGATAACTTATTGGTATGACATTATCAAAAGGATGTGTGTTGTGTAAGACTTCTTCCTTTGGTTAGCTCACCTGTTCGAGTCTTAGGCGACCTAACATTATCCCAAGCTTCCTGCAAAGTAAGGATGGGAGCAAGGTCAAGGGTGAGTACCCAAATTCCTTCGATGATTATATCACACTCTCAAATAGAGGTATAACTGGCCGGAAGAATGGATAACCATGCTCAAGTACTGTGCATCTCTAACTTATAAACACATTACAGTTAAGACTACTAAAATATTACTAAACTAAAATAAAATCCTAACTCCACTATTAAACATAAAACTGTTACTGAAAATATCGGTAGTGGTTCCCCATATAAGATGGAACATGTCCATAATACATATAAATAACCTGTTTACAAAGTCAACAGTAAATTATGGTATCAGAATATATAGAGAAGCTCTGCTCCTAACAAAACATGAAATCATTATGGTGAACTCAATATATATGTATATATAACAACAATGCATAACATATAAAGTGACTGCAAGTGTCGTCCCTTAAGCCTCAAGTGTATGATTCTGGGATGTACCTTGCTACAGCAGTGTTGGCAGGTAACCAATCTTAACGTGGCAAATTGTGTTTCCTAGATACTTGAAAAAAACAATAACAATGAAAGAGTGAGTCCTAAGGACTCATTGAGCAAACCACGTACCTTGTGGGTACCAGTATCACTTAATACATATATCACTAATTAATCTCTTGTCTAAATTTTATTATACATGTTCATACTTATAGTTATCACACAATCACGGTTCATATAATTCATCCTTTTCAACATAGCATCCAAATTGTAAAAGGCAATTCAAGCATACAAACAAACAAAGGGCTAACGAGTAACTTAGCCCTGCACAACAATATCTTCCCCCACTGGGCATTTACGTGCCTGCACAATAGATTAATCCTCTGTACACAATCGATCCCACTGAGGCTGGGCACTCCATTAGTTTAAAACAATTGTCAAAATCAGAATATCTCATATCAGAGTATCAAATTAAAATATCCTCTGGATTTTAATTTCAGAAGTAAAAATCATTTCGCAGAAAATTTTACTTTATTGGCTCTTATCAACCCCAAACAATATCAAATACAATCATAAATTCATTAATGAAATTCACGTAATTCACTTCATATAACTATCTAGCAACCAAAAGTGCTCATAGTTCACTCACAAGGCTCAAAGATGCCTTTTGTCAGCTAGTTTAGTTTGCAAAGGTATCAGAATGTCTTCGATACGATCTGAAGCTAAAAATTATAAATACATACATTTCTCAATGTAGCAATTGCATTATATATATATATATATATATATACTATATAGAAATTAATTAATATGGATATTTCACATTTAATTCCTCATAAACATTTTATCCATTCTTAGCATGCATAGTTAATCTTAGTTTTTTTTTTTTATTATTATTAATTTTTTTTCCAATTGAATTTCTTATTGAGAATTCATTAAAGCTTAAAATAAACCAATAATTTAAACTATCCTAATTCCTTATACTTAAAATTTTATTAATTTAACAAGTATTAACCTTAATATAAGAAGTTTTTAAACAATTTACCAGATCTAATTTATTAATTAGCAAAACCCCCATGATTATAAATAAGTAAACTAACTAATAACAACTTTTAAAACCTTGCCTAGTTATTAACGTAATCCTACCATTAAACTATCCTAGGCTCAATATTTTTTTTCTTGATTCTTGCTCATTGCTGTTCCAAGAATCATATACTTAACACCAGCTAAACCAGCCCGTCACTAAGCTGCTCTTGCCTTATTTAGCTCACGCAACCGAGCTGCCACAACTGGGCAATAGTTGTGCCACATGTTTGCAACAATTATGTGTAGATTCTTTGGACTTTAGGAGGAGTGAACAAGGTGCTAGGCAAACTAACAACACAAAATTAAGGCTAATAATATGGAGTTCACGCAGCACTCTGTTGCTCCCCAAAAACAAGGCATTCACTTCTTGGCAACTTGTTGGAACATAATTGAATTTCATAAGCTTTAATCCTTATAAAGCACTAACTCCAAACAAAGAAAAAGGGAATGAAAACTACCTTAACTATTACCAACAGTTACGCAGCAAAATAGAGAGAACTTCAGCCGCCAAAAGTTGTTTGGGTAGCAACAAATTGAAAGAAAAGAATCGTCAATTGGAGGTAAATAATCCCACAGCTACATAAGTGTTATAACCTGATAATTCAATGTGTGAGTGCGAACTTCGTACGTAATTGTTGTATATATATATATATATATATAAATTATCATTGGTTGATTTATTTACACTAAATAGGAAAGTTATATACGTAGATACAACTTTATTAATGTATATATATATTAATCTCATAAGAGGGAATATAAGCCATCCAAACATTTCTTATTTTATTTTATTTTATTCTACCTTGACTCTTATTCTTCAGTAGCATATGGTTCCTTTCTTTTTATTTCTTTGTTTTGTCTCCTTCTTGTGACCGATTTACTTATCTTCTTCTTTTGTTCCATTCGGCTCCATCTACTTTTGGAAAAGTAGAGCTGCTGAGACTTTAATTTTTTCTTCTCCATCACCGACTTCACCTCTAAAGTAGGAATTCCAAAATTTATGGTGGGTTCCTTTGGTTTTGGGTGGCTGTCAAGGTATTAACTTAGTTTCCTTTCAATTTTGTTCATGGATGAAACAGGCCTGCATTCCCTTGTTGCAGTGTAATTGTTTCCTTGGCTGATTGGTGTGGGTTACTTTGTTCTTTGATCCAATAACTAGGTTTTTCCTGCCAGTGGTTCGTATGATGTGTGTTTTGAACTAAAGATCAAGCTGAAAGGGAGGCGGCAGCAAAAGGTGGCCGAAAATTTAGGTGGCCCTATTTTAAACGGTCGATCTCCTTCCTCCCCTAGTTTGTTTTGTGATCATGGTTGTAAGTTTAGTTGGTTAGGAATTAATGGATTCAAATTGAAGATTGGGTGGAGGTGTGATCAATTTTGGGAGCTAAATTATCAACTAAGCTGCTGTCCCCTGTTATGGGCAGCAACTTGGTTGCTAACTTTCTTTTCTTCTAGCTGGTGTTGAACGTGAAAGAAAGGGAGTTGGGTAGCTGAGTGTAGGGCGACAATATGAAGGATGAAAGGGAAATTGGAACTTGGAACTTGGAGCCATGAGCTTTGTCTAAAAGAAGAAAAAAATAAAATTTGAGAATGATTTTGTTAGGAAATTCCATTAGACTAAGTGTATGTTTATTAGACTAGTAAAAGTGAATGGTGCAAAGAATTACGAATTTGGAATCAAGAATTTATGATAATGAACCTATATATATATATATATATATATATGCTAATTACATGTAAGTAATAAAATAGGAAACTAATGTTGAACAAGTAATATGTATATATACACATAACTATGAAAATAACCTACCTTTAGGTATTTGACAAGATAACTAGTTAAAGTTAAATTGTAATATATATACATGGAGATTAACTTATGTATGGATCCATTGTTAGATAGCTAATCAGGAAAAATGAAATTGGACTAGGTTAATGTTAAGTTATAGAATTTAAATTAGTGAATTAATTAACCTTGCTTTAAGAAACATATTAGACATAATTACGTACGATTAAGAGATCGTCAAATTAACTTTAAAGTGATTATTATTAGTAACATATGAATTTATGATTTTCAGCTCTAGAGTTTGTCAAAGGATAGTCCGACACTATCACAGACTAAACGGATTGACGAACCACGTCCTTGAGCTTGTGAGTGAATTATGTGCTTTATGGTTACCAGATTATTGTGTGCAATTATACATATATTTGAACTGTTGTGTTATAAGGGGAAAATAAACAAATAAGTTATTTCAATAATTTAACTGAATGTTATGTGTTTGATATTGGATGTGACTGATAAGGGCCAACAACGTGATATTTTTTGAAAAATGATTTTCATTTTCGAAATTAAAGTCCAGGTGTACCTAGGATATTTGGATTTGATATTTAATATGAATTATTCTGATGCTGATAATTATTTCAAAAACAAATGGAGTGCTCAGCCTCGGTAGGATAGATTATGTACGAAGAATTAATTTGTTGTGTGAGCGTGTAAATGTTCGGTAGGGAGAGATAATGTTGTGTTGGGACTGAGCTACTCGTTGGCTCTTTGTTTATTAAATTGGCTGTTTAATTGCTTGTTTGTTTGTATGATTGATATGTTAATATTTGTGAACTAAGTAAATTGTAATCGTTTAATAATTATAATTACATACATGCATAAGTAAATCTAAATATGAATTTAAGCCGTGATTTATATGTTGTGTGATGCTACTACCCTTAGGGTACATAGTTTGCTCACTGAGTCCTTTTGACTCACTTTTTCCTTTGTCGTTGTTGTTTTTTTTTTTTTTTAGTTTCCAGAAAATAACTATTGGTTGTGAATGAAATTACTTCCTGCTGACTCTGTTGCGGCATGGTATATCTTGAAAATTGTACACTTGGAACGTAAAGGACGATACTTGCAGTCGCTTAGGGTGTTATGTATTGTTGTCTGATATATTGAATTTACTATGGTGTTTTTCATATTTTTGTTAGGAGCAGAGCTCCTTTGTATATTGTGGTACTATGAGTTATTGTCAATTTTATAAATAGGTTGTTATATGCATTACGACAAGATTGATCGTTCGATGTTTAATAGTTGAGTTTGAATTTCATTTTTGATTTAGTAATATTTTAACTATCCTACTTGTAATGTGTTAAAGAGTCATGAATGTATAGTATTGGAGTCTCCAGGGTTACCAAGGTATGAATACTCATTCTTTCGGTCAGTCATACTCTTATTTGGGGTGTGACAATGAGCTAAAATCCAAGGAGAATGAAGGCTGGTTTTTATTTTTATTTTTTATTCTTATGACTGTTATGGTGGCTGGAAAGGACAAAAAAACAGAGCACTCTAGAATCAATTTGGTGGAAGGTGAGAGGGACATAGGCTCTGATGCAAAAGCAACCAAGAGAAAAAGAAAGGAATAAAATAAAAGACAAGTCAAGTCAAGGTAAAAAAGGGTTATTTTAATGGTGTATATGAAACCTTAACTATATATATATAATTATTTCTAATTAACTTTGTTGTACACCTAAATAAATAACATACCAAATTAAGTTCAAATTCCAAGTTACTAATAAAGTGATGAAAATTTATTCACATGTAGATATTTATTTTATATATATATATATATATACATACTCTTTTTATTTTTCATCTCACTTTATGTAAAATTATTAACTACCTAATCAAACAATTGATATACAATATTCTAAATTACATGCTAGACCATTGGGTTTATAACAGATTAAGTTAGAATTGAGGAATCAAAAGAGTGAGATCTAAGTATATGTTAAAGATGTTGGACAAAAACTTGCCCTGAAAGAAGTAAAGAGGGTTATTTATAGGAGCATATCTGTTTACAAGCTACCTAAACTGTTCATGACTTTAGGTTGCTCCGAGACAGCCACGTTACGCTTTCCCATTGGCTAAGTCGTTAGATGTGTTAACAATGTGCGATCTGAAATTTCTAGAATAATGATCAAACTTCACATGTTCACACTCCAATTTGAACATTGTTTACACTTGGACTGTTCTTACATTATCAAGCATATAAGTGAAATACTCCAGCGACTGCACTTGCCTTCTGAAGTAATGGAAGAACAGGGCAAAACGGACGGCACTGTGACCACCTTCATAATTTTTTATTTTATTTTTACCAGTTATTTTTTAAATCAACTACAATTTGATTTATTTATTGTTTTGATTCTTAGGTTTACATATTTACACTATCTTTTATTTTGGTCACCTGATTAATTTTTTTTCCAATGAGATGTTCTAAAATTTAATTATTTTCTAATTAGATCTTTTAAGAGTTATTATTATTATTATTTTTTAATTTCATCCTTGATTAATCTATGCCCTTTAAATCCAGATACAATATAACAAAATTAGCTTAATTATTGTCTTTTTATAGATGTTATTAATGTATTAAAGGAAAATGACAAAAATTTTAACCCAATTAGTACAAAAAATTTTCATTTTTAAATTTTCAACCTCATCTATCATTCTTTCTAAAGACAAATTGTTTAATAAAATCGTCAAATTTACTCTTGTATTTGTAGCCATTTCATCTAATTTTGTTTTCTTTCATCTGTATATTGTGATTTTGAATTTGATTAAGAATTTGATTAGAAAATTTAAATTTTGCAAGACTTGGTTAGAAAATATTAATTGTAGAAGATCTTACTTCAAAAAAAAAACAAAGAAATTTCTCATCAGAACCAACTAGAAAATGACGTTGTCGATCTTACCATACCAAAATAGCAAATAAGCAATAAATTTCTATTTATATCTCATATAACCTTATTACTTAGGTTCAATAACCCAAAAGTGAACTTTATTTACCCATTTTTTAGCATAGAGCTCATGCACAATTAATATTAATTTAAAATAATATTATATTCTTAAGCATTAAGTAATGAGACACATTTGAAATCATGGCTCAATTTTTCTTTATTTCTTTATTTCTTTTTCTTTTTCTTTTTTTTTTTAAAAAAAAGACAACAAAACACATACAAGCGAAAAAAGGATCCCAAAATGGAAGAATTAAGGAGGACACTGAGAAGATGTGGAGCAAATAATACAAGGCCCGCCTTGTACTTTCTTTCCAAACGAGAAGAATACAATGAAATAGAACAATCAAGCTGACAACAAGTGAAGGTGACGTAGGACGTGTATGAAAGATGGAGTGTTTCAAGATTAAAATAGAATCAAATCTATCTCATAACTACTCCTAACAGAAAACTAGATATACTTTCAGTTTCAATTCATACAAGATTAATAATAAAGTACATAATAAACTTTATATAGACAAACTCTAAAACCTTAAGAATTATAATATAATTAGGATTTTAGAATTAGAATTTCACTTTATAGCTAAAATCCTAATTATTATCCAAAACTTATTTATTCAATTCTTAAATAAAACTAAAATACTTATAGAGTAGTCTACTCCTCCTCAAAAAAACACCTGGTTGAAAAAAACTCCTCCTCGAGGAAGTGAGAGAGAATGTAGACCTCAAAAAAAAAAAAAAAAAAAAAAAATTCAGCAACATGGTGTTCAGAATTGGTGAAAGAATCATTATCACATAAACTCTGTTGGGAATCTCTAAAACTTGGAACTTTAGCGAGATGAGAAAATCGAAATGCTGAACATGTGAAGAAGATGCAATATTAACTACAAGCTCATGCTAGAACTTTGACATGTCAATAATTGGGTCTGTCCCTGGTTTAAGAATATCAAACTTCGGCTCTCACATATCAACTTTTTCAAACTCTTCAATTTTTGTCTCTTGTGTAACTTCCATAACTGATTCTATTTCTTCAACTTGAATCTCACCATATTGTGCTTCTGGTTCTGGAAAAGCGACTTCAACGGCTTCAAATGTTATATGTTGGCCTTCAACAACTTTGACCCCATGAACCTCTATAATTTCATTGTTTGGATGTTCAATCTCTGGTTTTGGAGTAGTCTACTTATGAATTTTCTGCAAAACAATTGTAGATACTTTTTGGATTGAGGCTCAGACTCTAAGGTGTCAAATTTTGACTTGTTTTGGTGGGGAATAGGTGGTGTTTGAGCCAAAGAATCCCTAAAAGATTCTAATTTATTTTTTACCTCGTCAAAGGGATGTTTAATTGCCTCAACGGAATTAGGATGAAGGGTTTGGGGATGACACTTTTGAGTGTAGGTAAAATAAGATAATATGTCAACTCGTTAACAAGTTCAACCAAAGAAGAATATCCACTTTCCAATTTTCTCCAATAAGGTATAGAAACTAAACCTGAGCTAGCAACATATGGATCAAGAGTAGGGAAATATCTAGGATCAACAAAAACAATGGGTGCATAGTAAAGAAACGACTTGGTTAATTGTATGGTAATAGGGACCCAAGATGTGTTTATAGCAAAATGTATAGAAATACTCCCATAAAGTTCAAGAATCCTAGATTGAGTATCATCATTAAATATAATTCTAAGAAATTTGATGGTGAAATACGAAAAAGTGGACAAAAGATTATCAATATGTGAAACAATGAAATGTTTGGCTCTATTTGAATTGGCACAATATTGAGTCATACCATGATTTTTTTTTTTTTCTTTTTTATCTTTTCCAACTTTTTTCTCTTTCTCTCACTCCCTTTCTTTTTCCTCTGTTTCCTTTTTTTTTTTTTTTCTTCCTCTCTCTATTTTACTCTTCTCTCTTTCTTTAATTTTTTATTTTTTTTTAGTGTATAGATGCTGGATATAAGAAAGTAACTTGGACTAAAGTAATAAACTATTTACCTAATCAAATAAATATTAATCAAGCATTTAAAGAGAGAAATTGTACCTATATCATATAATCCAAGCTGATTCTGACCAAAGAAATCTCAAAATTAGCTCCAGGACATCAAAAAACCTTGGGAATTGGTCTAATAAATCAAAGAACAAGTCAAAATAAAGGTTAAATTAGGCTAGTCAACTCTGAGATGAACCAGACACATGGCAAGAAGAGACTAGGAGATGACTGACACGGTGCTGATGGTACAGATGACATTGTAAAAAATGATGAACCATGTGATGATGTGGTAGTGATGCGTCTATGCATGGCAGTGGCGTGGCGATTACGTGGTAGTGACGTTGCAATAACATGGTAGTGACGTGGCGATGATGTGTCTGTGGCTTGTAAGCTAACGTGTCAGTGACATGGAGCTAGAGTGTTAGTGATGTGCCATTGCAAATGTAAGTTGGCGCATGTAGGCGCGTCGAGGCACATGCGCAGCTTCTTGTAGCGGTTCGTGTAGTGTTATTCAAGTGTCTTCTTTGACATGTTTTTCTCAAAATTTTGTTGTGGTGGGTTTTGTAACATTATTTTGTTTATTTAAGGTGCAGAAAGTGGTAACTACGGATTGGCAGTGGTGATGGTAAAAAATTTTTTTGATCAGTTTGCTCTTGATACCACTTGACGTAAGATGTGTATGAAAGAGAGAGGGTTTGAGGATTAAAATGGAACCAAATCTATTTTACAACTACTCCTAAAAGAAAAATAGATATACTCTCACTTTCAATTCATAAAAGATTAATAATAAAGTACATAATAAGCCTTTATATATATATAAACCCTAAAACCCTAAGAATTCCTCTCTACAACTAAAATGCTAATTATTATCCAAATCCTATTTATTTAAGTCCTAAATAAAACTAAAATACTTCTAATGTATCTCCAATTATATATCTAACATAACTATAATTAAATCTCATAATACATATTATTTTTCCAATAAATCCTAACTCATGTATATTTATGTTCCCTATCAGAAGGTTAGATGTAGTATGAAGCTAAGAATGAGCTATGTAAGCATGAAGTCAAATTAGAGAAAACAGTTCCTACAAAAGAAGAAGACTCAGATGGCACTTGTTTGGTTACATGTTCCTTCTTCTCTCCTTCTGTTATGGAGGTTAATTGCAATGGGGTTGCCTAGCAACTCTATACAGCTATTGATGCGTTGTAGTTCTTTTCTTTTTTTTCTTCCGTTCAATAAAAAAAAAAAAAGACAATAGGAACATTTACTTTATTTTTAACTCATGCTCTTTTCAGAATCGTGAAATATGAAACTGTCACACTTCCAAAATTGAGGTATGACTAGCCGAAGAAATGAGTGTCCATACCTCCGTAATCCTGAATATTCAAATAATATGCATCATAATTTAAAAACACTTTATAGTTAAGACTACCAAAATATTATAGAGTTAAAATAGAATCCAGTATCAACATGTAAATATAAAGTATTTTTGAAAATATTGGCAGAAGTACCCTGTACGGTAGAACATATCCATCACATATATAATCAACCTAGTCACAAAATCAATAGTAAATTATAATATCAGAATATACAAGGGAGTTCTACTCCTAACAAAACATGTAATTACCATGGTGAACTCAATACATGTATATATACATATATATTAATAAGACATAACACATAGGGTGACTGCATGTTTCATCTGTTATACTCAAAGGATGCGATATCCGAGATATACCTTGCCACTACAGAGTTAGCAAATAGCAACTATATAGTGATCAACTGCGATTTCCTGAAAACTAAAAAAAATAAATAAATAACCATAAAGGAAAGGGTAAGTCATGAGGACTCAGTGAGTAAATCATGTACCCTATGGGTACCAACATCATACAACACATACATCATAATTTACAACTCATATTTAAATCTGTTGATGCACGAACGTGATTATCATGATCATACAATCATAGTTCACTTAGTTCACAGTCCTAAAAATAGTGAACAAATCATACAAGTCAATCAACAATTGAAAAACCAATTAAAAAATCAAAGGGCCAACGAGTAACTCAGCCTTTCACAACAATATCTTCCCCCACTAGGCATTAACGCGCCTGCACTCCAATTGTTTTCAAAACAGTTGTCAGAATCAGAATAACTCATATCAACTTTCAAATTCAAGTGACCTAGGTGCACCTAGACTTTAATTTCAAAGATGAAAACCATTGTTCAGAAAAATTTCACGTTATCAGCCCTTATCAACCACAGTGAATATCAAACACATATCATCTAATTACATTACTGAAATCACTCATTCACTTAATTTTTATTATCACACATCTTTCCAAATATACACATAATTGCACCCAAAAAAAAAAAAAATAAATTTGATAACTATAAAGCACATAATTCACTCACTAGGCTTATGAACGAGATTTGTCAGTCTGTTTAGCTTGCGGTGGTGCTGGAATATTCTCGACAAGCTTTGGAACTTAAAAAAAACTGGAATTCATACATATTACTTATAGTAATTTGCCATATAAACAATTCTTCAAGCCATTTCCCTTACTCATTTAAAACAAAATTATTTACCTCCATTTTTTTTTTATGGTTTTGTGTTAATTAATTTATTTATTTGTGGTTGTTATTATTATTATTATTATCATTATTATAATTATTGAGATACATGTTGATTGAATTTAGATTCCTTATGAATAATAAATTTTATGCATCTATTTCTTTTTAACTCATATTAATAATTATAAGCATATGATTATTATCAAGATAATCCCACTCTACTCATATGATATTCACCACACATAATTTGCACTTATTACCAAAAGTCTACAAATTAAGTGATTGAAACTCTCTTTCCAAATTGCAAGTACTATTAACTATAATTACTTCCAACACACTTATTTCTCTTTTGACTAGATTCAATTGGTCCTTAATTTAATTTAATAATTAATTTCCATCTACCTATTCTTGTATAGTACTGTACAGCTTCCTAGTCTCCCATGTTCCCAACCGATTATATATTTCCTCCTATTGTACACTTACTCAATGCACCAATTTACTCTTAATACACGAGTTGAATCACAACCATGGCACCTTCACAACAAAAAAAAATAAAAATAGAGTTATGTCTTCCCAATACTAGGTGTAACCAAGAAACTAAAATTAGTTTCGAGGTACCATTTCGATAAGCCCATAAACAGAAATGATTCGAGAAACAATATGGAAATGGTATAGAAACTCTAATTTTTTTGGAAATTCATGAAAATATATAATAAAATACATGTTATAATAATTATAAGTATCCAACATTATTAATTTAGTACATAAAATACTATTAAATACATAACAAAGTAAAATTCTAAACATTGACATATAAATTAGAAAAAAATATCAAATTATAATCAAATCCAACCAACAGTGGGGTGGCTAGCAGGTGCTCAACCTATATTTAATGAAATTTTTTTTAATTTGAACCAACATATATATGTCTTAAGTTTTAATATTATTCAGCACTAAGTTAAACTAAATTAATATAAAGTATTTGTATAAAAATAAATAAATAAATAAAAGACCAAGAAACCAAACATGGGCGAAATCCTGAAAAGAATTATCCTTGTTAAATTATACCATTTGGATATGCATCAAATAAGATTAAAAAAAATAAATTGAAATCCTAAAATATGAAGAGAACTAGAGCCAAAGCTTTAGATTTCTAAATTTTGAAAATGCCATGTTTTTGTCGACCTGTTTTATATAAAAAATGGGAAACGATCCTGTTTCATTGGAAACACCCCTGTTTCATGTGGAAACGCCTTCGTTTCATGTGGAAACACCTCCATTTTGTATGGAAACAGTGGTTGCGTTTTTATAAGTTAGTTTCGTTTCGAGTAGTGTGGAAACGGAAACGTTTTGCACATTTTGATCGTTTCGAAATGAATTTTTAAACCTTAGGTGTAACACGGCTGAAATGGCCAAGGTTTTTCAGCCACTTAACTCGGCCAGGCCCCTGCTTGTGCCTATGGCAGCTGTGCTACCACAACTGAACCTCCACCTTCCTTCCACGCTTCCATCTCAGTTGGAAACCCATAGAAGACGATGCCACAACCCAGCTACTCCTCACGGCTAACCCACACCACTTCAATCTAGCTTCAAACCATAACCCTCACCACACCATAACCCCCCTAATACCATCTTAATTTCAAGATAACTTGGAGATCAGTTTTGCTGGGTATTAAACCCTCCAAACCAAGCTATGATTCACTTGTTGGCAGCCAAAACAATTCCTACTAAAATCAACTACAAAGACCTATTCAACTAGTAAGTAAAATATAAGAGCTAAACTACTAACATAGGAATGGTGAGAGGACGATTTACTACCTTTCACAACCCAACCATCCAAGCAAGAAAGTGAAGGATCTACTTGACCAATGAACAGGATAGGATAACTTTTGAAAGACAAGCTAAGTTGGAGAAGAGAAGAACAAAACTAATAAAATAATACAATATCTCTTTCTCTTATGACATGTGATGGAAATTAAAAAAAATAAAAATCTATTATATATATTTTTATATTTATAAATAAATTCAATCTCCCACTTCCCTTTATTACATATATATATATATATATATATACATATAAATTTAAAATTCCAATCAACCCATAAGGTTATGATTATTAATTTTATAAATGTACACATTAATTAGGTTGTACCTAAATTAACTTCACATATAACTTTCCTACTTAGTGTAACTAATTCAACCAATGATAATATATCTATATATACAACAATTACGTACGAACATTCTAATGCACATCTTGAGTTATCGGGTTATAACAGAAACCTTTTGCTGGAATGTCGATTTCTTGTAGCTATTAAATTAAGAAAATGATGTGTTTGTTCAAAACTAAAAAAAACATAATGAAACTTGAAGAAAAATTGGTAAAATAAAGGGATTGGAAATTAATGCATTATAAAAATAACGAAAGATGCTTCAAAATAATAATAATTAACATATAACCTATGAAAATGTACTTTTTTATAATAAAAAATTAATTGTTTTAATAATTATGAATGACAATTTCTATCTAATTTTGTTGAAGAATCAAAACAAAGCATCTATCCATTGAATATAGATAAACACTAATTGACAATGTTAATAGAATTAGAAAAAAAAAAATCTCATTCATCAATTTCTCATCTTTTATTACCAAAAATTCTCATTATTTTTAAATTATCTCTGAACTATAAGCTAGTCAACGAGATATAAGAATTGTCTATCTTCCAAAAAATATAAATATATATATAATGCTTCTCCTTTTTCAATCTCTTAATGCATATGGATGGTTCTAATGTGAGAAATTATGGAAATGAAGAGCAAAAAAAAATGTAATGATATGGATAAGAAAATGTAGAAATAAATAGTCAAGAAATTTAAAAGATTATAAGATAATTAAAAAAGAAAATGTAAAAATTATTATAGTTAACATTTCTTATAGGATATATTTTATAATTACATATAATTAATAAAAGAAAATAAAAGATTATGATATTTAATATTTGGTAATATTTCTCATTAATATAAAAGATATTTTATAATTGAGAAATCCTAACAGATTAGGTGGATGTTATTAAAGTCTATTTTTAAGTGAACAAAAAATTTGTCTTAGTTCTTTTTATTCAAACAAAAACAAAAATGATATATAGATAATGTAATAAAGAAGTTACAAATCCCAATAATGAATCCCAATGTAATTATTTTCTCTTCAAAATGAAGATCATTGCTTTCTAGATTTGATCATCTAATCCTCCTTATTTCTCACTCTCCTTAAATCAGAAATTAAACCCATCTTGTTATCAATGATTTTAATTTTTAAGCATATTTTTTTGTTATAACTTGATGGCTTAACATACATTTATAGGGGTGTTGTATGTAAATTATCGTCACATTAGAATAAAATAATATTTGTATATAGCGATATCAATACATACATGAAAATTTAATTTCTACTATTTTAGTGGTTTACTTGAAAATTGGAAGAAATATGTGTAATTTGATTGATGGGTGTAATAACTAAGTAAATAAGAGAAAATCCTAGAAAACAAATTTTTATATACATAAGTAATACATACATATATAAGACACGAATAAATATGAGCCACACAAGTGGAATATTTGACTTTGACATTTAAGTTTGTCCTTTGTTATATTGCATGTTTTCTTCTTTTCTTTTTGGTGATGCACTGCCTTTCTTTCCATTTCCTTCTGCTGAACCTCCCTTGCTCCTTTCCTTCCTGACGCCAAGCTCCATTAGCTTTAAGAGTGTGAAATTTTTTGGTTTTAGTCAAGTTTAAGGTATGGGTTATCCTTCTTTCTCCTCCCTTTGATCGAAACTGCTGCCTTTTTCCTTGTGCAGTAGATATTACTTTCTTTGTCAAGTGTATATTTTATGTTTTGGATTGGGAATCAGCCCAGTGTGTATAGTTTCCTTGCCGTGAGCCTAAGGGCTCTTAGGTGTGTGTGCGCGTAACCATGCGGTGTGCGTGAAGGGATTAAGAGTGAGGTTTACAGTGGATGCAACAGGGCTGAAATCATGCTCTGTTTTTTTTTTTTTTTTTGGTTGTTGTATCCGTGAGGGAGTGAAGCAAACAGCAGCACCTCTGCCTTGCTTTACTGTTTTCTTAGCTGTAGGTTTATGTATCTCATGTATGGTTTGAGTTCAGGCAGCAAACTTGCTGCCATGGGTTACCGAGAGGAGCTTAAACTATTTTTAATTTCAAGTTTTAAACCTATTTCTTGAAGGATTTATCTTAGTTTAGGGTGTTTTGTTAACAAGAAAATAGATGCAGGAATTTTCTTGCCTTAAAACTTTGATTTAATTAAGGTGGTTATATTGGTTTAAGCATTCTTGAACTCTTAAAGTAAGTAAGTTAATGGTAAGGTTTAATTAGAATAGTAAGTTAAATAAGTTATGATTCAAGTGTGTTATAGATATATGGGATTAACGAATCAAGAAATTAACCTTGAAATAATTATTATAAAAGTTTTATTGAATTAAAATCTTAATTTAGTTAAGTTAATTTTATTAATTTAATTGTTGTTGGTTTGTTTATAGGAATTAGTTATAATTCCTTTAAGCCTAATTTGACATGTAAAATAAATAATTAAGATAATGGAAATGAATATTCCAGGTCCTAATTAAGTTTAAATATAGAGTATAATTTGAATTTTATAGTGAAACAGGAATAAAGTAGAATAGATAAATGATGGAGGATTTCTTAGTATAGGTATAAATATACTTATATATATACATACTCAAGGAATATAAATATATCTTTAATATATTCGGTAAAAAGGGCTTAGCAAGAATTAATCTCTGAGTTAGATGCCAAGGGTGTAAACATGTACGATTGAGAAATTATAAATGATTATTTCAAATAATACATGATTTTATGATTTCAGCTCCCGATTGTATTGAGGATATTATTCCGACACTATTGTAGTCCAGAAAAAATAAAGAGTCTCGTTTTTGAACTTTGTGAGTGGATTACATGCTCTTTGTTACTAGATATTATGTGTAATTGTGTATGTATTTGAATAGATGTGTTATATGGGAAAATAAGCATGTACAGCTTTTCATTGAGTTATTTGAATTATGTTTGATAATTGAAATTGTTTGTGGTTGATAAGGGCCAATAAAGTGAAATTTTATATGAAATGATTTTTACTTCCGAAATTGAAAATCCAGGTGCACCTAAGATATTCTGATTTTGATAAATATTCTTAAAAAATTTAAGTTCTTAGCTCCAGTGGGATGAATAATGTATTGAGATTAATCTATTATGCGGGCGCATAAATACTTGGTGAGGGTCGATATTGTTATGCAGGGTTGAGTTACTTGTTGGCCCTTTGCTTGCTTTGTATGCTTGATTTCTTTGTTTGGAATTGTGAACTTTGGATGTTAGAATTGATTTATATATGCTGTGAAACATGTGAATCGTGGTTTTACGAGAGTTACAAGTCTGTGCGTGTACTATTAAATTAAAACATAAATATTGTTATTTGAGATTGAATGATGATATATGTGCTTTAATTAATGCTGGTACCCTCAGGGTATATGATTTACTCACCGAGTCCCTGTGACTCACAATTTCCTTTATTGTTCATTTTTAGTATCAGCATTGTAAAAAATACTCAAGTACATGTATCGTTTAAACAAGTTATAAAGGGTACGTTAAGTATCGTTCTCATGAGGAATTAATTCTATCAAGCCAAGTTCTAAAATTTACTAACTCTAATTTTATCCAGAAAATTGAAAATTTGAGATTGTTAACTATGATTAAACTAAAGCAAGTAGATAAATGACTAAACTTGAGGTTATGTAGAGAAAACCTAGGATTATATTGTCCTTCACACTTCACTTGACTTTCATCTATCCTATCATGCTTAGTTATGATATTATGTTATTAACCTAAGGTTCCAAGTTAATTATAAGTATCTTTCGAATTACTTATAATTCATACCTTAGTTAATTAATTCACTATATGTCTATGAGAATTGAATTAAGCAAGGTTCATGAAGAACAAACCTAATTTGGCTACACAAGGTATATAGGTATATGTCTATCCTATATGTAAATCAAATTCAACCAACTAAGTGAATGAATTCAAACATGTGTCATATCATTCAAGGCTTAACCTAGATTCCCTTTGTCAAGGTTCCTCCAAATTACCGAATCTATCTAATTGGTGATTAAGTAATTAGAAGCAACGAACATAGAATGACATAAATAACAATAATATTAAACCCTAAGCAATCCATAGATAAAATTAAATCAAACTACATGTGAGTTCTATCATAATCCTAGAAAAATGATTTAGTTCATGCTACTAGATGTAAACATGACTATAGCTAGGCAAAACATTAAGAACATATAAAAAAACTAAAAGGAAGAATGAATAAGAGAAAACTAGGAAGATGCGACTCTCTAGAAATCTCTTACTCAATTGTGTGTTTAGAATCCCGAAGCCCTTTCTCTTCATAGGCTGCCAAAAATTATGAGTTAAAGTCTAATTCGGAGTAATTTTATCTAGCCAACACCCCAGCCATAACTTTCCGACACCCTAGCACTGATTTTCGGATGAAACAGGAGACTGTGCAAGATGTTGGGCACCCTAACCGTAGCTTCTTGGTGCCCCAGCCACAAGGACCAGAGCCCCAGCAGTAGGGCTAGTACCCTAGCTGCAACTTCTGGGTGCCTGGGCATATTCAACTCAAAAGGAAGCATCATTTTCAAATAGATTTCCAAGTGTGTGTGTGTATAATTGATCTTTTACCTTAAATTACACAGCAACCCTGATAAGTTTATGCCTATTATACATCCCGCTTAGCATTCTAACCTTACAAGTTTGCTTTTCAACTCTTTCTCCACTAATGTAGACTCTACTAAATCAAGGATCAATAGGTCTTTATAAAGCTTGCAATGTAAGATAGGGTAACAATATGAATAAGGAAAACAAGCATAAGTTACCTTAAGTACCTAAATCATTCTAGACCTTGAAAGGCTTTCATACATTCCTATTACTTCATCTTAACTTGAAATTCCCTTTTTTTTTTTCTTTTCTTTCACCACTTCAAATTTTTTATTCTTTTGCTTGTATTTTCAATGTGTACTAAAGATATAAAATAAATAAGGTTGGCTTGAAAAGCTCAAACAGTCCAACAATGGCCTAAATCCTTTTCTTTAACTTGGTTTCATCTAGGATTTCGTTTCAAGAGGGAATAAAACAAATTCTAGTGTTCTAAACCAAACAAGGATATGCTAAGCATAAAACATTTTTAAGTAAGCAACACAATCTCAAGAAAAAGACCAAATGCATAATGAATGTTGGAAATCACACCCTAGAATACTACTAACTCAAGAATTGAAATACAAGTGTCAAGATTACTTGATAACCAAATTCTTATCATAGGATGGGGGAATCATATTATAATAGTATAATAACATCTTCAACCATATGACACACTAAAATAAGACACATTTAAGATAAAAACAACTAAACAACCTAAACACCAACAACATAAAACACTTAAAAACATATAGCATAACCCCCAAACTTAAACATGACATTTTGCTCATTGGAATAAAATAACAAAACAGAAAATAAAGGAGGAAAAAGAAACTTCCTTGAAAAGCTAAAGCGTGCCTAATCCTCTTCCTCTTCCTCTTCATCTTCCACCATGTTGTCAAAGAAAGGAGGATCTTGGTAAGGTGGAAAGGTAGTCATGTCCACTCCCATATGTTTAGCATATATGTGCTACATTTGTGCTATAGCATTGAGGCAACTTTGTTGGTGCTCTTGGAGTCTTTATATCCGCTCTATACATTAAATCAAAGTCTTGGCTTATATAGCCGAGCTGTAGATGGCTAAGATAGTTGTGGAGCTAAAGATGAGTTACCTCCTACCAACAAATTGTTATGAACAGGGAGGTGGGCAATAACAATCTTATCAATATTCTCCTTAGGTTGTAGCAACTCTTTATTATTGTCAAAATGAACATTGGCCCGAACACATAAAATTGTGATCAAACATAGGAATTGAAGACCTTCCATTGTTTAGAAGCTGGTACACTTAATGATATTTGAAAAAATCAGGCTCCTAATATCAATGCTTTTGCCGGTAAGAATGGAATACAAGAGAATATCTTTTTCCTTGGTGACATCACTTGTATGAGTACAAGGCACCATATTATTAGACAAGAATAATAACCAAGCCTTTTCATGCCTGATCATTGCATTGGATCAAAAAGTAATTAGCTCGCCTTTGGACAATTTCTATGTAGTTCGACCTTTGCATAAGAAAAAGATAACCTTATCCAAATCTGCTTCACCTTCCATAAGCAGGGTGTACTCATCTTCTTCAATGTCTTGCAACCTATAAACAATATTAATGGTGTGGCTATCAAATGGAACTTATTGCCCACGAACAAATACCTTACCTTTCTTGTGATTGTGGTGGATCACAAAACTACCACCAATGACAAGCTTTGATGATATCATAGATTGCTTCATGGAAATGAGGTATCAATTCAAATCATCATTTAGCAATTATACCCCAGTTTGCAAGTGAGTGTGCAAATCCTTGTTGAGCTTCTTCGGACACAAATTTGGTTTGGTCATATGTAGAACTAGAACCACCCTTTTGATCTCTTTGGGGGAATAGCTCAATTCAAAAACACAAGATGGCACAATGTATATATATATATATATATATATATATATATTGAAGGTAATCAATGCTAAGCATGTAATCCTCCATATTTCACTACAACCATAAATCCCCAATTTATAAGATCAAAAACCCAATTTTTCAACCTTACAAACCTAAATTTGGGTATAACATGAATATGGCATAAAATTGATTATCCATAGTTCAAAATAAGCTTAAATCCTTAAATAACTTCAAGACAAGGCATATATCCATACTAGATCAAGAATTTTCATTCTCTTCACTTCAAAAATATGAAAAACCTTTGATTTATATGAAACTTACTTGCAAGAGAGAAATTCACTTAAAGCTTGAAATAGAGAGTAGCCATAGATGCCATTCTTGAAACTTAAAAGAAAATGGACCTTGAATCACTTGATTGGGGCATGGGTTCTTAGATTTTTGAGTGAGGTAAGAAGTGTTTAAATATGAAATAGGAATGAGAGGGTGAAAAATTGGGTTGTTTAAAATATCCCCTACTAATTGTGCCACGTTGATGGCCTGTCTGCTTGTCACGCTGGCTACATGTCAAGTGTTGGGGTGCTTATGCCCACTGTCTGGAGCACAGAGACACTGAATTTGTTGGAGCAGGGGCTCTACTAACCCCTGTTTTGTAGCTCTGTTTTGGCGCTGAGGCGCCCTAATTGCCTTGTTTGTGAGTTATTTGAAGAATTTTAAAGTTTATTTGGTACCTACAAACCAAAACAAGGAAATTTAGTTAATTTACTCTAATAAGAAGTTTTAAAACTTAGAACTAAAGAAAAAGTTTAGAAAACTTAGGTTGCAGTCCCAAGTAAGGTTTGATTTATAGTCTTGGCTTAATTTTGTTGTGCTCATTCGGCATTGGCTAGAGTGATGGAGGTCTTTTGACGATCAATAGAACCTCCTTAATAATGTTTGAGCTTTTGCCTATTAACTTTGAATTTGTTGTCTGCCTTATTTTCTTCAGCTATTTCCATAGCTCCATAAGGAAACAATGTAGTGACTATGAAAGGTCCGAACTATCTTGACTTAAGCTATCCTGGAAATAGTATCAAACGGGAATTAAAGAGTAAGACCTTCATACTAGGCTTAAAGTGGCAATCCATAATCTTATTGTTATGTCATTTTTTGTTCGTTCCTTATAAATCTTAGCATTCTTATATGCTTGAAGCCAAAACTCATCCATCTTATTAAGTTGAAGTAGCCTCTTCTTACCAGCTACATGGAGGTTAAGATTCAACTTCTTAATGGCCCCATATACATTATGTTTTAACTCTACCAGGAAGGTGGCATGCTTTCCTTAAAACCAGTCTATATGAAAACATGCATATGAAAGTTTTATAGGCCGTATGATATGCCCACATTGCATCGTCCAATCTCTTGGACCAATCTTTTTATGAAAGGATTGGCCATTAGATTTTCTTGATTTCTTAGCTGGAAATTTCAGCTTGGCCACTAGATTGTGGATGATAGGCCAAGGGAACCTTATGAGTGACTCTGTACATAGCTAAAAGGGTCTATAAGTGCTTGTTGCAAAAATGAGAACCCCCATTTCTAATAATAGCTCTAGGGGTGCCAAATCGAGTAAAGATTCTTGTCTTTAGAAAGTTCATCACAACCTTTGAATTATTTGTTAGCAAGGCTATTACTTCTACCCATTTGAAAACATAGTCAGTGCCACCAAGATATACTGATTGTTGTATGAGGATAAGAAGGGACTCATGAAATCAACTCCCCATACATAAAAAATCTCCACTTCAAGGATGTTATTGAGAGACATCTCATGTCTTTAGGAGATGTTGCCCATCCTTTGGCATCTATCGCAAGCATCAACAAAATTATTAGCATCCTTAAATAAAGAGGGCCAATAAAAACCTGATTGTAGGACTTTTGCTACAGTTTGCTCTTTTCCAAAATATCCACTATAGTGTGAAGAATGGCAATGCTGAAGTATACTTTGAATTTCTTCCTCTAGTAGCACATTGCTTAAACAAGAAAGGGTCATCCTATACATAATATTTGACATCATGTAAAAACTATTTTTTTTTGTTGGAAAGCCAAATCAAAAGGAAAAACTTTACTCACAATATAATTAACAAAATCAAGATACCATAGTAAGTTTAGATGATCAACCTGAAATAGTTGTTCATCTAGGAAATTCTCATTGATCAAGGTGTGATCAACAATTTTCTTACCACCTTCCAACCTTGATAGATGGTTTGCCACTTGGTTTTTTTGTTCCTTTCCAATCTCTAATCTCCAAGTCAAACTCTTGGAGTAAGAGTGTCCATCTAATCAACCTGGATTTTGCATCTTTTTTGTCAATTAAATACTTAATAGCAAAGTTGTTAGTATAAACAATAACTTCAATTCCAATAAAATAAAACGAAATTTATCAAAAATAAACACTATTGCTAACAATTCTCTTTTAGTGGTGGTGTAATTGAGCTGAGCTTCAATTAATGTCTTACTAGCATAATAAATAGAGTGAAAGATCTTATCCTTACGGTATCCTAATACTACACCTATCGCATAGTCAATAGCATCACACATAAGTTCAAAGGGTGGGTTCCAATTAGGAATAACAATTATAGAAATAATAACTAGTCTATGTTTCAACTTTTAAAAATGCAGCTAGACGTGCTTCATCAAAATCAAAGAGAGTGTCTTTTTCTAAAAGGTTATATAGTGGTGTTGAAATTTTTGAAAAATCCTTAATAAATCGCCTATAAAAGCCTGCATACCCTAGAAAGCTTCTAATACCTTTTACTAAACTAGGTGGTGGAAGTTTCTCTATTGCTTCAATCTTAGCCTTATCCATCTCTATGCCTTTGCTAGACGTCCTAAAACAATCCCTTCTTGTACCATAAAATGACACTTCTCCTAATTAAAGACTAAATTGGTCTTTTCACATTGTTTAAGCACACATTTTAAATTGTGGAGACAACTATCACAAGAGTCCTCAAAAATAGAAAAATCATCCATGAACACCTCAAGACTATGCTCTACCATGTCAGTTAAAGTAGCCATCATACATCTTTGAAAAGTAGCAGGTGTATTACAAAAACTAAAAGGCATCCTTCTAAAGGCAAAGGTGCCATAGGGACAAGTAAAAATAGTATATTCTTAATCCTCTAGGGCTATAGCTATTTGGTTATACCCCTGAATAACTATCTAAAAAATAGTAAAATTGATTACTTGCCAACCGATCAAGTATTTAATTAATAAAAGGAAAAGGAAAGTGGTATTTCCTTGCTGACTTGTTGAGCTTGCAGTACTCCATCCATACATGCCATCTAGTCATGGTTCTTATAAGGATGAGTTCATTCTTAAGGTTGCCACAACTGTCATCTCTCCTTTATTTGGTATGCACTGAATTAAACTTACCCATGAGCTATCTGAGATGGGATATATGATGCCCGCATCTAGCAACTTTATCATTTCCTTCTTGACTACCTCTTTCATGATTGGATTAAGAGCCATTAATGTTCAATGGTAAGTTTATGATTGTCTTCCATCAAAATTTATGCATGCAAAATGAAGGGCTTATGCCTTTGATGTCGCCTATAGTCTATCCTAGTGCTTCTTGTGTTCTCTCAGTATAGGAAGGAGTATATCTTCCAGCATATTAGTAAGAGCAGTAGAAATAATTGGAGGCAAAATGGAATGGCTTTAGCTCCAATATAGGTGGCTTTTCAATAAAGGGCTTGGAAGTCGAAGGTGTGGAAGCCAGAATGTCAAGAGATTCAAACTTGAGGTTTGGTCTCGCTATAAAAGGTGAAGTATCTAGTAATTTCATACACTCGACAAAATTGTTATATTCTCTATTAGTACTAGAAATTATAGATGCTTCAAGAGAGTCAAGAGGATAATTATCTAAAAATACCTCTTATGTTATTTCATTCACCACATCAAAATCAAAAAATTCTTCATGGTCTGAAGAAAATTTCATAGCATTGAAAATATTAAATGCTTATCTCTTGGCCTTGAACCCTCATGGTAAGCTCACCTTTTTGCACATCAATTAGGATTTTTGTACGTCAATCAGGGTTCTACCTGTAGCTAAGAAAGGTCTTCCTAGAATGATAGGAATTTCCCTTATCTTCTTCCATGTCAAGCACAATAAAATTAATAGGAAAAATCAATTTATCGACTTTAACTAACACATCCTTTACTATTCCCTTTGGATAGGTTAAAGACCTATCAACTAGTTGCATTAGCAATGCAACTGATGTAAACTTAGCTTCTCAAAACCCAAATTCCAATATATAGATGAAGGCATTAAATTAATACGAGCTCCTAAATCACATAAACCCTTACCAAAAAATTGAGTACCAATAGTATAAGAGATAGTAAAACTACCTGGATCTTATAACTTTGGTGGGAGTTTCTTTTTTAGTATGGCATTACATTCTTCAAGTGAGAGCAATGGTTTCATACTCACCTAACCTCCTCTTCTTGGATAAGATGTCTTGCATGAACTTGACATAGCTCGGCATTTGTTCTAAAGCTTCAACAAATAGTATGTTGATGTGGAGCTTTTTGAACACTTCTAGGAATTTTTGGAATTGCTTGTCGAGATTCTTCTTTTGGAATTTTTGAGGAAAGGTAGTGGAGGAGTATGCATAATAGATTCATTGGTTTGATCTTTTTCCTTTTTCTTTTCAATTAAAGTATCTCTTCAATTGGTTTATTCATAACTTCAAGCTTGTTTATTCAGCTCCTTAATTGTCATTCTACTTCTAAGGGTGATTGCCTTGCATTTCTTTTTACCCTTCCTTGGATTAGGCTCGGTGTCACTAAGGAAGGCACCTTGAGGCCTATTTGTCAAGGCATTAGCCAGCTGGCCTATTTGTGTCTCAAGAGTTCTTTAAGAAACAGCTTGACTTTGGATTATTGAATCAATCCTAGACATGTATTGCATGAACATGTCCTCCAAGATGGCTTTTCCACATGTGCAACCACTGGTCTTGCTTGTGGTTGAAAACTAGAAGGGTAGTTAGGCTTCATAGTATTTCAAGTCCCTTGATTGTTCCAACTAAAATTAGGATGGTTTCTCTATCCCGAGTTATAAGTGTTAGAGAAAGGGTTATTTTGCCTATTACATTTGCCCACATATTGCATTGTTTTGGTGTTTAGGCATTGGTCACTATTATGACCATCTCCATATATTTTACAAGCCATAACTTGATTCTTGATTGCCTGGATCCCTAAGAAAATCAAATCTTTTAGCTAGACCAGCCACTTGTGCATTTAAGGCAATAAGGGTGTCTAACTCATGTACCCCAACTACTTTGCGAGTTGCAAGTCTCTCAGATGGTCATTGATAATTGGTTGAGGCCATTGCTTCCAATAGCTCATATGTTTCGTTAATAGACTTGCCCATTAATGCACCACCAGCTACAACATCAATGGTGGTTCTTGTTTGGCTAACCAAACCATTGTAGAAGGTTTCGACTTGTAGCCACTTCAGAATGTCATAGTGGGGGCATTGCCTCAACAAGTCTTTTATATTTCCCACGCTTCATAGAGAGATTCTTCGTCTTGTTGTATGAAAGAGGTGATTTCATTTCGCAAATTAGCTGTTTTGGCCAGTGGAAAGAATTTTTCCAAGAACTTTTATGCTAAGTCAGTCCATTTAGTGATGAAGTGGGATGGCAAGGAGTATAACCAATTTCTCACCTTATCTCGGAGTGAGAAAGGGAAAAGCCTTAAACGAATGGCATCATAAAAAATATCATTGCACTTGAAAGTGTGGCATAATTTCAAGAACATTACCTAGATGGGCATTCAGGATCATCATTTGGAAGGCTAGCAAATTGTATCATTTGTTGGATCATTTGAATTTGGCTGGGCTTAATTTCAAAGTTATTAGCTTGAATTGCTGGCTGTTAAATGCTTGAATGAGGGCCTTCCACTAAGGGGATAACATAGTCTCTCAAGGCCTTAGGCTCTTATTTGCCAGCCATTGCTAGATTTTTCAAATTAGCTTGTTAGTTCTTTTTTCAAAGTTTGAATTGTTTTTTTGATCTCAGGATCAAAAGGAACAACTTCCAAGCTACGAGTTCTTCACATAAACCTAAAACAAAACAGAAAAAATATGAATCAAAACTAGAACTAGTTGGTATTAATATATTAACAAGAATAGAATAATTTCTCGACAATGACACCGAAAACTTACTGTAAAAAAAATACTACATAAGTGCATGTATCGTTTAAACAAGTAATAAAGTGTAAGTTAAGTATCGTTCCTATAAGGAATTAATTCTATCAAGCCAAGTACTAAAATTTAACAACTCCAACTTTATCCAAACAATTGAAAATTTGATATTGTTTACTATATTAAACTAAAGCAAGTAAATAAAACGACTAAACTTGAGATTATGTAGAGAAAACCTAGGATTATAATTTCCCTCACTTCACTTGACTTGCCTTTATCCTATCATGCTTAGTTATGATATTATGTTATTAATATAGATTCCAAGTTAATTATAAGTATCTTTCAAATTACTTATAATCCATAACTTAATTAATCAATTCACTATATGTCTATGAGAATTGAATTAAACAAGTTTCATCACAAGGTATATAGGTACATGTCTATTCTATATGCAAATCAAATTCAACCAAGTGAATGAATTCAAACATGTGTTATATCATTCAAGGCTAACCTAGATCTCTTTGTCAAGGTTCTTCTAAATTACCAAATATATCTAATTGGTGATCAAGCAATTAGAAATAATGAGCATAGAATGACATAAATAACAATAATATCAAACCATAAGCAATGCATAGATAAAATTAAATCAAACTACATATGAGTTCCATCATAATCCTAGAAAAATGATTTAGTTCATGCTATTAGATGTAAACATGACTATAGCTAAGCAAAACATTAAGAACACACAAAGAAACTAAAAGGAAAGAAGGAATAAGAGAAAACTAGGAAGATGCGGGTCTCCAAGCTCTTCAAAATCCCTTGCTCCTCTAGCTCCTAGTACTTTCAATCAACTCTATATCTCCAAAAATCTCTTGCTCAATTGTGTGTTTAGAATCCCTAGGCCCTTTCTCTTTATAACCTCCAAAAATCATGAGTTAAAGTCTAATTTGGAGTAATTTTATCGGGCCAACACCCTCGGCCACGACTTTTTGGCTACTTAGCACTGATTTTCGGACGAAATATGAGATTGTGCATGATTTTAGGCTCCCCAGCCACAACTTCTTGGTGCCCTAGCCGCAACTTCCTAGAGCCTAGGTGCTCAACTTCTCTGGTTAAACAATTTTTGGTCAAGC
Source organism: Quillaja saponaria (assembly GCA_029379385.1). Taxonomy (NCBI): domain Eukaryota; kingdom Viridiplantae; phylum Streptophyta; class Magnoliopsida; order Fabales; family Quillajaceae; genus Quillaja; species Quillaja saponaria. Next base: position 9,765,181 of record CM055611.1, on the reverse strand, counting down.
TTGAGCGCCCCAGTACTAAGCACTACTTACTTGCAACTTTCATCCCTACAACCTTGGTTTTTCACTACTTAGACACCTAATGAGCTGAAATCTTATCTCTTAAGCAATTGGTTTTGAAAAAGGACTCCTTGAAGCTTATACCTTCAAAACACACAACCAAAGTTTAATAGGAATGGAACTCTTATTTAAGAAGATAAATTATAAGCAATAATAACTAAAAATGTGACATTTTAATGCATTACGAATTAATCTACAAACTAAGCTAAAAATAAACAATTCGTAATGCAAAACTCAAGAACCTAGCTAAAATGAATGCACAATGTGATGTAATAAAAGTTATTTCATGAACTTATCAATCAGCAAAGCAATGTTCATAGTGTGAGGATTCGCGACTTGCCAAAACTGTTGCATCGTGGTACATTTCAGAATCGTAAACTTGAAGCTTAAGAGACGACACTTGTAATCATTTTAGGTGTTAGGCATTGTTATGTACATTTAGTTAATTGTAGCCACTTGATGTGTTGTAAGGAGCAGAGCTCCTCTATATATTTTAATATTATGGTTTACTGTGGAATGGTAACCAAGTTATTTGTATATATATTATGGGGCATGTTCTAATATATAGGGAATCTCTGTCGAAATTTTAGTAAATATCTTATGTTTAAAAACCAATCTTGATTTAGTTTTAAGTCAATAAATTTTTTTTGGTCTTAACTATAATTTATTTAAGAGTCAGTTGTGCATTGTAAATGAATATTCAAGGTTATGGGAGTTTGGTTATCCACTCCTCCCAGTCATATTTTTATTTGAGGGTGTGATATTTTTTATCATAAACTTTAGATAAGAATACATGATGTGTTAGTCGCTGAGAACGGAGAATAGACAAATGAATAGAGAACAGAGAAATGAATACAGAATGGAGAATAGACAATTGAATAGTTAAGATTTTTCAACTTATTTAGTTGGATATCAAGAATCATATGACTGAGTTATGCATGCCACTAATTTGAAGTTCTACATGCTATTACGTACTAGCTGGCATTGACTAAAGAAATTAATATATTTTTTTAAGCAATACCATTTCAAAAAGAATAATAATTGTGCAGTCTGAACCCAAACTAAATGAGCATCTAGACTCCAAAGTGTAGTTGAAATTTTCAATAATAATTTCAACTTGATGTTCTTAATTGTTATGCTATTTTCACAAAATTATTACATATTTTGGGCTATAAATTTACCAATATAATTAAAATAGATGGTTCCTCATTCGCCATAGACAGTAGGGGAGATTAGAGGACCAAACCAGGAAAAAAGAGAATTGAAGAAGAAGTGATCTCCATTTTGAAAAGAGAGAATAATTACATTAGAACTCAAAATTTGAGATTTGAAATTTTTTTTATATTAAATGATCTATATACCATTCCCTTTTTATTAATTTTGATAAAATGATAAAAATGATTTTTTTTCTTTTTTTCACCTAAAAAAAAGTAAACATTGATAATATCTACTTATAATAGTATATGTTAAGAATTCATTTTATAATTATAATTAATTAAAAAATAAATGCAATTCTTATGTTTAACCAAGGAGATAATTTATATTCATTATTATATAAAATTAATGTCAAATATATTAGGCAACAAAATTTAGTAAGATAATTATTTGACCATTTGTTGATAACTACACTTTGTGACAAAAAACCAAAAATTGCACCAATATACTTAACACTTTTGAAATTACTGGCAGCCTAATAGTTCTTCGAAACTCCATAATTTTATCTTATTCCCACTAAACCATTTGGAATTGGCATAGTTTCTTGAGAAAACAATGAGCATATTCTAGACCCTTCTATTGCTGTCAATAGAGTCCGGTAAGATGTCGTTTCTTCTTTCGGAGCACCTCTTCATCTATGAAAGTGATGATTTTGGCATTGGATAGAACGGCATAGAGAAGGCCCATGAAAGCATTGTGAGTGGCTTCTCCTTTGAAGCTCAAGAACACGTCGTACGCGGTCATCTTCGTAGACATCTTTTCGGCTTACTAGGATCCCCATAATTATGTCGTAGGCAAGGAACCCAACTGTTTTAGGAATCTCCATATCTTCATTGATAATTCTATATTATCATCACTAAGATGATAGATAATTAAATCAATATCAAGAGTTTTAATGAAAAAACAAAATTTAAACAAACTAGAGTTGCTGGATTTGGTAGATATTATAATTCTAATGAGGCTTCACAGTTCACACCAAGATATTGAAGTTGAACTAAAAAAATTGCTAGAAATAAGTAAATGAATTAGAATATAGAAAATTAAAATAGAATTATTTTTATTTTACAGGTAAAATGTTTTTTTTTTTTTAAATAATTTTATTAAATTTTTTAATATCATTAACTTTCCATTTATTTTGAAAGGAGTGTTGATTTTCTACACTTAAAATTTTGGTGTTATTTCTGTAAATCTTAATGGAGGAAAGTATAATTTGCCTATTTTCTAACATTGTTAACTTTTCACCAATTTTAAGGAAAAGAGTAACGAATTCTCCAAAATTAAGACCTTAGTATCATTTTAGTAAAACTCAAAAGAGGCTAGTATAATTTCTTCAAATAACATGATCCAATCTAATACTAAAGATATGAAAGTGAATGTATAACCCAGCTCAATCTATGTTTGTGTTTGAAATTTTTAATTTTATCATATTTATTAGGAATTTCCTATTTAATTTCACGCTCCCTTGGTTAGTTGGCTACATGCCACTGTATTGTCATGACCCGAATTAAAAACCGTGGTTGGCATGAGAACTATACAAGACCAAGGCCCACCCTAGCTCCCCCGAACTAACAAATACAATCTTTTAAATAAAGGTTATATGAGAAAAACAATAGCAGTAACATAAGTAATAGTGGCATGAAGGGTTAATTATATAACCATAGAATTTTCAACAAAAATAGCAGGACGACAATAATAGATCCAAAATCTAGGTACTAATGGAGTCTAAGAGTACAAATAACACATTCAGGAATAACAATATAGCCATATCGTGTTATCAAAATTTGAACTGAACAAAGCTAGGCCTACCAAAGCAAACAATCCAATAGCTCCCCATAATGACAATTATAAACCCAATATAGCTCAACTATCTGAAATACATATAAACTAACGAGGGTGAGTCTCAAAAGACTCTATGAGTACTTAATATGTAATATAATAGGAGGGGACAAGCTAACGAACGAGTTGTTAGAAAATAAATCATTTACTTAAGCATGCAATGATATAGTTGAAGTTAAAAAACAATTTTATATAAGTCATTATCAACAAAAAGTTCTAAGAAAGAATTTGTTAAGATATTACTATGTTAGAACTTTTCAAACCATTGTCAATAAACCATTTGGTGAAAAAAAATCTAAACTGAAATCTTGAAGCAACATAAATAAATCATTTGTCATAATAATTTTATGAAAAGCATATATAGACATTGTACATTGTAAAAACTATCAAACCGAAATACCTATAAAGTACAACGAATCAGAGTCAAATCCCCTAACTAGCGTGTCAATTTTAGTACAAACTGTTGAACCTGTAGATTACAATGAATCAATATCAAACCTTCACTAACTAGGGTGCCAATCTATCAATTCTAATACAAACTGTTGAACCCATATGTTACAACTATTCAGTGCCAAACCCCCATTAACTAGGGTACTAAATTGTCGATTCCAATGCAAACCATTGAACTGGTAGGTTACAATGAGTCGGCGTCAAACCCCCACTAACTAGGATATTAAACTCATTACCACGTATGTTAGGCCCATACACAGGGTTAGGGCACCCCTCCCTAACCACTGTACCAGTATCCAAAAAATATACTATATACACATAGACTAACTATACATCGTTCGCTTAAGGTGTTCTAACAAATACCATTTCATAACAGCAATTCAAAAGCAAAAATAGAATAACTTGCAGTAACAAAGTTATATCAAGATGAAACCTATCAATTCAATGGAAGCATCTCCAATATCATTATACCAATAACCAAACATTTTGATATTTACCTTTCCAAATCAATAAGTTCATCAAATCCAAAGTTAAATAAAGTTGTACACTAATAGTCAAAATAACAGAAATTCAACTTTTCATTCCAAATACAATATTAATTTCAAATCTATGGGGTACACTGTTGACAACCTAAATTCACAACTTATCTAATTCTATTGAATATAGCTTTTAAATAAAATATTACAGGTTACAATGACCGAATTGAATAGAAGCTATGCAATGGTACCAATGGCGTATAAAGTCATTTTGGTCGATGGGTTTATAGTATTTGGTTAATGACTCTTGACTAGTTTAGATAATAGGAGGCAGTTATTATTAATTAGTTATTCACTAAACTTCTTGCTGTGCTTCTTGGGGAGCAGTTATTGTTTTTTAAATTTTAAATGATTGTTTGGAAACCACCAAGAATATAAAAGCAAAATGCTATCATAATTATACAGGTTTTTGAACAATACACAATCAAGTCTTTATCTTCTTTATTTTTCATACATTAAGATTTTATGATTAGGACTTGTTAGATTTCTCATTTGACATTAGCACCCACTGCTAGTACATTGTACTAGAGTTCAAACGATAATCCCGGGTTATTAATAGTTGTTTGATTGTAATTTTTGGAGCCAAAGTTCCTGGCAGGCTATATTCAAAGTTGCCATCAACAATATTTGATATGCCAGATGGGACTTATGGTTTAAAGATGTTTAAGAAAGTTCATAATCAAACTGCAACTTCAAAAGTTGCTCGAATGGAAGAGTTCTTACATTAATAGATGATGTGAAACATAAGCCTACAACAAAGCCCTCAATGAAGGTTGTAGTTGACAATCTTGTCGAAGTCCTTATAACTTTTGCTTCAGAGGTGGAAAGTGGATAAGTTTTGGCAGTAAATGTTCCTATTGAAGCAAGTACATGCCATGCTAGGTCAAATCAGGGTCAAGGCACATCATCTTTACTAGGGAAGTGGCCAACATTTATTGCCCAAACTCTGTAGCAATGATTAAGTGGATCCATTGATCCACAAGACAAGAGAAATATCTCCCATTGGAGTTTCTTCATATAGTGCATGTCATAGTTGTGGTGTAGTTTTTCTTCCTGGATGGACTAAAATAACTGCCAATTTTCAGATGCAGTTAAAGCAAAACATGGGCTCAGAGAGTGACTTGTCCACGGAGAAGTTTTTGAAAAAGAACCAAGAGCAAATGCTAACTAGGGAATGCATGTGCTTGTAAATAATAGTGCAAATTTTAACTTAGGCCAAAGTGCTGGTCAAATAACTTTACCACATGGGATGTATAAACATTACACCTAGAACAAATTTAAATGGACTAAATGTCAAAAAATGGTTCCTCTACCACTAGGGTATTCTCCAAATTTAAATGGACCAAATATTAAAAAAAGGGTCTTCCACCACTAGGGAATCTTCCGAATATTTCTGAATATCAAGTAAATAATAACCAAGACTATTTGCCATTTCAAAATATAGCGTATAAAAATCAAATAAATGGTAACCAATTTCAATGTGGTTATTAGAATCAAATCACATTCAATCAAATGGATCGATAAGAACTCAACATGATAATTGTAGAAATTATCCTAATGAATTCTCCCAAACTCATTTTAATGGATATTATCCTTAGTATCCAAACTAGAGGCAAAATCAAGATTTTATAAATCCTATGTTAAGAGACCATATGACTACAATTATGCAAGAACAATTTTGTTTGCAGATTCAGCCTTTAGCTAGACCAATGAATAGTAAACCATACCTTGAATGGAACCGTTTGTTTCCTTTTCCCAGAGGATTAAAAATATTGGAGTTGTCTACTTTTTTGGAGAAGGTAGTCAATCTATTGTAGAACACATAGATTGATTTATGATCCAATGTCAAGATGTGACTAATTATGTTAAACTTTGGTTATTTGGAAATTCTTAACTACCTTGTCACCCCCTCAATTGAAGACATGACTGATTGGAATATTCAGTAATCCAAAACCACCGTAACCCAGACTCAGACTATTAAATGCATTAATGACTATTACTAATTCCAACTGAGAACGAGAGTTATAATAACTTAACTGAAGAATATATACATAATATCTAAACATAAGACATTTTATTGAAAATTTTGACAGAGTTTATCTTGTAAAGAGGAATTTGCTTGAAAATACACACACATATATATAAGTTGGTTACATAAAATAAGTTAGGAATAACAACAGTAAACACATAGGAGCTCAACTCCAATATTCAATAATCCACCAAAATATATCAATGTACAAAACAAAATACAATGACTCAGTCTAAATATTGACTACAATACTATCCCTTGGCTTTAAGATTGTGACTTCAAACATATACCTTACCGTAGAGAAATCAGTAAGTCAAGCTTCTCTATGTGGCAAGCTCTAATATCCTGATACTAAAAAATGCACAAGTAGGGTGAGTCACAAGGACCCAATGAGTGAAAAATTTACCCTTCAAGTACTAGCATCAAATAACAAGAAATTATCACATATTATATAATTAATTATATTACACTTTTCTTAAGTTCATAACCACAAATCTCATACATGTATCCAATAGATGTATAATTAAAAACTCATGGTATTCATACATACATAATATAGCAATTTAGTCAATCAAATTAAACAATAAGAAGCAAACTGGAATAACTTAGCACCTGCACACCAAAATATCCTCATACCAGGACATATATGTGCACGCACACCAAAATAATATCTCCGTACACAATCCATCCTACTGGGTCTTAGCTATTCGAGTAGTCAGAACCATATATCACTTGATCAAATAAAACAACCTAGACTCTTTTCTTTAACAAAAATAATTTCGAAAAGGTATTAATTTGATTGGCCCCTTTAACCAGAATTCAATTTACATAGCACATACAATTCAACCATTCTATTATAATGGTACCTTCTTAAATATATATGTAACTATACACACACATCCATTTTACATATAAATCTAGCAACTAAAGAATACATAATTCACTCATAAAGTTCAAGAACGGGTTTTGTCACTCCACCTAACACTTGATGGTGTCGGTAGATTTTTAACATGCTTGGGATCTAAAAGAAAACAATTAGATAACATTTTAATCTCCATCTATATAGATACATGCAATACCTTATTTGTTAACTAACTTTTTTTAGACTTTATACCTAATAGCTTCAAATATAATAGTTCTCCTCCATACAAATATTTATTTGCATAAAAACATGCACTTAGGAAATTGTATACAACTTATACTTTAACTTTACTTATACTTCACTCACTAAATTAATATTTACCTAATAAATTTCCAAGATTCCTAATTAACCATCTACTAGTAAGACTTATATCACTAACTTTTATAACACACCTTATACATGTGTAATATCTAATTTACGTACATCAATTACTATGCATTCTTTAAAATTTAAGTTCTCTTAAATGTTTTATCAAATGCCTAGTATATGTATCTCATATTAATCCACATATACACATGATCATAGGTATATACAATCTTAATCTCCTTATAAATATCTTTAACTTCCAATTTCCAAATCCTTCTTCTAACTTATATTATTTGCCACCTACCTAATGCTAATCAATTAACTATTATTACTGCCATAACTTTCATTATTAATACACAAAGAATTTACAACTCCCATAACCAAGCATCACAAACCACATAAAAGAATATACTTACTTAGAAGCCAAAAAGAGAACAAAAGTCCTTTTTGCTGCCAACCTAGTAGTAGACTCCCTACCTAATAACCCTTAAAATTTTCACCACTAAACCCCTTTATCACAGACCCATGGCTCAAACAGGGCATCCACTTGGCCCAAATATTTGCCTATTTTTCTGCTTATAACTGAATCAACCAACACCCACCTGTTGTCCAGCCGTTTCACGCCTTAAGGCTGCTGCAGGGGCAGCTTAATGGGTACTAGATGGAGCAAGTTCCTCAAGACACTGAGTTAAGGTATTGATGCAATGGATGGGAAAAAAGGGAGTTCTTAACTCAATCTCAGCTGCAGCTTGATGGTTTTAGACTGAGGAGAAAATCACTCCAACTCAACTTCAGCAAATCAGACAACCAAAAAAGAAAACTCCCTTCAACCCAAGCTGTAACTTTACACCGGTCAGCCAAAAACACAAGGACCATCAGCAAGAAGAAGAGAGGCAGACGGCAGCAAGAAGAAGAAAGGTAAACGACACCTACAAAAAGAACATAGGTGCAGAATTTGGAGCAAGAAGAATGGAAAGTCGGAGCTTGGATGGGGAGGAAGAGAGAGTCTAAGCCAATGTATATAAAATATAAACTTATGGTCCCTAACTCAATAAATTTCATGTTCCAAGTCAACTAATAAAGTAATAAAACTCAACTTACCTTAATAGCCAAATGCTCCTTTATTTTAATTTAACTTACAAAAATTTATGATATTACATAATCACGATAATATATATACCATGTTCTAAAATGCATGTTAGACAATCGAGTCATAACAGTCTCCCCCCTTTAAAAAAAATTCTTCTGAATTTCAAAAGAAAAAATTATAAGATATATTGTTTACCTCAATCATTCAAATAAATAAGGATATTGCTGCTTCATCATTTTCTCCGATTCCCAAGTTGTTTCTTGATTGCCATGATATTGCCTTACCACTTTTATCGAAGGAATAACCTTCATTTCGAAATTTGCAAGTTTGTTTATCAAAGATTACCACTGGTTGTTCCTTATATGAAAGATTTTTATCAACTTGTACCTCTTGAATCCACAGTATATAAGACTCATCTAGTAGAAACTTCCTAAGCATGGATACATGAAAAGACTAGATGCACTCTACTCAAGTATGAGGGTAACGCCAATCTGTAAGCCATTGCTCCAATCTTATAAAGGATCTAAAAAGGGTCTAATGAATCTCAGACTTAACTTGCCCTTTTTGCCGAATCTCATATTGTCCTTAAATGGTGAGACCTTCAGGAATACATGGTCACTAACCGAAAATTTCAGCTCTCTTCAGGGATTGTCAATGTATGACTTTTGTCTACTCTGAGCTATTGAGAAACTCGCACATATCACCTGAACTTTATCTATAGCATTCTAGATCAACTCTAGTCTTAAAAGCTGATATTTACCTATTTCAAACTGCCATAACTGGAGACTGACACTTCCTACCATACAATACTTCGAATGGTGCCATTTGAATGCTACTGTGATAGTTGTTGCTATAGGCAAACTCTATAAACGAAAAATGCTGATCCCAGCTACCCTTAAAGTCTATAACATAAGCTCGTAACATGTCCTAGGGTCTGAATAATCCTTTCAGATTGTCCATCAATCTGCAGATGAAAAGTTGTACTGAACAACAATTGGGTACCAAGAGCCTCCTGAAAAGATTTTCAAAATGCCGCAATGAATTGTGAACCTTAGTTAGATTTAATAGAAACAAGTACCCTATGCAAGGAAACAATTTCATCCTAAGTATAACTTAGCATACTAATATGCTGAATAAGTAGTTTTCACTGGAAGGAAATATGTGGACTTCATCAAACTATCCACAATCACCTAAATTGAATCGAGAATTTACGAATGTGTTTTAGTTAGGTCTTATGCCGCCATATATGAGCATTTGCAAAAGGTGGTTTATATTTCGATTTGACAGTTCTAACAATATCGTATAATGCCTAACTATAATTTTTATAAAATGATTAATGTCATATGGTTTGCTCACGTTACTTTGAGATTTGAGTTATAATTCTCTTACCAAATTGTTATTGAAAACTATTTACTCACTTTGCTTATGTTACAAAAAATGTATCTTTTTATAAATTGATTATTAATAAATATTTGTGCTTTAGCTTGTTCCCTGCCTGCTACATTATAGTTATACTGTCTACTTTACAGAGTCTTTGTAACTCATCCTCATTAGCTTATGCTTTTGTTTTTAGATAGTTGATCTTTGATACTGAGTTCTATGTCTAGTTGATCTTGGATTTCGAATTACAGTGTCAGGTGAAAGTGTCCTTGTGAACTCTTTTTGGTATTCCTAGCCTTTGTTTTAGCTTGGACCTAGTTATATTTGTACCTTTTGTATCAAGATATTTATATCTATATATTTGTAAATTATACTCCATTGTAACCTTATTCTGGGATTTGTTCTATTATGTTATGTAATTACAGTCATGGATGACCATTGTGGATTTTACTACTCTATCAAGTTTATACACTTTTAAGCATTTGATTTTTTAAACTAACTATTGCAGTTTTGTTTGTTTTTGAGAACCTTTGTAGGCTTTTTTAGGTCATAATGCACCTATATTTACTCTGATCCATTCACTGATCATGGTTCTTGTTTGGGTAGTGACAATACTCTGAATATAACACAGATCTCCTAACTGAGACCTATAAAAACCCTATGCAATCACCGTCTCATTAGAGACTTATGTAAAAAACAACCACATCAGCTCACCTCACAACCTGAATCTCCTCATCTACAACCTCGCTCTTGTCTGAGCCCTCAGTCCATCTTAGGATCCTCCTCAATCTCATCCATCACTGGATCCTCCTACAGATCCTCCTCAATCTTCAAGTCCTACATTGTGTATTCCTTAATGATCACTAACTATATTATACTTTCTAGTAAAGAACATGTACTACTTGCACATGATTATACCATTCAAATGGTTGTACCACATACCACCATAACGCATTCCCATACACGTACATACACATATCAATTTTTCACAAACACACCCAATCAATCTGAGACACTAAGTTATAAAACATGAGATAGATATCTCAACAAATGCATGTACATAGATTTTCAACACAAATTAGTGTCTGGTTTGTCAAATAAAAAAAATGTTATGTATGAATGCAAAGGACTTGAAATGGTTGGGCTAGCCAGTAAAGGTTCCCCTAGCCAGATCAATGCATACTATGAGTTAACTCAAGGGCCCAAACCTCTTTCTAATCATGGATCCCGGTTTAGCAAGTAGTAAGTCGTATATTACTCTAACATGCACACATGCTATTCGACAAATTTAGTGCTTACAGAGATTCACACCAATCGGTCCAAACATAAATTTTCATAACTATAAGATTACACATCCATGCAATGCATTATTACACACGAATTTTCAACACAGTTTCACAGGAAATTTTCAAAAATGTAGTATGAATGCTCATATAAGAGTTTTCAGAGTATAAGAGAATTTTTCATGTACACATTCACACCCTGAAAATCACCATTTTCAAGATGCACACAATCATTTACATGCAAAAATCAAAATCACACAAATCAACCAAAATTCTCAAATTTTCAATCTCTTTCCTCCTCCATGGTCAAGCTATTCACTGTCGGGTCAATTCTTTCCTCACGGTCAAGCTTTCTCCTCAGCTTCTAGCTCCAATTAGCCTCAAAATGTTTCAATTCCCGTCAATTCTTCAAGCTTAAAGGGGTTTCAAGGTCCAAATCACATAATTCACATAATTTTCTCACACTTTCTCTCTCTAGGCCTCATGGGATCCACCAATTCCACCAAGAATCTTCACTTCTTTCTCTCATGCAAGACTCGATTTGAAGAGAAGACTTGCTTAGGATGTTTGCATGTAAATTTCTCACTCTTAAGATTTCTCACTTCTCTCTCTACCTCTCTTTCTTGGTTCCCATGGAGTCTTTCTCTCCATCTTAAGATTTCTCACTTTCTCTCTCTACCTCTCTTTCTTGGCTCCCATGGAGTCTTTCTCTCCATCCAAACATATATCTATACTATTACAAAAGCAGAGACCCTTATGGTCTCCTATTATATCTTATACATCTATTTAATCTAACTAAAAAATAAAATTAATTTTTTAAAATTATATCTCACATCTCCATATAACTCCTCCACAAGACGTTGATGAAAACTTCGTAGTTTCTTATATTTCTATTCAATGCCACACAATCCCACTTTTCAGGTACAAATTATCTATTTATTTCATTTTTCTTAATTTCAGTTATTTAACTTCATTCATCTCACTTTTCTTAGAATTTGTTAATTTCATTCTTTTTGGTGACATATTTGGATGACATATACGTGGGAATAGATGAACAAAGGCGTATCTAACAACACCCTTAAATATCTTACAAACAAGCCTAATTCTGCTGATAGAAAATTACAAAGAAGACATCCCTGTGAGATTTTCTTTTCTGGAACTTATGTTTCATGAGGAATTTCTAAAAGGATTATTTTTACAGTTGTTTTGCTAGAGTTTTAAATTATTTTCCCTTATTTTTTTGGTATTAGAATTGGATGACATTTTTGTGCTGCTTGCTTTTGAGGATGATACTATCAACTGATGAAGCCTTGGTGCTAAGATCTGGAGAAGGAGTAATGACATATTTGTGAGCAAATAATTAGAGTCTAAATTTTATTGTTTTCTTTTTCACAGGAAGTTTACCAAAATACTGAAATTTAATTTCAGTGATTTTGATTACATGAACAGAAGTAGAGAATCAAGAAGATGATCGATTTCTAAAATGTTTCGACATCTCAGTAATGGTATCAGAGACTCTAATGATACAATTATCTTTTTAATATTTTATTATCTTATTATGCTTCTACATTTGCAATTTTGAATATTTTTTCCTTACATAGGATGGCAAATGTAAGGTGAAGGGAATCGTCCGAACAAAGGAGGTATAAAACAAGATTCATTCAGTACGATCAAGATAAATAAAGGGTCTCTCATGGAAAGCAACGAAAAATTGTATTGGATGAGTAGCTTGGCACATATTTGTGTGTATTTTTTTTTTTTTCTTATGGGTTGGGTTGACATGTTTGAATTCCTTATTTTTTTATTTTTTTTTCCCTTTTGGGTAGGATAGTTTAGTATTTAAATTATCACTGTAAAACCAACAAAATTAATGTCAATTCTCATAAGGAGATGTATGTTTCTCTCTTTCTCAACCCATTTTACAATTATAATTTTAACTTAATTCCTCATTTGTTTCAAAATTTGTGAATTATTTCAAATGCAATTAAACTAGAAGGTGTGAGTGTAATATGAGATTGCGGAGCTTGAGGCTTAGTGAAGTTGAATGTTTCATCCCGCACTATTAATATTTTGAGATTTCTTGTTTCTTTACCTACTTTTTCCACTGTCACATTTTTTGAGTAAAGACAATTAAAGATAATAATTGAGATATAAAAGCATCTAATTAATACAAAACTTAATTTGATCTTTTTATTCATAAAATAATTGCTTTCTTTCATTTAACAAATATTATTGTTAATTTGTCCGTATTCAATAACTTTCATGTCTGTATAAATTTTTTTTTTACAATTTTCTATTAAAATTAATTATGGGTTTGATGCATTGTTATCCATAATAAACCTTTTAGCTTTTTATCGCTAATAAAATTGGCATTCACCTATGGAGACTAATGTAGCAACTTTTTCTTTCTTATTTCTATAGTCTATGATGTTTATTAAAAAAATTAATGGTAAATATCCATACAGTCAAATTTCCTAGTTTTTAACTACCTTAGTATAAAGTTTTACTAAGCATAGAATGTTGAGCCGACAATTTATTATCAATTTTAGCGATAAACAAAATCAGTTAAGCTTCAAAAAAATTTACTTTTGATAAATATTTCAAGCTAGCAATGCTAAACATATTATTTATACTTTTTTTTATGTCAATTTAAATGAATTTAAAAAACTACAAAAGAAAAAAAAAAAAAAAAAAAAAACTACCACGTCCCTCCTCCTATCATGTTCTCTATACTTTGCTGTTTCTTTATAGATATTGCGTAATGTTTTTTTTTTTTTTTTTTTTCCTATTTTAGAGGAACTGTGTAACAAAAATTAAATTGGGGCAATTGTATATCATTGTGTCAAGTTTCTCTCATGACAAATTCCTCTATCATGCGTATATGCGTAAATTCTACAACTGATAAACTCTTTATATAACATTTTATGTAGGTAAAAAGAAGAAGAAAAAGATAGTAAATATTGAAATATTTATAATAAAACCATCCAATGTATGATATACATCAAATTTAAAATAATAATTGATGGGGTTAGGAAAAAATCACAAGAAAAATAAATTTTGATTGAATCATAATTCATGTGCTCATAAAGCTTTAAACTAAAATAAAAAATAAACTACTAACTTCAAAAATTAACCTGACTACAAAAGGCCAAAAAAAAAAAAAAAAAAACTGCCACGTCCCTCCTCCTCCTATCATGTTTTCTATACTTTCTGTTTCTTTTCCTTTTCTTTACAGATATTGTGTAATTTTTATTTATTTTTTTTGTTAGAGGAACTATGTTAAAAATAAAAAATAAAAAAGATCGAGGCATTTTGTATATCATTGTGTCAAGTTTCTCTCGACAAACTTTCTATCAACGCGTAAATTCTACAACCAAAAAACTCTTTATATAACATTTTATTTAGGTAAAAGAAGAAGAAATATAATAAATACTGAAATATTTATAATAAAACCATGCAATGTATGATGTACATCAAATTTAAAATAATAATTGATTGGGTTAGAAAAAATAAAAACTTGACAAGAAAGATAAAATTTAATTGAATAATATTATTATGAATCATATAATTCGTGTGCCCATAAAATTAAAAAAAAAAATTATTATGCTTTAAACTAAAAAAAAAATAAACTAATAACGTCAAATAATTAACCTAAACAAAATAAAACTAACAATTGAACATAATAAATTTATATACTCAATTCAAAAATAAAAATAAAGTTGATCTAGCTAAATTCTACAATGCCTCTACCATGCATAAATTCTATAACTGACAAACTAAAGATATAGTATTTTATTTAGGTAAAAAAAGAAGAAAAAGATAATAAATATTGAAATATTTACAATAAAACCATGCAATGTATGATATACATCAAATTAAAAATAATAATTGATCAGGTCAGAAAAAAAAAGATAAGAAAAATGAAATTTGAATGAATCATATTATTATGAATCATGTAATTCGTGTGCTCATAAATTAAAGTTGCTTTAAACTAAAAATAAAAAATAAACTACTAACTTCAAAAAATTAACCTGACTACAACAGAAAAAAAAAATAAAACTATAGATTGGCCGGAGGATTGGAGAACCAAACCTCCGATGACCTTGATTTCAAAATAAAGTCATACACATGACTCTTAGCCCATCCAAGGATAAAAGTAACTTTTACAAAACAAAAGTTCATTAGCAAAATTTTTATTTTCTGAAACAATTAACAATTTACTGAAAATTTTGGGAGAGGTCTCCAACAATATGAAACATGTCTCAAACACAAACACCATGCTTATGATCTCACACAACAATAACACCAAGACAACAAGGAGCTTCACTCTATCCACATCCTAGTCAAGACAAATAACTAAACTCTTACATCATACCAAAATTAGACACCTCACAAGTTTAGTATGACTGCAAACTTTCATCCTTAATTGTAAGTAAGAGATCCTGAAAATATTGTGCCACACTTATTCGACAAATTCTAAGCTCGATGACGCTATGTACCAAACTCTTGTCACTAAAAGAAATATTCACGAGAGATGAATGAGTCCTATGGACTCTGTGAGTGAAAAATTGTACCCAAAGGGTACTAGCATCACACAATACAAGTATATAACACATAGATAGTAACATCATGCAATATTACTAATATAACATTTCACATAACACGTATACGTGATAGGTTTCACAAATTTACAATTTGTATGATACACAGGATCACAATTTAAATTAGAGCAATAATATCATGCAAAGCAATCAAAGGGCCAACAAGTGACCCAGTCCCATATAACATTATCACCCCCTAGGAAGCATTTACACGCCCGCACAACAAATTGATCTCCATACACAATCCATCCTGGCTGAACACTCAACTTAAAAAAATATTTATCAAAATCAGAATTTTCTTATAATTTTAAATCAAAACATTCTACGTTCACCTGAATTTTCAATTTCGGAGATAAAAATCACTTGTCATAAAAATCTCTCTTTGTTGGCCCTTATCAACCACAACCAATGTCAAACAAAGCAATCAATATCAAACAAGCATAATTTAAATAAATTACTGAAATACTCTACTTATTTATTTTCCCTATATCACGTATATTCAAATAAACATATAATTACACATACTAATCTAGCCCATAAAAGCAGCAATTAACTACTCACCTGTAACAGATTCTATTCATCACTCACACTTGCGTCCACACATCTTATCAAGTCCACATTTGAATCAAGAATTGAAATTCATATTACCAAATAATACTTAGTTCATAAATGTAATTGTTATAATATTTTAATTACTAAACTTCTATCTTAACTTGTATAGGTTACTTAATGAAAGTTTTCTGTTAAGCTATTACATGCCAAGTAGTATGAATTATACTTTATGTGGTAAGGTTAGATAATGAAGAAACATTTTAAATGTCTTGACAATACATAGGGTAGAAGAAACCATTAGAAAAGATAGAAAGCATTTAGTAAGTTAGAGATGTTGAAATTGTCCAAACTTAGGATCTGGACCAGTGTCCACTTTAATGGTCATATTTTTCTTTAGGAATTTCCAAATCCAGTTTCATAAAATTTACAAAATACTAGACACATGTAACTTTATAATAATATATCATTTGTAATTTTTGGACTAATATATCAATAGAATTTATTCTTTGAAGTTGCATCAAATTTTACGAAACATAGGATTTTGACAGCTTTGACCTTACCTTAGTTAATTAAACATAACTTTCTTTAGGAAAAACAAAATCCGATTCTGTTTGTTGGGTTTATTAATAGACAAGTATATATATCTTTATTATTTATAAACTTTTCCTAAAATCTGTCATGAACCCACTCAATTTATTACATGAACTAAAAACAGGGCAATACAAATCCTATCTGACCTAGCCGAAGTCTAACACCTATAACTCACAACATACTTGGAACCAAGCCACGAATTTTTTAAACAACATTTTAAGACTAGAAGTTTGTTTTATCTTTTGAACTCTTAATTTAATTCTACCCCAAAGACACTCGAAATACTGAATTCTATTACTTATGACATCTGTCCCCTGCACCCTTCAAAACCACTTAACTCTCCTTTTTTCATACCATTACTCACCAAAAGCTTCAATTTAGATGCTGCTAATTGGGAACCCACAATCAAGTTGATAAAAACAGAGGAAAGAATAACAAGGCTCCTAATTAATTCAAGCCTTTATTTTCAATAATTAATTACAACTATTGTATGTATTTCTTATTCTAACCTTTGCTTACATTACCAATTCTTACCAACACTCTAAGTATATGTTTAATTAAAAGGATTCTTAGCTTGGCTTATTTATTCAAGACTCACAGATTGAAGAGTTCTATTTATACTCTTATTATTTGGCTTGACTAGCTTAACCAAAAGTCTCACCATTCCATTTCTTATTAACCAAGTAGGAATAAGGAAAACACAATAGAGTTGCTGCCCCAAAATAGGGGACAACAACCTTAAACAGAAATTAATACTTACTTTGGCGATTAAACACCCTAACTTGGAGCTGTTAACACCACACCTTTAACACAACTCCCCCACACCCATGAATTGTTTTGAAATGTGAACCTAGCTGCTGCCATGAACACCAACTACAACTCCCTACCAATGCCTCCCTTTTCGTAATCTCGTAATAGCTACTTCACTCAAAGAACAACTACGAATGACGAAGAAGATATAGAAAAACAACAACTCTTGCCTCAAAGGATTCTGTTGAATATAAGAAAAATGTATATTCAGATCATCTTCAATGTAAAAAAGGGAGCCTCTATTTATAGGCTAAAGTGTTTAACCTAACATAGTGAACCTAGACTAAATATCAACCATATACGTAATAGAAATTACACAAAAATAAGAAAACTATAAATAAGGAAATTTGACCCACTAATTAAGCTGCCTATATTTACACTTTAACACTTCCCATCAAGCTGGAGCGTAAAGATTATATGTTCCAAGCTTGTTGCATAGATATCGCAATCGGTTTCCTATCAAAGATTTTGTGAATAAGTATGCTAACTGATCTTTTGATTTTGCATATGTAGTTTTGATTGTATTATGCATAAGCTTCTCACGAATAAAATGACAGTCAACTTCTATATGTTTCGTTCGTTCATGAAAGACTGGATTTGATGCGATATGTAATGCAGCATGATTATCACATACTAACTTCATAGGCTGTGAGTGCTGAAATCCAAGTTCGTCTAATAGATTTTTCAGCCAAACTAACTCAGCAGTGGTATGAGTCATGGCCCTATATTTAGATTCAGTATTGGATCTTGCAACAAAAATCTGCTTTTTGCTTTTGCATGAACCAAAA
The DNA here is from genome assembly GCA_029379385.1 of Quillaja saponaria. Lineage (NCBI taxonomy): Eukaryota > Viridiplantae > Streptophyta > Magnoliopsida > Fabales > Quillajaceae > Quillaja > Quillaja saponaria. The sequence continues at coordinate 9,746,735 of CM055611.1, read as the reverse complement.
TTTTCACCTAGAAATATATAGTATCTTGTATTAGATCTTTTGTCAAATTGAGAGCCTGCCCAATCAGCATCACTATAACCTTGAACTGGAGTAGAATTATGTTTATGGACTAATGTATAACCACGACCATGTCCTCGAACTAGAGTGTGCCAATGATTCTTAACTAATAATCCCTTTCCGGGTGTAGTTTTAAGGTATCTTAGGATATGATTAACAGCATTCCAATGAGATGTTCGAGGCTGAGAAAGAAATTGGATAACCATACTAGTTGCAAAAGCAATATCTGGTCTAGTGACTGTGAGATAATTTAGCTTACCAACAAGACATCTATATTGCTTAGGATTAGTCTAATTCCCCCTTATCTGGTACAAGTTTAGTGTTGGGATCCATAGGAATATCTACAGGTTTGGAATCTAACATACCTATATCACTCAAGACATCCAGACAATACTTTCTTTGAGAAAGGCAAATACCCAATTATGATCTTGCAACCTCAATCCCAAAAAGTATTTTAGTTGTCCTAGGTCTTTATTTTGAAACTTAGACTATAGAAATGATTTTAATTGTTGAATCCTATAATTATCATCACCTTTAATCATAATATCATCCACATATACAATTAAAAAAATTCTACCATTAGGTTTATGTTTATAGAAAACGGAGTGATCAATAGTACACCTCTGAAGGTCAAAACTAACAACTTCACTGAATCTACCAAACCAAGCTCTAGGAGATTGCTTTAAGCCATATAGAGACTTTTTTAATCAACACACCATACCGGACTCCCCCTAAGCAACAAAACCAGGTGGTTGCTCCATAAAGACTTCTTCATCAAGGTCACCATGTAAGAAAGCATTTTTGATGTCCAATTGATAGAGTGACCAATCAAAAATAGCAGCTAGAGATATAAATACCCTGACAGATGTAATTTTGGCTACGGGAGAGAAAGTTTCTAAATAATCCACACCATAGACCTGAGTGTAGCTTTTTGCTACCAATCTAGCCTTTAAGGGATCAACAGAACCATCAGGATGAACTTTTACGGTGTATACCCTATTACATCCAATAGTGGATTTTCCAGAAGGTAAAGAGACCAGTTCCCAAGTACCATTAGTATGTAAGGCATTCATTTCATCAACCATAGCCTACCGCCACCCAGGATGAGCAAAAGCATCACTAGGTGGACTTTGGAACAGAAATAGAAGACAAAGAGGATACAAATGCATAATAGGGTGAAGATAAACTGATGATAACTCACAAAATATATAAATTGGATAAGGATTATGAGTTGAACGAGTACCTCTTCTTAAAATAGGTCGGTGAAGCAAGATCCGAGGCACGAGAAGGTGTTGGTACAGAAGGTGAGTCATCAGGTACATCAACAGTGTCTGTTGGAAAATCAAGTAGTGGTGCAGATGATGCATGGTCATTTGGTCCAAGATAAGGAACCGGAAGAGCCTCAAGATAGAAGTGACTCGGGAATTGTGGAGGGAAAGAATGAAGATTCCTCAAAAAATGTAACATCAATAGAGATAAAATAATGATTCTTATCTGGACAGTAATATTTATACCCTTTTTAAAGGCTAGAATAACCAAGAAGATGCACTTAATTAATTTGGATGAGAGTTTATCCTGTCCTAGGTGTTAGATCATGAACAAAACAAATGCAACCAAAGATACGAAGCGGAAGTGAATATAATGGATGATTAGGAAAGATGATAGAATATGAAATTTTGTTATGCAATGTAGAAGATGGCATGCGATTAATAAGGTAGCATGCAGTAAGTACAACATCACCCCAAAACAGAAGTGGAACATGACCATGAAGTAATAGAGTGCGAGCTATTTCAATTAAATATCTGTTTTTGTGCTTAGCAACTCCATTTTGTTGAGGGGTATGAGAAAAAGATGATTGATGCAACATACCTTGAGATGTCATAAAGTGTTGAAATGATATAGAAAAATATTCACGTGCATTATCACTACACAAAATACGAATAGAAACACCAAATTGTGTTTTAATTTCAGCACAAAATTATTGGAATATAGAAAATAACTCAGTAAATTTTTCATTAAAAATAACCACGTACAACGAGAATAATCATCAATAAGGGTTATGAAATACTGAAATCCCAAAGATGAACTAACACGACTAGGACCCCAAACATTAGTATGAACAAGATGAAAGGGAGACTCTGCTCTAAAACGACTATGCTTTGGAAACGAAGCACGTGTGTGCTTGCTAAGCTGACACGATTCACAATTTAAAGATGATAGAGATGACAAACGAGGAACCATCTTCTGAAGCTTAGATAGACTAGGATGACCCTAACGACTGTGAATGAGAATAGGTGATACATCTATAGAGTAAGCCACTGAAGATGTAGGTAGTGTGGTAAGATGGTAGAGGCCCTGTGAATCACGCCCTGTGCCAATCTTTCTTCCCATACGTCAGGTCCTATATAGTAAAAGAATCATCAATGAAAGTGACAGAATAATTGAGAGAACGAGTTAATTGACTAATAGAAATCAGACTGAATGAACATTCAGGGATATAAAGCACAGATTCTAAAGGCAAAGAAGATAATGGTGTAGCTTGACCTATACCTTTAGCAATGGTTATGGAGCCATTAGCTATAGTGAAAGTGGAAAGTGATGATGGATTACTAATACTAGAAAAAAGTTTGGGATTACCAGATATGTGATCAGAGGCACCAGAATCAAGAATCCAAGTGTCAGAAGGGGTCTGACAAAGGTAAGCGACAAAATTACCTGTAAGAAGATTGCTGGGTAGCTTGATACTGTAGGAACTTATCATATTCAGTAGCTGATAATAAGACATTAATAAGCTTGTCCTTTAGATGGTGAAACTTCAAGTGAATTGGCTGATTGAACAATGCTAACTGTAGTAATAACAGGAGATCCTAGAAAACACAGAGGTAAAAGTACTAAGTTTTAACATATCGATTTCAGATTTTTCAGAGATAGACATACCGATGAACAGTACCCCCAATGAACAATAATCGTACTTGTTGGAATAAAACGCAGCAATAGAGAGACACGCTTGGAAAGAAACACAGCGAAAAATAAAAATTAGGATTTTTTTTTTTTTAGCAGAAAATAAAAATTAAAGTTTTTTCTCCTTAAGCTCTGATACCATGTTGAATATAAGAAAAATGTATATTCAGATGATCTTAATGTACAAGAAGGAGCCTCTATTTATAGGCTAAAGTGTTTAACCTAACATAGTGAACCTAGACTAAATATCAACCAAATACGTAATAGAAATTACACAGAAATAAGGAGACTATAAATAAAGAAATTTGACCCACTAATTAAGCTATCCTATATTTATACTCTAACAAGTTTTATGTATACTTTTATTGTTTGGCTTGACTAGCTTAACCAAAAGTCTCACCATTCCATTTCTTATTAACCAAGTAGGAATAAGGAAAACAAAATAGAGTTGCTGCCCCAAAACAGGGGACAACAACCTTAAACAGAAATTAATACTTACTTTGGCAATTAAACACCCTAACTTGGAGCTGTTAACACCACACCTTTAACACAACTCCCCTCACATCCATGAATTGTTTTGAAATGTGAACCTAGCTGTTGTCCATGAACACCAACTACAACTCTCTACCAACTGCCTCCCTTTTCATAATCTCGTAATAGCTACTTCACTCAAAGAACAACTACGAATGACTGAAGAAGATATAGAAAAACAATAACTCTTGGCTCAAAGGACTCTCAGCTAGCCAAAATGAAAAGCGCAGAAAATTCAACATTTGGCTATGGCAATGGAGAAAGAATAGAAGGAGTTGGAAAAAATGGAAAAAGGAAGAATACAATTAGAGTAAATCATGTAAAAGATAAGAACTTAATAAAATGATGAACCAAGTTTCACGTGCTCAAAATTATGGCTGCTTTACTTGTATTTAATATATATATATTCAATAACTACTCTACACTTTATATTCTATCTACTAATTTGATTAATTAATACTCTTTAAATGAAATGAATTCTAAGTCCAAGTCACCATAATATGATGAAACTGTATTTTCTAGTTTTTAATTTTTTTTTTTTTTTTTTGTTTACACATCCAAATGTCTATATAAGTAAATATTTATTATTTTAGTTTTATTCTTATTTATTATGGTTTCACCTATAAACTAAGAATTATCACTGACATACTTATAATACCATACTAACTTATCAAGTTATAACAATAAACATATATATAGTTAATTCTACTTTCTAGCTTAAAAAAAAAAATATACATGGTGCAAAAATTAATCTTGTTGCATCAATAAATATAAATATTTGTACACTTGTTGGATACCTTAATAAAAAAAATGCCAAATAAAATTTTTAAGCTCCAAATTAACCAATTATTTAATAAAATTAACTCTTGCATTATTTCTATATTTATTTATTCAAGTATTCAATTAAGTAAATTTTACTTTGTATAACATTTTATTCACCTACCCACCACTAGGTCATGTACAAATGTTCTAACATGTACATTAATATATCGGGTTATTACAAAAACTGCCACGTCCCTTCCTCCCCCTCCTCCTATCATGTTTTCTATACTTTTTGTTTCTTTTGCTTTTTCTTTACAGATATTGTGTATTTTTTTTGGTTGTTTTCCTATTTTAGAGGAACTATGTTCAAAAAAAAATAAATAAATAAATAAAAAAGATCAAGGCATATTGTAATCATTGGTCAAGTTTCTCTCGACGACAAACTTCTCTATCAGCAGCGTAAATTCTACAACTAAAAAACTCTTATATAACATTTTATTTAGGTAAAAAAGAAGAAGAAAAAGATAATAAATACTAAAATATTTATAATAAAACCATGCAATGTGTGATGTACATCAAATTTAAAATAATAATTGATTGGGTTAGAAAACTAAACTTGACAAGAAAATAAAATTTAATTGAATAATATTATTATGAATCATATAATTCGTGCGCTCATAAAAATTTTTAAAAAATTATTATGCTTTAAACTAAAAAATAACTAAATTAATAATGTCAAATAATTAATCTAAAAAAAAACTAACAATTGAACATAATAAATTTATGTACTCAATTTAAAAATAAAAATAAAAGTTGGACAAGTCCTCAAGACCAAGTTTTATGTATACTCAATGTATATAAAAAGAAAAAAGAAATCATATTGATCAAATTAATAATGACAATCAATAATTGATTTTCCATTGAGGGACACTTAAATTTGAGATCTAATTAATAAAGAATGTCGGTTACTATTAAATATGGGTACTACAAAATACATGTCGTATATCCGGTACGAACATTTTAATTTATTTTTTCTAATTTTGGGTATAATTTTTTTATCTTTTTCTAATTTCAGGTATAATTTTCTTTTTTTTAATTCTTTGACTTTGGACCATTAGGTGTAACTGAAAAAACTTTTATATAGTGTTTACTAAAATTGTGTCTCAACTAAAAGAGGCTACAACCCTCTTAGCTCAACCCCTTTTATATAGTGTTTAATAAAGCAATGTGCCCAATCAGAATCACAATATGCCTTAAGAGATGGAGCAGAAGATGAAACAACATAATTCCTTGTCCAACTATAGCTTTTAGATAACAAGGTAACAGTAATACAACATCATAGTGTGGTTTGCGAGGTTGGTGCATAAATGGCAGAGTGTTAACAGTGTAGACAATGCCACGACGAGTGATTAGTAAGGTAGATAAGGCGTTCAACTAGTCGATATAAATTGTAGGATCTTCGAGTGAGACTAGAATCTTTAAGAATGTTAATAACATATTTTAGCTGAGAAAGACAAATGCCTTTTAACGAACAAGCCACTTCAGTGTCTGGAAAATATTTGAGAGGATCCAAATATTTCATGTGAAATTGTTGATGAAGCATGTGCTTGACTATTTGAATGAGAGAATTATATGTTCATGCTATCACAATTTCATCAATATAAACTACAATAAAGATTGAAGCTCTAGATTTATTGAGAAAAAAATAAAAAATGATCAGTTTGAGATTGGTGGAACTTAAAATAAATAAGGGCTGCATAAATTTGGTAAACCAATTGCGAGAGGCCTATTTTATTCCATATAAAGATTTATGTAAGAGACAAATTGAATTCTCTGCCCTTTGCTGATATTTAAGTGGAAGAGTCATATATACTTTTTCATTTAATTCACCATGTAAAAATGTATTTTGGACATCAAGTTAATGGAGGGGCCAATCTTTTATAGCAGGGAGAGCAAGGAGTACTCGAATAGTCACTAACCTTACAACTAGGAGTAAAAATATCATGGTAATTAATTCCCAAAATTTGTGTATAACCCTTAACAACAAGTTGAGCTTTATATGTTTAAATAGTACCATCAGAACAATGTTTCAATTTTGAATACCCATTTAGAGCTAATGGGTTTTTACCAGGTGGTAGTAGGCATAATTGACCATGTCTTTTTTTGGTTAAGGATATCCATCTTAGCTTTCATTTCTTCACACCATTCTGAAAATTTAATAGCTTGAGAAAAACTAGATGGTTCATTAGTACCAAATAAATAAGTAAGAAAAGACACACAATATTTAGAAAAGTTTGAATGATAAAGATATTGAGATATAAGGATGAGAGTTACCAGGACCATCATTCCAAGGATGTGTTGGAATATATATAGTAGATCAATAGTAGTTCTTAAGATAAGTGGGAGCCTTATAATGCAAACTTGTTTTTTGAGTTGATGGAATACAAGGCACTTGATTAGGTAAAATTTGGAACACTAATATTGGTAGTGTCAGATGCTTATTGACTTAGAGAATTTGGTGAAGGATAATTAATAGAAATGGAAGGAGGAGTGGAATTGTCTAGTGTAAAGGTAGGTAGTTATGGCCTGTTATCTAGATTGAAAATTGGAATAGTATAATTGTTCAAAGATAAAATTAGGTGGTTGTATAATGTCATCTAGATCGAAAACTAGAAGAGGGAAAGTAGGTTAGGTAGTGTCATCTACATAGCTTGACAAGGAAAATATTTTCATAGGAAAATAACATCACGAGTGGTGTAAACTTTGCAAGTATGAAGATAAAAAAATTTGTATTCTTTTAGACCAAAAGGATAATCAATGAAAATTTTCGAGGATGCATGATGGTTAAATTTGTGTTTAATAGAATGGTTTTGTTACATGCAAATGAGAGTAAGATGGTGCTTTGTGAAAAAAGTATTTCAAATGGGATTTTACCTTTAAGAACTTTAGTAGGAAATCAGTTGATAAGATATGCAGCTGTCAAAACATAGTCACCTCAAAATTAGAAAGGTATTTTGTCCTAAAGTCGTAAAACTCGAGCAATGTTTAGAAGATGACGATGTTTACATTTACAATACCATTTTGTTGAGGGGTAGCAACATAACTTGTTTGGAGAAAAACACTAACAGTTTAAAAATTCTCTAAGTAGTACCATTTAAAAACTCAGTACCATTATTAAATTGAATCTGATGAATTTTTCAATCAAATTAAATTTTTTTCATACCAAAAAAAATATGATTATGGGAATTAACTTTAGATTTAGCATGCAAAAGGTAACCCGATGTAGTACCAGAAAAAATATCATCAACTGTCAAAAAATAACGAACACCGGATAATGATAGAATTTGATATGGTTCCCAAACATGTAAATGAACTAAATCAAAACAACTAACAGTAGAAATGACATTAACAGGAAAAAGGCAAACAAAATATTTTGCAAGTGGGCATATGGTACAAGTGCAGTTATCAAAAATTGAAATTTTATAATCTAATAGTTTGAAATTAGAATTCAATGAAAAGGTAGGATGACCTAATTGCTATTGTAACATCCTCTAAAATAATGCCTAAGTTAATTATAGTGTGAGTGATTAAAATTTATTCATTCGTATTATTCTATGTACAGGAATATTACATGTACATATAAAAATACCTATATACATATCTATGTAAGTATAAAAAATACATATATACGTATATGTATAGTAGTAGTATATATGTATAAAATACAAATATACGTACAAGTGTTGGAAGATGGCATTTGAGAGGAGGAAAAAATTAATCAAAGAAAGCTATTTGCCAAGAAAGGAAATGTGAGGAAAATTATCTAAGTTCTCAACCTAGCTACAAATCTACTATGATGATAGATGAAGGCTAAAAAATTCCAAAGGGATCTAAATCCTAATGTGAGGAGTAAGGTAGCTGCTTGGAGATAGAAAATTTTGCTTAATTAGTTGGAAAAAGCAAAATTGCTAAGAGAACATGCATGGAGGAGGAAGTTGATAGAAAAAGAAAGTATGAGACCTCTAAAAGATTTAGGAAAATGGAGAGAAATAAGAGTAATAAGAAAGCTACCGTAGTTAGTGGAGTAAGGACAAATCAATGGTAGGATAAAGGTAAACAAATAGGAGGTCAATTCGGGAGTGACGCATGGTGTACTACGTGTGGAATATTTCATATTGGTAGCCCTTGTCAAGTAGGTAGTAATATATTTGTTTCAACTGTGGGAATGAAGGTCACATAGCTAGAGCCTGCCCTAAAAGTCAATAACTAGAGAGCTCCTAGGAACCTAGTAGCACTAGGCTGAGTATTCTCCTTAAGTAAAAAAGAAGCACAAGAAGATAACAACTTTATTCTTGGTAAGTGTACATTAGTAGGTTCAAGAAGTAATTGCTTTGTTTAATACAAGAGCTTGACACTCCTTTGTTTCTAATGATTATGCTAGAAGACTTGGTTTAGAAATGTGTGATCTGACAACAAACTGTTAGTTGAAACAATAGTAGGTAAGTCTTTGTTTGCAAATATTATGTGCAAATTTGTTGAACTGGAGATATAGGGTAGATTAAGTTACCCTTAATTTAGTTTGTCCACCTATGGGAGATCTAGATTTAATTTTAAGAGTGGATTGGATAAGGGAACAACAAGTTGTTGTAGATTGTAAGAATAAGAGAATAGTATTGCCTAAAATTTTGACTTGTGAATTGAAACCACCATCTAACTCAATTCCTATTTTGGCTATACAGGCTAGGAAAATGGTTTCGCAGGGTTATCTTGGATATTTAGCTATGTTAATTGAAACCAAGGAAGAGAAAAAAAAGCTAGATCAAATTCCTGTAATTAGGGAATTTCCTAAGGTATTTCCTGAAGACTTAGCTGGATTACCAGCCTAGAGAGAGATCGAATTTTTAATTGAAACTTTGCCTAAGTACCACCCCAATTTCTTAAGCTCCATATAAGATGGCACCTGTAGAATTAGTTGAATTCAAGAAGCAATTAGAAGAGTTGTTAGAAAAAGGTTACATATGACCTAACAATTTACAATGGGGAGCACCGGTATTGTTTGTCAAAAAGAAGGATGGAAACTTTAGGCGGTATTGTTTGTCAAAAAGAAGGATGGAAACTTTAGGCTATGTATAGATTATAGGCAGCTTAATAAGATAAACATTAAGAATAAGTATCCATTGCCTAGAATAGATGATTTGTTAGATCAATTACTAGGGGCTACTGTATTTTCTAAGATTGATCTAAGGTCATTATATCATCAATTGAGAGTTACCTCTAAGTTTTGGCAAGCTTTACAATAAGCCTTAGGAACTAAATTAAGGTTTAGTATGCCTACCACCCCCAAAATGATGGCTAATCTGAAAGAATCATTCAAATTTTGGAGGATATGCTTAGGGCATGTATACTTGACTTTAAAAGGAATTAGGATAGTCATCTTCCTTTAGTAAAGTTTACATATAATAATTCTTTTTGCCAAATTTTGCAAATGGCTCCATATGAAGCCCTTTATAGAAGAAAATGTAGATCACCTTTATGTTGGTTTGAAGTTAAGGAAAAGCAACTTATAGGACTTGATATAGTGCAATAAACCACTCAAGCCATTTAAAATATCAAAGCCAAGTTAAAGATAGCATAAGATAGGCAAAAGAAATATGTGGATAGAAGAAAGAGACCATTAGAGTTTGATATAGGAGAACATGTACTCTTGAAGTTTACCCTAAGTACTAGTTTTAGCATGTCAAGAATAGGAGGAAAACTTGGGCCTAGATATATATGACCATACGAGATCTTAGAAATAATTAGTGCTACAGCCTATAAATTAGCCGTACCTCCAAATCTATCCAACTTACATGATGTCTTCCAAGTGTGACAACTTAGGAAGTATAAACCTAGCCCTAACCACATTCTAGAATATGAATCTCAAAGAGTGGAAAGTAATCTTCGAACACAAGCTGAACCTACAAAGATAGTGGCAAGGAAAACAAAGTTAGAAAGGGTTACTTGGAGAAAGATGCAATTTGGGAACAAGAGGATGAAGTAAGGCAAAGTTATCCAGAGCTATTTGATGAGGTTAGTATGAATTTTAAGGACAAAATTATTTTTAAAGGGGTGGGGTAATGTACTATCCTCTAAAGTAATACCTAAATTAATTGTAGTGTGAGTAATTATATTATGAGTTAAATAGGATTAAAATTTATTCATACATATTACTCCATGTATAGGAATAGTATATGTACATATAAAAATATCTATATATGTATATATGTAGATATAAAAATACTTATATATGCATATGTACAAGAGTAGTAGTATACATATAAAATACCAAGATATGTACAAGTGTTGGAAGGTGGCATTGGGGAGGAAGAAAAAATAATAAAATAAAGCTACTTGCCAAGAAAGGAAATGTGAGGATATTATGTGTAAGAAGGAAAATAAAGGTGGCAAATTGCATTAAATAAGGGACTTATGTGTAAGAAGGAGGAAAAAAGGTGGAGAGTTAGTAGTAAATGAGGGGGCGTCTAGAAGAAAGATGGAGCATAAGGTAGCCATGTGATGATTAACAAGAATAGTTGACAAGAATAGGTGTAAAGGAAAGGGGACACGTGGAAGGCAAATAGAATGCTAGTCGGCTATAAAATAATTAGTAGGGTATGTGTAGGAATTTAAGGTTATAAGGTGGCCTACCAATGATGAGAAGATCTAAATGAAGAAATAGGAGTTAAACAAGTGAAAAGGAAGAAAACTCACATGTTAATTTAGAAGGTGACAAGTGGCGTTGGAAGTGACAGGTGTAAAGGCAAAATGGGAATTTATGGAAAATAGGAAGGGTAAAATATTAAACTAACACAAACTCTCTCCTAATCCCCTAAGCTAGCCGTGAACTATAAATAAAGGGAAGGCGTGACCGAAAATGGAGAAGCAAGAGGAAGAGTGCATTTAAGTGAGAGAACTAGTGAGAAATCAAAGAAGGAGATTTCGGTTACAAGAAGAAAGTAAAAGCAAAGGTATGTATTCATGTGTTTCCTTACTTTCTTATTTTTACATTTGTAAATGTTCATTTTTACTCATCAATGCTTTACCTATGAAAAACATATTTTATGAGAAAAGTAAGCTTGTAAGCTTGTGGGCAAAATAAGGCATGTATGGCTTTTTGCATGATTTTGAGCACTTGTATCATTGTCTTAACAATGTGTTAGCCAAAGTCCACTAAGCACCAAAGGAAGTGCTTAAACCATAGTATGGATCCTACTATCGAGAGTCAGTATAAAGAAAGTGTACATAAAGTCCTTGTAAGGTAGCCTCGGGTTTGCATATTGTTAAGTAAAAGAGACGAGAACAAAGTGCTTGCATAAAAGTTTCTTGCATTTCCATATTTCTATAACTACACATCAACTCTATTCTTTTGAAAGTATGATACATGATTACATGTTGTGATTTGTGTCTTATATTTTTAAAATGTTGATGTACAAATCAATAATTAGTTAAATAAAGCCATGTTATACGTTATGCTTGAGTATTATTATGTGTATTTAACCTGCATAAGGAAGGGGAGATTACCATTGAAGAATTTCTAAAGATTTGGGAATATGATTATGAGATCGGGGATGATAAGAGGGTACACTCGTTGACTATGATGTATACCATGCCTTATATGGCGTAAATATATAGTAACTATAGTAAACTTTTTGACTAGTAAACTTGTAGAACACAGTTGTTCTTGTATAAAATTATGAAGATGTGTTCTTAAAAAGTTTACTTAGTAGTGGTAGTAATTTTGGAAGGAATCCTAGTATAAGTAGAAAATAGCTCCTCTTGACTCTTATGTAAATAACTTATTATAATAGAAAAGTAATGCAACCCATGTTTATAAGTCCTTTAATTCATTTCTTAAGTTAATCTTTATTAAGTAAAGACTAAATAAGTAAGAGTGGTGTTGAACTTGGAATTAATTAGTAAGAATCAAGAAGAAGAAATACAAAATCACTAAGCATGGCCATATAGAGGAAGTTAATATTAGGAGAAAATTTCAAGAAGAGTTATACAGGTATTAACGTAGGAAGGAAGGAAAGATGCTAGAAAAAATACAAGAAACAAGTATTACGTACAAGAAAATTTTAAGTTTAGACAAAGAGATATGGTTTAAGAGTTTATTAGTACATTAAGTTAATTTAAGTGGAATAAGGTGCTACAGGCAGTGCCATAGATCAAAAGAAGGTTGTTGAAGAAGAGCGACAAAACAATTTGGAAAATCTGGTAAGAGAAAATAAAGTCCTTCGATCCATGTTCTTTACCTAATTCAATCATACATTTCATTTGTAGGTCCTAAAAATTACAATAATCGGGAAAGAAGATTACCTAATAATTAAATGATTTTTAATAGAAAGCAGATTGAATTTAAAGCCAGGGACATATAAAGCACCCTTTGAAGAGTGATTAGAGGTTGGCCTAGCATCACTAATGCTAGAAATATAAAGTTTGTTTCCATTGAATAATTTAATTGGAGGAGAAAATTTGTTTATATGAGGAGAAATAAGTAAATTAGGATCGAACACTATATGATCTCAGCAACCAAAATTGATGACCCAAAATTAGGAATTGAAGAAAAAAGTGGGTAAGAACTTCATGCGAAATGATCTAAAAGATTGGTATTAGCTAATGGAAGAACAAAACATAGTTGTTTAATTTGTTTAGAATTTAACGATAAGGCATATGGCATTTGTGTAGAATCCTGCTGAGATAGTAGAAGTGCCAATATTGACAACATAGGTAAGAGATCGAAGCCATGACCCTAAACTATTGGTGGCCATTATAGTAAAAAAGAGAGAGGTCCATTTAGGTTGATACCAAGTAAGAAATTATTGAATGGGAATGTTACATTTTTCATTAACATAATAGTGCTATTTATACAAGTCTAAAGTTGACTTATGGTTAAAATTAAGATATAATTATAGGAAATGATTAGTGAAAATTACAAGAATGTTAATTAGGTGAATATTAATATAATTACAAGGATGAAATTAGGGAAATTAAACATGATAATTGACTATGAATGTAGATAAATTTTTGACTAGACATTCATGCCATAAATGTAATCTAATACCTGCAAATTCGGTCTAGTTGAAATCCTAATAAACTTATCTTAACCTTCCAATTATGCTTCAGTTTGGTTGTGTTTACTACAGGTAGTGAAGATTCTGAGTTTAAGATTGCATGAAACTCAGAATTCTCTCCTCTTGTCTAGATTTTCTCTCACTTCTCTCTACATTCGGGTTCTAGAAGATGAATGTGAAATAGAAGGTGGAAAAATGAGAGTTTGTCTCCTATGTTACATATAATGTATGTCTTGTATAACCTTCTAATGACACCTCTCATTTGGACTAATTAGAACTACTTGTAACGTTCACAACACTTAAGTTCATGGACTACAACACCTCCGCTAATGCTTTAACCATTGTGTAAATCCTAATGCATGCTACATGTTGGCATCCTCCTTTAAGTAATATATTATATTGCTAACAACTTCCACTAGTTATATTAACCATTATATAAATTATACCAATTTTACATGGTTATGTATGTTATTATCCCCTTAATCCATATAATCCTATTGATTGTACTAATTTCATTATGCTTAGTACTTAAACATTTATGTACTGTGCATTAAAGTCTTAATTTAAATGTCCAATTTTACATTTGATTTAGTTGGATTACCCTTATACAACCATTGATTTTCTTCCATACGTTGTAAGTGAAGGTTTGTAAACATCATGGAAGCTAAAATCTTATTAACAGATAATTGAATTTCGTTGCACCCATTGTTAGTATGCTATCTCAATTCTTTTGGCCTCAGCTTCCATGTGTTTTGGATAGGATTGAAGTTGGAGTTAGTTAATGATACACCATATTGAATTGTGGGTATGATGGTAGTGATTAATAAATGCTCCAATGATACAAAGCTGAATCTGACCAGTAGCATATGATGAAACTTAGAAATCAAATCAAAAAACACTCTTTTGTTAATCATTGTGGGTATTCTCATTCAAAATTTCAAGTACAATTGTGGAAAAACATGAGTACAAAGTCAAAAAGAGGAGGATAAAAGAAAGAAGGCAGGGTTAAGGGATAGAAAAGAAAATAAAAGAAGAGTAAACATATAAGCAACCAAAAAGAAGAAAGGGAAGGCGGAAAGAGTTAGAGAGAGAAAGCTAAAATAGAATTATCATTTTTCATCATGCTAATCTTTATTCAACCTTAGCTCTTATAGCTTTACAAATAACAAAATAACTAATTTGGCCTTGCACCTACTTCTCACATGTTGTTTCATTGTCATGTACCACCTCCAGCTGCTTAGATTTGTATCAACGTTAGTCTTCTGACTTGCAACCAGCACTGCAAGATTGAATGTTGTGAAAATGTTGTTCATCTTTTATTAGTTCCAGCTCAATGAAAGGTGTTGGAGCCACAGAAGAACCTGTAAAGAATAAATAGGAATTTATAGTAGATTTTGTATTTGTAGGTATAATACAAGTAACTAACTGTTAGTTTTAGAATTTTATATGAAAATACAAAAAATAAAATAGATATCACCTTGAAAGATGCTAGATATTTCTAAAACAAGTTTCAAATTAAATCTTCTGAAACCACGTTACCAAAAAGAGAAACTTTTAAGTTTTTCAAAAATCCCCTCCACAACTAAATTAGATCTTCTCTTTTCTTTTTTAAACTACAGACTGTAAAATCATAACAATGAGTTCATACCTTGATTTTCTAGTTGTTGGTCCTACTAGTTGCTTGGTCCTAGCTCATCTTCATAGCAAACTCTTTTAGCTGTTTGATATTTACAAGTAATAATGGAAATATTGTCAAACACCGATTGGCACTCAATCATTTCCTCATCAATTGGTTTACTGTATGCAAGGTAAACAGCAATCTTTTTCATAGAAAATTGATGTCTGAATATCTACAATAACCTCCACTTCATCATTGCCTTCTATGTTTGACAATATGCCTTCCCATAATTGATCTTCATACTGGGAGATTATTGCACCTTGCTAGAAATGTGGTAAGCACAACACATAAATTAAAGAGGATGAACAAATTGGAATACTCAAAAACAATTTCTACTTTCTTGATATCAAATTGAAAACATACAATGGGTATTTATAAGACTCATAATAGTTACTCTAAAGCACACAACTAAATGTGCACTAACATGACTTATACACCCTACCCTAGACATTAAAGACTCTAACCCATTACTACAATTTTAATACGTATTAATAACAACAAAAAAACTTTCCATTAGCCACCCATTATAAGAAATTAACTACCTCTTAAAACCATTATACCAAAATAACTCACCTTTCTAACTTCCACTAATAATTTATCATATGAAAATAAAGTTTGTTGTTTTCAACACTTCCTTTTAAACTTAAATTATTATTTTTTTCTAACTCTAAGCAATTCTCTCAATCCTTGAAAGACTTCAAATTTAAGTGGTTTTGTGAAAATATTAGTAACTTGATCAAGAGACTTCACAAATTTGACTTCCACTTCTTTCTTGGCAATACACTCACGGATGAAATGATACCTTATGTCTATATGCTTGCTTCTATCACGGAAAACAGGATTCTTTGCTAAAGCTAGTGTAGACTTGTTGACAAAAATTTGGGTTGGTTCTTTTTGTGGCTCTTGTAGATTGTACAAGACGTAGTAACAACATATTCAACACTTAAATAATAATTGGCTACTTCTTTGAAACCTAAAAAATTGTATTACTTCCCATGAAAAATACAAAACATGCGGTGCTTTTTCTGTCATCCAAATCTCCGGCAAAATCACTATCACAATATCCTACAAGATTAATAATATGTGAAAAATAATAAAATAGGTCATAATCTAGTGTAACTCTTCAGTAGTAAAGAATTCTTTTAGCTATTTTTATGTGAGTAGAAGTAGGAGATTCCATGTAACAACTTACTACTCCAATAGCATAAAGGAAGTTTGGCCTTGTGCAAGTCAACTATCTCAAACTTTCCAACAAGACTTCTAAATAATGTGAGATCTACCTTCTCTCCAACATCATGCTTCGACAACTTCACTCCACATTCCATGGGTGTATTAATAGAGTTGCTATCAAGCATCTGAAATTTCTTAAAAGCATCTTTTACATAACCTTATTGTGAAATAAAAATTCCACCATCATTTTGCTTCACTTCAAGGCCCAAGTAGTAAGACATTAGCCCCATGTTAGTCATCTTAAATTCACAAGTCATTGTCTTCTTGAAATCGTCAAACATGGTTGGATTATTTCTTGTAAACATTAGATCATCCACATAAGGCAAACAAATAAAACATTACTATTTCATGTGCCTTCACATAAAGTGCATATTCATGTGGACATCTAACAAACTCATTTTCTTGAAAATACTTGTCAATTCGATTATTTCATGTCCTTGGTACTTGTTTTAGGCCATACAAAGCTTTTTTTAGCTTCAAAACTATCTTCTTGCCCTTCAATTACATAACCCTTAGGCTATTCAACATAAACCTCTTCTTCAAGAAAACCATGAAGGAAAGTAGATTTTACATCCAATTGATAAATCTTCCAATGCTTATGGGCTGCAAAGGAGATTAACAATCGAATTGTTTCTAAGCAAGCAACAAGAGTAAATACCTCTTCATAATCAATCCACTTGCTTTTGTGCATAGCTTTTCACAACTAGCCTCGCTTTATACTTCTCGTTTTGCATTTTTCTTTGCCTTGTACACCCATTTCACTCCAATAGCTTTATGATCTTTTTTAGGGGTATGACTAGCTGGAGGAATGGATAACCCAACCTCCGTAACCCTAACTCCAAAACCAAAAAAACAACTATAACCTTTGACCAAACCCATAAAAGTAAAAAAATTATAAAACAAAAATTTATTGTATGAGTTTGTTCATTAAAATAACTAACAATTTACTGAAAATTTTAGCAGAGGTTCCTCTTAAAGTGGAACATGCCCATATAATTTAAAAACACATTCCTATTGTTATACAATAACAACTATAACAACAAAGGCAACACGGAGCTCCACTCCAATTCTCATCATCATAACAACTAACTAGATTGTTACACAATATAAGACCGGTATTCTATAGCTAAGGTGTGACTGTAAATTTTTACCCTTTGACTTCAAGATTGAGATTATGAAAAATTACCTTGCCGCCAATCACTAGTCAAAGTTCATTATCAGTAATAGCTGTCCATGAGATCCTATTACTAAAAAAAAACCATAGAAGAAGGGTGAGTCCTATGGACTCAATGAGTGGAAAATAATACTAAAGAGTACTAGCATCATTCAACACAAGTAATATAATATATGTATATAATCATATAATATATTAGTACATTCTAAATCACAAAATCACTAATGTTGCACTTACACAATTACGAAAACATAACACTTAACGAATATAATTTTTTTAAAAACCATCAAGACAATCAAAACATACAAAGCAGACAAAGCGTCAACAGAGTAACTCAGCCCCGTACAATATTATCTCCCCCCTACCGGCCATTTATGTGCCTGCACAACAGATTAATTCTCTGTACACAATCTATCCCACCAGGGCTGAGCACTCATTTCTTTTAAAACTATTGTTAGAATTAGAGTATATCATATGAGAATATCAAATCAAATTATACTAGATGCACCTGGATTTAACTTCGGAAAAAATATTTCTCCAAAAAAAAAAAAAAAAATCTCACTTTATTGGCCCTTATAAACCACAACCAATGCCACATAAACAAAAATTCAAATGAATCACTAAAATATTGTACTTGCTTATTTTTCATATCATATCTATTTAAATACATTTATAATCACGTATAATAATCTAGCCCTTAAAGGTAACAATTAACCACTCACCTTTAACTGATTTCATTTGCTACTTACACTTTCATTCACGTATCTCATCAGACCCTCATTAGAATCTGAAACTGAAATTCATATTCCCAAATAATACTTAGTTCATAAACGTTATTGTTATAATCTTTTAATTACTAAGCTTATATCTTAACTTATATAGGTTTCTTTATGAAAGTTTTCTATTAAGCTATTACATGTCAAGTAGTATGAATTGTACTTTATGTAGTAGTCTTGGAAATGCATAGGGTAAAAAGAAACCTTTATAAAATATATAAAGCACTAGTGAGTTAGAGATGTTGAAACTGTCCAAACTTAAAGTTTGGACCAGTGCTCTCTATAATGGTCATATCTTCCTCTAGGAAATTCCAAATCTAGTTTTGTAAAATTTATTAAATACTAGATACATGTAGTTTTATAATGGTATATCATTTATAATTTTTAGATTTGTAAATCAATACAGTTTATTCTTTGAAGTTGTATCAAATTCTATAAAATGCAGGATTTTGACAACTTTGACGTTACCTTAGTTAATTGAATATAACTTTCTCTAGGAAAAATGAAATCTAATTTTGTTTGTTAAGTTTCTTAATAGACAAGTATATCCATCTTTCTTATTTAGAAACTTTTTTTAAAATTAGTCTTTAACCCACTCAATTCCTTACATGAACCAAAAACATGGCACTCTTAAAATTCCTGATTACCTGACCCGGATTTCAATGCTTGTAGAATTCCCATACTTAGGAAATAAATTATGAAACTTTCTAGTCTAGCTTATAAAGGTGTTAGAAACATGTTTCATTTGGAGGTCATAAGATAATTCCACTCACAACACCCAATAAAATCCTCTGAACTAACTAAAGCTCGTCTAAAATCCTAAACAGACCTAGCTATAGTCTAATAGCTCTACCGACAAATATACTTAGAAGTAGGTTATGAAATTTTCTAGACATCATCTCAATACCCTAGGTTAAATTTTCCCTTTATAACTCTTAATTTAATTCAATACTGAAGACATCTGAAATACAAGATTTCTCTCACCCACGAAATCTAACCTTGCATCCCTTCAAAAATCTCTTATCCCTCATTTTCCAGCATTTTACCCACGACTAACCCTACTTTGATCATACCTTTTACTTATTTTCATAAAATTCTCAATTCACCACACTAACCAACCATTCCTTGTTTTTGTTTAGAACTTTTTATTTAAATTCCAATAATAACTAACCACCAAGAATTAAATCTACCAAGATTAATTTATTCCATTACAACATTTAGGCATAATTTTCTATTTAATTTCTCTTAAGCATTGTACGACTATATGTATAATTTCCATCACTGCATGTATGTTTAGGTACATACATCCACTAGAATTCTAATATTATTCTTAAATTTTCCATATTATACCTATTTCAAATGTAGAATTCCAACTAACTAGTTATTTAAAAGTCATTTACCTTAAAGCATACAAGTCTTATCTTTCCTATTTCTATGACTAGGTATAACTATTCATGTATCCATTACTTTAACCCTTTGCTTAAACTTGACAATTTTCACAATTTCCTTGTCATACCTTAGTTTCACCACTACCTACAACTGACCTTTAAAACCGAGTGATAAAGGAAGACAAAATGAAGGAGTTGCTGCCCCAAAACAGGGGACAACAACCAAGTGCTAAAAGTTAGATTGTTTCCTACTTACTTCAATGGCTCACAAGGAAATTTGAAGCCACCTGACACACCCCTCATCAAGGCATAACCGGCCAGAGGATTGGATAACAAACCTCTGTAACCTTGTCTTCAAAACAATGCAATAAACATGACTCTTGGCCCATCCAAAGGATAAAAGTAAGTTTCATAAAATAGGAATTTGTAGTAAAATTTTGTTTGCTGAAATAGTTAACATATACATTATAATCAAAATACAATCACTTATGTTCCTGGTTTCACACAACACTAACACAAAGACAACAAGAAGCTTTTCTCTGTCTACCTTTTTAATCAAGACAAGTAACTAGACTTTTACATCATACTAACATTAGACACCTCACAGTTCTAGTGGGACTGCAAACTTTTATCCTTGACTGCAAGTTTAAGATCCTAGAAATACTTTGCTGTACTAAATAGGTAGGCCACAATCTCGGCGACGTCATGTATCGAACTTCTGTTACTAAAAAGAAAGTTCACAAGAGAGGGGTGAGTCCTATGGACTCCATGAGTGGAAAATTGTACCAAAAGGGTACTAGCATCACACCACACAAGTGTATAACATATATAGTAACATCATGTAACATTGTTCATACCTTATTCACATTACACGTATACATTATAATCATTATAAATTCACAATTTACATAATACACAATATCACAACTTAATTAGAGTAATAATATCAAACAAAGCAACCAAAGGGCCAACAAGTAACCCAGTCTCGCACAACAGTATCACCCCCTGCTTGGCATTTATGCACCTGCACAACAGTTTAATCTCCATACACAATCCATCCCACTAGGGCTGAGCACTCAATTCCTTTTTACAACAATTCAGAATCAGAATATCTCATATCAGAATATTCATTCAAAATATTCTAGGTGCACCTAGATTTTAGTTTCAGAAGTAAAAATCATTTTTCAAAAAATCATACTATGTTGGCCTTTATCAATCCCAAATAATATCAAGTAATCATTTCACATGATTATCTGACAAGTAAAGTGCACATAATTCATTCACTAAAACTTTGTACTTGCATAATTATTTAAATATACTTACAACTACACATAATAATCTAGTCCCTAAAGGCAACAATTAACCAATCACCTTTAACTGATTTCATTCGTCACTTGTATTTGCGTTCATGCACTTCATCAAATCCATATTAGGATCCGTAGCTGAAATTCATATTCCCAAATAATATTTAGTTCATCAATTTATTATTATAACCTTTTAATTACTAAGTTTATATATCAATTTATATAGGTTTCTTTATGAAAATTTTTCTATTAGACTATTATATGTCAAGTAGTATAAATTGTAATTTATACGGTAAGGTTGATAGTGAAAAGACATTGTAGATGTCTTAATAATGCATATGGTAAGAAGAAACTAGTAGAAAAGTTAGAAAACACGAATGAGTTAAAGATGTTGAAACTGTCCACACTTGGGATTTGGACTAGTGTTCACTTTAACAATCATATCTTTCTCTAGGAAATTCCAAATCTGGTTTTGTAAAATTTATTAAATACTAGACAAGAGATTTATAATGGTATATCATTTGTAATTTTTTGATTTCTATATCAGTATAGTTTATTCTTTGAAGTTACACTAACTTTTATAAAACACAGGATTTTGACAGCTCTAACCTTACCTTAGTTAATTGAGCATAACTTTCTCTAGGAAAAAGTAAATTGAATTCCACTTGCCAGGTTTATTAGTAGACAAGTATATCTATATTTCTTACTCATAAAATTTTCCTAAAGTCAGTCTTGAACCTACTCAATTTCTTACATGAACCAAAATAAAGCACTGCACAAATTCCTAGTTGTCAGTATCAGAATCTAAGGCTTATGAAAAGAATTCATACTAAGGAATTAGATTACGAAACTTTCTAGTATTTCTTATCAAGATATTGGGAAAATTCTATAATAATAACTATATTTCTAATTCAACCTTTAAAACCCTCCAAAGTCGGTTATACTAAAATAGGTTCACTAAAATCTTGCATGACCTAGCTGTAGTTAAACCACTCTAACTAACAAAATACTTGAAACCAACCTACGAAATTTTGTAGAAAATATTTCAAGATCCTAAGATACATTTTCTATTTTGAACTCTTAATTTAATTCTGCTCCAAAAACACCTAAAATACCATCTTTTTCTAATCCACGAAATCTGGCCCTACATCCCTTCAAAACCACTTAACTCTCATTTTCCAACACTTTATCCACAACTAGCTCTCCTTTGTTCACACTTATTACTCACTTTCATTAACTTTTTAACCCATAACATTAACCAGCCATTATCTACTCTTGTTTAGGAACTTCAAATTCTCATAACAACTAACTACCAAGAACTAATCTACCAAGCTTTACTCATTCCATTTCAACTAGTTTCTTTTAAAAAATTTATCAAGCATCTTGAATTTATGATTTTCTTCCATTGATGTTTACGTGTATCTATATATACCTATCCTAATTTAGTCAACATACCACCTCCATTTAACACTAATAACAATTCCCACATTAATTAAATTTTTTTTTAAAATTAAATTAACCATTTAGAAGCTATTACCTACCTAGATCATAAGGATTTAGCAATATTCTACATCAAATCACCATTGATCTACATTTATGCATATAATATTATTTGATTTTTCCTAAGCATTTTGTCAAATACCTAATATGCATATTTTATATTGATTCGTGTATATGTATTTATACACATATATACCTCCCAATTAGATTGATACAATTTCAAAAGCTTAAGTTATTCCTTTTCCAACATACATACAATCAAATTACCATACTTTCTTAAACTCCCATCTTCCCACCAAAACAAAGTGAGCATACATAGTTCTAATGAAAACAAGAAAGTTTTAATCAAATTAAGAGTATGAAAATTGTAAAAAAATTTACCCTTGACATGTAGGGAGGAAGTTGGTTGCAAGGATTTACAAAATTATGGAAAAGGAGCTACTACACCTAGCTTAGTCCTTTCTGCCTTGTCTCTCTAATCCAACAAGAACCCCCTTCTAACTCACTTAACAAGCAGACCATAAGGTAGGATGAAAGCAACTTAGTTGCTGCTCACCAAGAAAGAAACGTCAAACATTCTTTTGCTGCCAATCCAACATGCACCAACATCCCTCCCACATCTAGCTTTATAGGATAGCTGCTACAAAGGACAAAAGACTCATGGAAGAGCAAGAACGATAAGGCAGAGTTGGAGAGTTCAACGAACGAAAAGAAAGCAGTAAAGGGAAAAAGAAAAGTGACTGTTTACTTGGTTGCCAGGAGAAAAGTTCCACGACAAATCAGAAAGAAAAAGGAACAAGGGAAGAAAATAGAGCTGCAACTCACCAAACAAAACAATATCATCGACTAGAAAGAAAGAATTCCAAGTTGTGATGAGGAGAAAAGAAGGTTGGCTGGCTGCAAGAAAATAAAGGGTGGAATGACCACCATACACCACCATCAAGGGGATGGAATTCTTGGCTAGCATAAGAAGACAGAAAGCTCTAGAAAACAGGGGAATGTTAGCCAACATAGAAGAAAAAGGAGAAAAGAAATAAATAAAACAAACAAAGTCAAAGCCACCATATAAAAAAAATGGATGGTGTATGTTCATTCTTTAATTTATATATATATATATATCTGTGTAAATGTTTATTTCATTCCTATATGGATTTTACTTTTCTAAAAAAATTTACACACTATAAAGTCAAGCTCCAAATCAAATAAATTTTGTCGTAATTGTATATATATATAATTTATTCATTTATATATATTTATTTACTCTAATTTATATTATTTATTAATTTACTCCCCTCTATGCCCATGTTATTTACCACCATCTCTCACGTACACATCGATACTTATTATTATTATTTTTTTTTTATAATAAAAAAAAAAATTTACGTTACCTAAATCTTAATGTTATTACATTAAATATTCCTAACATTGGAATATTGGGGTATAACACCACCAAAGACGGCTACGCCTCTAACATAGCCACCTTCCCACGGTCACACCACTCCACCTCAGACGAGTTTCAAGTCTTGATTATGGCAAGATCTAGTTCAACTTCTGCCCAATAAACAAGAGGGTTGGTTGCCCCGAGGCAGAGTCTTGAATACCCCTCCTTAACCTTCTCAAGGCTAGACTTGGTTTGGCTCAAAAAATGAGACCAAGAGGTAGGGCAGAATAAGATATAGCAAGGCACAAGGAAGAAGGCTACCTTCCCAAACAAAGCCTATGGCTGAACCTTTACAACCAAGCCACCTTCCAAGCTCTTGCACCTTCAATTCGTCATAGAAGACTATTATATTCCAAGCATCAATGACTGCTACAACCCCAAGCAAGACAGCCCAAAGTCACGCCTCCTAGGATGATTGCAAGGGCTCAATCAGCTAGAGACTTAAAACTAAGGAAGTCAAGATAGAAACAAGAAGGAAAAGAGAAGGGTTTCGGTTACAAGAGGAAGGTTTCCACTTAGCTACAAGGTTTCTCCTAAGCTGAGCATGAAAAATAAAACAGGGCAATAACTTCGAAGACTCAAGAAACAAACGCAAGAAAAAAGAAAAGAAAGACAGTGGAAAGGATAAATGGCAGAGAAGAAACGGTGAAGATACAAAGAAAGTGAAGGACAGATAAAGACCAAAAAAGAATGTGACAAAAATTAGAAAAAAAAAAAAACCTAAATTCTAGTCAATCATTAAAAGTTGTGGTTGAGATTTTATCTTAAATGTATATACCACTTTGTGTATATATATATCCCACAATTATTTCCTCTCTTATTACTTTAATTAAACACTCATTTGATTTATGAATAAAATTTACCCAATTGGATTCTAAGTTTTATTTCAACTAATAAAGTGGTAAAAATTACAATAAACTTTGTACAGATGTTTTAAAGTGTACTCGAACATTCCAAATTGTATAGTGAAATTATCGGGTTATCACATTTAATTTAATTGACTACAAATTTATCTATTTTTGATCAAAAAGTTGTAAATATAATTTTTAAAACACACTAAAATATCGACTTATAACATATTTGATTGTAATATTATTTAATTAATTTGTTTATGTATTTATTATTTTATAACTAAAATTTACACATTACCTCAGACTTAAAGTTATTATATCTAATATTCTTAATGTTACTATATCGGGTTATAACATTCTCCTCCCCTTAAAAGAAATTTGTCCCGAATTTCAAGAGAAAAAGGATACGGATGAATTATTTAATTGCAATACCAATTTTCCATGTAGTTCTTGTTTCTTATAATGCCACCAAAAAATTTTCACCAATGGAAGTTTACGAACTTGTCTATTTACACTCATAACCAACTAGTTTTCACATGTTATGTTCTTATCCACTTTTACTTTCTGAAACCTGCGGATTATGGGCCCATCACACTTTCATTGTGCTACTCTAATAATTACACACCTAAACTCCAATCCATGCATAAAATTATATCATATTCTTTATTTAAAATTCAAGTTAATGAACTAAATAAATTAACTTCTATTTTTTTTTTTTTTTTTTTTATTATTTTTTCCCTTGGTCAACAATATTTTATCCACAGATTTCTTAATTTTCTTATTTCCTCTAAAAAATGTATATGTATATATTTTCTATGTACATAAAAATTCAAATATATAAATAAGGAATGTAGAGTCTATTGTGTCTAAAAGGTTAAATTAGTTAATTGAAAGACTTAAAATTCTAGTCTAAGGGAATTAAAAGATGAAAATATTTAGGACTTGTCTTATATTACAATAGAGTTCAACTTTCCTACTTAATTTATTAATTTCCTTCCTTCAACAACTCTTCTTCTTTTTTAAATATCTATGAGTTGTTTACATGATATTGATATGCATGATATGTAATTTTCATGATACATAATGTTGTAACTTGTATCGTAAAATTCAGTTTTATATATAATGTTTAAATTTTAGTTATAAAAGAAAACAAATTAAATAAGTAGTAGTGTACTTGAACTTGTTATAAACTATATGTTAAAATGGTGGTATGTAACCTATTGTGAATAGCTAAATAAAATCTGATATAAAATAAAATTTAAAATAAATGAACATTTGAAATATATATATATTTATAAAGAGACAAAGAGAGAGAGGCAATGCAAGAATTAATTTTTTTAGTTAACTTGGAATTAAGTCTTCACCGCAAGTAAATTTTTTTTATAAAAAATACATGTATAAACTATTTTAAGTGGTAGAAGAAGAGTCATTTGTGTATATATATATATATATATATAAACACTTTTACTTTGTTTTTCCACCGCCTCTTTTTTGTTCCTCCCTTGCTGCGGTTATTCTAGGAAAAAATTTATGGTTCCTTTTGGCAAAGCATGCTTTAGAGAATTCTCCATGTTCTCTTGTAGAGCCGAGAGCTTTTCTTTCCTTCCTTGCTTGTTAGTTCATCTCTTTCCTTTGTCTTTGGTTCTGTACAAGTAAGTTGTGCTAGAAACTATGGTGTGGCAATCAGCTTTGGAAAGTTCAGTTACTATTAAGAGAAGGATCACAGCTCTGTTTTGGGGTTGTAAGACTCCTCTTTGCTCCTATCATTGGTAGCCTTGGCTTTCCATGAGGTTTAGCCTCCTCCTTTGTCTTTGAGTGCAATTCATTTCCCTGTTTTGTTTCGTTGAATTACAGCTCCTCCTTGCTATCATGGTCTGCTCTTTCATGCGTGAGGCCTTAATTATGGGTATGCGAACCGAAATTAGTCAATCTAGGCTTCAGCCGTAGGTGTAGGAACTTGTGTAGGCAGCAGTTATGTTGGAGATGTGTGTGAGCTTTCTAGTTGGTTCCTTCCAACCATTAACTACCAACTTCCTCCGTCTTCCTCCCAAAACCCATGACAGCCATCACAGTCCGTAACAGCTGAGAGGTGTTCTTTTGGTGTCTCGTTTTGGTCTAGCCGTGAGATGATACAAATTGGCTGGGTTCTTCCTTTACTCGGTTAATTAGTGATCTTATGGGGAGGATGTGTAGCAAAATAACATGGCTAGGAAGGCTGATAAGCACACCTCATTAACAGCAGCAGCAAGGATATTTGGTAAGGTGTGGGTTGAGTATGGATTCTAAGTATTTTGTTAGTTTAATTGCTTTAAATTGGTAAAATTCTTGTTGATTGTGGTTGTGGGTAAAGGTTAAAGTAAAGTTGAATTAAGGATTATAATCAAAGAACACAAGTATAGAGGATTAAGGGAGTGATTGGAATATATATATATATATATAGATACTTGTTCATAAGCTAGAACAAAAGCATGCATATATGGTAGTTGATAAAATGTCTACAAGAAAATAATTGTATCTTAATGAATAAGAATTGGTTGGATTGATATTGGAAAGTGAAATTTAAGTTCTTGATTAATTCTAAATCATAATACAATTTTGATTTAATTGGATCAGGAGTAATGGTAGTGAATTAGTATTGAAGCGAGGAGTATGAATTGGAGCTTGAAAGTGATGGAAAATGAGAGTTAAGTGGGTTTTGAAGGATGGTGCAGGGGGCAGATTCCATAGATAACAGAAATTTGGTATTTTGAATGTCTTCAGGGAAGATTTAAATTAAGAGTTCAAAAGCTAAAATGTAGTTTATAGTCTTGACATGTTTTCTACAAAATTTCGTTGCATGGTTCCAAGTATGTTGGGAGTTATAGCTGTTAGACTCCGGCTAGGTCAGGTAGGATTCGTAGTGCCTTATTTTTGGTTCATGTAAGAAATTGAGTGAGTTTATGACAGATTTTAGGAAAAGTTTCTAAATAATAAAGACATATATACTTGTTTATTAATAAACTCAATAAACAGAATCGGATTTTGTTTTTTTCTAGAGAAAGTTATGTTCAATTAACTAAGGTAAGGTCAAAGCTGTCAAAATCTTGCATTTTGTAGAATTTGATGTAACTTCAAATAATAAAATATATTGACATACATGTCCAAAAATTACAAATAATATACCATTATAAAGCTACATGTGTCTAGTATTTTATAAATTTTACAAAACTATATTTGAAATTTTTTACAGAAAGATATTATAGTTAAAGTGGGCACTGGTCTAAACCCCAAGTTTGGACAATTCCAACATCTCTAATTCACTAAATGCTTTCTTCTATCCTATGCATTGTCAAAACATTTAAAATATCTCTTTATTATAAACCTTATCACATAAATTATAATTAATATTACCTGACATGTAATAACTTAATAAAAATCTTTCATAAAGAAACCTATACAAGATGAGATAGAAGCTTAGTAATTAAAAGATTATAACAATCACATTTGTGAACTAAGTATTATTTGGGAATATGAATTTTAGTTCTGGATTGTAATAAGGACTTGATAAGACACATGGACGCAAGTGTGAGTGATGAATAGATTAGTATATGTAATTATATATTTATTTGAATATACGTGATACATGGAAAATAAGCATGTCAAGTATTTCATTAATTTATTTAAATTATATTTGTTTGATACTAATTGCTTTGTTTGACTTTGGTTGTTGTTAATAAAACTAACAAAGTGAGATTTTTATGAAAAGTGATTTTTATCTTTGAAATTAAGATCCAGGTGCACCTAAGATGTTCTGATTTAAAATCATAAGAAAATTTTGATTCTGATAAATTTTTTTTTTTTTAAATTAAGTGCTCAGCCCTAGTGGGATAGATTATGTATAAAGATCAATTTGTTGTACGGACATGTAAATACCCAGTTGGGAGTGATAATATTGTGCGGGGCTGGGTCACTCATTAGCCCTTTGATTGTTTTGCGTGATATTGTTGCTCTGATTTAAATTGTGATCTTGTGTGTCATATAAATTGTAAATTTGTGAAACTTATTACATATACGTGTCATGTGAAATGTTATATGAGCAATATTACATGATGTTACTATATGTGTTACACACTTGTATTGTGTGATGCTAGTACCTTTTGGGTACAATTTTCCACTCACGAAGTCCATAGGACTCACCCCTCTCTCATGGATATTTCTTTTAGTGACAAGAGTTCGGTACATAGCATCACCGAGCTTAGGACTTGCCAAAGTTAAGGATGAAAGTGTGGCATGATATTTTTCAGGATCTCCAACTTACAGTTAAGGATGAAAGTTTACAGTCACACTAGATCTGTTAGGTGTCAAATTTTGGTATGATGTAAAAGTTTAGTTATTTGTCTTGATTAGGATGTGAAAGGAGTGAAACTCCTTGTTATCTTAGTATTATTGTTGCGTGAGATCATAAGCATAAGTGTTTATGTTTGAGGCATGTGGCATATTGTTGGGATCTCTGCTAAAATTTTTCAATAAATTGTTAACTGTTTCAAAAAATTAAAAAAAAAAATTTGCAATGAACTTTTTTTTTATAAAAGTTACTTTTATCCTTTGGATGGGCTAAGATTATATATATTTATTTATTTATTTATTTGAACTCCTTGCCTAAATGTGTAATTTTCTGAAAATGACAATGAATTTAATAAATCTTTTAAAGTGACTCCATTAAATATAGATAAAACCTATCCAAGTTTATATGGTAATTGGTTGCCTACAAACTAACATCGTTTCTTTTTAAGATTAATATTAACAATGTAGTTTATCCAACGATAAACCTAATCTCACTTATAAAACTACGACACAACCATACCAGTCTCAAAACTGGTTTATACTTAAAATTAGGTTCAATCCCGCAGTACTCGAACAAACTAAGTTAAATAGGAACATAAGAATTCAATAGAATGGCTCAAATTTATTAACGAAATCCTATAAACATAATTCACTCACAAATTTAAGAGTTATACTCGTCGTTCTACTTATCCTGGGATGGGGTTGGAATGTCCTCAACATGACTTGAAGCTGAAAATCACCAATTTATATGTTATTTACAATAATCATTTCAAAATTAATTCTTAATTTGCTAATTATATATATATATATATATATATATATTATATTTTTTTTACTTACTTTGTTTTTTTTTTAAATAATTTATCTTGCACATTTATTGAATAATTTAACCATTAAAGTTTAGAATAAGATTAATCACTTCAAATTATTTATTAAAAAAAAAAAATGCTAATTCTTCAATTCAAACTTAACTTGGTATTTCATAATTCCTAACTACAAATTTCACTTTCTTAATTGAAATGAAAAGGAATTCCCATTATTCATCTAAACTCAGAATTTACAGCCCTTAATATTAACATGAATAATTTAATTAGATTTAGGTTCCAAAAGTAATGAAATTTATGCACTAGTTTCTCTTGCTCTAATACACCTTAACGTCCAACATTTAATTCTTAAATCAACTCTTCTAATACTTGAATTAGGAATTAATATAAACTCAGTCCATTTCATAACATGCTTGGCAGCATAGTTGCTGCCTTGGTTCATGCTACCATCAGATAACATGGAGAAACCGAAGGGATTTTGTTATGAAATAGGTTAAACCCTCACGAATTCAACACCAACCAGTAGCATATCATAACAGTCCCTTGTTTCATCATTTACATCCTCCAATTCGTTCAACTCATACCCACAACCCAAATTCACAACCAACACCAATTTAGTTCTCAAGGGTAAGAAAAAAACTTTCACCTCACGGTTGGAATTATGGCCTAAACAAAAGTTTATAAAGAGCTTTGAAGTCACCATATGCTTTAATTTCATAGCCAATCTTCCAAAATACAGCAGTCATACCATAGCCAAGAGGATCATAAACCCAACGAGAAAGTGAAACACCCTCACGATTAAGGGAAAAAGAAAGGAGGCAATTCTTTCCCTTGGACATAACTTGGTCAATATGAAATTTAGGATTTCTTAAATTGAAAAAACATGAGCTATGGACATTTTTTCCTAAGTACAGGACGCAGGGAACTTGGCAATAACAATGAAAAAGTGAGGCAGTGCATCCAGCTGAGATGAATTTCAGCTCCTAGCCTCCCTCTATCTCCACTTCAACGACCTACTAGAAAGGAGTAGCAAGAAACTCGTTCAAGACCTGAACATAGATGACAAAAGAAGAGGATTCATGGTGTCCTCAACCTTCCAACCTTCAAGCAATCAACCCATGGTAAAAAGAAAGAAATGATAAGTCGGTCCATGCCAAGGAAAGACAAAGACACTAACTTATAATAATTTAATCCACGGCTACAATTTACTTTTCCAATTTGTGGTGTAAAATGAATCTTCACATGTATATAGATATTTGTATGTATATATATATATATATATTCTATTTCATTATTATTATTATTATTATTATTATTTCTTTTGATTAGTAGATTTTATTCTCAGATTAATTTAATTAATATTAGAATATAATTAAATTAATTTCTAGGTACACATGTATATACATATATATATATATATATTAACCCATTAAGTCACACCAATTTCGTACATAAATATGCTAAATTATCAATTTATAATATTCTTGATGGCAGTTTTAGAAATATAGAAATATACAATGCAAATTAGCTTTTTTCCTCATTTCCTTTAAGTTTTTCAAGAGGGATTCATTTTCCTTATTTTCCATTCCACATCCATGAATGATATAAGAGTAGTATGAAGAATACAAGAGTAACAAGGAATTAGCTTTCAAAACAAGGGTAACATAAAAATAATGAATGCATGAATACTCGTCTAATACATTTAGTTTTGGTTTTCTTTCTTTCTTTTCCTACACCTCCTCCTTTTTTCTTGTTCTCGGTTTCCTTTTCCTTCACCTAGTCCTATGATTTCTTCTTGCCTATGTTTTGCTTCTTTTCCTTTAATTTCTCACTATTTCTCTCACTTTCTTTACTTTCTCACTTTGTCTATCACTTTCTCTTACTTTAGTGCACACTTACCTTGCTTATGCATTTCGGTCACCACCTCCCTCCTATTTATAGTGCATGGCCAAGGCTTGGATTTTAGGAGAAAGTTTCATTTCCTATTTTACCCTTTTAGTTCTCAAAATTACAACCACCTACTTATCATTCTCTAAATTAACATGTGTTCTTTCTTCCTAATACTTGTCTTCCTCTTATTCCCTAGTTTATATTCTTTAATTATTAGCAAGCCATTTAGTTACTTTAAATCTTTACACAAATCTTATTAATCCTTCCATGCATACCTTGCTTCCCTAAATCTCTACACATATTTATCATAATCATTTCATGGACACCTTGTCACCTTATTTCCCTACACATATCCTACTTAATTATTTCATGGACACCTTATTTCCTTAATTCTCTACACATGTCCTACTTAATTATTTCATGGACACCTTATTTCCTTAATTCTCTACATATGTCCTACTTAATTATTTCATGGACATTTAGTGTTTTCCTTATCTTCCACTTGTCTAGCAATCTTTCTATATTAATTATTACTTGCCACTTTATGTTCTAGCTTTCTTCCACATGCCCCCTTAATTATTCCACATGCCCCCTTAATTATTATAACTTTTGCACCTTTTTCCTCCTTCTTACAACTAAGCACCTTCATTAATTGCAAGTTGTCACACTTATTCTCCTTCTTACACCTAAGTCCCTTCATTAATTGCAAATTGTCACACTTATTTCTTATACCTAGCCCCTTCATTTATTACAAATTGCCACACTTAATCTTCTTCTTACACCTAATTCATCATATTTCCTTTTCTAGCAAGAAACTTATATTTTATCATTTTTCTTCTTCTTCTTCCAACGCCATATGCAACATTTTTTCATCTTTTTTTCAATGCCTACACTTGTCTATGTTTTTATATATATAAACATGTATATATACACATATACATATATATTTATATATATATATACTATTCTTATACTAATACATGTCTTGTACATATTTTTATACATACAAGTATTATTCCTATACATAAAATAACATGTAATTAAATTTTAATCATATTTAACTCATAAGATAATTATTTATCTTATAATTAATTTAGCTATTAATTTTAGGGGTGTTACAGATGAGACCCTAAGAGAGGAGAAATATCATAGGGGTAGTAAAGTAGGGAGTAACAAGATTGCTAAGGGGATTATGCTATGCACTGCATAAATAAAAAACAGAAGTGTAAGGTATAAATTAAAAAGAATGGAGAAGTGGCGGTAGTCCGCAAGCTAATCCAGGAAAAAGAAATGCAAAAATTATAAATAGAAATAGAATGTCATTAGTAGTATGTAAAAAAATATTATACAAGTAAAATATAGCTCTGAAAGAATACCTGAGGAGACTCTTAGACTAAACGTGACTTAGAATTTTGAAAATAAAAAATTTGCTTGAATGAAAGATGCAACTCTCTCTAAATAGAAAATTGAAATTTATTATTTTAAACAATAATAACTACAGTAAAAAGCTACAGTGCTTCAGTATTGTAACAGTAATCTGCTGCAACTTGTTATAGTGATCTACCGAAAAGTACATTAATAGAAAAAAATTTAACTATTTTAGTCATCTTCAAGGTTGATGTTGTAACAGTCATCTTCATTAGATTGGGTATAGTTAGTAAAACGATTTTCTATAATTCTGGAAGAGGAACTGGAAATTGGTTTTTATTAACTTTTTTGAGGGGTAGAGGTAGCTTCATCATCTTCATGTTCTTCTGCTTATAACAGTTGAACCATGATTTTGAGATTCTGAAGATATTCTTGTTTACATAAACAATAAGCCATCTTGGCTACAATCTAGGATTTCTACTTTAAGAATTGAGTAATTTCCATAAGAGACTTTTTTAGAAATTGGAGATCTTGTTGGAACCAATTTCTGATTAAAGTGGCATAAGTTTTTAAGGCATTAAAGCATGTCCACCATTTTGTTAAGCCTTGCTTGAGAGGGGAGGCATGTTTTGCAAAGGACCTTGATAACTTTGAAAGTCTTTGGAGTACTTGTATTGCCATGCATAAATCCATGCTAATGTCAATTTTGAGAAAAAAATGCAATAGTACGAGATTATGATCAAGTATATTTAAATGTTTATCAAAATAAAATAGACTATTGGTTATTTTATCTAGAAGATTTTTTGTACAAGGACCATGTAAAGATCACTACTGGGAGAACCAATAATAGAAGTTATACTAGACTTTGTTTTTAAAAAATATAAGCCATAAATGCTTATAATCACAATTTTGGAAATTGAAGACATTGTACCAAGTTATCAATAAGATCAGAAGGCTGGGAGAATTTGCCAGTTTTAAAAAGATCATTTTTCCAATCTAAAGAACGGATTACCTTTATGATTTTGATTGTGGAATACATAGTGAAATTAATATCTGATTTTGACTTATAATGTCTAATAGCAACATAATCACTATCAACCAAAATAAATTCATAATACTTCCAAGTTTTTGAAATGTCTATGGGCATAAAATACAAATTTAGTGGGAAAACCATTTGATGAACTAATTGGAGACTATTAGTTGAAAAATAAGGTTCCATTTGAAGAATAGTTTAGACTGAAGAAATTGGCAGATAAAAAGATTGTAATTTTTGAGACAAGTTTCTTACCTGAAGGTACTGTTGTCACTGGTTAGGCTAGTTAAGTAATAGTCTAAGGTAGATATTCTTGATTGAACTGGATGCAATCTTTTAGATTGAGAGGGGCAACTATCTAGATTTCTATTTGTTAGTAATGTTTGCCCAAGATTACTTTGAAATAATAGAAGTTTTTAAATTGATTGTTCGATTACTAAAAGGGTCTTTATGGGAAGAGTATAAGACTCATTGGATTGTGTTTGAGTTGATTGGGCTGAGAAATTAAATTTGAATTTTTAATTTTGTATTAGGAGGCTCAACAACCTTTTTTTTTTTTTTTTTTTGGAGGCATATTATTTTTGAGTAAGATAATTTGGAATAGAATTGGAGCTACTTTTGATGTATCTAATCTTAAAATCAAAAGAAAATAAAATTACTTGCTTGGGGCAAAAATCTAGTTTGATGCTAGATTTTTAACAACTTTTTGTAAAACTTCTTTTGCAAATTTGTAGTCCACTTTAACTAAAAACTTTTGATTTAGCAAATCACTTTGAAATTTGGAAATGCATAAAACAATTGCTAGAATCTCTTTTTTGATAGTATAATAGTTTTGTTGTGTAGAATTCTAATATTTTGATGTATATGCCATGGTATGCTATTTTTCATTGATGGATTGCTTAAGTATGCCACCATAACCAATGTCCAAGGTATTAGTTTTTATAATTTTGAAAGCTTTAAGATCAGGAAGATAAAAACACTATAAATACTTGACCCTAAACTTAATTTGTTTAACGATATTGGTATGGATGTCAGACCAAGGAAGATGATCAATCCTAAATCTGTCATGTAAAAGTTTGATAAGATTACTGAGTCTTGGAAAGAAATCAGAAACATAATTGAACCTAGAAATCTTTGTAACTGAGTTTTCTCAAGATGTGATCAGAAAATTTATCAGCTAATTGAATAGTCAAATTGATTCTAGTGATAGTTCCATGGTGAATGATGTGACCAAGAGACTTGATTGTTATTTGAAAAAGAGTGAATTTCGTTCTGGAAACAGCCAAACCATTTTGTTTTGTAATTCAAAAAAAATATTGAGATGTTTAAAATATTCATCAATATTTTGTGAGAAGATTAAAACATTATCAATATAAACAATAATAAATTGTGTATAAGGATTAAAAATATCTTTCATGATTCTTTGGACTTTAGAATGAGCATTTTTTTTTTCTCCAAAAGGCATTACGTTTTATTTATATTGACCAAAAGAAACTGTAAATGCAGTTTTGTATTTGTCATATTTTTTTATTTGAATTTGTCATAAACCTAATTTTAGATCAAATTTTGAAAACAGTTTGAAGAGTATAAATGAATGAGAAGATCTTTTTTTGTTAGGAATAGGATACCTAATCTATTAGAGAGCCTGATTAAGAAGTTTGTAATTGATGACTAAACGGTGAGTACCACGTTTAATCTTTGTATTTTTATTTATATAAAAACAGAACAAGAACAAAACCTTTTGCTCTTACGGATTATTCCTTTGG
The DNA here is from genome assembly GCA_029379385.1 of Quillaja saponaria. Classification (NCBI taxonomy): domain Eukaryota; kingdom Viridiplantae; phylum Streptophyta; class Magnoliopsida; order Fabales; family Quillajaceae; genus Quillaja; species Quillaja saponaria. Next base: position 9,710,765 of record CM055611.1, on the reverse strand, counting down.
AAAGAAGAACCAAGAGAGAAATAGGAATTAAAGTGTGAAGATTTATCTTGCTTTACTTTTTTGTCTTAGATCTTAACATTATAACCTGTGCAACACTATACTTTTTGTATTGATGGCATTAAAAATACTTCAAGTGAGACCTGTTGTTGGTAATAAGGTTTATTGAAGGGCGTGGTTAAGCCCGTGTAAGATAGTAAGTTCCAACTAACAAAACTTGTGGAGTATTTTATTAGCCAAATAAAACTGTATGATTTTACCATAAACAAATCTTCAGATCTAATCCAGCTTAGTAAACCAAAATCAATATTTATCCTTACACTATAAAACTTAATATTTTGGTACTAAAGGGATCGAGTTAGTACATCTATTGCTTTTTTCCTCTCTGTCTTTTAATTATGTTGAGATATTTTTCCTACTCTTCTTCTACTTCTTCTCCTCTTAAATCTTTTTTTTAATCTAATAAAATTCTTAAAGAATAAATCAATTTTGAAGAAATGTCTCAATCAAAAGACAATTGAAAATTTTCAAAAATTCTAAGCAATAAAATTTATAAACTCAATTTCATGTTCACCCTCAAAAGTGACCATATTATCAAAATTGTTTAATAAATAATTCCAATTGACTCTAATTGTGAAGAAATTTTTTTACTTTCAGATAAATCTTTAAAAATTCATGAGGAAAAATACAATTATCTGCATTTTAGATACATCAAGATTGTAGCAAAATTATTTACAAGAGAAGGCCTTAACACCTCTATTCTCTTATGTCTTTGTGACTGTTGGATGACCAATTTTCATGAATCCCTCTTAGGCACGGTTGAAACTAGTCTTTATAGTGGTCCAATCCATTTCAACTATTTTCCAAACATGACAATCTCTTTACAAGATAAAAACATGTTAGATTTTTTAGTCCTAAATTTTAAACTTTTAAATTTTAATATCAAATCTGGATCTTTCTCGATAGTTTTAGCCTATCATATACAATATAAAGTAATGATAGCTATTTTTACTTCAAAATCTCTCCAACAATGAAGAAAATAAGAAACAATAATGTTTCTAACTGATCTTTCAAAAGTAAACATTAGTACTTCAAAATCAATCTCTTGGAAAGAAGTTAATCTTTTTGAAGAATGGACTTTTGATAAGGCTATGTCTGTTCAGGATAAAAAAAACCTACCTCTATTTTTAAGATTATTCAATACTCTATAAGTAAAGTAGAAATCTCTTTTACTAAAACAAACAATCAGAGAAATTTTGGATTAACTTATCAAAACTAAGCAAAAAACTCTTGTTCTTCTAGATACTTTTCTTCTTCAATTCCTTCAACAATTTATCTTCAAGGTTTAGAAAACATATCTAGGATTTTTAAGGGTTTATACACCAAAGAAGATGACAATCACTTTGAAAAAAACCTCATTTTCCTACTTTTTCATCTTTAAATGATAATTTTGAAATCAATACAATTCAATCTGTTTTTCAAATTGATAAAGAATCCCTTAAAAAAGATTTTTATCAATAAAAATACAATCTTGAAAGAACTTGGTTTTTTGAAAAATTTACTAGTTCTAAAAGACAAAAAAATTCAAAATCTTTATTATAAATTTATGGAAACCCATAAAATTCATATTCCATTATTTGAAAGGTTTGAAGTTTATGCAAAGGAAAAGGGTATTAATCATCCTTTCTCAAAATTAATAAATGGTAATACTCAATAAACAAGAAATTGTGTAACTAATAAGGATGAAGTTATTAATTCAGTTTTTTCTCCTCATAAATCCTTAAAAATTCATGCACAAAATCTTGTTGGAAAAATAGTTCATGTACCAACAACTCCTTTCAAAAATAAAAATTTAATTGAAATAGTTAATTCCAAAGACATCTAATCTCTCTATGAACAAAATAATTATACCAATTATTATCTTCAAGTTATAGGAGATTATCTCTCTAAGTTTAACTTTGAATCCAAACCTAATCAGCGAAGTGAAAATCCTATTTTTTTCTCCCTACTAGGTTCTCACAAAGATTAAAAAAAATAAAATTAGATTCTAGTTCGAGATCCTCTTCTCAATATGAACTTCTTAACAAAATCTTTAAGCATATTATCCGATTAGAGAAAAATATTGTTCCTGACACTCCTCAACAAATTAATTTTTCTTTTACAATTAACAATTTGAGTGATGCAGATTTTGTATCTAAACAAACTAATAATTCTGGAAAAAAATTTCAAAAAAAATTAATCCAATTCAATATTCCAATTGACTAAAGCCACAAAAATTGTATTATCCTAGGGCTTCTTCTCTTGACTTAGTAGTAGAAGAAAAACCTCAAATAATCAATAATTTTTTCAGTGTAAACAACATCTATAAATAGAACATAAATGGCCAATTTGAATAAAATATTCTTAATATGTTAAAGCAAATGACCATGGTCAGTACTGCTTATCAAATTTCTCATAATTATTCTGATCAATCTACTCTAAATATTTTAATAGCTGATTTTACTAGTTAATTAAAATGATGATAGGATGAATACCTCACCAAAGATGAGCGAAGCCAAATAAACTTAGCCATCAAAATTGATACTGAAATAAATCCTTTTCTTAATGAAGAAGGAAATCAAATCCAAGATTTTGCATGTACTTTTATTTACGCTAACACAAAATATTTCATCGAAGATCATTTTATATGGCGTGACAAATCTGCTGAACTCCTTTCCAATCTTAAATGTCGAATCTTTGCTGGCTTTAGGTGATATAAAAACACCTTTTTCACCAGAGTCTTCTATATATTTGATAATAATCAACCTTTTTGAAAAGAAAAGTTTCTAGCTGGTCTTTCTCGTTCTTTAGAAGGAAAAGTTACAGAAAAAATATCAAATATTAACAATGAAATTATTCCATATAAACAATTAACTTATGGATAGTTTTGCAGTTCTGTCTACAAAATTGCTTTAAAAATTTGTCATAATGACAAGATTCTAAGACAATTAGCCAAAGAAAGATCCCTTAATTATAAAAATTTAGGAAACTTTTGTTCTCAATATGGTTTTAATTATCCTCAAAGTTCATCCAAACTAAAAAAGAAACATCATTCTGAGCATCTAAAGCTTACAAAAAATCTTCCAAAAATAAAACTGGCAAAAGAATTCATAAACACGAAAATCACAAACGTGCTCTTAATATTTTCAAAATAAAGATAAACCACCTTTGCCTGTTATAAATGCGATAAACTAAATCATATTACAAAATACTACATAATTACAAAGAAAATCAAAGCTTTAAATATTGACCAAGGTCTTCTAGCCCAACTTGATTATCTTCTAATTGAAAATTCATCTGATAGTGAATCTCAAGCCCCTTCTAATATAGAAGAAATTAACTAAATCCAAAATGATGTCGAAGTCTCTTCAAATTCATCTCCAAAAACTCTTGAATATAATGTCCTTACTAGAGAATAAGATCTACTCTTTGAAATCATTAGTAGCCTTCCAAATAATGAACATAAAAAAAAAAAAAAAAATTATCTTTACAAACTCAAATAAACCCTAGAAATTCTAAAAAAAATGAAGCAGACCTCCTCATAATTTTTCAATAGTTGCTAACTCTTTCAATCAAGAAGACATTTTATCCATATTCAACTCTATGAAAAAACCAACAACTTTTCAAGATCTTTAACATAAAGTTTCAAAATTTAAAATTGAAGTCAAATCTCTTAAAATATAATAACAAGAAAATATTTCAGCTATCCAATTCCTTCAAAAAGAGAAGAAAAATCCATCTTTTAAGGAATCCTTTTCAAAATATTCTGAGTCTTTCTCTTCGGATGAAAACTTAAATATTTCTGGTAATAATTTTCTCAATCTAATTACTCAGGTTTCATATCGAAAATGGTATATCCCAATCAAACTTATCGTTAAGAAATTTTTTGTCCTTGAAACAGTTGTCTTGTTTGATACAAGAGCAAATTCAAGATATATCCTGGAAGGACAAGCTCAAAGAAAATTTTATGAAAAAATTTATGAACGATTAACTTTAGCTAATAGTTCTGATATCATAATCTATTACAAATATTCCAATGTAATAATTGAAAACTCTCATTTACAAATTTCAACAACATTTCTTCTTGCCAAAAATATCACAAATCTAGTCATCCTAGATACTGATTTCATTAGACAATTAGATCCTTTTTGGTAAACAAAGGAATATTCAAAGAAGTTATGGGTCATACTATTTCCTTCCCTTTCCTTAAAAAATTCAGGAATCTCAATCTTATTAAAAATAAACAAAAACAAATCAATTTTCTTTCTGATCAAATTTCTCTCAAAAAAGTAGAAAGTCAACTCAATGATTCAATCATTAAAAAGAAAATAAAGATTTTTGAAGAAAAAATCCAGATGCAAATCTGTTCTGATCTTCTAAATGCTTTCTGGAAAATAAAACATCATATAATATATCTTTCTTATGAAAAAGATTTTCATGAAAAACAAATTCTTGCAAAAGCCTGTCCAATATAAATGAATCAAGAAATGCTTGATTTCTGTCAAAAGGAAATTAGTGATCTTATTTCCAAGAAATAATTTACAAGAGGAAAAGTCCTTGGTCTTGTTATACTTTTTATGTAAATAAAAATGCAAAGATTGAAAGTGGTACTCCCCGTTTAGTCATCAATTACAAACCTCTCAATCAAGTTCTCCAATGGATTAGGCATTCTATTCCTCACCAAAAAAGATATTCTTAATCTTTATGCTATTCAAAACTGTTTTCAAAATTTGAACTGAAATCAGGTTTTTGATAAATTCAAATCAACGAATCTGATAGATACAAAACTGCATTTGTAGTTTTCTTTGTGGTCAATATGAATAAAATATAAAGCCTTTTGGATTAAAAAAATGATCTTTCTGAATTTCAAAGAATCATGAATGATATTTTTAATTCTTATATAAACTTTATTATTGTTTATATTGATGATGTTCTAATCTTCTTACAAAATGTTGATGAACATATCAAACATCTCAATATTTTCTTTGATATTACAAAACAAAATAGTTTGGTTGTTTAGAGAACAAAATTCAGTCTTTTTCAAGTAACAATAAAGTTTCTTGGTCACATCATTCACCACGGAACAATCACCCCCAATCGATCGGGCTATTCAATTTGCTAATAAATTTCCTGATCACATCAATGAAAAAATCATTTACAAAGATTTTTAGGTTGCCTCAATTATGTTTCTAATTTCTTTCCAGGAATCAGTAATCTTATTAAACCTTTGCATGACAGACTTAGGATTGATTCTCCTCCCTGGTCTGACATCCATAACAATATCGTCAAACAAATTAAGCTTAAATTAAAGCATTTTCCATGTTTATATCCTCCTGATCCTAAAACTTTCAAAACTATTAAAACTGATGTCTCAGACATTATTATGGTGGCATCCTTAAGCAACCTATCAATGGTTATTGCATATGCGTTAAAATATTGGAATTTTCTACACAACAAAACTATTTTACCCTTAGTAAAAGATTTTAGCAATTGTTTTGTACATTTTCAAATTTTAAAGTGATTTACTAAATAAAAAATTTTTAGTTAAAGTAAATTGTAAATCTGTAAAAGAAGTTCTACAAAAAGATGATGAAAATCTAGCATCAAAATAAATTTTTCCCCGCTGGCATGTAATTTTGTCTGCTTTTGATTTTGAGATTGAATACATGAAAGATAGCTCCAATTCTATTCTAGATTATTTTACTTGAGAATTCTTGTGGAGTAGTGTAGAGTAGATAATATGGCTCAAAAAAAAAAAAAAAAAAAAAAAACCAATCCAAAATCAAAAACCCAATCCAAAGAGGAACCATCTAATTCCTCAGCCCAATCAACTCAAAAGCAATCCAAATAGTCTTATGCCTTTTCCATAGAGACCCTTTTAGCAATTCAAAAACCTCTTATTCTTTCAAAGCAATCTTGGGAAGACATTACTGACAAAGAGCAATCTAAGTTAGTTGCCCCTCCCAATCTAAAAGATTGTATCTAGTTCAATCAAGAAGATCTAGCTCAGGCTATCACCTAGCTAGCCCAATCAGTGACAACGGTTCTATTAGGTGAGGAACTTGTCTCTCAAACTTTTTCAACTTCTCTCAAAAATCACATTTTTTTATGTTCCAATTTCTTCAGCCTAGACTATTCTTCATATAGAACCTTATTTTTCAACTAATAATCTCCAATTAGTTTATCAAATGGTTTTCCCACCAAATTGGCATTTTATGCCAATAGACATTTCAAAAACTTAGAAGTATTATGAATTTATTTTGGTTGATAGAGATTATGTTGCTATCAAACATTATAAGTCAAAATTAGATGCCAATTTCATTATGCATTCCACGATCCAAATCCTAGAGATAATCCGTCCTTTAAACTAGAAAACTGACCTTTTCAAAACTGACAAATTCTCCCAGCTGTTTGATCCTATTGGTTATAATTAATAGGATTATCAAACAACTTGGTACAATGTCTTTAATTTCCAAAATAGTAATTATAAGCATTCAGGGCTTATATTTTCAAAAGCAAAGTCTAGTATAACTTCCTTAATTGGTTTTTCTAGTGGTGGTCTCTACATGGTCTTTATACAAAAAACCTTAAAGATGAAGTAGCCAATGACCTACTTTATTTTGATAAATATTTCAATATATCTTATCATAATCCTATAATATTGTATTTCTTCTCAAAATTTGCACTAACATGGATTTATGCATGGCAACACAAATATTCCAAAGACTCCAAAGTCATCAAGGTCATTTACAAAAGATGCCTCCCCTTCTCAGGCAAGGCTCAAAAAAATGGTGGACAAGCTTTAATGCCTCAAAATCTTATGTCACTTCAATCAAAAATTGATTCTAGTAAAATTCCTAATTTCTAAAAAATCTTTTTCAGAAGTCACTCAATTCTTACAATAGAAATCTCAGATTGTAATCAAGTTGGCTTCTAGTTCAAGTAGACATAAATATCTTCAGAATCTCAACACCATGATTCAACTATTACAAGCAAAATAATATACAGATTATGAAGCTACCTTTGCCCCTTAAAAAGTTAATAGAAAACTAGTTTCCAACTCCTCTTCCAAAACTTTAGGAAATAGTTCTACTGACTAGGTCCAATCTAATAAAGACGACTGTTACAACATCAATCTTGAAGATGACTAAAATAGTTGAATTTTTCTATATTGATGCACTTTTCGGTGGATCACTGTAGCAAGCTGTAGCAGATTACTGCTACAACACGGAAGTACAGCAACTTTTTACTATAGCTGTTACTGTTCAAAATAGTAATTTTTAATTTTATATTTAAAGAGAGTTGCATCTATCATTGAAGCAAGTTTTTTATTTTCAGAATTCTAAGCCAAGTTTAGTCTAATAGCCTCCTTAGGTATTCCTTCGGAGCTATCCTTTACTTGTATAATTCTGTTTTGAATACTATCAATGACATTTTACTTCTGTTTTTAATTTGTGCATTTCCCTTCCTTGAATTAGCATGACGACTACCGCCACTTCTCTTTCATTTTTTGATTTCTGCATTACATTTTCTATCTTTAATTTACACATTGCATAGTATAATCTCCTTAGCAGTCCTACTACTCTTTACTTCACTACTCCTATGACCATGTTCCGCTCTTAGGGCCTCACACCGGTCCTCTACTTAGTATCAGAAGTTTTGAGGCACCCACCTTTCTTTTTTATGTTGTTTGAGGCACACAATAAAAGAAACCAATTATTATATATAACTGCTAGAAAATAATGACATGACAATTTCTATTAAACAATATTATTGCTTTTTTTTATTTGTAGTTTTTTATTTTATTTTCTAATATTTATCATGTTATTTCACTAACTAATTGTCGAATATGACATTAGCTGTTGAATATTAAAGAGTATCAATCAATATGACATTTTTTAATTTACATTTATTTTTATCATTACTAATATGAGACAAAAATTATGAATCTTGTGAAAAATTAAATATTTTTTATAAATTCATAAAATTTGGTTCATGGTGAATAACATTAGAAAAATGAAGAAAAGAAAAAAAATTAATAAAAATAAAAAAATTAGAAAAAATAAAAGCAATCATTTTATTGATGTTATCCAATATATATTTTAATTTTTTTTAGATTAATTAAGGTAAAAAAAATAAAGAAAAAATTTCAATTTGATGTTCATCAATAATGAATTTTGAGAAATAATTTAAAAAAATACTAAAAATTAATATATATATATAAGAAAGAGAAACAAAAATACTATTATGTGTAAAAAAAAATTGACATATCACCATTTTTCAATTACTTTACTCGCAGGTTTTTGATGGAGTGACTCAAACAGTATCAAGAAAAACTGATCAGTGACTACTTTGAGAATAATCTCTAAGTTGAGATTCTCAAATGATAATTAACTCTTTATATTTTGTAATAAACTTTATGGTGAAGTTGACATTGCATTTCAGTGCATGAAGTTTGGGTGTGAGACCCAAATGTCATGTGCATGCAGTGTGGATGTGAGATTGGTGTGGAATTTATAGTTAACTGACATAAAAGCCCTTAAACTTGGAAGAGGGAATTTATCATACTATGGGTATTTATGACATTTTATATTAAAACTTAAGGAGGACACCATAAGGGATATATGGCTTCATGATACCGGTGGTGTTTATGTCATTTTATATTGAAGATTAGAGAAGATCAGAAAACACTACAAGGGTTATTTGACTTTTATAATAGTATATAAATATGTACTAAACTATATATAAATGCACTTATTCATTTTCTTATTTTTTTTCAATAGGTTTCTAAAAATAATGAATTCTAACAATAATTAAATTCTTCTTATTTATTAAGCTTTTAAAGTCTAGGATTGTTTTCCTAATTTTAAAAATATGTTATAAATATATCACATAACTCTAATTGTCTCAAATAAATTCTTAATATTTATTAAATTTCTAATATATATATATATATTTTTTTTTTTTGGGTACAAAAGAAGTGCTTGAACTCAGTATTGGTACGAGAGATACCTACCAACTGCTTGAGCTAAGTTATCGATTATAAATTTTAAAATTATTTTCTTCATTATATACATACCATATATATATATATATATCACATAATTAAGATTGTTGCAAGCTTTTGTAGGAAAACAAAAATTAAACGCTTGAATCTTTTACGTTGATTATTTGGCAAGTATGGATTTTTTTTGATCAATTTTTGAATTGAGTTAAATATTTTATATTTTCATTTGTAATTTAATATTGAAAATTGAGTAAATATAAAACCTGATTGTTAGTTAAAATTTTCACCTTTATCATTACTATAAAAAAATTCACTATGTTTTTAATTTATATCTAGATTTAGTAATAGAAGGTGATAGCTCACTACTAATAATTTATTCACAAATAGAAAAATGTTCATGTAACACAGACTAACGTGTAACATGCATAACAAAAACTTAGTATATATATAGTGGATACTGGTAACATATATCTATAGTGATGTATGGATTCCTTTCCCCTATATAATATATATACACACACTAAACCCCTTTACATAAAACACTTGATTTTCTTGAAAAATATGTCAAAGCAAGATTAGTATGATTTAAATGGAAAAAAAGGTAAGTACTTTATATTAGATGGAAAAGCCCCCAGTTTCATATCACACAGGTAAGCAAAAACAATTACGAGTCTTGAAAGAGAGAGAAAGGAACCTGTGAAATACTTTCTCCATGAGTACTTCTGACTCTGTTGCATCCTCCCATATAAATCATTAGTTCAAGGACATTTCGGAGAATGTAATGTCAACTAGACTGTTAAAATCCAGAACGGCCAAAGTTTCCATAGTTGAACTTTTGAGCACGTTTGATGTTCTTCCACATATTGCCCAATTGGATGAATTTGTGTCAGTCAAGTTTCTTACAAAATGTCCAATTTGTTGAATTTCTGAACCACATCCCAACTGTGAAGTTTGAAGCTTTAGAAAGTCATTGAGGGCTGACAGTAAATTGTGGAAACTATTGTTTCGTAGATACAAAGAAACTTGATGCGAGAGGCTCCTAGAGGACAGATATAGGACTGGGGAAGATTTATTAGTGACATCCAAGACCAAATGAGAGAGGGGTTACATCCGAAGATGATCTTTGATGCCCACGGAGATAAATATCCGAGACTCTTTAATTTCACTATGAAAAGGGAATTTCTTTTATAGCAGTATTATCTGCAACAAGAGTTGTCAAGGATTCCAACTGCTCCAGGTCCTCTTCCCAAAGGTCAATCTTTGAACACCCAGAAATGTTGAAAATTTTGAGAGATTTCAACTTATAGAAACTTCTTGGGAGATTGTTAAGGCACTGGCAGTCTTTGAAATTAAAAAATAGAAGGCTATTGAGACACCCAATAGATTCATGAACAATAGACAAACTGGAGCAATCTTTAAGTATTAATTTCTCAAGATTGGGGGGCTGTGAAAAATCAGGGGTTTGGGTAAGGTAATGTGAATGACTGAGATTGAGGATTTTCAACTTCTCTAGAAAAAAAAAACAAAAAAAAAACAAAAAAAAAAAAAAAAAAAAAAAAAAACAAAAAAAACAAAAAAACAAAAAACGAAAAACGAAGAAAACAGAAAGCAAAATTAATGAATGAAAAGAAAAAAATTTACATGTTATCAATAATAATAATAGTAATAATAATAACAATAATATTGAACTACCATGGCATCCTTCCAAACTGATTTCAGATTGCTATGTCTCAAGCCCATAGCAACTAGACTTCCATGATGAAAGTTATTTGGTATTGATCGTAAGGGGAATCCTTGCCAACACAGCCATCTCAAGTCTTTTGAAAAATATTTGTATTCACCAATGAGTTGAACGTGATGAAATTGTAGCAATCTGAGTCTCTTCATCTTCTTAAATGTTTTAGTGTTGAAATTCATTGTTTTGAATCTGTGCACTATAGCTTTTGTTCCCTGTATACAAAGACAACATAATAAAATAAATAATTATGTATAATTATGGACTCATTAAAATTGATAACAAATTTTTCACGAAGAAAAGAAGAGAAAAATATTATAAATCTCTGCTGGAAGCATTTTAAACGCATCTGAACACATGGATGATTATAAATCTCATAAATTGCAACCTCATACCTTGAAAGGGGGTCATGTTCTAACCCACTTCATAATAATTTTGTGGAAGATAGATCTTGTAAGGGAACACAGTCATTGGAAATATGTACATCTTCAAAACAAAGCAATATGTATAAAGTTTTTACCATGTGTTTCATTAACGGATCAACTACATCTCCATGAAGCCATAATCTATTGCATTCCTCAGGCTCCTTTGGCCATTTCTTGTGAACAATTTCTCTTCCCATATCTCGAATCAGGTCCTGCATTGTAGGCTTGTTGTTCTTGCCAACACTTACAAGGCATCGTTCCATGAGGACACTGATTCCAATCTCTGCAGAAAATCCAAAACATTCCAATATCTGTACAACATCATTTCTGTTCATACCAATGCAGTAAAACGATATATCGAGAAAGATATGTTTCATTTTATCATCATTTAAATCATCAAAGCTTATTCTAAGCTTCTTTTGAGCTTCAACGTTAGGAAAAATTTTCAATTTGTCCAATGTGTTTTCCCATTCTGATATCTTCCTATCAAACAAATAGGAGCCTAAAACTTCAAGAGCTAGAGGCAGTCTTTCACAGTATTCCACTATTTTTCTTGAGAGATCGTAGGACTACTTTCCATAAAGGCATGCCAACTAAAAAAACTCGAGATTCAATTTTCATCCATTTCTCTAGCTCAATAAAATCCATCTACTTTAAGCACATTGAGCAAATGCTCATCTTTAGTCGTAATAATAATTCTACTCTTAGGATGGAACCAGTCGCGACTTCCACACAATGCGTTTAATTGGTCCAACTTATCTACATCATCAAGTACAACAGGCACCCTTCTATGATAGTCTTTCTTTTAGCAAAGTAGTTCCCCACCCAACATTATAAGTCTCTTTCTTGTTTGCTCTTAAACAAATCTGTAAGAAGTTGTTGTAATCTGTCCTGACCATTATCTTGCCCCCAAGCTTCCCTGATTTTTTCAAGAAAACTTCCACCTTCAAAATTGTGGAAGTAAATTACACAGTGGAATCATATTGTGGGTGAATAAATAAAACACAGTGGAATCATATTTTGCTCATTCCCTAAATTCCAAATATACAAACACCATCTGATCCAATACCCACAGTGGAATCATATTATGCACGCGAGGTTCTATTCCAACTGGGTGTTTTTCAATAACTCTTGTCTAGCTTTCTTGAGATATCATGAACAATTGCTTCGACCAACCTGGCTTCGTCATCGCTGACAATGATTTTCAGAAATCAAAGGCAATTTGTAAGGGAAACAGCATAAGAATGAGCAAACAAATATATGTATATAAGCATATCTGTACAACTAATGTAAATTCTTTGGAATGGTCTAATTTTTTTTTTTTTTTTTTTTTTTAATATCCTAAGAATTATGGAAACAAGTATTTACAAATTTTGACCTTTTTACTGTAGATTCCCTGTACAGTCATCCCTTACATTTAATTAAAATAGACACCAATTCACCTTTGGCATCTCTCAAGTTTCTAGTCCCAAAATAATAATATTAACAAATGTATCATATACTTGCATTAAGCAATCTGTCAAACATTTTCGAAGATATAATACGTGGTTATGCCTTTTTCTTAGTTTTACAACCATTGTCCTACAGTGAATTTATTACTTAGCATCTACTTCAAAGTAACAGACTGAATATTAAGCCTGTCCCTTGTCATTATGGGTTATTTAGAGATCTAAAAGCTTAAACCTAGTCAGTTCAATGTTTAAAACATGAGAAAAAATATTATGGCTTATTCAGACACAAAAAAGAGGAAAAAGTAAAACATAGATGAATCCCATCCATCTTTCAAGACCAGAACCAAAATTTTCACCCATTAAAGAAATGACTCCATGATGTGAATAGTTTGAATTTAAGACATTTGGAGGTCTCATGTTCAAATCTCACTTGTCTTCAACGGTTGTGGAATTTACGGAAAATAGGACAACTACCAAAAATAAAGAAAGAAAGAAAAATTTCATCTAATATACTCCTAACTTAAATATCATTCACTCTTTTTAAGTCTTAAATAACATACTGTTAATGATCTCTTCTGTTTTGCTTATTTCAATTGAACAAAAAGAAAACAATGACGCCGTTCAAGTTTTTGAAAGGTTTTCGCAAATAGCCTGTTTGCTTCCGTACATCACTTGGATCCACTTTATAGAATATAGGTATCACCGTCAGCTCCATAGTTATCTGACACTCCATTATTTTAACCAATTCCTGCAAACACCATATGGAATCAACGTAATTTCAGAGAAAACAATGACGCAAATTTTAGACCCTTCTATTGCTGTCGAGATAGTGCCGGTGACATGTTATGCCCTTTACGGAGGTCCTCGTAGTCTAAGAAAGTGCCCTGATATCCGTAGACAAATCCATAACAAAAGAGACAAAAGTGATGACACTTCATAGAAACAAGCGCTAGTAGGCAATAAAGTCTTTCTCATCCATGTGAATGCACACTCTAGATAGTACTATACTACTGTCTACTTATTTCTGACTCAAATCTTCTCAAGTGTCCTACAACATGACCAATTTTTTAATATCAACCCTTTACATAAGACATTTACTAAAACAACAAAGCTCACTTATATATATATATATATATATATATTTCATTCTTATTCCCTCCACACAAAACTTTTGCGCCCCCATTTTATTCTTCCTTGTTCTCTCTCCTACTCTGTTTTCCTACCTCCTAAAATCCATAAACTCTGTAAGTCTTAATCCTTCTTTAAATCAAAACTGAACAATAACCATAAAAAAAGCAAGCAATAGGAACTCTCTTATTTTTAGTTGCTCTTATCACAAATCTCTTCATCTAATGGCGGGGAGCAAAAATCTTTTCTGGATGAATTTGTCCTGTGGGATGTTTTATTTTATATTTTAAATTGTCAATTTATAATATATTTTATTTTATAAGATTATAAATTTATAATATTTTTTAAATTATTTATTTAGTATTTTTTTTTTATATATTTTTATAAAATTATTTATTTCTAAATGCTCTCGACACGTGCAAGGAACATGTTATTTGTTATGTTATATTCCACTAAACCATAATTCAAATATTTTAGTAGCATATTTTACATATTTGTTATTTTTAGTTAAAAAAAAAAAGAATAAAATTTGTAATGTATCAAATATTAGTTAAGTATATAGTTTGAGGTCATGTTGTCTAACTTTTGGTTTAGGAGTTGAATTTTTTTTTATATTTTTTCAAGTACTCTAAAAATAATTTTGAAGTCTCATTCATTCATACATACATGTCAAGTTGGCATATATGCACGTTTTTAATAAAATTAGTAATCAATAACAACCAATTAGGTAAGAATATGAAGTATCATTAATTCATCCATAATTTATGTCAATTAGTTTATTTCCTGAAATTTTGTCTTCTTCCATAACGTCCTTATATATATTAATCATATTTTATTTTACCACTAACTATTAATAATTACTACAATAATTAGGCTAATGCATAACTCAATACTCAATTAATTTATTCCCTATATTAATTATCTTTTTTTTTTAAAAAAATAAATAAATAAATAGTGTAACTACTCATTTCTAATTCATCTGTAACTTACTATTATTAATTTGTCATAATTAATTCCCTATATTAATTACATTTAAAAAAAAAAATAGCATAACTACTCATTTCTAATTCATCCGCAACATACTACTATTAATTTGTCTTAATTAATTTTTGCTTGAAATTTTTCTTTTTTCATATGTTTTCATTCTTTGTATTAATCATATATTTTACTGTATCACTAGCTATTAATAAACTACAATAATTAGGACAATGAATGAGCCATTTTCAATTTTATCCTTGTATATAATTAATTTATTCTCTATGTATTATTTTTAAAATAATATTTATTAGATATGATTACAATTTTGAGAGGTTATAGGCATTAACTAAAAAAATTTAATAGATAAGAAAAATCATCACCAAATTAAGATGTAGAGATATTGAGAGGTTTGAATTTTTAAAATAACATTTATTGGATATGATTACAATTTTTAGAGATTTTAGGAGTTACCAAGAAAATTTTAATAAATATGAAAAAATATCGCATAATTAACTTTTGTATTAATTTCAATATAGGAAAGTTTGAAATTTTTTATTAGAAAAAAGTTTGAAAGGTTTTCTTGTAATTGGAAATTAATGTACATTTATTAAATATGATTTGGATTTTAAAAAGTTTTAGGAGTTACATGAAAATTTTTAATAAATAGGAGAAAATTATTATCAACTTAAGTTATGTATTAACTTCAATATAGAATTGTTTTTTTTTTTTGTTTTTAAGGTTTTAATTGTTAATCATTATGTATTAACTTCAATATAGAATCATTTGTTTTTTTTTTTTAAGGTTTTAATTGTTAATTGTAGAGTCTTTTATGATTTTATTTAATATGATTTAATTTTTAATTTCAATGTACTTTTTAATTTATGAGATTCTAATATTAATAAAATTATAGTGTGTGTTTTTCATTTTATTTATTAATATTTTTTATGTTATAGGTATTTTTATATATATTATTCTAACATAACTAATCTTAAATTTATTTAAAAAAAAAAAATAGTAAGAGTATAAATCATTTTTTTTATTCTTGACTTTTAAATAAATTCGATTGGTGGATGAAACTTTTTAAGCAAGCTTGTTTTAGGGAGAAATGAAGCAAAGAGTTCATAAGAAAATATTGAAATATAATCATTAATATAGATAAAATACGTGGATCACTTTTACCCTTTTAACAATACACAACTCTCATAACAAATCTCAATCTGATGTTCTATGCTCGTCTATCGTCCAATCCGTCATGATTTATGGTCCTTTTTTCTAGCATTCTTTTTAATTGTTATTACAAAAAAATAATTTACAGTTCAATCCCTCTAGCCAGATATGAGACACCCAAAAGCTTCCACCTCATTTTCTTTCATTTTGCTTTTGGATAAGCTTGGTTATCGAAAAATTTGCCATCTAACTTGCTGTTAATCATGATCACAATTATTAGGCAGTCCTCTAAGTGACCAACTTTCACTCTTCCTCTATACCATCGCTACTGATACCATCTTAACAACTACCATCTATATGTAGAGTTATATTGGCATAAAGGTGGAGATGACCATATTTATATTGTTCAATTTATGTTCATGAAGACAAAGAGTCAAGTAATAGGAAAAGATTTAAGAAAAAATGATTAGTATTATAACATTTCTTATTAGAATTGATAGAGGCATAAGTTTAGGTAACTGTAATTGACAAATAATTAAAAAATTAAATGATTTGAGAAGAAAAAGTGGGAAGACATGAATGATTTAGGGTTTTTCTTTTTTGCATTACCTTTACCCAAAAGCTTATGAGTCATCCCTATAGAATCCTATATAGTATAAAATTAATGAGTAGAGGAGAGGGAAAGGAATCAATTGTTTTTAATTTTTAATTATTTTCAAAAACTGACATGTCATATTATGATCCTATGTGTTAGCATTATATTTCCTTAATTCTCAAGTATCAATTTTATTATATCTTATAGATAGCTGACAATACACCTAATTTTTTCAAGATAATAAAGTTTTGAAACTTAGTTCTGACAATACTAAATGCTTATATTTTTATATTTATTAATTGTTGTTTTAGGTGATTTACATCATAAATTTGTTATGTTTTTAGCATCATGCACATAAAGGCATTCCACCAAATTGAATAGGATCTGGTCAAGAATGATGAAATTTTATGAAAATAAACCTACCCAATAGAAAGAATCCATGTGTTAAAATGAAAACAAAAATGTTGTTTTATGTGAATTATACACTAGCTAAGCCTTCATTGTTGAACATTTTGTGTTTGCACAAAATCAAGATTTTAGAGGTGAGTGTTTGTTTTTGTTAAGGAACTAAAGGTTGAGTTATAATAAATTGACCAAGAAGCCTTATATTTTTTGGATTAGCTTATATAATTGTACAAGAAAACTATGATACACCATATTTATTAAGAATAGAAAAAGGAATACTGTTATAAACTAAAATTGTTGGATGGTATCATCAAGCACTTATTTACTAATCAATAACTAAGTATTATAAAAGCTTCACTCACATGAAACTAAAGATTATAAAAACTTTTCAGTAATATTATGTTCACATTCTTGTCAATCATTTTTTTTATCTTCATTCATATTTGAATACAAATATGTTGTTTAGTTATACTTATCCCTTAATTTTGATTTTGCAATTCCTGAGATAGATGAAGGTGTAAATGTAGAAGGCAATTGGCAACCACAAATAGGCATGAAATTTGATAATTCAGAGGAGGCTTGTCAGTTTTGGACTAATTATGGTGGAAAAATTGGATTTGGTGTTAGAAAGCAATGGTTTAGCAAGAATAAGAAAGATGGAGAAATCACTTAATGTAGGTATGTTTGTTGCAAAGAAGGTTAGCGTATAGAACATAAAAGAGACCGTCTTACTACAGACCCTCGAAAGGAAACTAGAGTTTGTTGTCCTGTGAAGATGAGAGTTAAATTAATACAAGAATGTGGAAAATATGAAGTGAATGATTTAGTTGTTGAACACAACCACATCCTGCAACTTGAAGAGACTACTCACATGTTAGCATTCAAAGAAAAATATCTAAAGTGCAAGCATATGAAATTGATTTGGTAGATGATTCAAGGATTAAGAAAAAAGGTTCATTTGAGTTATTGAGTAGGCATGTAGGTGGAATAGCTAACCTTGGTTATACTCGATTGAATTAATATAATTATCTTCAAACTAAAAGGCAATGAGAATTAGAGTATGGAAAAGCAAGAAGTTTTTTTGATAGCACTTTAAACAAGAATATCTGGAGAATCTATCTTTTTATCATGCATTGTAATTGGATATAATAGAACAAATAACAAATATTTTCTGAGCTGATGTAAAAATGATCGTTGATTATGCCCATTTTGGTGATGTTGTCACTTTTGACACCACATATGGTACAAATAATGCATATATTC
The DNA here is from genome assembly GCA_029379385.1 of Quillaja saponaria. Lineage (NCBI taxonomy): Eukaryota > Viridiplantae > Streptophyta > Magnoliopsida > Fabales > Quillajaceae > Quillaja > Quillaja saponaria. The sequence goes on along the minus strand of CM055611.1, from coordinate 9,692,575 downwards.
CACTTGCTTGAATTATTGGTTTTAATCATTATAGAGGAGTTGTGATTTTGGTGCTACAATTTTATATGATGAAAGAGCCGCTTCTTTTAAGTGGTTCTTTGAAACATTTCTGAAGGCATACAGGCAAAGAAGCCCCCAAACAATTTTCACTGATAAAGATCATGCCATTGCTAAAGCTTCACTTGAGGTGATGCCGAAAATAAATCCTGGACTATGTACTTGGCACTTAATGCAGAATGGCATAAAATATATAGGGAATATGATGAAGAATGGATCTAACCTTTTATATGACTTCAAGGCATGCATGTATGACTACGAGGAAGAAAATGACTTTATAATGGCATGGAAAGCATTGCTTAGTGATTGTAATGTCAAAGACAATATATGGCTAAAAGATATGTATAGAGTAAAGGAAAAATTGGTAAACTGTTACATGAAAATGGCATTTTCTTTAGGAATGCAAAGGACCCAATTTAGTGAAAGCATGAATTCAAATTTCAAAAATTGCATGAAGCATGACTTGGACATTATTCAATTTTTCAAGCACTTTGATAGAGTAGTAAGTGATAAACGATATAATGAGATGAATTTTGAATTTGAAGCTTGGCAAAAATTACCAAGGTTGAAGTTGAAGCATTCTCCTTTATTGTAATTGCACAAGCTTATACTCCTAAAATCTTTGACATTTTTCAAAAAAAGTTTGATTTATACCTCTACAACATGTGTAAAGCATAGAAATGAAATTCAAGAGGTGAATAAATATGTTGTTATCATGGTTGACAAAGTTTAGGAGCACAAAGTCTTATTTAATCATGCAAACAACACATTTCATGTAGTTGTAGAAAATTTGAGACTTTTGGCATTTTATTGTCATGTTCTAAAAATTCTTGATGTAAGAGATCTCAAATTGATTCTTGAACAATATATATTGAAAAAGATGGACAAAAGATGCAAGGAATAGAATTGTCCAAGATAATAAAAGGCGAACAATCACTACAAGAAACTTGGTCATTATCGACCAACTATTACCGACACACCACTGTTGGTCGGTAAAATATACAAATACCGACCAACCTAACGACCAACCAACCAAAATATAGAAATAATATATTACCGACCAACTTTTGGTCGGTAGGTTGGTTGGTAAATTGACGGGAAAGGTTTTAATTTGGGGGGAATTTTACCGACCAACCAAGGTTGGTCGGTATTGGAGTTTTTTACTTATTATGGTTGGTCGGTAATTAGATGGGTATGGTTTTAGTTTGGGGGAATTTTACTGACCAACCAAGGTTGGTTGGTAATGGAGTTTCTTACTTATTATGGTTGGTCGGTAGTTAGACAGGAAACATTTTAATTTGAAGGAATTTTACCGACCAACCAAGGTTGGTCAGTAATGGAGATTTTTACTTATTATGGTTGGTCGGTAAATTACATTTTAGTGGGTTTTTTTTTTTTTTTTTTTAAAACTTGGACGAAACTTGCGTTTTGGTTCTTCTGTTTTGTGTTTTTTTTTTCACTCTGAAAACAAATTCCAAATCCCTAACTCCTCCTTTCTCACGCCTCCCACACCTCCCTCCTTTCTCACACCTCCCTTCTTCCTCTCCATCCCTTTTGCTTAGTTCCTCTCTCCTTTCTCACGCCTTGGTCAAGCATTTGCAAAAGGAGCTAGCTAGACTGGAGAGTGAGTTAAGAACTCCTGGCCCTGCTACCTCAACTTGCGATTCCAAATCCCTAACTCTTCCTTTCTCATGCCTCCTATGCCTCCCACGGCTCCCTCATTTCTCACTCCTCCCTTCTTCCTCTCCATCCTTTTTGCTTAGTTCCTCCCTCATTTCTCACGCCTTGATCAAGCATTTGCAAAAGGAGCTAGCTACTTTGGAGAGTGAGTTGAGAAATCCTAGCCTTGCTACCTCAACTTGCGATTATGCAGCATTACTGAGAAAGAAAGATCTCCAGATACAAAAGATCGGATGTGCCATCTAAATACTTCTCTGCTGCCATTTTTTTTTAAAAGATATTTATTATTATGCTCTCTTTGCTGTCGAGAGGAGCTAGGATAGGAATCAAATGTTGAAATATGTGGTGATCATTAAGAAAAGTTTTGGAATCTTGGAAATTGGATTTTAATAAAAATACTGAGGCAATGAGTTGGAATTGGTAAAAAAAACTGTTGGGGAGAAATTTGTAGATGATTGTGTGTAATTGCTCCACACTTTAATAGGCATATAGTAACCTCTGTATTAGATTTAGTTTAAAATCTACCAAAAGATGTTTATTATTTTAGTTTGGATGTCCATGTTTTGGTTGACAAAGATTAGAGGTTTTTTTTTTTTTTCTATTTCTCCTTAGTGAAAAAGGTCCATTCAATCATAATGTAAATAACTTAGATTCTTGGTGTTGGATTATATTTCTCTTATGGGAAATTACATTTGGATCATGATTTGGTTTAAACATAAGTGAAAGATGTTTATGATTTTAGTTTGGCTGTCCATGTGTTGGTTAACATAGATTAGAGTTTTTTTTTTTTTTTTCCTATTTCTCCTTAGTGAAAAAGGTCCATTCAATCATAATGTAAATAACTTAGATTCTTGGTGTTAGATTATATTTATCTTATAGGAAATTAGATTTGATTTCATGATTTGGTTTAAAATCCACCAAAAGATGTTTATAGTAAATGTTTATGCTAATGGTTTTATTTTATTTTATTTTATTTCTTTGTTTAGTCTATGCTAAATATTGATTGATGAGTTTGTTTGAGCTGTGAATTAAGATGCAAGTATTCTACAAGTAATGTTTTTTAGGTAGACTTTTGCTTTTTGATGCAAGGTACTAGATAATATTGACCTGTATATGTTGTATACCTCTTGTAATAGTTCTAGTGGAAATAAGGGCTTACTTATGTAAATGGAACATGTGAAATTTTAACTAGGTACATGAAATCATTATATTTACAAAATTTTGATGAGTAGAAAATATGGACGAAGATCGTACTTGGTTTGAGGGTGACCGTAATTGGATGCAAAGGAAGGTTGAGAACCGTAGGGTTACAGATGAGTTTATGTATAATGTAAATAAGTTTCTTATTTTGCATATAGTCATCCGAGAATTGTAAATGATAATAATACAATTCGATGCCCTTGTCTTATTTGTAAGAACAAAAAGTGGATGTCTCGTGGTGAAATAACTATTCACTTGTTTAAGAAGGGTTTCTTAAGAAACTATAAGTGGTGGACCTTAGATGGGGAGGGTGAAGAATGGTTAGGGGAAACTTCAAATGACCGAGGAGTTGATATCGGAGATTCAAGCAATCGGTATGTTGACATGGTTATGGATGCTGTTGGTCCAGATTTTAATTGGGATGAGGAGAGTCAACTTCCCGATGAGCCAAATTCTGATGCAAAAAGGTTTTTTGAGCTGTTACAAAATGCTGACGAGGAGTTATGGGAAGGTTGTAGTTGGCATACTCGGTTATCAGCAGTGACACAACTATTGAATTGTAAATCAGAGTTTAATATGAGTGAGAAATGCTATGACCGGATTGTTTCAGTTGTTAAGGGTATGTTGCCTAGAGGTGAGAAGTTGCCTACAAATTTTTACAGATAAAAAAAATTAGTCCAAAAATTAGGACTTGGATATGAGAAGATACATGCATGTCCCAACGATTGTATGCTTTACTATGGTGAAGCAGACAAGAAGTTACAAGAATGTCATGTATGTGGGCATCTGAGATATCAACCCAAGACCCGAATAAGTAAGAAAGATGTACCATATAAGATATTGCATCACTTTCCACTTGCAAAGAGGCTACAAAGACTATATATGTCAAAAACCACAACTCAACATATGACATGGCATGATCGGAGACGTGCCACTGGTTTAATGATTCATCCAAGTGATGGTGAAGCATGGAAACACTCCGATGGCAACTATTTATCATTCGCAGAAGATCCAAGAAATGTTAGGTTTGGTCTTTCCTCATATGGGTTTTGTCCGTTTGGGCATTCATCAAGCAGTTATTCTATTTGGCCAGTTTTTGTTACTCCATATAACTTGCCTTCTGATATGTGTATGAAGAAGCCGTATTTATTCTTGACACTTGTCATTCCTGGACCAAAATCTCCTAATCAAAATCTGGACATCTACTTGAGACCTCTTATTGATAACTTGAAAGAGTTGTGAGAAAAAGGGGTCGATACTTATGATGCTTACAGGGGTCAGAATTTTATTATGAAAGCTGCACTGATGTGGACCATTAGCGACTTCCCCGCATATGAAATGCTATTAGGTTGGAGTACACATGGAAACTTGGCATGTCCGTATTGTATGGAAAGAACCAAATCTTTTCGTTTACCTCATGGTAGTAAACCATGCTGGTTTGATTGTCACCGTCAGTTTTTGCCTGTTGATCATCCATTTAGGTGACAAAGAGATAAATTTAAAAAGGGAATACTAGAGAAAGGTTTGCCACCACCACGATTATCTGGGGAGGAAGTGTGGGATCGTCTTTCTGAACATAATCAAATCACTTTTGGCAAACAAACAATTTTTGGATTTGGAAAAGAACATCATTGGGCAAAAATAAGTATATTCTGGGAATTGCCTTATTGGTCAACTAATCTTATTCGACATAATCTTGATGTAATGCACGTTGAGAAAAATGTCTTTGATAATGTCTTCAATACAATGATGAATATGAAAGGCAAGACAAAAGACAATCCGAATGCTCAGATGGATTTGAAATTATTTTGTAGGCGTCCTGAATTGGAATTGAAAGAATGTAATGGAAAACTTATCATGCCAAAAGCTTCTTATAGCTTGTTAAAACCTCAGTTGAAGGAAGTGTGTGAATGGATAAAAGACTTGAGGCTTCCAGACGGGTACGCTGCAAATCTAGCTCGTTGTGTGAACATGGAGGATTTAAGTTGTACAGAATGAAAAGCCATGATTGTCACGTGTTCATGCAAAGACTAATTCTGATCGCATTTCGCGATTACTTATTGAAAGGTGCATAGGAAGCATTTACAAAGCTTAGTAACTTTTTTAGAGATTTATGTACAACTAAATTACGTGTGGAGCATATGGAGATGCTTGAGAAAAATATTGTTATCACTTTGTGTAAGTTGGAGAAGATATTAATTCCAGGTTTTTTTAATTCAATGGAGCATTTGACCGTGCATTTACCTTATGAAGCTAAAGTGGGTGGACCGGTGTAATATCGTTGGATGTGTCCGTTTCAAAGGTAATTTTATTTACCTTACTTTGATTTCATTTGTACTCATTTTATTTAGTTATGACATATTTTGTTTATAGGATGATATTGAATTTAAAGAAAAAGGCCCGAAACAAGGCTTGTGTTGAAGGTTCCATATGTGAGGCCTATGTATTGCAAGAAATTTCAAATTTCTGTGCAATGTATTTCGAGCCAAGTGTTCAAACAAAGTTTAATCGAGTTCCTCGTCAAGATAATGGTGGAGGATTCTAATGAATGACTCTCTGTTTTCTACCAGTCAGGTTGTGCATTTGGATTTCATAGGAACAAATCTCTTAGTGACAATGAGTTTGAAGCAGCAAAGATATATATTCTATTGAAAACAATAGAAATTGAACCATATGTAACGTAAGTTTCACAAACCCTATTTAAGTTTAGATACGCAACACTAACATTTACCAAGTAGACAAAATGACTTACTTTTTTGTTATGAAAATTAGTCGATTTCGTCAAATAATATCGATGGAGCAGCCAAATCTTTCTGATGACCAAATCTAAAAGTTAGTTGAAGTTAAATTTTCAAACTTCAACAACAGGTTAGTTGATCAAAACTGTATGTGTGTGTATGAGTGTGTGTGATAGTTAATCATGTGCATTTCCTAATGAGTTAGTTTACCTTATGTTATAGGCTGATGAACGCAAGATCTCTAATCCATGTATTGAAGAGATTGCCTATGGACCAATCAAAGTTGTGAAGTGTTATAATGGATTTTTTGTTAACGGGTTTAGGTTTCACACGCTTTCTTATGGCGATGGCAAAAAATCAATGAATAGTGGAGTTCATGTCAAAGGAAGTTGTTACGGAGTTGATGAACTTGATTTTTATGGCATGGTAACTAATATAATAGAGTTGCAATATTTTGGAACTAACAATAGCATAGTACTCTTCTAGTGTGATTGGTATGATTCTGATAAAGGGGTGAAAATAGATTCTTTACATGGTCTCGTAGATATTAAATATAGATCTAGACTTGCCTCAAATGAACCATTTATTTTAGCTTCTCAAGCACATCAAGTGTATTATGCCTGTTACCCATATAGAAGATGAAATGCTTGGTAGGCTATTTGCAACATAAAGGCCAGGAACAATTACAATTTTAGATGGCATGAAAATCCTATTGACAATGTGCAAGAAGTTGATTATGATATATTTCAGGAGGTTGAATTGCATGTACCGACTCCAGTCAGTGTTGGCGCTGATTTGGATATACCTGGAGTTCTTCTAAGTGACGGTCCAATGGAAAAAGTGAATTTGAATGATATAACTGTGCCTAGATTTTTAGATGATGATCAACTATATGAAGAAGAATATGCAGAAAATGATGAATGGGAAAATGATGATGAAAATGATAATGTTGAATTAGATGTGGATACTGAAGAAGTTGGTTTTGAATATGAAAGTAACGATGATATGGAAGATGATTAGCATATCTTGTATATGATTTGTTCTTATATTGTAAAACTTTTTGTTCAATATATTTTAATATTTACAAACATATCTTATGTAGTTCTTTTAGCACACTTTCTATTTTTTTTTAAATGTATATTCTTATTATATAAGATATAGATCATGGTTCGTAGTATTCATAGGTCTGGCTCTAGAGTATCACCTGGTACACATGTTACTTCTAATCAATCAGATAGTCACACATCGCAATCGCGGCGTATAGTTGTACCTCCTGCTTCAGACTCGTCAGAGGCCCTACTTGGTAAAAAGAACTTATGTTATAAATTTTTGTAAGTTCATAATATCGATGGAGTCAGTGAATTATGGATTTTTTTATATACATGTAGGTACAACTGGAACTGGAGAATCATCTAGAGTTCCATCCATTGATCCAAGAGCACCAAGAGGGTCTGCGCACCTAGAACCACCTCCTGTAGACCTGAGTGATCGCCAGTTGATTAAAGCTATCAATGATGAGTATGTATGTTTTACTTAAACATAATATTAAATATATTTCTTATTAGTAGCTAGTGTCAATATCCTAAAATGGTATTAATTTGTTCATGTTTATAGTGAATTTGATGATGGCAGAACTATTAGGACCGTCTCAATTATCATTCGTGCTCATATGCCAGGACCGTATCCAACTTAGTCTAAATTTCCAGAGGGGGCTAGAGAATTATGTTTTCGACAGTTTCTTGTAAATAGTTATATATAATAAAGTAATTAAATAATGGTTATATCTATTTTTCTTAATATGTCATAATAATTAAATGTTTTTGTTAAATTGCAGGCCCATTATAGGTTTGAGACAGAGAAGGAGGAGGTAGAATCTAAATCTGTGTTCAATATTATAGCTGCATGACAACTAAAAGACCTGTTGAGTGATGCACGAACCACAGCTTTAAAAAAATGTAAAACTAATGACTTCCTAAAATGCGAGGGATGGAAGCCTATTTGGATGAAAGCAGAAAATTGGAGAGGACTCCTTCAAATTTGGGCCTCTGATAAGTGGCAAAAAATTTCTACAACAGGGTCACAAAACAGGTCATCTGGAGGAGATGACTAATTGGTTAGACATGCTGGAGGATCTATCTCATTACTACAACATAAAGAAAAAATGGTAATTTTTTTTTGCAAAATATTATTATTTTAAAAGTTGGTATGCAATGTTAACATTTTAGAATTTTAATGATTTTGTAGAGAAAGGAATTTGGATCGGAACCAAGCACACTACAAGTTTACTACCTGCATTCACAAGAAAACTAAAACTGGAGATTTTGTGAATGAGAAGTCAAAAGCCACTTCAATTTGTTTTTTATTAACTAAGCTTCAATATCTAATTTATATATCTATGTATATGTGTGTGTGTATATGTTTAACAAATTTTTCTATTTGGATTTGTAGGAAACCTACACGTGCCTAATAAATGAAAAATATGGGAAAAATCCTACTGGTCATCTTGAGTTTGATGAAGAACTTTGGTTAAAGGAAACTGGGGGAGTGAAAAAAAAAGGAAAAATATACGGATGTGGGAAGGCTGAATCAGCGAAAGTTCTATTTGGAGACTGAGCCAGTACTTCCAGTAGATCAACTTCCTCTACAGCCACCTCACGGCCTGAATATGAGATGGCTCATGAGATTGATTCCCTGAAAAATGAGTTAAGCATAACAAAGAGCGAGTTAACTAAAAAAGTAGATGAAATGAAAAATCTTGTAAACTTGTTGGTAGCAAAGCTGGGTGTAGATACTAGCATTCTTATGCCGTCATTTTCAGTAAGTTTCATCTTTCTTTCAACTTTTGTGAAATGATGCATTGTCACATGCTTTGTATCTTTTATTATTCTTTTTCTTCCTACCATATTGAAATTGTCTATGTGTTTCCATAAGAGAGATGTAGATATAACTTTATCATTATGTGATAGAATTAGGTATTTGTAATGGTATATATGTAAAGAATGATTTATTTTCCGTTATTAGGGATCTGAAGTACCCAATTAGACTCAATATACATGGCTTGTTATGCAATAATGTATTCAGGAGCCTGCAACTTTATGTAATGTGGAAATTTGGCTTATAGGTTTTGATAAGTTAGTGTACAAGCAACAGCTAGATGTTGAAAAGTTGAAGGAGATGAATTATTGAGAACGTTTCCTTTATGCTACTTTTAGATGGTTTCAATATTTGAAATGTTATGATACATGTAATTCTTGTCATTTAACAGAACTTGGTAAATTGCTAGAGGATGTACCTTTGCCCTTTACAAGTTTGCTGCCAAGATTTTTGTTGTTATACCAATTATGCTTTTTTTTTTTTTTTGGGTTTACACTATCTTAATTGTATACTTATCATCCTTATTACATATATTAATTAGTTATTTCACTTGAACAGGGCAATGTGGGGGCTTCCTCTAGCAGTAGACATGATGGTGAAGTTGATTTAGGACAAGATGACACAGTGAACAATCAAGACCACGATGAAGATTTTTAGCTAGTAGTTTTTATTATTTGATATACTATATGATATTTTGTTTAATCATGTTACATTGTGTTCATCAATTATCCTATTTCTAATTATATGACAATTTTATTTTGATACATCAGTATATTTAATTTTCAGTATTCATTTAGAAATTGTTTAATGTAAAGCAGTTTTTTAGGAAAATTATAATTAAAAAGAATCAAAACAAATTCCAGGATTTTTACCAACCAACCAAGGGTTGGTCGGTAAAGACAAATAATGTTTCCAAAAAGGTAATACTGACCAACCATAGTTGGTTGGTAATACCGACCAACCAATAACCATAAGGTTGGTTGGTAATCACACCAACCATAAGGTTGGTCGGTAATCACTGACCAACTTCTTTTAATTCTCCAATAATCTTCACCGACAAACAAAACCTACCCAACTGTCCAGTTGGTCAGTATTAGCAACCTTGATTTTGCCTACCACCCGTTACCGACCCACTATTGGTCGGTAACGGGTTGCCGACTTTCTTTGGGGTCTTTACCGATCAACTTGGTTGGTCGGTAATGAGCAGTTTTCTTGTAGTGAATTGTTGAAGATATCAAACTAGATAGCACACAATGGTATAGGCAACTTTGTCCAATGTTAGTAAATTAAGTTTCCATCTCGAGCATCTAATTGTAAGGAAAGCTTATATTTTTATGGACAATGTTATAAGTGAATAAAGTAAGAAGGTGGAAGAAATATGAAAGAGTCACTTGGCTCCAGAAACTGATGATGATCATTTATCTAGCCCTTTACTAAATTCAACTTCAAGTATGACACAAGAACATGAATCTCACATCAACAAGTCACAGGCTTCAAGAGGCGAAATAGGCGTAGAAAAATAAAAAGTGTACAAAGATTTGGGTCGAGAAGCAACCGAAGAAAAAGAAAAAGTTTCCACCACCAACTTATCGTTAAATCAAGAATCTCAGGTTTGTTTGTTATTCGCTTTTCAGTATATATATGTCTTGTGTTTCATATCTACTATTTCAATTTGTTTCTCTTTTTTCATTTCATAGGTACATAAAGCTTATGTTTATAAGCATCCTATAAATCGACCATTTTAAATTAGCATTAATGAATTTTGAGCAGCTTGAATAATTTTAGTTTCTGAAGACTATTGATGGTACTCATGTCAATCACATTAAACATAGCCTTTGCATGTTTTTAAATAGTTGTGCTATAACCCTTATAATCCGATAACATAAAATTGAGTTTTAGACACAATGTGTAAATTTACGTTATAAAATAAACAAATTAATTAAATAATAGTATAGTTAAACATGTAATAACTTGATATTTTAGTATATGTTTTAAAAATTATGTGTATTCATTGTTATAAAGTAAAAAAAATAGTGACCAAGTAAATTCAAGTGAGTGAATAAATAAAATATAGATATAAATATATCAAGATTTAATCTCACCATAAGTAAATTAAATAAGTAAATAATACATTAGACATGTGCCTATATATAGATAAACAAAACAAGAAAAATGTGCACCACATATTTAAAAAAATTAACATTGACCTTGACTTTCCTTTTCTTTTCTTTTCCTTTCTTCTTTCTTTGATCAAATTGGACCTCTTGTCCTCTTGATTCCTTTAGATTTTTCTTCTTTTTTTGTTTTTATCTCTTCCTTATTCTTGTTCAGCTCCCTTGTTTTGAACCGACTTGGCCATTCCTTCCTCTTCCAAATTTTTTGGCCATGTCCCTTGCACTAGCCATTTTGCTCTTTCTTGGCTATGGGTTTTGCTACTTGGGCTGCTATGTTCAAGTCCTTGGGAGCTCTTTCTTTCCTTCTACTAGCAGGTGGTTGTAGCTCAGTTTTGAAAGGACTTAAGAGTTGAAACTCAACTCGGGTGTGTAACTATTAGCAGCACTTGTTGTTGCTCTCTTTGCCCTCCTTTGTTCTTGGCTCTTTCTCCCTTCAAAGTTTCAACCCAGCTGTATCAATGGTTAGGGCTGGAGAGCTTAACGTACAGGGGTAGCAATTTGGTGTCCTGCCTCTTACTCCAACGTCTGCTCCTCTTGTTAGAATGACGGGCTAGCTGAATTAGCTGCCATCATCAACTGTGAGCCCTTAGTTTTCATGAGGCTGATTGGGTGTGTAGCGATCTATATGATTAAGGCCACAAGGGTATGAATCTTCCACCAAAAAGTTTAAAGTTTTAATTATGGAAATCAAGTGAGACTTTGGGAAATTTTGTTAGTTTACTTATGGTTATGCATAAAAATTTAGGAGGGGTTAGTAACTTAGTTTAAAGCTCCATGTAGGATATTAGTTGATAATGATTAAAGATTAAGAAAAGCAAGAAAGAACTTTAATTATGGAAATCAAGTGAGGTTTTGGGGAATTCTGTTAGTTTACTTGTGGTTATGCATAAGAATTTGGGGGGGAAGGGGGGTTAGTAAGTTAGTTTAGAGCCCCATGTAGGATATTAGTTGGTAATGATTAAAGATTAAAAAAAGCAAGAAATTTAGTAGCAATTAGATGAATTAGAAGAAGAAAAAGCTGAACTAATGGTATCCATGGTGAAATTATATGTAATCTAAGTATTTGCTAATTATAAGTAATTAAGTTAATTTAAATTTAATGTATGGATGTTGAGCAACATAAGAGTTATATAAGTTTTATTGGTAAAGTAGATAACTAGACAACATAAGATTCAATAAGTGAAATATGGGTGAAGTTAAAGTAGCAAGCTATATTAGATTTAAGGAAATATACTAGTGCATAAATTTAAGGAAATGAAATATACTTTTTGGATGTCTAGTAAATGACTTAAAAATGGATTAGTCATCAAATAGCATATCAAGTGAATATATATACAAATTAAGAATCATGAAAGTTATATGTCTTGATATTGAAAAAATGAATAAATAAAGCTTTTAGGTTACTTTGATTAGTTAAATTAAAGTTTAAGTTAGAATTTGGAAACTTGGTAGATTTAATTCTTGGTGGTAAGTTATTGTTGGAATTTGAATAAAAGTTCATAAACAAGAGTAGATAATGGTTGGTTAATGTTGTGGGTTAAGGAGTTAATGAAGTGGAGTACTGGGTATGAGCAAAGGAGTTTTAGTTGTAGGTAAAGTGTTGGAAAATGAGATTTAAGAGGATTTTCAAGGGATGTAAAGCCAGATTTCATGGATTAAAAAAATCTTGTATTTCGGGTATTTTTGATGTTGAATTAAATTAAGAGCTTAGGAGAGAAAACGTAGCTCAGGGTCTTGAGGTGATGTATACAAAATTTCGTAACCTGGTTGCAAGTATATTTTTAGTTAGAGCTGTTGGATTGTGGTTAGGTCCTTACAAGATTTTTAGTGAGCTTCAACCAGTCCGGAAAACTTTGTCAAAGGTTGTGATTTGAATTTAGTATAAATCTCATAACCTGATATCATAAAATCAAGTTTTATATATAATGTGCAAATTTTAGTTATAAAATAAACAAATTAAATAAGAAAAAATATAATTGAACATGTTATAACCTGATACGTTAGTACTCCTTTTTAGAAATTATTGCTTGTAAATTTGTTTATAGACAAAACTTAAAAAAAAAAAAAAGGATAAATGTATATACCATTAATTAGTTTGACTTGAACCTTAATTCTTTTGGAGTTTTGTCTTATGTAAATTTCTAGCTAAGTATGAAACATAGTATAAACAAAGAAAATTTTAATTGAATAAATATATACATATCTATATGTATAATATCTTCAGAATCTCAATCTTAGTCAAAGGGTGAAGGTTTGCAGTCACACTAGAGCTGTGGGATATTGGCTTTTAGGTTGTATAATAGTTTAGTTATTTGTTATTATGGTGAAAAACAGAGTGGAGCTCCTTGTTGTCTTCGTTATTGTTGTTACTTGTTGTGGTGTAAAAACAAGAGTTGTATTGTTTATAGTTAACTTATATTTTATAAAATTTTACTTTATAGCATTGGTTTAATCAAGAGTTATGTTTTTTTTTTTTTTTTTTTTTTTTTGGGAGTCAGGGATACAGAAATTTGATTATCCATTTCTCAGGCCAGTCATGCCTCTTTGAGGGGTGTGACAAGTTATGTCTAACCATATATATGAAAATAGGAGCCACTTGATGATGCTCTTCACTCATTAGCTATTTCAACATCAAATGAAAACTAATTTCTGTAGGTAAATAGTTTATTCAAATAGCAATATTTAATCATATCAAGGGAAAAGAGATCAGTAAGATGGAAAATAAAGAAAAGAATTTATTTGATATCTCCAAAGCCGATTAGATCTTCGACTACTTGCAGAAGTACAAGCAAATTAAAATGACAAGTTCAGCATTCTTTGTGGTGGATGCCAAATCTACTTACTCTTTTTTGTTAGGCAGAGATTAGATTTATTCCAATTATTGTGTTCTTTCCACGTTGTACTAGATGTTAATTTTTTGGGAAGGTAACAAGATTGAAGTGGTCTCAACCAATTAGAATCCATTCATAGCTGATATTAAGATGCCAGAGGCTATTTTCTACTCACCACGAGTTAAGGCAATTAAACTGCCAAGTAATTATCAAGAAAACCTCTAGAATCTTGTAATTTCACTACTCAGGTTTCTAGATGAAGATCCAGTCAACAGCTGAGGCTGAATCAAGGCTTCTCTTACAAAGTTTTAGTGGATCAGAACTTAAAGTAGTCAAAAATGTCTTGCAATAGTTTGCTATGCTCTTAGTCAAAACCAAGAATGAGGATTAAACCCCTAGCATGCTTGGGGGGAATGATCAAGAGCATGATTAGGAAATAGACGAAATGCAAAAAGAGGAAGAATTGCAAGCTGCCTTCATAAAAGAAAATCATAATTTTGAAGCTTAAGGCCCTTTGATTGATGTCAACTTGTGTACTAAAGAAGAGCCAAGAACAATAACGATCAATGGCCTATTAGCTAAATCTGATAGACATCAGCTAACCGAGCTTATCAAACAATACAAAGATTGTTTTGCTTGAGAATACCACAAAATGCCAGAGTTATCAAGGCAATTGGTTGAGCATCAGTTACTTATAAAAAAAAGGCTTCAAGCCTCATAAACAGCTAGCTAGAAGATTCAATCCTGGGTTGATACCAAAGATCAACAAGAAAATTAAGAGACTTTTGAAACCTAGATTCATATGCACTGCTATGTATGTAGAATGGCTATCTAACATAGTTCCTATTACAAAGAAGAGTGGACAGGTCAGGATCTGTACGGATTTCAGAAACTTGAATTTGGCTATCCCTAAGGACAAATATGTTATGCCAGTAGCCTCCAATCATAAGATTCTCACATTCATGTAAGGACATTTAGGATACAATCAGATATTTGTAGCTGAAGAAGACATTCACAAGATTGCATTTCGTTTTCCTAATGCATTAGGAATTTTAAAATGGCTTGTCATGCTATTTGGCTTAAAAAATTCAGGTGCAATATACCAACAGGACGATGAACGCTATTTTTCATGACCTAATTGGTCATAATATGAAGATTTATATAGATGATATGGTGGTAAAATCTGAAGGAGTTGATTATCGTCTAGCCAATCTGGAGTAGGCCTTCAAAAAAATGAGATTCCACAATTTGAAGATGAATCCTGCTAAATGTGCTTTTGAAGTCTTAGCTAGTAATTTTCTAGGCTTTCTTGTACATCGGTAAGGAATTAAGGTTGACTAAAACAAAGCTAAAATAGTTTTGGAAGTGAGACCACCACAAAACAAGAGAGAATTGCAAAGTTTAATTAGCAAAATCAACTTTATAAATAGTTTCATTGCTAATTTGGCTGGCAAAATGAAAGCTTTTTTACCTTTGCTGAAAGGGAGTTGAGTAGTTTATCTAGGGAGAAGAACAACAATTGGCATTTGAGCAGATCAAGCATAGCTTATCTAATTTGCCAATCTTGGTAGCCTCTAATACCAGGTAGACCTTTGAAACTCTATATCTCAGCTACTGAGGAATCCATCGGTTGCCTACTTGCAAAAGATGCCGAGGATGGAATCGAAACAGATATTTATTACTTAAGTAGGCTTTTAAATTATGTATAATGTATATATACTCCAATTGAAAAGTTATGTATTTCCTTATACCATGCTTGCATCAAGTTGGAGTATTATCTCTTGCTTAACAATGTATTAGGTCATATGCAAGATCGTAATAGTAAAGTATTTACTCAATAGGCCTGATTTGCAAGGAATATTAATGAAATAGGCCATTAAATTAAATGCTTTTGCTTTGAAATATGTCCCACTAAAAGCCGTTAAGGGACATGCCTTGGATGATTTCTTAGCTCAACATCCATGTATTGAGGTATAGGATCCATTAGCTGAGGCACACAATTATATTATTTGAAGCCTTGGATCTTGTCATTCGATGGGTTTATGACTCAGAAAGGAGTAGGTGCTGGAGTTGTTATCATTAGTCCTTCTGGCAAAATTGGTAAATTCATGTTTTAGCTAAAGCTTGACTATTCCAATAATCAAGCTGAATATGAAGCTTTGATTCTTAGGTTGCATGTGTTGATTTCTATGAAGGCTCAGCTTGTTTAAATCATGGGAGATTCTAAGCTAGTGATTAGATAGCTGACTGAGCAATATAAATGCAACAATCCAAACATGTTAAGCTATCATGAAATGGGTAACATTTTACTTAAGCAATTTGCCGATATAGTAATAACGCACATACCAAGGAGGGAAAATGGAGATGCTAATAATCTAGCCCAATATGCTTCTAGGTTCAAGACTGATCTTGAAGATTCAGGTCTTTCATTTGCCCAACATCACAATTTTTTATCAGCAAACAATTGCCAATGATTGTAGAGTTGAGTTAATCAGCTATCTAAAAGATCCATCCAATCTTGTAGACTTCAAGTTCAAACAAAAGGCCTTAAGATATGTCCTGGTAGATGATAGATTTTCAAAAGAGGACATGAAGGTTTGCTATTGAAATGTTTAGGACAAAGTGAAACTTTAAAGGTCAAGGGAAAGGTCCATGAAAAAGTTTATGGAACACATAGATCGGAGCCTAAAATACCATGGTTAATTTGTAGGCGTGGATATTATTGGACAACTATTACATTTATTGCTACAAATATACTAAAGGGTATGAAGCATGTCAACTATATAGTCTAAATTAGAGAGTGCCAGCTAAGAAACTTCATCCTATCATCAGCCGTGGCCTTTCAAAGGTTGGGCTATGGATATGATTAGCAAGATTTATCCTCATTTATCTAAGAAGCATTCCTTTATTATTGTCGTAGCAAATTATTTCACCAAGTGGGTAGAAGCTCAACCGATGGTGAATGTAACACAAGATAATGTAATTAGTTTCTTTAAAAACCGAATTATTCATTGATTTGGTATTTCTTAAACTATAATAGCTAGTCAAGGTACAATTTTCATTGGGGATAAGGTGGTGGCCTTTGTGCAAGATTTTGGTATTAAAATAGTTCACTTAACACCATACTATGCTCAAGCTAATGGGCAAGTAGAGGCTACTAACCGAATCCTAGTCGACATGGTCAAGAGATCTTTAAAAGATAAGCCTAGAAAATAGCATGAAGTATTATCAGAAGTTCTTTGGACATACAGAAATGTTAAGTGCACAGCAACTGGTCTTATTCTATATTGGCTAACGTATGGTCAACATGTTGTGTTTCCTTTAGAGATTAAGTTAAGTCTTTAAGGCTGGCAAAACAAAATAACTTAGAGCCTAAGCAGTACTTACAAGCCTTATTTATAGAGTTAGATTCAGCTAATTAATATTAGTTAATGGAACTTAATAATATGTTGTTGAACAAAGATGGTGGCCAAGAACTACAATAAGCATATCAAGGCAAAAAGGTTTGTAGAAGGTGACCTTGTTTGGAAAACTATTTTACCAATTGGAAAGTTCAGTAAATGGTCACTAAATTGGAAAAGACTTTTCATTATTAGCCAAGTTATTCCAGGTAGTGCTTATCGGTTAGTTAACATGCAAGGAGAAGAACTAAATAGGAGCATCAATGGAAAATATTTGAAGTTTATTACCCTTCCATCTAGGAAGAAATGTTTTAAAGAGTCCTAAAAGTCGTTACTAGCTAGCTACTTAGCTTATAAAACAAAGAGCCACCTAATAGTAGTTGATTAAAGCAAGTTTTCATTTTGGTGATGGAGGGATCATTGCCAAAGGGACAACATCTTCAATGACTGAAGAATTAGTAGCAGCAGGTGAAGTAGTATCATCTTAACTTGGAGGTACAATAGCAAGCTCAAAACCAGCTACAATTTGTTATTTCTTTTTCTTAGCTAACATTTCTTTTAATTGAGCCCATGATTTCTCAACTTCAGCTAAATCAGCTTCTCTAGTACTTAGATCACTTTCCAAAAGAGCCTTCTTTTGTACCAAATAAGTAATCTCAGAATTTGAGGAAGTTCTCTTATCGTACAAATCGATTCTGACATTGGTGTTGGTTTTAAGTTTACCCGAGATTGATTTTAGTTGAGGCTGGAGTGAAGCTATTTCAATTTGAATTCAAGCCACTTCCTTTTTCAGCTCCTCCAACTTCCCGGTGATCCTCAGCTTCCTCAAAAACATTCTCTTACTAATCCTTTTCAACAACTTTAAATTGGGTTTGAAAGGTGCTCTTCCTAGCTTCAAGATCGGCTAGCTGTGCCAGCTAAGATGCACTAGTCTCTTTACGCTCTTTATTGACTTTGTATTGAAAATCCACATTATTAAATAGCAAAGCTATTTGGTTAAAGACCACCTTTATAGCAGGGGATACTAAAGAAGTATCAGCCGACATAGCCACCTTAGATATTGATAACTTTAGGGTTTTGACAATTATAAGATCAGAGGGGAAACCTTTCACAAACTAATTTTCAATAAATTCCTTTATGGTAGGTCTAGCAAAGGGAATTGGAGACTTAAAGCACTACTCCAGGACTTTATCAAAAAATACAGGCGATGTAGTTGAGGAAGAAGCAGTGGGAGGTGTTACTTTTAGAGCACTGGGAACCTTGGCAAACTTAGGTGCTTGAGTCTTAAGCTTCTTTTTATACAAAAATAAAGAATGATCATTTGATCAAACACATTAAGTAATCAAAATGAGATTGTTTGAGAAATATCTTAGCTGAAGGTTTTGGCTCGGCTAGTAATCTTTTGGATTTTATTGTAGGAGTAGGAACTGGCGGGGTATGAGAAGACTATCGAGTAAGTCTTCTGACATTCCCAACTTTAATACCTTTAGGAGTTCCCTAGAAGGTCTCTACATCAATAACCTCGGATGGCTGAGTTCTTAAGGAGAGAAAAGTCCACAAAGTTAGAAAAAGAAAGAAGGAAAAAATTAAAGTTAATATAACTTGGTTTGCCTTTTGAGGAGCCACGAGTTTTACTTTTCTTTGAAGGAGTTTTGGTAGCCGATGTTATTGTCTTTTTCTTAGGCTTAGTCGAATCATCTTATTGCTCATCAATCAGTCTTGTAAAATAAGTAGTAGCAAAATCCAAAAAGAAAAGAGATTGAACAAGTAGCCACCAATTCATAAACTCAATTGATTCCCCAGGTGAGGTCTCAAATAGGAAGTATTCAAACTGGTTTAGCTTCATAGAACTCTCTTCAGCCAATTATTGCAGCTGAGACAAAGATAGATTTAGCTGAATCTTACGTTTGGCCAATGAAATAAATGGTAATGGAATACCTTGAGTCAATCCAAATTGTAGAGAAAAGCATTGAGGATTATATGGTTCCAAAGAAGACTTATTATGTTATGCAGTGGGCTTTATCCCATGAATAAAGTCTTTGGCAGTTAGTATACTGCACCAGTAGAGCACTATGTTAGTAAGAATAAGGGGAACTATCAGGGCATAAGGTATCAACTGCCAGCCAAGCAAGACCATATTGCTTCTCATAGTAAAGGACCAGATAAGGGGGACTTCTAGCAGGTGAACTGAAATCCTATTTGCTACAACACAGAAAGCCTAGTCAAGGGGATTAATTGTAGCAAGTGCCCATAGGTAGTTGGGTTTTCAAGTGATGGAATATTAGCTGAGGGAGAGGTATGAAATTCTAGAAAATAATAATAAATTCACAATTATAAAAACCACAAGAGCCTAGGTAGTGTTTTCATATCTTAGTTATTCTTTAGCTGATCCACAACTAAAAAGAAACTTTTATACAGCAAAGCAAGAAACAAAGAGGCTAAAGCATTTAGCTGAAGTAATGGTTGCTATGAAATACAAAAACTCAAAGACAATAGCAACAGAGCTAGGATAGATGAAATATTTACACAACCAATATAACAAAAAGGCATTATGCTTGGCACCAATAACAGAATCTTTGTTTTTGGCATTGGAAGAAAGGAAAGCCAAGCATGAAGAAGTTTTTTGTTAAAAATGAAACCAAGATTGTCACCTAAAAATTCTCTAAATAAGGTGGAGAGCTCTTTACCATCAACTGGTAATCCAGTGATAGCCACAACATCAAGAAGCACTAGGCTCATCATTGCAAATAGGAAAATGAACCCATTGATGAAGGTGGACCAGAACCTAAAGAAATCAAAGAGAAAGTTAGTGTTAAGGGTGATATCTTGATACAAGAGGGAAATGACATCGAAAATTCTCCATTGTTTCCAGTCTTTGCTGCGGGCAACCGAGACATGAGAAAGCCAGTTTGTATATGCTGAGGTTTTGTGAGGCTAAACTCGAAACTTATAAAGGCATTTGTATACTGAATACCAAACTGAGGTGATAGGTAGTTGAAAACCCTTAGGAGAGATGAAACTTTGGAGAATCAGAGAGCCCTGTGCAAAAATAGAAGTTGTTGGCCCTATTATAAAGGAATTGGGTCGAGCGGCAAAAGGAACTAAGATTTTTAGAATCACTATTTCATCGTGGTAGTGATGGCGAAGAATGGTTAGTCGACAAACTAGAATCAACTGAACCATTGAGGGGAGAGTATGACTTGTTTTGGGAGTTTGAAGCTGAAATAATTGTACAGATAGAAAACAGTATGCAGAGAATGCAAGAGAACTTGGAGAATTCAGAAGATGATTGAGAATGCACGGTAGAAAGGGAAATTTTGGGCCAACCAATTATAAGAGTGCCAACATTAATCACGAAATTCAAATTCAAAATACCTACATTAGTCTTTGGAAGATGGAGAGTCTATTGAAAGAATTTATTAGCTGCCTATTAGTTAAAACAATTGAGAATTCAAATTTAAGAAAGAGATAAGATACATCGATTTAGGCATTTCATGCATTCATACCTAAATGATGTAAGGGACAAAGTGTTAACACTAAAAAATATGCAAGATGTAAGTTGAATTTATTTTGGTAGGTTAGCTGACCATTAATCGGCTAACTAAGTTTGAGCCTAACTTAAATAATGTTAATAAGGTTAAAACCTATTTAGTAAGCCACCTAGTTAGTGAAATCAAGCCCTATCTAGTGTTGTTATTTAAAGACAAAAAAGGATAATGGCTTGGATTTGAATCCCATTAAAATATGAATTTTTTGTTAAAGATGTTAAATGAGAAGATATAGCTACTGGGAATGGTTCAAAAAAGAAGATAAGGATAAGACTTATTCAAATTGGTTTAGAATTGGTCTCTCAACAGGCTTGAACACTTATTGGGTTTATAGACTTGTTGAAGCAGAATAAGGTTACTCAGCTGGGTAGAGTTATTAGGTCTACCAAGTTAGACCAAGTCAAGGGTAGTTTGGTGCATCTAGACCGCTTTTAATGTGAAACCTTGTTTCTATGAGATAATTTACCATAAAAGTATTGTAACTCCTTGAACTTTATCTTTTCATCTTTTTTTTTTTTTTTTTTTTTTTTGTTCTTTCATTACTTAAATTAAAAAAGAAAATATAATTCCAACCTGAAAATTACTCTCAATTTTTTAACACAAACCCACTATATTGATAGTACTTCCATCTATTTTTTAGCACTAATTTCTCTTCTTTTTTTTTAGCTATGTCTTCTTCTTTTTTCATCCTTCTACTTCTTCTTTATTATTTTTTTTTTCTAGAAGTTTTGATTATTTTTTGTAAGATATATTAAAATTTATGTGAATCAAAATTTCATTATTCTTAAGATTACTGTATCAAAATTTTTAACTTCTTTTTTTATCAACCAGACAAGGCAACTATCTTAAAAGAAGTTTCATCTTAGTACGTGTATCTACTCTTATGTTAGAAGAAGGTTGATCTAATTAAGTGTATCTACTTGGTTGAAATCAACTTGAAGGTAAGTAATACTTATCTATTTACTTTATATGCGTATGAAAGAGGTGTTCTTAAAGAAATTGATTTAAAGAAATTTCCTTCTAAAGAAACTTATGAAGATGCTGTAGAGAAAAATTTTCATGTGGCTAATTGTACTAGAGGTATTGAAGATGAAATGGAAATTTTTGAAGAAATAGAAATTACACCTTTTGTTGGTCAGTGTTTTCTAATCCAAGAAGTGTCATATATTTTTTATAAAATTTATGCAACAAGGCATGAATTTTCTATTTGGAAAGGTAGATTTGATGCAAAACAAGGAAAAAAAAAGTTTTTTTTTTTTTTTTTGGGGGCATCATGAAGGTATAGCTCCATTGAAAGTGACTGACCCATTAAAAGAGCAAACAAGTAAGGAGTCTGCAAAATGTGGATGTAAATCTCAATTGAGGATTACATTTAAAAAGTGTCATGATATATTTTAAGAGAAGTGGTATTTGACAAAATTTGTTGTTGATCATAATCATGAACTTTTGACTCCCATGGAAGTACTTTTTTTACCTGCCAACTGACTATCACTAAAAATGATCAAGAGAGAATTCTTTTACTTAAAGAAAGTGCTCTCTGTTAAGAAATTCACTTGTGTATAGGAGCTTGAAAAAATGTCAAGCATGGTTATCTTCCATTTCTTGGAAAGGACATTTAATAATGATGCCATGGAACTATTAACTTGAACCACCATAATTATATTATTTAAGAGAAAAGAGAATTGAGAACAAAGGAATTTATTCTTCATAAAAATGGCATACTTTATTACTGAATGAGAACCTCTATTTAGAGGTGTCACACCCCTAAAACGGAGGTATAAGTAGACAAAGGAATGAATAACTAAACTTTCGTAACCTTAATATTACCATAACTGAACACACAAGATTCATGAACAATTATAGATAAAATAAAGAACGCTTCATTGACTTAGATAAAGACACTAATTTGATAAGGAACATAATATATTTGACTAAAAATTTCGAGGTTCCCTAAGTGGAACATGCTTGACAAGACATACATTTATAATCTGGATACAAGCAACCAGTAATTTATAATACAAACATATCTAGAGGGGCTCAGCTCCAAACATCACAACATTCAAGAATGAAATACTATACACAACAAAATACATCCTAATGTGACTGCAATTTCATCCCTTGGCTTCAAGAAGTTGATTCTTGAGTATACCTTGCCCTAAGAGTATCTGCAAGTCACAAAGTCTGATGCGATGAATGCTGAATACCTGATACTAAGAAAAACATAACAACAGAATAAAGGGTGAGTGAAAAATGTACCCTAGGGGCACCAACATCAATCAAATCATAAAAACACATAAATTAATTCATCTCATATGACCAAATTCATTTCTAAATTCTACGGTACACATATATACATATACTTATCAAAGAATCATAATTCATGTACTTTACAAGTTACACACATCCATTATAATATTCAAAATTTACACTTCAAACAATGCAATCAAACCACTCAAAACATACAAAGGGCCAACTGAGTAACTCAGCCCTGCATAACAATATCCCCTTTACCGGGCATTATTTGCCCGCACACCAATAAATATAATATCCATCATTCATCCCACCAGGGTTGACTACTCAAAATTTTCAAAAACTTATTAAATCATATTAGTTTAGAAATAGAAATCTTTTTGGAGAAAAAAAGTTTGTTGGCCCTTACTAAACATAACCAATTTCATAACACAAACACAATTCAAATAATTCAAATAATTCACATTAAGTAGTATATATTCAAGTTTAAACATTATCTATAAGAAGTTAGATATCTTTTTTACTTAAAAACTTCTCAAAAATT
Organism: Quillaja saponaria; assembly: GCA_029379385.1. Lineage (NCBI taxonomy): Eukaryota > Viridiplantae > Streptophyta > Magnoliopsida > Fabales > Quillajaceae > Quillaja > Quillaja saponaria. The sequence goes on along the minus strand of CM055611.1, from coordinate 9,669,278 downwards.
TACTCTTGAACTTATTCAAATCCTCACATAAACATAAACTGGGCACTGCACAAATTTTGGTTATTAGAATTGGATTCAAATGCTTATAAAATTCTCATACTTGAGAAATAAATTATGAAACTTTCAAGTCTAGTCTTTCAAGATGTTAGGAACAAATCATCTTAATTACCTAACTTCTAAATCACCATTTAAAACCCCTTAAAGTCAGAAACATCAAAACAGGTTTAGTCTGGACCCGAAAATTACAACACTGACTTCTAACACCTCTCGAATGCAAACAATATGGAATTAAGACATGCATCACTCCAGAATTGTCTCTTAATATGCTAGGAACAAAACTTATTCAGAAGTCCTAAGCTAATTCAAACCACAACCCCTATTAAAGTCCCCCAAACTAACCGAAGCTCACCTAAATTTCTGCATGAACCTAGCAATAGTCCAACAGCCCTAACAATAAAAAAAAATGCTTAGAACTAGATTACGAAATTTTTCAAATAACATCTTAAGACCCTATACTACCTTTTCTTTTTAGAGCTCTTAGTTTAATTCTGCATCGAACATTCCCAAATTACAAGATTTCTATGAATCACGAAATCTGAATCCTGATTCCCATGAAATCTTAAGATTAAAGTTCTCTTCAGGATTTTATCAAATACATAGTGTGCATATTTTATTCTAACTCGTGTATGTGTTTATATCTATAACTACCAATACAATCAATACCATTTAATTAATCCTTGGATTACTTATGTTCCAATTATTGAACTTGATTATTTAAAGTTAACCAAGAATTAAAATTGAACATTCCACCATGACCACACTTACTTCCATACTTCCTAGTACATTCTTTAATTAGCTAAAATTTATGTAGTTCAACACATAAAGCTAAACTTCCTCTAACATTTTATTAGCCAAATAAAAAATATAATAATGTTCAATAACCATACTCTTGAATTCAAAAGCAACACCTACATCCTCTGCTATATTTGGACAACTACAATTTAAGGTTCACATATTAAAGGAGTTCCTCTTCTTACACCTATTCCATGCCTTACCTTAACCTTGCTCACTCTCTAAACCTTACTAAGAAAATAAGAAAAGAAATTAGAATTAATAAAAGTGGCTATCCAAAATAGGTACAACAAGCAACAATACTTAGAAATTCTCACCCTTACTGAAATGGTGACTAAGAAACCTTGAGACTTAAATTGCTGCCAGTCTAGATAGCATTCCCATGACATGGAGTTGCCTAGCTACCTGTTTACCACCTCCAAAACATATCAAAAACCAATTGGACAAACAGGGCATGACCCCTCCTCTCACGACCAGACTAAAACTAGCCACCCCCTACACCTTTTTTCAGCAAAAACTCCACTCCAAACTGCCTACTTTCAAGCCCTGCTACTTCAAGCTTTCCTCCTTCTATAGCCTTGAAAACAGAACCTACAACCTGCCATCAAATCGTCCTTTACTCCTCCTACCAATCCACGTTAAACAAACACCAAGTAGACAAAAATATAGGTAGATGGTTGCAACTTCAACCAACTAGATGCTCGGTTAATTCAAGGAGGAAGCTTCATGACCCAAGGAGTCTATAGTGGTGGAGAAAGAGCAAGCAGAGAAAAGATAATGGGCATGAAAAGTAAAGGGGTGAGGAAAAGCTAGAAAAATTAAGGAGGAAAAAAAAAATTGGAAAAGTTTGGTCTTGATCAAGTCAACCCACCCAAATTTATGGTTATAAATTTTCTCATATGTATATATATATATATATATGATTTATTTACTTTATCTATCAATGACATAATGAAAATTAATTTCTCAGTTACATGTATATATATATATATACATACAAGTGTTTATTTATTTTAATTCTTACTTGGTATATAATTTTATTTACTAATTCACGATACATTATATGCAAACCTTCTAAGACGTATGTTAAGCTATCAGATGATGAAATACTTATGTATCATATTGTATCATGCTCAATTGTATTATCATTTATTTTATTTGTTTATTTTATGATGAAAATTTATATATTATGTTTAAAACTTAACTTACCATATCAAGTTATAAGGGTTATTACAAAAGGATTGAAGTTAGAATCATAAATAAAGTTAAACTATCCTAAAAAATAAAACCGAAAGCAACGCAACATCAATTGAAACAAAACTCTAAACGATAACCCTAATGAAAATCTTAGAGATAATTCTAATAACAACAAGATAAATCCTGAGATATAATTATAAACAAAAAAGTTGGATTAATATTCACCATACCCCCTTAATCTAAATTATGTCAAAGTTGTCATTCCCATCATCTTCTTTAACTTGACAAAAGACTTAGTCTTCAAAGGCTTCACTAGAATGTCTACAACTTGATTTTCTAACTTACAGTACACCATCTTGATTACACAATTGTTAAACTGCTTTTTAAGAAAATGAAAATATGTATCAATGTGTTTGCTTCTTCTATGAATAACTAGATTCTTTGCAAAATCAATTGCATAAAAATTATCTACATAAATCTTCATCATCTATGTAATATGAAAATGAATTTGACTTAATAAAATTCTTCAACCAAATTACTTGACGAGTACTTAAAGTAGCAGCCACATATTCAGCTTCACATGTAGATAAAGAAACAACAGGTTGCTTCTTTGAACACCATGAAAATGATGTTTTTTCATACTAAAAATATACCTAGATGTGCTTTTTCGATCATCTTGATCATATCTCCAATCACTATAATAATATCCTACAATATCATAGTTATTACTAGATAAATAAAATAAACCATGATTGTAAGTACCTTTAATGTAACGAAAAATTCTTTAACAACTTACAAATGAGACTGATGAGGTGTTTCCATGAGCTTGCTGACTAGACCAACTCCATAGGCTATCTTTGGCCTAGTGCAAGATAGACTAACTAAACTTTTGAAATATGTGGAATTCACACCTGCATCTTTTCCTTCTTTTGACAACTTTTTTTTTTTTTTTTCCAAATTCAACTAGAGTTTGTACAGGATTAAAGTTAGATATGTTGAACTTCTTCAGATAGATAAAACTTCTATTGTTATTTTGCACAACTTCAATTCCCATAAAATATACATAAGTCCTAATTTTATCATTTCAAATTCATGTATCATTGCCTTTTTAAAATCATCAATTATACTTAATTTTTTCCTTGTAAAGATCAAAGCATCAATATAAAGAGAAACAATAAGTATATCATTAAAGTTATTGACTTTTACAAATAAGACATGTTGAAGTAAACACTTTTCAAAACCATTCTTCTGAAAGAATCCATCAATTCTCTTATTCCATGCTCTAGGTGCCTACTTTAATCCATATAGAGCTTTTTCAGCTTTTACACTTTCTCTTCACTTCCTGTCTTCACAAAACCCAGTGGTTTCTTAACATAGACTTCTTCATCAAGAAAAGCATTCAAGAAAGCTAATTTTACATCCATTGGTGAATTTTGCAACAATTCTGAGCAGGTAAATCAATAACCAATCTAACAGTTACAATTCTTTCAACTGGAGAAAAAACTTCTTCATAGTTAACACCAGGATATTGTAGATAACCTTTGCCACCAATTGTGCCTTTTACCTTTCAATTTCTCCATCTGACCTAATTCATCTATTCTTTCATAGCTTCTACCTATTTGTTGCTTTTTGCTACTTCTTCATATGTAACTGGATTACAATCTGCAAGTATGGCAACATGAACCAATTCTCCACATTAGTAGTTAACTCAAAATCCTTTAACCTTGTAGAAGGTTGTTGGGTTTGGCTTGGTCTCACTGTGGTGATTAGAGTTAGAATGGGTAGCTCTTCAATTATAGGTGTCACAACAGAAGTTGTTTGCATTTCAACAGTATGAGTTGTATTGCTTTCCTCAAGTGCAATATGAACAAGAGCTTGTTGGGAATTTTGTTCTGCTTTTGTCTTCCAATCCCATGTATTATCTTTATCAAAAATTGCATCTCTGTTAATGATCACTCTATTCGTTATGAAGTTAAACTACTTGTACCCTTGTTTGAAATGATAGCTTATAAAGACTATCTTCTCTCCTCTGTCATCTAATTTCTTCCTGCCTTCTCCTAGAACATGTGTATATGCAATACATCAGAACACCTTCAAGTCTTACACTGGGCTTGAATCCGCTTCAACCTTCTTTAGGTGTGACATATTCCACACTTATTGTAGGAGATCTATTTAACAAGTAAGCAGAATATAAGACAGATTTAGCCCAAAAAAATTTGGCATACTTTTGGCTTTTAGTAAACTCCTTGTCATATTCATAATAGTTCGATTCTTCTTTTCTGCCACTCTTTTATGTTGTAGAGTGTAAGAAACTATCTCATTATACTCAATTCTATTTTCTACACAATATTCTATAAATTCTCTGCAAGATCTGAAAGTCCATTATCTACCATGTCCAAAATTTCTTGATTGTCAAATAGTACTTTCATTTGTTAGAATGAAAACCACTATTAATATTTGCCATTACTTGACCCTGATGTCACTGTTAACTTGAACCACCACAATTATATTATCTCGGAGAAAAGAGAATTGAGAACAAAAAAAAATTATTCTTCATAAAAATGGCACACTTTACAACTGAATGAAAACCCCTATTTATAAGGTTGAAATTATAATAAAAAATAAACTTACACTCTCCTAAAAGGTAAAACCTAAAATAATGCAACATCAATTGAAACAAACTCTAAAAAGATAATCCTAATGATAATTTTAGAGATAATTCTAATAATAACAAAATGAATCCTAAGAGATAATTATAAATAATAAATAAATAAATAAATAAAACAAGATTAATGTTTAACAGGAACTTCTACAGCATTGTAAAGATGCTAAAAAGCAAAACTCTTAACTTTCAATTTGGTTATAACCTTGATAAAGATAGAAAGTTAAAGCATACATTTTGGTCACCTGCTCCTTCTTATAAATGGTATCAGAAATGTGACAACTCATAACTTCAAGTGTCTAAATAGTGAGTCCAATCTTGTGATAGGACCACAAGTCTACTAGGATAATCTTAGTGAACCCCAAAAATTTATTTTAGTTTCTTTTTTTTTTTTTTTTTTTTATTACAAAGAAATGCTAAAGAAAACTAAAGAGCAGGAATAGCAATATTACGCTGCCAAGTAACAACTGCTTTATCATCATCCACTACAAGAGCTAAAAAGAGGGGAATCTCCTTCTAGATGACATCAAGCTCATCACCATCTAATATTAAATTTGCTAAAGAGTCTGCTTCTTTGTTGTCTTCATGATGAACATGTTGCAATTGAACATCCCACTCTTGACCCATCAACTCCAGGATTTCAACAATAATAGACTTATGGGCATTGAGCTGATAATCCAATCTACTAATTAAATGAATAATCACTATAGAGTCCACTTTGACCACCACTTTCTTGTAAATTCTATTCTAAGCAGTCGAGTGACCTAACCTCAAAGCCCATAATTCAGCCCTAACGGAATAAAACCATCCAAGTTTTGGCCAAACCCCACTTCCCAATCTCCAGTAAAATTTCTTATTACCCCAGCTGCATTAGCTAGACCTGGATTACCTCTAGAAGCACCATCAATGTTAAACTTCACCCAAGGATGCTGAAGGGCTAACCACCTTATCCAACAATTGGCCAATACCCTGTCTAGTTTATGAAGTAACATTGTTGCATAAGCTTCCTTAACCTTCTAAGCAAAACGATACATTACCATAGTGGGCTTTACAAAGCATATTTTTGCTTGTGGCATATCACTTCAAAATTTAGTAGTTGGTTTAATTCAATTCTTTACCAGAAATATGCAAAATGGTATATTGAATTTTATGAGTTATATAAGTTAGACACTGTGGAAGAACTTGAGTATTTGCAATATAACAAACATGTAAAAGGCTTGTACGAGATTAAGAATTATTAGGCACTTGCTTATCTTCAGAGTTTTTTTTTTGGGGAGGAGGGGGGGGAGGGAATGACTACCACCGGAAAATTTGAGTATTAATGCTTTTGTCAAGAGATTCATCAACTCTTACACAAGCTTGAGCCAATTTTTTAAGTAGGTTAGTTGTATAAACATATAATTGTTTCACCTTTTATATATATATATATATATACACATGCATTTAAGTGAGTATTCCTTAGCTGCATCTATTTTAGTATCACTAGGATTCTTAGTTCAATTAGGATTTGCACTACATTAACTCATATACTCATCTTAATGTGCTCATTCTAGTCTTTAGCTCTATTACATGCTCAATTTTGGTCCATTTTACTCTTTATATCTCCAAGCACTGCTAAACACAAAACAAGATAAGTAAACTAAGGTTAGACATAAAATATGCACAAACAACTAAGAATGGGGTGTTCAACTTAACTCAACTAAGCCTTAAAATCCCAAACTAGTTGGGGTCGGTTATATGAATCCTTTTCCTCCATTCGCATTGATCCCATACAAGATTTTCATTAATTCCTAGCACAACCATATCTTTCTCGATAACTGCCCCCCATGTAAGTTTCGGTCTCCCCTTTCCCCCTCTAACACCTGGCACCTGGACCAAGTCACCTTGCTTAACTGCTGCGTCCATTGGCCGACGTTGGATGTGTCCAAACTAACATAGACGATTCTCCCTCATTTTCTCCTCAATAGGTGCTACTTCCACCTTCTTACGAATCTCCTCATTCCTTATTTAATCCTTTCTTGTATGTCCTGTCATCCATATCAACATTCTCATTTCGGCTACTCCCATCTTATGAGAATGTTGCTTCTTAACTGCCCAACATTTGGTACCATACAGCATAGCTGGTCACACTGCCGACTTATAAAATTTCCCTTTCAATCTATTCGGGATTTTAGGATCACATAAAACTCCCTAAGCACTCCGTCACTTCACCCACCCTGCCTTAATCCTATGGTTTACATCATGCTCAATTGCACCATCTTTTTGTATAAATGACCCTAAATACTTAAACACATCCTTGGTAGGGATTGTCTGACCGTCTAAAATTATATCATTCGGGCCTCCTCTAGTTTCACTGAAATTGCACTCCATATATTTAGTTTTTGTTCTACTCAATCTAAGGCCTTTAGATTCTAACGCGTTCAGCCACATTCCTAGTTTCGAATTTAAACCTTCCCTAGTTTCATCTACCAACACGATATCATCGGCAAACAACATGCACCATGGAACCCTATCTTGAATATTTTAGGTGAGTTCATCCATAACTAAAGCAAATAGGTAAGGACTTAAGGATGAACCTTAGTGAACACCTATCGTGATCGGGAACTCTCCAGTCATACCATCTACAGTCCGCACCCTAGTCATTACTCCCTCATACATATCTTTAATAACTTTCTACATATTTAGTTGGGACCTTTTTCTTCTCGAGTACCCACCACAAGACTTGTCTTGGCACCTTATCATACGCTTTTTCTAAATCAATAAAGACCATATGAAGATCCTTTTTCTTTTCTCTATATTTCTCCATTAATCTCCTAAGTAGAAAAATAGCCTCCATTGTAGATCTTCCTGGCATAAAGCCAAATTGATTCTCATAAACTAAAGTCTCATTCCTAAGCCTATGCTCAATCACTCTCTCCCATAATTTCATTGTATGGCTAATAAATTTTATACCTCGATAGTTCGAACAACTTTGAATATCTCATTTATTCTTATAAATAGGGATTAACGTACTCTTCCTCCACTCATCTGGCATTTTCTTAGTTACTAAAATCTTGTTAAAAAGATTTTTAAGCTAAGTTACTCCAATATCTCCTAGGCATCTCTAAACTTCTATTGGAATATCATCTGGGCCCAATGCCTTACCATTCTTTATCTTATGCATAGCTTCTTTAACCTCCTGAGCTCTAATCCGACGAACAAATCGACGGTTCATATCATCAAAGGTATCATCAAGGTCTCCAAAATCACCTCTTGACTCTTCATTAAATAAAGTATCGAAATAAGTTCGCCATCTCTCATTAATCTCGTCTTCCTTAACTAAAACCCTATCAGCCTCATCCTTAATGCACTTAATACGAATTAGGTCTTTCGTTCGTCTTTCCCTTTGCTTGGCAATCCTATAGATATCTTTCTCTCCATCCTTTGTCTCTAACTTTTGGTAAAGTCCTTCGCAAGCCTTGCCTCTGGCTTCCCTAACCGCTTTCTTAGCATCTTTCCTAGCTTGTCTAAAACATTTATAATATCTTCATTTCTACACTTGTGTAATCTTTTATAACACTCTTTTTTAACTTTAATAGCTTGTTGAACTTCTTCATTTCACCACCATGTCTCCTTAGTCGGAGGTCCACGTCCTTTACTTTCTCCTAACACCTCTCTAGCCGTATTCCTGATACGACTCGCCATCTCATCCCAAAAAGAATGGGGTGTTAAAAAGATAAAATAATATGAGTGTATCAACTTATTTTAATGTCTTTATATTTCTTTCCTTATTTGTAAGTAAATTATTTTTTAATTCATTTACATATTCTTTTTGGTTTGTTGCTACTATATGAAAGGAAATATAGGCTATTGGAACTGTGAACGAATAGTATCTACAACCTTTTAGTGCTCTGTTTAACAGCTTCCCATGATTGAGAGTCTAAACCTGCAATAATTAGCATTCCCTATCTTGTTACATCTCTTAAAACAGGATTTGAAACATCTTAAAAAAACTACTTTGGAAGCACTTTTTTGCCACTTAAGCCATAACTTCAGAAAAATCTTATGGCTTGTACTATCATTGATGTTCTGGCAAGTTCACACTCAAAATGAACAGATTTCAATTCAGTCAAACATCAACATGATATAATTAACCAAAAGTACTATTGTTCATGTTTTTTAGAATGTAGCACTAGTGGACAAGATGGATGCATGAAATAGATGGATTAAGATGACATTGAAGTAGAATTTAAAGTTGAGTTAAATGTCACAAGTCACAACAGCATTTGGATGGGCAATGGTTCAAAATTTATGATATTTGTGTAGGTAGTTCTAGCTCTCTTTCAAGTGCTGCAAGTTTGAATGTATTTGTAGAAGTGTTGGTTGTAATATTTTGCTGACTAATAAGATTATCAATGAGATATAAAGCATTATCTCTCAAACTCAATTACAACCTTTCTTTAATTTTTATTTTTATTTTCTTGTTAGAGTCGAAAGAATTCTATGTGGGATGTAATTTCTGTAGTAGTATCACAAAAATGGGTTACTGAATGTTGCACGTTTTAGACTTCATAATGCAGATTTTGTATTCAGAATATGGAATATGCATATTTTAGAGAGATGATTGTTTAATAATGAAGTAGAATTGTTCTCTCCACCTTATTCTATTGAGGTTGCTATTTTTATTAAATAATAAAAAGTGTCATCTTTCTGCATATTGGTTTTTAATTCTTTTCTTTTTGCTTCTTCTTCTTTTCTTTTCTTTTTTTTTTTTTTAGTTGGAATTGTGTTTTTGAATTCAAAATTTCTAGATTAACAATTTCTTCTACAATTTCAGCTACAAAGTACAAAAAGAAAATGAAAGGGCATGTAGTCAGTTGCAATTAAATTACAACGGGAAGCTAAGTGAAATGTCAATACATTCTAACATTTCTTTATGATAGAAAGTACAGAGAGAAAACTCCAAAAAAAAAAATATTAGAAAACTAATTAATGATGTAGTAATTGGATATTTCTAAATTATAGCACAAGTTATAAATAATCTTGAAATCAATAAACTATTGTATACATATAAGCTTTGGCATCCAAATAACTTCTTGAATCTCGTATCTTTCCAAAAATTGATCCTTAAGTGTGGCATAAAGATAAACAAACTATTAAAATTCTGACTAGCAAAAAAATAATAATAAAAAAATAAAATCAAATTGGAATGTTAAAAATAAAAATATTTTGATTGCTCTCCTGTTTTTATTATATTCCAGTCTAGATGTCGAAGCCATGGAGACTGGAAAACAGCAATATAGGTTGATATTGAAATAGAGTAATCTTCTTCATGTCTTCCAATTGAGTAATAAAATAAAAAAATCAAGGGAGATCGTAAGAGAGGGAAAAACAATTATGATTTTCATGATAAGCTTTTTTGAAAACCAAGCAAAAAATTAAGATTTTGGAGGCTAAAAATTTTGTTGATCATTATAGAATATTTCAGCCATCAGTGAAAGAAAGAGAAGAAATGAATGAGAGAAGGAATGTGAGAGTTAATAGAGTTAGTCTCTCTAAAAGCCTGCTATATAATTAGATGAGGTGGCCTCATTAATACATATGTCGTATTTTTGTAACACCCCATGTATTAGTTCATGTTTTAGAAGTCTAACTGATGTTAAAAAATATATTTTTAGCAAAATAAACTATAATTTAATTCATAATTTTTCTCTGAATTTAAATTTTAGAATATCAATCCTTAGTTAATATAAAATTTATTGAAATTAAGTTTTACTTTACTTTTGATATTATAATATTTTCAATGAGCATAAGAATATTTTTTTCTATATATATATATATATATAACATAAAAAACATGTACTTTGAAAAAAAAAAAAAAAAAACAACAACTTTCTAGTAGCGCATTTTTGTCAAATCACTCTCCTTTTATCTTTATCTTTTCCCCTCCTCTTTCACGCGTGACTCCACAGCCCAGCAAAGAAAAAAAGGAAGCACAGAGAATAGAGGAAGCAAAAGCCTCCTCCTTTCTTTTTTTTTTCTTTTCTTTCTCGTCTTTTTCTTTTCCTTTTACTAACCCTTGCCAAAATCAGCCAACCCATCTTATACCCATCCATTCATCTTTCCCTTAATTACATTTAAAGAAAAATTTCAACAATTTATACATGAAGTTGGGTGGATCTCTTGGTTTACAAAGACTTGGTGATTTTGATTGGTGTCTACTATAAGTTTCACTTGGGTGAGTAGGAATCCTACTAAATTATTTTCTTTTCCATCACATCCTAGTACTTATATATATTATTAATGATATATTTCTAGATCTAGAATTACTTGAGAAATTTTTACTTTAATATTTATTAAAAGAGGTTATCGTTTTCAATTCTAATTTTACTTGCTTACTGAAGTTTAATTGAAAGACCTATTGTTATTTTCTCAAATATTTACATTTTAAGGGTTCCTACAACCTAACACTATGATTATGAATTTTCTTATGAAGCTCACAATTATAGGTAATAGAATTTCAATAAGAATGAAAGTTGAATTTTTTTTATTTTTTTTTACTCTATAGCAATTATGGTAATACTATTTACAAATAAATATTTCTCCATCATAAGATTTCTAATTTTAATTTATTGGTGAGCACATCTTATTATTATTGTTATTATTTTTAAAGGAATGGCTATGTTACTTCAAACCAGATTGTTTGTTATTTATAAATCTTTTGCTCCCAAATCTTTCATTGTCAATATTATATTGATGGTTATATGTTCATAAGTTGATAGGGTTAATCTTTTTAAGAGACTTGGATTTCACCAAAATGATAGTGTGTGATCGATTGCTTGGGTTTTATTCGGTGTTTGTTAGTTTTGCTCTGTCGAGGTGAGTGGTAATTACAAGATGTAACATGGTTTTAAAACTCTAGTATGATTTAATTTTTAGTGAATATTCCTTTTTGTGAAACTCAAAATTAATGTAAACAAAATTACTTTAAATTTGGAAGATTTACATTAGAGTCTAACTTCGGGAATCAAACATTTTCAAAGTTATATTTGAGTTTTAAACATCAATAAATCATAAACGCTTTCTTATTTTGGTTTATTGAAATGATGTTTTGTTATGAAATCTCTTACAATTAGTGAGAGTATGTAAAATTGAAAACTAGTTATTATTCATTTTATATTTGCGTCTATATCAGTTACTTTTGGTATAAGCTTTGGCTACATAACTGATGCTCATATGATTATTAACTTCATAAAACCAATTGAATATATTTTTATAACATTTATTTTTGACATTTAGTTTGCCTTATTGGAAATATAGCAATATTTTGAAAATGTGGATCACTTTGAGTGTTGGACTAGACTTGAAAACTTAAACTTTTAGAATCTGGCATATGATTACTCTTTAGATTTGAGAACTTGAAATAAAAGAAATTGTTTATGAGATATTGATATGAAATGAGTTGTTTATGAAAAGTTAAGAGGAAACAATTTGAGAATATATAGTATTTACAAACTTTTCCATTTAGTTTTTGAAAGTGATTTTATTAGAATATGTAATTCACTTATATTGTGGTGTTTGATATTTAGGTTCGAATAGATATTTTCAAATGCATCTTATATGGTTTTATGAGAAAATATAATTTAGCTTGATAGAACTTGGTTTTTGGGAGGAAAAGTTTTTAGAATACTGTAGTGAACAATGGTATTGTTAATCTTGGTGCACCTTGGTTTGACCCTAGCTGGCAGGGGTGGTGCTAGCCCCGTGCTCGACTAAGCACGTGGTTGAAATTGTTTAGATTTAATCAGGTTGATATAGATTTGGATGCCTAGTCAGCAAGGCTAATGCTAACCTTTGGGTTTTGTGCCTATTAGTTTGTTTATGACATTCTGTCTTGGAATTCTCCTTATTTAATATTTTACAATTGTTTTCTGAATTAGATTTTCATCAAAAACTTGTACCTATAATCTAATAAAAGAATCTATCAAGTAAGAGGTATCATAAAACACGTCATTTTATGTTTCTTACCTCTTAAATTCTAGATCTTCATAAGTTTTAAATGAATTATTCTCATAGTTAATTTTATTATGTTTTTATGTCAGTCTTGTACAGTTAGTTGTTTACTTGATTAAATGATTTTTGCTTAACTTGTTTAACTTTCGATGAGCTAGTGTAATTATTTATTATAAGAGATTTGAAATATACTTGTAGTATTCTGTTTTTCTTTGTGGATTAATCATATTTGTGAAGGGAGTATTAATGATTAATATTATATTTTGGGATGTTAGTTAATGGTTTTATTCAAAGTTTATTGAATTTTCTAAGCTACAAGAGAGAATGAAAAGATAAAAAAAAAATTTTTTTTTTTTTAAATTGTGAAGTAATTTTGTAAAACTATTATGGTGCATGAGTACCTTTTATATTAGATTTGTTATCTAATGGGGTTGTATGCAGATAATACAATTTGGATGGATTCTTCTTATATCTAAATTGGTATTGCTTATTGATTATAATCTATTAGGCTTGAATTATCAGGTGCATTATTAGGAAAGAATTTTCTTTTGAATTCTTTTATTGTGAGGATTTCTGGGTTGCTTTTAGTAAGTAGTGCCTTCTGTTTTCAAGTTGATATATTTCTTGAGTTTTCTTTGTTGATTTGTTCATTTAGTGGGTGTTGCTCTTAGTGAAAACTTGTCTAAAGTGTGAGTTAATTTATGGACAACATTTATCAATGGATTGATGTTATTAAATTTGATAACATTTCCGTTTACTTGGTTAATGCAAATGAGTGGGGTATCTAGTTTGGTGATGTGGAAAATTTCAAGATAATTGTAGTTGGAAAAATGAGATAGTTAAGCCAAAGTATTAAGGTTGTAAATCTTTTGGGGTTCAATAATGTCTTATTAAAAAACTGTCCAACTAGGTGGTTTGATCTTAAAGGTAGAATTTATAACATTAGCTTGAGGTTTTGATATTGGTACTTAAAATTTTTAATCGATACCTTAGGTTTGAATTTTATTTGGTAGTTCTTTTCTAGAATTCCTATCTAGTGAAGTGAGTTTAGGTTCCTAAAATTTGGTTAGAATAACAAGCATAGTTAGGGTCTATAGAATGTTTGCTAGTTAAAGTGGGGGCTTACGAGATGTTTTGGTTGTCAAGAATGTTTCCTTACGAGATCATTTCCAATGATGGGATTTAGATTATTTTTTTTTTTTTTTTTTTTTTTTTTAGTAATAGATCATTTTCAGGTTTTGGATATGGGAATAAACATTGCAGCTCTTAGGTTCCAATAATTTTAGCATGTTTGAACTTTTCATTTTTTTAATAATCGTTAAGGTGCATGCAATTCTATTTTGAGGTTTTAAATTATGTGGTTTAGGATTTTCATTAGCTTCATAAGATTAGATTTAATTAATTTGTTCTTGAGGTAACAGTTTAAGGTTCGCTTAGGAAATTAAAATGTTAAAGGATGACTTCTCAAGTGATTGGGGTTCAATACTCTCAACACCATATTAGGGCTTTCTTTTTAAATGAAATTGGTGAGCTTTGCAAAAACTAGAATTGAAAGAAAGTTTTGTTAAACTGATATATTTTGGAAATTAAAATAAATGTGTTTCCTTGAACATTCTTATGATCTAGTATGGAAAGTTTTAAGAGATCCATTGTTTGTTAAATGTGCATATCATGTTTCAAAACATAAAAAAATTTGTTATCTATCAATTCCTGACCATATGTTTTATTTTCCAACTCACTAAGCTTGTTAAAGCTCACTCCACTCTTCTTTTTTTTCCCTAGTTTTGCGTATTCTTGACCCTAGTGTATCTTCATTTGAGATCTAATACTAGCACTTGCTCCCGGTGGAACTTGATATTTTGTTTTTCTATTAATGTTGCTCCACATTTATACTAGATTTTGAGAAGGTTTTTATCTATTTCTTTTTCTTTTTCCAATTGTTGTGTTGTCTATTTCTTGTACTTTGATATCAATTTAAGGCTAGCTTTAGCTGAGGTGAACCTTCTCTTACCTTAGTTCTCACACTAGTAATGGCCCGAGTTTTAGGTCATGACAAAGTTAGTATCAGAGCCCAGGTTTGTAACTTGTAGAGCAAATGGATATAGGTAGAGTTCTTTTTTTAATTATTTAGCGTGCCATAATTACAATTGGGATGCTACTAAAATCCAACTAACTTCTTTAGTCAATCTTTACGTCTCTGATCTTATTGTTATTCTGTGCCCTAATTTACTCTGTGTCATCCATTTCCTAGTTCTCTTTTTGCACTGCTTTTCTTGATTTTAGTAGCAAAGCAGATGCCTAGATATTGAACTTTTATGATAGAATTAACCAATTTATATTATTTCAAAATTCGGGGACCGAATTTGTTTTAAGGGAGGAAGAATGTAACACCCCGTGTATTAGTTCATGTTTAAAAGTCTAACTGATGTTAAAAACATATTTTTAGAAAAATAAACTATAATTTTATTCATAAATTTTCTTTGAATTTAGATTTTTAAAATATCAATCTTTAGTTAATACAAAATTGATTGAATATTGAGTTTTACTTTACTTTTGATATTATAATATTATCATTGACTATAAGAACATTTTTTCTTGAATATATATATATATATATATATATTATATAAACATAAAATATTTGCTTTAAAAAGAATAAATAAAAAATAAACTACAACAACAACATCAACTTTCTAGAAAAAGACAAGGGATGGCATTTTTGTCAAATCACCCTCCCTTTATCTTTATCTTTTCCCCTTCCCTTTCATGCATTCTCCCCAGCCCAGCAAAGAAAAAAAAAAAAGGAACGTTTTGCTTCCACCTCAATTTTTATTTCATTTATTTTCTTGTCTTTTTCTTTTCCATTTACTAACCCTTGCCAAAATCAACCAACCCATCTTATACATCCATTCATCTTTATCATAATTACCTTTAGGGTATGTTTGGAACAAATCTATACAAGAATTAAATTCATTTCATTTCAATTTAATTGAGTTCAATTTAAATTCTATTTAAGTGTTTGCAACAAATCTTTTTATTGATAGAATTCAATTCAATTATGTTGTTTGGATTATAAATATCAATGATAGAATTCAATTTGATTTAATATTTTGACATTGTTACCCTTCTATTTACTTAACTATTTACATCCCTTCCTCTCCTTTTTCTCTCTCCTGATCTGATTTATTTAAAACTTTTATGAATAGTGTAGTCCAAAAAATAAAAATTTTCATATGAAGCACCTGGGACAACAAGTAATGAAAATGGTTACTTTTGCTCTGTCGAGGTGAGTGGTAATTATAACATGTGGCATGGTTTTAAAACTCTAGTATTTATTTTATTATTATTTTTTATTTTTGTGAATATTCATTTTCATGAATTGAAAATTAATGTAAATAAAATTACTTTAAATTTGGAAGACTTACATGTTATAACTCGGTATTACGACATTAGGAATATTTGAGTTAATAACGTCAACATTTGGGTAATGTAAATTTTATTATTATACGAATAAATAAGTATCGATATGTACGTGAGAGATTGTGATAAATAACATGAGTATAGAATGGAGTAAATTAATAAATAAATAATATAAATTAGAGTAAATATATATATATATTATATACACAATTACGATAAAACCTATTTGATTTGGAACTTAATCTTGTATTGTAAATTTTTTTTTTTTAAACTGTAAAATATATGTAGGAATAAAATCAACATTTTTAAATATATATATATATATATATATACACAAAAATTAAAGAGTAAACCCACGCCAACCATTTTTATTGGTGACTTTGACTTTGTTTTTTCATTTCTTGTCTCCTTTTCTTTCTATTTTGGCTAATTCCCCAATTTTATTTTATTTTTTCCACCGCCTCTTTTGTTCCTCCCCTGCTTCAGTGATTCTAGATAAAAAAAATAAAAATTCTACTATCTTTTGGCAGAGCTTGTTCTAGAGAATCTTCCAATTTCTCTTGGATAGCCAATTTCTTCCCTCCTTGCTTACTAGTTCATGTCCTTCCTTTGTCTTTAGTTTGGTGCAAGTAAGTTGCGTTGGAAATTATAATGTGGCAGCCAGCTTTAGAAAGTTCAGTTGCTGTCAAGAGGAGAAGCGCAGTTCTATTATGGGGTGGTAAGACTCCTCTTTGCTTCTGTCGTTTGTAGCCTTGGCTAGTTATGAGGTTCAATTTTTTTTCTTATCCCTAAGTGCACTTCGTTCCCTTGCTTTGCTCTATATGCATTTTTCTTGCTTAGCTAGTTTTGTTACAGATGAACTATAAGTAAAGAAAAGGATTTGATATAACTTAAACTGGATCCTTATGGGAACCAAGCTTAGGAAGTTTGGGAGCAGTGGTTAGGAGGTCTTGAATAGCTATTATGTGTGCCTACAACCTTGTCCTGTTACAGCCCTTGTGGCTGATTGAGTGAATACAATTCTGGTACCAAGTGGTCTAACCGTGACAAGGGGAGTGGGAAGGCAGTAGGCTAGTGTTGAATAAACAAAGTCCCTGGTTTCTTTCCATGCTAAAACTGGCCACATCAACCCTTTTCATAGCTGTGGCATGTTTCATGCCTTGGGTAGGCATTTTGTTTTCTTCATGCCCTGCATTTTGGCCGGTCCTTAAGGTGTATTGAGGGAGTAATTTTTCAAGTTTCACGGTAGCAAGTAAATTTTTAAGTCTGCCAACCACCACTTTATATTACTATGATTTTGACTTCAACTCTTTCT
Source organism: Quillaja saponaria (assembly GCA_029379385.1). Lineage (NCBI taxonomy): Eukaryota > Viridiplantae > Streptophyta > Magnoliopsida > Fabales > Quillajaceae > Quillaja > Quillaja saponaria. Next base: position 9,651,840 of record CM055611.1, on the reverse strand, counting down.
TCAACTAGATTAATTGATTTTCATTGGAATTAGTATCATTTTCATTTAGTAAGTATTTAAAAGTGTGAGTTTTAGTAAGTTAAAAGTATAGGTTAAAATTTAAGAGTGTTGAATAAGGATGTAAGAAAGGAGGAAAATTTGGATTAAGTAGGATTGATGTTAGGAAAATAACTCAAGTTTAAGATTAGTGATTGAAATATAATGAATATGAAAGTTGACAGTAATTGTGTTAATTTTGGGGGATAAGTATATATATATATATATGTGTGTGTGCATAAATATGAATGGAAGTAAAGCATGTCTTTAAGATGGTTGATAAAATATCTAAGAGGGACTATTTATAATGTAATGAATAAAATTTGGTATATTTAATCTAGGTGGTTAAGTGATTAATGAAAAAAAAAGCAAGGTTAAATTTTATAGGTTAGAAAAATTTGTTATCTTGGGTGTCATTGGGACTGAATTAAATTAAGAGTTCAAAAGAGAAAATGTAACTTAGGATCTTCAGATGATGTCTACAAAATTTCGTAACCTGGTTTCAAGTATATTTGTCAGTAGATCTTCTGGACTGCGGTTAGGTCAATGTAGGATTTTTTTAGTGTACTTAAGTCAGTCCGGGAGTCTTTGGCGGGGGTTGGAGTTGGAATTAGCTTAGGACCTCTGAATGAAGGTTGTTCCTAACATCTTGAAACACTGGACTGGAGAGTTTTGTAACTTAATTCTCAAGTAGGAGAATTCTATAAACATCGAAATCTAAGGTTGGCAACTAGTAACTTTTCGAGTGCTCTGTTTTTGTTTATGTGAAGAATCAAGTGAATTCTAGGCTGATTTTAGGAACAGTTTCTAAATAAGAAAGCTAGATAACTTGCTAAAGTTAATGTTTTAGCTTGGTTTTAGTAAATTTGATTACGTATGTAAGTAAAAATAAATATATATCTAAGGGGTTGTGAAATGTCTAGAAAGTAAACTTTAAATAATTAACTATACTAATATAAACACCCAAATAATGCATGTGATACCTATATAGAAAGATATACTTGTCTATTAATAAATTCGATAAACAGAATTAGATTTTCTTTTTACTAGAGAAAGTTATGTTTCAATTAATTTAGATAATGTCAGAGCTGTCAAAATCCTAGGTTTTGCAGAATTTGATGCAACTTCAAATAATAAGTTGCATGGATATACAAATCTAAAAAATTACAAATGATATACCATTATAAAGCTATATGTGTATAGTATTTAACATATTTTATGGAACTAGATTTGGAATTTTCTAGAGTAAGATATGACTGTTAAAGTAAACACTGGTCCAAACCTTAAGTTTGGACAATTTCAACATCTTTAACTCACTTGTGTTTTCTAACTTTTCTAATAGTTTCTTTCTACCCTATATATTATCAAGACATCTAAAATATATTTTAATTATCAACATTACCATATAAAGTATAATTTAAATTACTTGACATATAATAGCTTAAGAGAAAACTTTCATAAAGAAACCAATATAAGTTGATATATAAGCTTAGTAATTAAAAGGTTATAACAATAACATTTATGAACTAAATATTATTAGAAAATATAAATTTTAGTTCTGGACTCTAATATGGACTTGACGAAATGTAGCGAACGCAAGTGCAAGTTACGAATGGAATCAATTAAAGGTAAGTAGTTAATTGTTGCCTTTAGGGACTTGATTATTATATGTAATTATGTGTGTAATTAAATAAATGTGCAAGTGCTAGTGAGTTATTTGAATCATGCTTGTTTGAAATTATTTATGGTTGATAAGGGTCAACAAATTAAGATTTTTCTGAAAAACAATAGGTTTATTTCCGACATTAAGGTCCAGGTGGACCTAGGGCATTCTAAATTGAATTTCTGAGATATTCTGATTCTGTTTTTTTATCAATGTTTTCAAAATTGAGTACTCAACCTTAGTGAGATAGGATTATGTCAAGAGAATTAATTTGTTGTGCAGGGCGCGTAAATGCCCGGTAAGGGTGATACTATTGTGTGGAGCTTAGGGTTACTCATTTGCCTTTTGTTTGCTTTGTATGTTGTGATTGTTCTGATTAATTTGTAATTCTATGAATTATGTAAGTTATGAATTTATGATGACTACGAATGTGTATACATATTTTGAATTAAATCATGATGTTATTATATATGTTATATACTTGTGTTGAGTGATGCTAGTACCCTTTAGGTACGATTTTCTACTCATGGAGTCTATAGGACTCACCCTCTCATGGAATTTTTTTTTTTTAATAACAAGAGTTCAGTATATGGCGTCGCCGAGCTCGTGACCTGCTGACTAAGTACAAGCAAGTTATTTTTCCAGGATCTCAGACTTAAAGTTAAGGATGAAAGTTTGCAATCACACTAGAACTGTGAAGTGTCCAATTTTGTATGATGTAACAGTTTAGTTATTTAACTTTCTATTGTTATGTGAAATCAAGAAACAAATGTGCTTGTATTTTGGAGGCATGTTTAATAAATTTTTACTAAATTGTTATTTGTTCCATAAACAAACTTTTACAATGAACTTCTTTAATTTATTTTTATTCCTTAGTTAGGTCAAGAGTTGTGTTTATTACTTTGTTTTGAAGTCAGGGTTACAGAGAATTGGTTCTCTAATCCTCTAGCCAGTCATGTCTTCGTGAGGAGTATGACATTACATTAGAGTCTAACTTCAGGAACATACATTTTTGAAGTTTTATTTGGGTTTTGAATATCAAGAAATTATATATGGTTTCTTATTTTAGTTTATTGAATTGGTGTTTTGTTATAAAATCTCTTAGGAGAGTATGTAAAATTGGAAACTAGTTGTTATTCATTTTACATTTGTGTCGATATTAGTTACTTTTGTATAGCTTTGGTTACATATTTGATGTTCATATGATTATTAGTTTCATAAAGCCAATTGAATAAACTTTGATAATTTGTATTTTTGACGTCTAGTTTGCCTTTTTTGGAAATATAGCAATATTTTGAAAATGTGGATCACTTTGAGTGTTGGACTAAACTTGAAAACTTAAACTTTTAGAATCTTGGATATGATTACGCTTTAGATTTAAGAATTTGAAATAAAAGAATTAGTTTATGAGATTTTGATATGAAATGAGTTGTTTATGAAAAGTTAAGAGGAAACGATCCAAGAATATATAGTATTTTACAAACTTTTCCATTTTGTTTTGGAAAGTCATTTTATTAGAATATGTAATCCACTTGTGTTGTGGTGTTTGATATTTAGTTTGGAATAAATATTTTCAGATGCATCTTATATGGTTTTATGAGAAAATATAATTTAGTTTGTTGGAACTAGGTTTTTAGGAGGAAACCTTGTCAGAATATCATAGGTAATTAATAGCGGTGCTGTTAGTCTTGGTGCACCTTGGTTCAACCCTAGCTAGCAGGGGTGGTGCCAACCCCATGCTCGGCCAAGCACGTGGTTAAAATTGTTTAAATTTAATCAGGTTGATACAGATTTGGATGCCTTGTCAACAAGGCTAATGATGACCTTTGGGTTTTGTGCCTATTGGTTTGTTTATGACATTCTATCTTAGAATTCTCCTTATTTAATATTTTACAATTGTTTTCTGAATTAGATTTTCATCAAAAGCTTGTACCTATAATCTCATAAAAGATTCTATCAAGTAAGAGGTATTATAAAACATGTCATTTTATGTTTCTTGCCTCTTAAATTCTATATCTTCATAAATTTTAAATGAATCATTCTCATAGTTATTTTTATTATGTTTTTATGTCAGTCTTCTATAATTAGTTGTTTACTTGATTAGATGATTTTTGCTTAACTTGTTTAACTTTTGATGAGCTATGTGTTTATTTATTTTAAGAGATTTGAAATATACTTTTAGTATTCTATTTTTCTTTGTGAATTAATCATATTTGTGAAGTGAGTATTAATGATTGATATTATATTTTAGGATGTCAGTTGATGGTTTTATTCAAAGTTTATTGAATATTCTGAGCTATGAGAAAGAATGAAAAGAATGAATTTTTTTTTCTTTTTTTAAAATTGTGAAGTAATTTTGTAAAACTAGTATGGTGCATGAGTACCTTTGATATTAGCTTTGTAATCTAATAGGGTTGTATGCAGATAATACAATTTGGATGGATTCTTCTTATATCTAAATTGGTATTGCTTATTGATTATAATCTATTAGACTTGAATTATCGGGTGCATTGTTGGGAAAGAATTTTCTTTTGAATTCTTTTATTGTGAGGATTTCTGGGTTGATTTTGGTAAGTAGCCCTTAAGTTTTCAAGTTGATATATTTCTTGAGTTTTTGTTGTTGATTTGCTCATTTAGTAGGTGTTGCTCTTAGCAAAAAATTGTCCAAAGTGTGAGTTAATTTGTGGAACATCGAAATGTTTCAATAGATTGTTGTCATTAAATTTGACAACATTTTAGATTACTTGGTTAATGTTAATGAGTGGGGTATCTAGTTTGGTGATGCGGAAAATTTCAAGATAATTGTAGTTGGAAAAATGAGATAGTTAGGCCAAAGTATTAAGATTGTAAATCTTTTGGGATTCAATAATGTCTTGTTTAAAAACTGTCCAGCTAAGTGGTTTGATCTTAAAGGTAGAATTTGTAACATTAGCTTGCGGTTTTAATATTGGTATTTAAAATTTTTAATTGATAATTTAGGTTTGAATTTTATTTGGTAGTTCTTTTCTGGAATCCTTGTCTAGTGACATGATTTTCGGTTCCTAAAATTTGGTTAGAATGACAAGTTAGTTAGGGTCTATAGAATGTTTGCTAATTAAAGTGGTGGCTTACAAGATGTTTTGGTTGGCGTGAATGTTTCTTTACTAGATCATTTTCAATGATGGGATTTAGATTTTTTTAGTAATAGATCATTTTCAAGTTTAGGATGTGAAAATATACATTGCAGCTCTTAGGTTCCAATAATTTTAGTATGTTTGAACTTTTCTCTTTTTAATGATCGTTGAGGTGCATGCATTTTTATTTTGAGGTTTTAAATTATGTGGTTTAGGATTTTCATTAGTTTCATAAGATTAGATTTAATCAGTTTGATCTTGAGGTAACAGTTTAAACTTCGCTTAGGAAATTCAAATGCTAAATGATGACTTCTTGAGCAATTTGGGTTCAATACTCTTAGCACCATATTAGCGATTTCATTTTAAGTTAAACTAGTGAGCTTTGCGAAAACTAGCATTGAAAGAAAATAGTGCTAAACTATTTTTGGTAAACTAAAATAAATGTGTTTCCTTGAACATTCTTATGATTTAGTATGGAAAGTTTTAAGAGATTCAATGTTTGTTAAATGAGCATATCTTGTTTCAAAACATCAAAAAATTTGTCATATGTTTGTTCCGACCATATGTTGTATTTGCCACTCACTGAGCTTTTTAGTTTTGCAAATTCTTGGCCTAAGTGTATCTTCATTTGAGATTTAATGCTAGCCCTTTTTTCCACTAGAACTTGATATTTTGTTTTTCTGTTAGTGTTGCTCTGCAGTTACACTAGATTTTGGGAAGGTTGTTATCTATTTCTTTTTCTTTTTCTTTTTCAAATTGTTTTGTTGTCTATTTCTCATACTTTGATATCAATTTGAGGCTAGCTTAAGCTGAGATGAACCTTCTCTTACCTTGTTTCTCACCTCCAGCCATGGCTCGAGTTTTGGGTTGTGACAATTTTGAATGGCAATGATACTGTACTTTGGATATTACAGTAGTGCTAGAAATTTTTCCAAAAGAAAGACGGCCGCATTATGTATATGAAGGGGGCTTTTAGGCTTACATGCATTCAAACAATATTAATAAATTGCACACTTGTCAAGCGTATTAACCCATATTACTCACTTGTCAAAGTAGTATCAACCCATATTACTAGTAAGTCATATTCGTCAAAATTGTGGCCAAAACAGCTATACCAGTTCTCGCCGGGTCCAAAATATAGGTAAGCTAAGCTGGGTCTGGTTTAAAAATATGGACATATAAAAAATATTCACGTCATGTTTAAATAGTTTGGGTAAAAATATTCATATCATGTTGAGCAGAGTGGGTTTTGACCAAATTGTGATAATGCTCCATAAGGGTGAATTTTAAAAATAACACATTGTTTGATGATTGTATTTTAGGATAATAAATTGTAGTCGAGATTATTATAAATAAGGAAAAAACAATAAACAAGAAAATGTTACAATAATAAATACATATGTAAAAATCCAAATAAAATATAATGCTTCTTCACTCTATTCACCAAGTCTTCTACTAACCAAAATAATGATGTTCGTGATAAATTTCTCCAAGAGTTTGTTTGGATACTTGAAACTATCCTACCAATTCAACAGAGTAATTAATGTAGCATTTCTGAAAAAGAATCATGATCATAACCTACGTGCCAAATGAAATCCTATCTAACCAAAACCATGTATAGCCCACATAATCCAACTGCCAGATGCAAAGCCATGTGTAAACTATGTCCTCATTTTTCTTTCCATTTAAGCAGATGGTGGTAATAAAGACAAAGGAAAAGGATAAAAAGAAAATGGGTGTTTTCTTTTTCTTATGTTTTCTTTTTCTTATACCGATTGTTTTTGACAATTGGTCTCCTCTTACGAATTAGAATTTCAGTTAATGCAACAGGCTTCAAGAAGTCAAGGACAATTTATAATTTAAAATAAAGTGGTATCAGTTTAAATTGAAAGAAAAATAAGGAAATTGCTAGTCGCGCAGTACTTTAAAAGGTGATGTGCAATTGACTTTTTTTTCATTTTTATCTATTGAGTGGTGTCCAGACTGGTGGTGGAGTTAACAAATTTTATCAATGGAATCAAAAAATTTATACTTAATATAAAATTAATTAGTTAGTTTTAAACTCATTAATAGAATTTTATAAAGATTTTTTTTTTTTTTTATAAATTTAATTGATATGCCAAAAGTTATATCATGAAGATATTACATACAAATATTCAGTTTCATTTGATATTGCTTAAGATTTTATAAATATTTTTATTTTATTTTATTAATGTTATTCTAAATAGTTGTACTAATGGTTAAGAATATGTACTTGCTTTATTGATTTACCTGGCTCAAATCCTTAAGAGAGGCAATGAGAGTAAAAAAACTTCATAAGTTTCTTAATCTCAACATGGTTAAACTATTTATTATTATTTTTGTTTCCCAGGTTTCCCCAAAGGCATCGAGGGTTGTAATTTGCTTACCATTGCGACTAATCACCTTTGGGTTAAACTACTTATTATTTAGTCCTAAACTACTTATTAGTCGAGATGGACACAAAACCAAACAAAAAATATTTAATTTTCTATTATTTAATATATAAAAAACTAAAGTTAAATTATTGATAAATTACTTATTTTCCTTTAAATTAGTTAGAATGAACTCATTAAAAAATTATTTTAAAAGGTCTAATTATAGATAACATAATGGTTCAAAATTGTTAAAAATTACAAAAGAAAAATTATTTTTGTTATAACCTGATATTGTAACGTTTAGAAAATTGGATGTAATAACGTTAAATTTAAGGTAATGTGTAAATTTTAACTATAAAATAATCATAAGTAAACAAATTAATTAAATAATAATAATACAATTAAATATGTTATAAACCGATATTTTTAGTGTGTGTTTTAAAATTTTGTGTACAACTTATTAATCAAAAGTAGATAAAATTATGATCAAGTAAATTAAAGTGATAAAATGATAAATGTGTATATATATATATATAGATATAGATAAGCACTTTATTTTATAATTCTTGACTTTGACCAACTAAATTGAATAAATGAATATCTATACATTTATATATAACTTAAGTTTAAACACACACAACACAGTTAAACTTTATTATTAAATTTATCTTATGTAAATTTTAACTAAGTGTGAGATGGGAAAGAGAGTTAATTATATAAGTGTACATATATATAAAGTAAGGAAATTTATAAATCATAAGTTTTTTAACATTGACTCTTTGACTATCAATTTCTATTTGTTTGTTTTCTTTTCCTTTCAGTCCACCTCCTCATTCTTCTTTATTTTTCCACCTGAGATCCTTCTAGTTGTTATAACCCGAGAGTTTAATGTACGTGTTAGGATGTCGTATGTGAATGATTGCGACCAAGTGAACAACAATTTTTTTTTAAATGTGAACTAAAAATAAATAAATAAATATTGAGATATATATATATATAACACTTACAACTAAGAGTGATTTAAAATCACAATTTTTACATGCTGACTTTGACTTGAATTTTTATTGCATTCTTAAGCTTTTTATTTCTCTTTCTTTTCTTGCTGGTGGCAGACGTTCCTTCCTTCTTCCACTTCCTTCACCGCCATAGATGACCCTAGAATTCTTTGCACTTTTCCCTGGCTCAGCCAAAAAAAAAAAAAAAATTCAAGTACTTAAGAGTTACCACCTTTTCTCCTTCCTTGTGGTAGTTGTACCTCAGTTGTTCAGCCTTGTAGGAGGGTTATGGAGGAGCGTTCAGCAGCTGACTTTGCCCTGTTCCAACTTGTGTTGTCAGCCATGGGGCTACTGTCTAGTGCAAAATTAGAGAAATGAAATGATATTTAAACTTTAAATGCAAGTTATGGCTTACGAATCATCAAACCCCCAATCTACGTGAACATATATAAAGCATGAGTGTGGTATTGTTAGGAGTAAGTAAACAGATGTTATGAGAATTGTTTTATTTTTCCTCCATGTATCTTGCTGGTCGTGCCTTATTTCTTCCTTCTCTATTTTGCCTTAGGCTGGCCTGTGAAACCTTCCTCTTTGCAGTTGAATGCAGCAGCTTGGTGAATAGCTTTCTAGTGACATCTCCTTCTTGGTCATTCATTGAGACAAACTAGTTATAAAATAATGAATAAAACTTGGTTGAATTGATATTAGAAAGTGTCAACTTTAGCTCTTGATTGATTCTAAATCACTAATACAACTTTGAATTTAATTGGATTAGGGGTAATGTTAGTGAATTAGTGTTGAAGTGAGGAATATGAATTGGAGTTTGAAAGTGTTGGAAAATGAGAGTTAAGTAGATTTTGAAAGGGTGCAGAGGGCAGATTTCGTGAGTAATAGAAACTCAGTATTTCGAGTGTCTTTGGCGAAGAATTAAATTAAGAGTTCAAAAGATGAAATGTAGCTTATAGTCTTGGAATGTTGGCTGCAAAATTTTGCAGCTTGGTTCCAATTATGTTGTTAGTTATAGCTGTTAGACTCTGGCTAGGTCATGCAAGATTTGTAGTGCCCTGTTTTTGGTTCACGTAAGGAATTGAGTGGGTTCAAGACTAATTTCAGAAAACGTTTCTGAATAATAAAGATAGATATACTTGTCTATTTATAAACCCAACAAACATAATTGAATTTTGTTTTTCCTAGAGAAATTTATGTTCAATTAACTAAGGTAAGGTCAGAGTTGTCAAAATTTTGCCTTTTGCAGAATTTAATGCAACTTCAAAGAATAAACAGTATTGATATACAAATCTACAAATTACAAATTATATATCATTATAAAGCTACATATGTCTAGTATTTTATAAATTTTACAAAACTAGATTCAGAATTTCCTAGACAAAGATATGACCGTTAAAGTGAATACTAGTCCAACCCAAGTTTGGATAGTTTCAACATTTCTAGCTTACTAAGTGTTTTCTATCTTTTCAAACGATACATAAAAGTGATTCGTACCTACTTTAATAATGACCTCTAATTTAAGATTCTTAAATGAAAGTTAACTCAACAATATTATGTGAGTGCTTTACTGAAACATATATTTATGCTTCTTAATTTTTATTTATTTTATATAAAAAATATTTAAGTTTAATAATAATTAAGATTTTGCTGCTTATGCTTCGTATATGTATTTTTTTTTTCCTTAAAAAGATATTGACCAATAATTTTATTTAAAAACATATTTATTCTTTTCCTCCTAAAGATTAATTTGTTGCCTCTAATGAGCGAATTGCAACGAAAGAGGGATAAATACTAATTCCAACACCATATGAATGAAAAAAGACCTTGTGATGTAAGAGAGAACACTACGAAGCACATATCCGGAAATCTCAACCAAACAAAATGAAGCAAACTTCTTTTTTTTTTTTTTTTGGTATATTAGGAGTGCTTGAACTTAGCACTAGGGATAGGGGAATAGGTACCAACCGCTTGAGCTAAGCTTTTTATGGTAAAAATGGAACAATTTGCCCAACTAGAAATGATAACAAGCCTAACTTTAGCAAAAAAGCAAGTCACAAAATCAAATCACAATTTATATTATTTTTTACATATAAATATATTTATTATAAATAATAATAAACGAGCTAGCTTGAATTTCAAAAAATGTGCTGAATTGTTAACAAATAATTCACAAATTAGCTCAATTCATTGCTCACACCTATGTACAACACGAACCTAGAAGACTTAAATAATTCTATCTCCAGTCATTGAAAATTGGCATGATTATGTGATCGTGCTTACTTTTAATCCATTTTCAGTATTCACCCCTAAAATTGATTACAACGTTAGTGTAGCAGCAATTAATCAAAAAAATTTGAAATGGTTCTATTTTAGAATTATGAAGAGCATCTGATGTACTTCTAGCTTTTGAGGAGTATTATCCATAAATCTAATACTCTTTTCTTTTATTCTTCAGAATGTTATTGCTTATTTTAGGAGTGGTTTTGGTTCAATTCAGTTTGATTTTTAAGAATATATGTAATCGAACCAAAAATTTCAGCTGAAATTGGATTTCAATTAATTCAATTTTTAGTGCAAATGAGCATTTAAACTGAACTAATTTTAATTGAATCGGCTTGGTTCACTTAATTTGGTTTTTTGGGCTTAAATATTGGACTTAATTATTCGGCCTAAAATAAACATATTTACATATATATTTTTTGTTAAACGTATTTTTTTATTATTATTTGACCCATAAAATAAGATTTAGATATTGTTTTTTTTTTTCCAAAAATATAAATATATTAGATTGGCCCACTTAAATTAATATTAATTTATTTTTCTATAAAGATATAATTTAGGTTCGATTTCGGTTAAAACCGAAGAATGATAGAAATTGAACCGATAATTTTGGTTTTAGTTAATTAAAAACTGCAAATAAATTTTATTAAAAATAACTGAACCAAACCAGAAAAAAAAAAACATCAATTTTGATTCCATTTTTTTGTTATTACCAAAATATTCCCACCCCTAGCTTTTTTATCACATTAAAGACGAACCTGTATAAAATTAGTCAAAATAGAACAAAAAATGTACAATGTCACCTCCATGTAAATAGTCAACACAAACTATAACCAACATTACAGCAGACACCTACTCGTGATTATCAACCAGCTTCACTCCTCGACCGAAATCCTCACATGTTTTCATGTAAGGAAAAACAGAAGTTATATCAACTTTGTTCTTAGCATTGCAATCTGACTTGGGAGGGTGATGAAAACAAGGTTCCATAGACAAGGCTTGCTGACAAAGTTTGGGGATCTTTTCACCCCACGATCTATACAGAATCCATGGCTTCAAACCTCCTAATCCCTGAGCCACATAGCCGAAAGTAGACTTAGAACTAGTCACCAACACATCACACAAACTTAACAAATATATTTCCGACCATGCCTTCATGTTTTGTATGTTATCAGCAGGTTTTTGTTTCCCTTCATGACTTGCCTGATAAACTTGTATAATCTCCCCAGTAATGGTTGGTTTCCTCCAATACAAATTCGTTAAATTTTCAGCATATTCTGAATGTAAAGATGCTACAAAAACAGATTTGAAGGTTTGGTTTTTCGTTGGAGAGGGTACTGATTTTCTCGTGTCTAATTCAGGCAGCTAACTTATTATTTAGAGTACACTCTAAAATTGAAGCCATGATAGTTTGATATGGAGATTGTCTAGTGTTAAATACTCTTATTTGGAGGCCAACCTTTTCATCTGCCTTGGCCAAGTTAGCATCATAGAAGCTGCTGATTAGTCTCCATGCCTTATTTGATGGGTGAAAAAGGTACCGTCCCATATGATGGAATATAGTCCCTTTTTCAGGGAACATTTTGCTTAGCTCTTGCTTGAAGTATGGGGTCATAAAAAGAGAAGGGGCAAAATATTGATCTGAGAGGAACATCAATGCTGGGATTTTTTGGAGAAGATCTTGACCATGATCACAGTGAAAAAGCTTATCATGTCCACGACTGGGTTGTAGATTAAGATATAAAATAGATGGTAAAACCCATTTTGAAGTGTTAGTCATGTTATCCTGCACCAAGCTTTCATATGTTTGAATATGTTTGAGGTAACTCGTAGAGAGAATGTTCTCAGGGAATTCCCATGACGAATTTGGAAATGGCTCGCAAAACAGACCAGCCATATCATGCCGGAACTCAACAAGTAGAACTCTATCTGTGAGGACAGCATAAAGAAATACTGAACTGAGGCTTACCATCCTGTTCCCTAAGCCATTGTAACCTTTCCAGACAACTGTACTTACACCTTGTGGTAAAACTGATTTTATTATTTTTTATAAGCCTTGTCATTGTTTTGTTATAGGATTTGCTATGAGGTCCACACCGTTTATGAAGATCTTCATAGTTGCGAAGTTTGGATATCAGATAGGGAGAGGGCTTATGGGGTGAAGCTTTGCGGTACAAGTAAGACTGATACCTGCTTATGCATGTTCCTTCATCAAATCCTGGGGCTAGAAGTCCACCAAGCAGTTTTTCCATAGGAACTCTGGTAATGGTAATTGGAAATGAATCAACTTTAGTACCCATATATGATTCATTTTTTAAACCTGTAATAATAGGAAGATAGGAAATCAGAAAAAAGGTAAGAACTAAAGAAATTAATGTAGTGTACTACTAAAATTGCACACATATGTCCTTTGATGCAAAATTTCTGAAATTGAGTTGAAATATTAATGAGTCAATGTAACTGTTACACCAAAAAAAGGACAAAACGCTTAGCAAGGTGTTGACAGTCCCTGAGTTGTGCTAGAGAAAACAAAAGATTTTTAAGGATTAAACAAATTCAATAATCCAGCCATACATGAGTTGTACAAACCTTTACAATAAATCATTACACGAAGTGTAGCACTGGAGTGTCAAACATCAGAAAAAGAGAATCAGCAAATGCAGCTTCTTCTGTGATGCCCCTAACATATACCCTTTTCTTTTCTGTACTCTCTCTTTTTGAAAATGAATACAATTTTCTAGTGTTTCAAATACGCAGCTGCAAGTATTTGAGAAGTTGTTTCATTCTGGAAAAAAATTCCTCTCCAAATATTTTGATAAATCTTATGAAGAAAAAAACAAGAAAAAAAATGGAAACATTTATGTGCTAAAATTATCCTGTAGGTTTAATTTCTTAAGATACATTTGAACTGATTAAATATGGGAATCCAATCCAGCTCAATATTATCCATTTAGTTTCTTCATTGGGATCCAAGCAATCAAAAAATAATTTCTACTATTTTACAAACAACAGAAGATACATTTTTCAAAAAAGAAATCTCAATCTTCTATTCAATTTTCCAGGACATAAAAAAGAAAAAAGAAATGGTCTCTCTTACCTGAACTTGATGCTGTAATGTTCTGACTTCTTCCTTCCGAGACCTTACTAGCGGGAACATTTTGAGGTTTTCCTTCTCCTTCCAAGACCTTGCTAACTGTAACATTTCGAGGTTTTCCCTCTCCTTCCAAGACTTTAGTAGCTGTAACATTTCGAGGTTTTCCTCCCTCTAACACATTAGTTTTGTATAGTCCCTTTCCCTCAAATAGACCCAAGTTTGAGATTTGGTACATCAGCAAAGCACCCATAAGTAAACTAGGCAACGCTATGTAATATACAATCGAGACCCTTCTATTGGACCTCAGCCCCAGTATCTCCATGGTGAAATTAAAGATTTCCATGATTTTCTACCTACCTGTATCATTAAGAAACAACCAAATTATGCTGGGTATCAAATTATTGGCAAAGAATATTTAGATTAAAGTTGCAGTTCATGAGCATCAAATATGAACTAAATGTAAACATGGTAAATATGCCTTAATTCTGGTAACTGAGCTCGTACATAGAGTGAGTGATAATACAGGATCAGAGAATAATATTTGCATTCACAGATCTATTTGAGGAAGAAGGAAAAAATAAAAATTAAATTCCTTTTTGGGTATGAACTTTGATAAGTTTGTCATTCAGATCAGTTCAATAGCCCAGAAAATCCAAGAGGAGTCTAAACCCACAACTGTCAAAGAAGAAAAATACAACCCATGAATGAAAGTAAAAAGAACAATGTCGGCTTATAACTCTTACCTCAAATCCCTGAAAAGAGAAATCATCATCTTGGTCTTCTTTGATGCTTCGATCCGTTGAGTACTTTTCCAAGTTTCGATTCCAATAACTTCGTTTGACTATGGCTAGCATGCCCTTAAGAAAATCATATGATTAAGTATATTAATATTAATTGGACTAATCTTTTCTACAACGTCGCTGAATTGAAGTCCACCTACGCCCTGTCGGCACTGGGCACCCGGCACTCGGCACTCGGCGGTCGTCCATTAGAGTAGCCCATGCGTTTTGCTATAATAGTATTTTATTTATGTCTTTATAGTCAAAAAATAGAAAAGCAAGAAAGGGAAAATCGAAGAGTGATTCTTACGCCAAATCTGAATGAAAGATTTAATATTTCCTCTCTCTCGAAGTGTATATATATATTTTATAAAAAATTAGAATGATTGGATGTTTTCACACAGAATATTTGAATGTTATCACACAATGTTATATTTATCCATTTTGCTAAACATGGAAGTTTTATTTTTTTTTAAATAATGGAATTTATAATTTTTTTGAACTCATGAATATGATAAAGAATATTTTATAAATAAATAAAAATGTAGTTGATTGGCTTATTAATAATAGAAGTGTTTGATTGGTTGATCCAAAATATAAAGGCAACTAAATATTTAGATTTTTATGATATATCATGACATAAAGTTTACTCAATTTTGTAGTATGATATGTTACACTAGTTTTTATGACTTGATTTACATAAAACAAAAAAAGTTACAACTCTCTATCACCTTACTTAAGTTTAAGTAATAGTACAATTTAAATAATATACTATTTTGTTGTTACTCAGCACATTAGTTTTTTTGTCCTAATTTTTAACATTATGATCTTATCATTTTAAAAATACATTGCAAAATTTTTAGTTAAAAGTATTTGATTATCTTATTAGAAATTACATGTTGTCAGCAAAAGGGAAGAAATATAACTTTTAAAACCACAATTGTGATTTGAAAAGAATAAAAAATGGTAGGTATATGTTTGTGTTTAGCATCCAATCCAAATCATAATTCTTTATTTTATTAGGGCTCCTAATTATTTTCTTTAGTTTTCTCTATTTTAACATTTCCTTAATTAATATCATAATTGTTTAATATTAATCTTATTAATTAGACAAATCTAATTAGTGGTTGAATTAGACCCATGCCTCTTCAATATTTGATACAACAAAATAATATAGGTTCATAGAAAAGGAGAGAATATATATAGAGTATGGGATGGTTTGGTGTCTCATTTTTTGTTCCGTCAATAATAATGAGACACACCATTAAAATTTACAATTCCTAAACTAACGAGGTTAACAATATTCTTTGTTACAGAAACAATATTTCTATATATTGTTCAAGTTCAAATCCCACTGAAAAGATTGAGGGTTGTCATTTATAAAAGAAAAGTGTATGCCAATTGAATTGATAACTAATATCATACAACACATGCCTCAGGGCAAACAACACATCACACATGCCGAAATTGGTGTACAAAACATATGGATCTTATGCCCAATTGAATACAGACATGAAGACAGAAGGGAAGAAAAAAAAAAACAGAGAGAAGGCTCAACTCCACCGCACAGTCTCTAACAATCCGAAGAGGTAGCTCCCATTAGAGAGCAACCCTGATGCTCCATGATTTTCAAGTCGACTTATCACATGCTAGGAAAATTGCTGTCTTTGTTACAATAAAATGAGATCCAAAATCAACAATAACCTCCACTCCATCCCCACCATCAAAATTTAATATCATGCCCTGCCATTGTTGATCTTCCTGTGAGGTCAATACCTTTACCTTTCCTGGATTCAAGATCTGATTGGTGCCCTTTGTGTGGTTAATGACACAAGCAAGATATTCGGATGGAATGTTGTCAATGGAAGATGAATAAGCAACATAAGCCATGATTCCTTTCAAACTACCTTCAACAATTTGAGGCAATTCAAAATATACTGAAGGTCCTTCATCCTCATAGATGAACCAATCAAAGTAATCATTGGTAGGGAGAACAAAGTCACCAATCCCACTAGCAGACTATTCCTGTACAATAAACACAGTCATAATTTTACTTGGAGGAATGTAGTGTGCACAAACCCTGAAAGTTGTAAGTAAACCATATACAAAATTTGGATGGCCATCTGCGGGTCTTTCCAAGACGGTAGACCCAGAGGAGGAAAAAGCTTAAACAAACAAAACATAAATAAAGAACAGGATTTGACAAAAAATTCTCAATGGTCCCTTGAGTATACATTAATGTTCTATTTTTCTTGTCTGCTGGTACTTTAGTGTTATAATCAGCAATATTTGATGGTTATTTTTTTTACATATGCCAATTATATATTTGCACAAAAAGCCTCATAGCTTACACATTTTGATAAATATGATCCCATTTAATGAGTTTGAACAGTGTACAAAGTGGTGAATATCACCTCTGATCAAACATAAACAACCTGGTCAGTTAAAGCAACTTAATGTAGAAAATAAATAAATAAATATTAAAACTTAAAAGTTAACTTGTATATTCAACTAAAACTAGAATGACAGACATTGTTTAAATTCTATTTCTACTGAATATTAACTAGAAACATTTGTTGCTTTCAGTATAAATGTAATTTATTTTTAAACCATATGTCGCTAAAAAGTTAAGGAGATGAAAGAAACCTGTAGGATGCTGTGTGAGAGGGTAGTGATGATTTTGTTGGAACCTCCCATATGAATCATAAGATAGTTCGACAAATTATTTGATTACTTGAATGGCAGCTTTAGGTATTTCTGATGTTTTTTTCAACAATTTTCTATTTAATGTGGATAAGGCATTGAAATTTCTTGCTAAATGTCTAGCTGGTCGGAGCTTTAAGCCAAATTAAACATCCCTAGCTTTCCAAACTTTGGAAGGCCACTGAATGTTGTTGATGGAAGACTAAGGAAATATTCATTCCTTAGATTCAAAGAAACCAGAGACGAAAGGCACCCAAATGAGGAAGTAAGGGACTGTGGAGCATCTCTTGGTGACAGCCAAGACAAAATGAGTGAAGGAAACACATCACGTGAAGGTCCTTGATAGCCACATAGAGACAGATATCTGATGCTCTGAGTTTATGATTGAAAATGGCACTTGAGATATATTAGTGTTAGTTGCGATTAGAGTTGTCAAGGATTCCATCTGGTCCAAGTCCTCTTCTGATCTTTCTATTTTTGAACAGCCAGAAAGAATGAGAGTTCTGAGAGACTTCAACTTATAGAAACTTAATGGCAAATTAGAAAGGCTCTTACAGTCTCTAAAGTTTACCAAAACAAGACTATTAAGATCCCCAATGGATTCGTGCACCATGGACAATCTTGGACAGTATTAGAGTATTAACTTCTCAAGATTTGGAAGATATGAAAAATCAGGGGTTTGGGGTAGATAAGATGAATGATTCAGATTTAGGAGTTTCAGCTTCTTCATTAACTGTAAGAAAAAGAACATAAACAACAGAAAATAAATTAGAGAGAAAAGACAACAAAAGATAGAAATTTCAATGTTACTATGTTTCATGTCAAACAGTCAAAGTAAATATGATACAGAAAAATATATTAAATTGTACCTTGCCTTCCAAACAAGTTTGAGATTGCTATATCTTAAGTGCAACTAAACATCCCAAGTAAAGGTCCTCTGGTATGCTTTCTAAAGGAAAATTATGCCAACAAAGCCATCTCAAGTCTTTCGAAAGATATTCATATTCACCAGTAAGTTTAACATGACCAAGTTGAAGCAATCTGAGTCTCTTCACCTCCTTAAAGGCTTTGCTATTGAAACTCACTTTGTCTAGTCTGGGAACTGTCAGAGAGATTCCTTCAATAACTTTTGTTCCCTGCCATCAAAAGGTACACGATATATATATATACTAGCACTACAATGATGTAGTATACTGATTAGTCATTACATATTCCTCATATATCGAATATTGGATCAATTTCTTACCCACTCTTCTTGTATATATTGTTCGCACTAGTAATCAGCATGATTATAAATATAAAAACATAGAGCAATAAATACAGAGAAAGTTATTCTTACAGTACGTTTTGTTAACACATCAAGCACGTCTTCATGAAACCATAATCTACAAAGTTCCTCAGGTGCCCTTGCTGATTTTTCAAGAACAATTTCTCTTCCCGTGTCTTTAAGCAGGTCATGCATAGTGAGTTTGTTTTTCTTGTCAACAGTTATAAGGCACCTTTCCATGAGGACACTTATTCTAATTTCTGCATAAAATCCACAACCGTCCAATATTTTTACCACATCATTTCTGTTCACACCAATAAAGAAACATGATATATCAATGAATACATCCTTTATTTCATCATCGCTTAAACCATAAAAACTTATTTTTTTAACTTCTTCTGAACTTGATCATTAGGAGTTCTTTTTAATTTCTCCAATGTACTTTCCCATTAGCCCAGAACTTCAAGAGCCAGTGGAAGTCCTCCAGAATAGGCAACCACATTCCCTGAGAGTTCTATGAAATCTTCTTTAGGTTTTTTTTCCTTAAAGGCGTGCCAGCTAAAAAGCTCAAGAGTTTCAGTTACATCCATCACTTTCATCATCTATACTTCATCCACATTAAGCACATTAAGCAGATGCTCATCTCTAGTTGTAATGATAATTCTGCTCCCTGGACCAAACCAGTTACAATTTCTGGCTGACGCATTTAGTTGCTCCAACTTATCTACATCATCAAGTACAAGAAAAACCTTTTTCTGGTGAAGTCTTTCTTTAAGAATAACGGTTCCCTAATCAACACTACATATTCTCATCTTGTTTGTTGGGAAGACATCCTAAACAAGTTGTTCTTGTAAGCGAATATGGCCATTTTCCTGCCCTCAAACCTCCCTGACATTTGCAAGAAAACTTCTACCCTCAAACTCGTGATGAATTTCATTATAAATGGCTTTTGCCATGGTTGTTTTACCAATTCCTCCCATCCCCAAAACCCCAATCAGACGAACATCAGCTGATACAATATTTAATAATTGAATTATATCACGCAATCGAGATTTTATCCCAACTGGATGTTCAACTACAAATAAATATGCATTGTGTAGTCTTCTTGAAATATCTGTGACAATAGTACTGACTATCTTCGCCTCGTGCCTGTTTCTTAGGATTCAAAAGAAGGGAAAATTTTATTGAACCGTGTGATTAAAAAAATTAAGGGAGAGTGAAACAATTTTGGCCAATATGTACCTATAAAATAGTTTCTTTAAGACCTGTCTGACAAGATTTCCATTCTATTTCTTTTAGGGTCCTTTGTGATAAGCAATATTAAGACAAACATCATATATATAGATCCATGGTAGACAAACACATGAAGCAACTCAGCAAGCATTATATTAGTGCAACATAATCAATAAATATTAGTGGGAAATGGTTACCCGCCATTTAGTTCCCATACAAATAATTTGCAGCTTCTCTGAGTGCTTCCCTCCAATTCAACACTTTATCTTTCTTCTATGATGCGAGACACCATTGGAGTTTTTTAAATGCTTTCCCAAAATTACCAGTTTGTTTCCGTACATCTTTTGATTCCATACCATTGAATATAGGTATAACCGTCAGCCCAATAGTTTTTAGGAACTCCATAATTTTCACCAATTCCTGCAAACACCATCTGTAATCAGTTTAATTTATAGAGAGAACAACGACACTAATTCTAGACTCTTCAATTACTTTCAACAGTGCTCGTGAGATGCCATCTCCCATTTGGAGCACCTCCTCGTCTATGAAAGTGATAATTCCGGCATTGGATAGTGCGGTGCCGAGAGGACACGTGAAACCAAATCAAGTGTCTGCGCCACTGAAACTCAAGAACACGTCGTAAGTCATCATCGACGTCCTTTCGGCTTAAGATTCTTTTTTTTTTGTGCCAAGTGCACTAGAAATAGGTGCTGCAACTACCCTCCACGCCTTCTTCATCCACAATTCTTTGAAGTTGAAGTTGAAGTTGAATAAAAAATGACGGGAATTGAACAAGTAATTCAGGCACTGCAACTGAACTTATTCTGTAAATTTAAGAAAATGAAGGGATGCTGTAGTTGTGTGTAATGCTGATCAAGTCAACCCGGTCAAGTAGTACTTGTTAAGAACTGTAGTTTAAAAAGTGGAGGTAAAAAAGAATATGGAATGGAATGATTTCAAGTTAAGACCAGGTCTTATACGTAAAGTTTAATTTGTCTGGCTTAAAACAGTTTTTATGAATTTTCTCTAAGATACAATGAAGCACTATGTACGTTGTTCTGCAATTTGAACTTTTGAAGAACAACTCACAAACACTTATATAAAGTTTTTGAATTATTGTTCTCTATTGTTTCTGTTGTAAGCAATATAGAGAATTTGTCAAAAACTATTTAAAAGAGAAGATGAGATATTTCTACAACAATTTATGCCTTTTGGCAATTGGATTATGACTTTTGAACTAATAACTACTAGCAGTTACAACTCCTAGGTTGTTATTTGTCTAATTTCTTGCAACTTTTCATTTCAAATCTTAACTTATCAAAAACAAAACACGCAAAAAAAAAAAAAAAAAGGGTAGCGAAGTCTATGCATAAATAAAGATGTCTTTTGGACTTGAATCTTTACTTCGTGAAAATACATCAATGTTAAGCAGAAAAGTAAGGTAGATTAAACTTTGAACCATCAATCCTATATGTCTAATTGGATATATCTCACACATAAAACTTCATTTCATATAAGCATTTAGAAGATTACCGACACCTTTAAGGTCATGTGTCTTTGTATCTTATTTCATGAATGCTCTAGATTCAAGTCCTTGATCTCGACAAAAACAGCCTCACTTTACATTAACTAGGTAGACTTATCAAGTATGCTTTGTAACTTTAGCATACCAAGTATATTTCCTTTATAAGTCTATTAAGAACTTAATGTTCATCCTACACCTTATCATTAGGTTTACCAAGCACACTTTCTGTGGGATGGTTTACTTAGTGCTTGCAGTCACGTCTAATGAAGTATTTTGTCTCATTGAACTTATGACTTGTATTTAGCAAGCGATAAGTTGAGTTTCCTTCATTGGTAACTAATATATGTGGACTTAAGACCCATCCCTTGTGATGTTTCAATCACTTTTTCTCTTGCAAGCCCCTTGGTCAAAGGATTCGCTAGATTTTCCAAAGATTTTACATATTATATTGTAATTACTCCATCAGGGATTAGTTGCCTGACAGAGCTATGTCTCAATCCTATGTGTTTTGATTTTCCATTGTTGACATGATTATAGGCTCTTGCTAGTGTTACTTCATTATCACACCTTATTGAAATAGGTGCCATAGGCTTTAGCCATAATGGTATTTCTAACAAGAGATTTCTTCACCATTCAGCCTCTTTACCACTTGCAGCTAAAGCTACAAATTCAGATGCCACGGTAGAATATGTAATACATGTTTGTTTCTTGGATGCCCAAGATATAGCACCCCCACTAAGGGTGAATATCCAGCCACTAGTTGACAAAAAATCATCTTCTCGATTTGTAACCCAACTAGCATCGGTACATCCGTCTAAAACTCTTGGATACCCTTCATAACATATGCCATAGTTCATAGATTTTTTTCAAGTACTTTAAGACTCTATGAATAGCGTTTCAATGTTCATTGCTTGGACAACTAGTAAATCTACTAAGTTTTCCAACAGCAAATGCTATGTCAAGCCTTGTACACGTCATGGCATGCATTAAACATTCAATTGCCTTTGCATATTCTAATTGGGAAATTGCTCGACCATTATTTCAAGTTATTTTGTACTATTATCAAATGGCTGTGCTATCAAAATGTCCAAACTTCTTTAACACTTTCTCAATATAATGAAACTGTGTTAACAGAAGACCATCATTATTCCTAATAATTTTAATAACTAGAATAATGTCTGCTTCACCCATATATTTCATGTTAAATTTTGTAGATATAATCTCTTTAGCATTTTGTACTTGTTCTAAATCAACTCAAAAAATTAACATATCATTCACATATAAACAAATTATATACCTTCACCATTAAAAAATTTACCATAAACATATTTATCGGATTCATGAATTTTGTAACCATGTGAAAGAACTACTTGATTGAACTTTTGATGCCATTGTTTTAGTGCTTGTTTAAGCCCATATAAGAACTTAACCAATTTACATAGTTTGTGTTCTTGAACTTTAATTCGACATTTAGAAATGTTTTTTTTACACCCATTTGGTGAATATGAAGTTTATATATAGAAGCTATTGCAAGTAGAACTCTAATGGTGGCTATTCTTGCTACATGAGCATATGTATCAAAATAATCTACAACTTCTTTTAGTGTAAAATCTTTAGCCACCAATTTTGCCTTGAATTTAAGGTCAAAGAAAGAAGGGAGACTTATTGCCTGATTTATGGTAATCATTTCCTAGCAAGGAAAATGTAATGTGATGATATTTTTCACTTTGAGATAATAGGATGAGAAAACAAAAGACAAAAGAGAATCATAAGTCATAACAGTATACTACATGCAAGATTGTAAACAAAAAGGTAAAATAACTACGACAATATATAACTTGATTAACAAAAGACGAAATCAAAACATATTTTGTTCTAACCATTTTTCAAAAACAAAAGTTAATAAAACCCATGCATGTAAACATCCCCAATCTATAATTAGGGAGTTCCCATTACAGAAAATAGAAATAGAAGATGCTACAACTTCAAACCACTTATCTTGAAAATTAGCAATATAAAAAAATGCAAGCTAAGAAAAATACAATATCATAATCCTACCTCAGGAAGAGAATAATTATTCAACCATAATTCCCCTGGAACAAAGCCACTTACTATAAGCCTGAGTTCCAATTCAAAACAACGATACTCCAATTCTTGAAAAAAATAATAATAATAAAAAAAAAAAAAAAATATTGGAACAGACGAAGGGGAAGATTAACTGAAATAAGAGAAAAACACATAAAGAAATAGTCCAAAGATAAACCACGAATAGATGTTAATTTGTTGAGGAAAATATTAAGCGGCTAGAAAGAGTATATTCTAATCATTATCTCTAACTCACTGATAATTATCTTGATCAACAACTTGCATCTGCATCCAGTAGATAAGAATCAATAGGAATGGAGAAACTGATTTGTGCTAACAATCTGCCTCGTGAAGGAAACTGTCTAAGGTCAGTAACCCAAATTACATAAGTCCTCTGGCTTTAACTATCAAATTTAACCCAAAATACCATCACATATCCATAATAATTATTTATGTCTTCTTTCAGTTAAAGGGCTTTTATGACATTTTCAAACAATTTCAAACTTAATAAATTAAAAAAATAAAATTACCACTTCCTAGAACGATTCCAATTTGTAGAGGCAATTTCCCCAAATCATTAACCTACCCAGTTTTCTATGTTCCTCTCCAAATCAGTTTATCATATTCCCACATGTGTTTGTTTATTACATCAGAAGGGAAAGGAAAAAAAATCTACCCAACATATAATGAACAAGAGAAAAGGAAAAAAAACAAAGTCAAAGTCACCAAAGAAAGAAAAAAATTGATTGGTGTTTGTTTATTCTTTAATTTGTGTATAAGCATATATTTGTATAAATGTTATCATATTCCCACATGTGTTTAACCTTTTATCTTTTGAAAAAAATTCCACACTATAATATCAAGCTCCAAGCCAAATTAGTTTTGTCTTAACTGTGTATATAATCTATTTATTGACTCTAGCTTACATTATTTATTAATTTAATCCCTTCTATAACTATGTTATTTACCACCATCTCTCATGTACACATCGATACTTATTACTTGTATAATTAAAATTCTTACGTTACCTAAATCTTGACGTCATTACATCAAATATTCATAATATCGCAATACCAGGGTTCATAACAATAACTACTAAGAGGCAAGAGGTAACCAAGAAGGAAAATATATAAAGATCATCATTCATACTAAATAATGATGATAACAGTCTTATTAATATTTTGATGAGACCATCATCACCAAATCTTCATCTTTAACACAATGCACTCAACTTGTCAAATAGGTCTATAAGTTGAAAAATAATAATCAAACAGTACGAACCTCAATGTTTTCCCTGAATATGTTCATTGCAACATTTCATCTTATTTATGCTGATTTGAATATGTTAAAGGGGAAAACATTTTTCTTCTTTTTGAAAGAAGGAGTAAAATTCTTTTCTTTTTTTATTACCCAATTCCATCGACCACCACTTTTGCTTATACATTAAAGATCATGGTATTTGGTTCAAACATGAGAATTCAAGTACATGCATTGAGTGCTGGGTTAGCAAAATTACCCAAAAAGTAATTTATCATTTGTATGTTCTGGTCAGAGTTTCTTTTGGGGCTTGTCAGCTTAGCTTGACCCATAATTTGCAATCTCCAACTGGGTCTCCCTGAATTGCCTCCCAATGGGTTTCACTGCGGGCAATTTGGCGTACCCACCACTATTTCTACGCGTCTTCAGCTGCTGCTTCTGCCTCCATTTATGCAATTCTTGCTGAAAACTGAAGCGGCAAACCAGAAAGTGAAAGAGAAAATGAACGGAATGGATGAAGGAGGAAATCAAGGGAAAGGATTGGATAGGTAACTGATTTGGGAACTGCCTACATGCATGCTTGTAATTCAGTTTTTTCCGTATTTGATTGTTTTGTAATTTTAAAATGACATTAAAGTCCTTAATCTAATAGAAGGTATTTTTTTTATACTAGGGGCATTTGATGGTATTTTGTATCAAATAGTACAGTTACAAACAAGGACACCTTAAAAGGTGTTTTAAAAGGTTTTGGCTTTTAATATAATAGAGATATGACAATTAGAGTGATTCAATGTTTTCACTTTTCACATACAACGTTACATTTTCCCCTTTTGCTAAACATGGAAGTTGTATCTTTTTTTATTTTTTTCCTTATAATGGAATCTATAAAAAAAAATTTTTAACTCATAACTATGAGAAAGGGTTTGCTAATAAGTCCCCATAAAATTTAATTATGGGTATTAAAAATCTATCCAAACTACAAATCTCAATAAATCATTAAATTAGATTACTATTACATCTTTCTCTATAATTCATTCTAATTATTAAAATAACTTAAATAATTTTTCATAAAAATATTGTAACTTCTTAAACTTTATCTTCTCATCTATTTGTTTTTTTTCTTTCATTACTTAAATTAAAAGAGAAAATATAATTCCAACCTAAAAATTACTCAATTTTTTTAACACTAACCCACTATATTTATGTTACTTCCATCTACTTTGGCTAAATTAAACATTTGGTCCTTATAGTTTAGGCCAAAATTTACTTTGGTCCCTATCATTCACTTTGTTATAATTAGATATTTACAATTAAAATTTTGTATCAATTGGGTCTTGGACTATCAGTTGTTGACATGATTAATGCTCTCTGATGTTGCTAACTCATGTGAATTAATGAACTAATAATCAATTGTCACGTGACTTTAATATATTATTTTGTAATATTTTTGTTTAAAAATATTTTTAAATTAAAAAAATTAAAACTTTTTCTCTCCCCTTTCTCACTCTAAACATGTTCAAGCTTAGATCAAAGAAGACCAATGATATACAGAATGTTCTGGATCATAGAAGACCAAAGATGTAGAATATTAAAATTAACACTCATTCCATTTATCTATTACGTGAAAGAAGGGAATCAAAACATAACATGGTGAAAATTCTTGCAAAGCAAAGAAGGGTGACGATCTTTACAACCGAATCCCTCATCCACTCATCAATCTTTCTGTAAACATCAACTGCTCCATCAACATTTCCATTTTCGTTTTCCATCTCCTTCTGTTTCGTTATAATTTTCCCCAAACGAGTCCAAATTCATCCGATTCTTCAAACCTCTCGCCATTACCGATGTCATTGAGATCCTTCCATTTACTCCTCTTGAAACACCACGATCGCAGATTGCAAAAGAGCACGGCCGCAAACCAATGAGATTAGACCGCCTATTATTGAGGCTTAATGTTCTAACACGATCCGCAACGATATTACTGCTCCCTCGAAACCAATCCCACATGACAGAGTGAAGAAAAGAATCATAAATGGAATTGAGTTTCGAATGAAATCTGAGAAACTAGAGTAAGATCGAAATGGGCTTCAAATTACAAAGTGAATGGATGTTAAGAGTTAGAGGTGGAAGAGATAACGAATATGCAGATTGGAAGAGTGAGGTGGGAGAGATAAGGAATCTGCAGAGGGAGGATAGAGAAGACGAATATGAAAACTTATTAATTTTCTTATTAAAGTATTATTTTATTGATTGATTTATTTATATTTTTATATAATTTTTATTATGCCACATGTTAATTTTGTATATGTCCATTTGTTAAATAAAAGTGCCACATATGATTCTATTTGTCTAGCATGACATTCATTAGTCCACGTCACTTCCGTTAGGCATCTGGTATTGGATGGCAAGGACTCAATTGATGCAAAATTTTACTCATAGAGACCCAATTACAACAAGTGAATAGTAAGGAACGAAAGTGAATTTTGGCCTAAATTACAAGGACCATATGTATAATCTAGCTATCTATTTTTTGGCACTAATTTTTCCTTAATTTTTAGCTATGACTTCTTTTCTTTCATCCTTCTACTTCTTCTCGATCTTTTTTAATAGAAGTTTTGATTATTTTTATAAGGTATATTAAAATTTATATGACAAAATTTATTGTTCTTAATATTATTGTATCAAAATTTTTAATTTCTTTTTTTATCAACCAGGCAAGGCAACTATATTAAAAGAAGTTTCATCTAAGTATGTGTATCTACTCTTATGTTGGAAGAAGTTTGATCTAATTAAGTGTATCTACTTATGAAGATGTTGTAGAGGAAATTTTCATGTGGCTAATTGTACTAGAGGCATTGAAGAAAATGGAAATTTTGAAGAAATAGAAATTACACCTTAATCCAAGAAAAGGCATATATTTTTTACAAAATTTATGCAACAAGGAATGAAATTTTTGGTCGGAAAAGTAGATTTGATGCAAAACAAGAAAATAAAAAAAGACGTGATTTTTTTTTTTTGTCATCGTGAAGGTATAGCTCTTGATTGACCCATTAAAAGAGCAAACGAATAAGGAGTCTGCAAATTGTGGATGTAAAGCTCAATTGAGGAATACATTTAACAAGTGTCATGATATAGGAGTGGTATGTTACAAAATATGTTGTTGATCATAATTGATAATATAAGATTGTATCAATCCAATAATATTATACGTAACATGATTAAAATATAATGGACTAATCTAAATCGTAATTGTTACCATTTATTCCTTTTAATATTATAACGGATTCCATTATCGTCTATTAGTATGTAAATAATATTATTATTATTGTAACGAATGTCATAACTGTTGTGTTTAATAATTTGACATAACTCTTATATAAAAAGGCGCAAAATCTCAAAACAAAATAGGTTGTCTTCTCAAATCTTAATTTTTTACAACTTTTTTGCTTTTATACTATGATCAAATACTGACTTTGACATTGAAATTTTTACAGGTTCAAAAGACTGCCTCTTTAACATATCAACCACATACCGAAGCTGGTCAAATCTGTCTTAATATTGTCACTATCCGTGGAACCCAGACAATTTGAGTTTTCGACCCTTACACTGATTCTCTGTAGAATAGGTCCAAAAAAAAAAAAATGCTCAGATTTCAACTCCAAGAGCTACCGCAAAACTACAACCTTCAACATCGAGTTTTATCGAAAAAGAAAAGAAAAGAAAAAAATCATGTTTGTTTGCGACTTTGAGTCTCTCTGAATTCCTTTCTGAATCTGATTACTCTCAAGCAAAGAATTTGATGAGAAATATCACCACCAACTGAGCTCAAATGCTCCTCACGTGCCGCCGGAATTAGCAGACATCAAACCCACAATCCGCAAACAACTTGACAGGTCAAGCCCTTTTCCTGCACTTTCCAACGCACCAATGCCGCTCAAGTACCTCCTGTAGCATCCTCTATGGCTCTCCTATTGATATGGTTCAATCTCACCTCACACCTCAGTCGAAGGTAAAACGCTCCAGCACGAGTACGGGTATGTTTTTTTTGTTCAAAATGCGCCGGCACGAGTACGGGATATGCTTGAATCTAATTTGGTTTAATCTGGTTAGCAAAACAAAAAATAATATTAATTAAAGTTCCTATTAACTCTTTGTCATTGACTTATCGTCTGACCGTTTTAGTAGAGTTGGGACCCAGCATTTAAAATGCACATACTCCACCTTATAACTGGTATCTTTGCATATAACTTCCAGTTAGCACCTATAATACAATTTGGGATTTTTGCCATGTCTTTTAAGTTTATTCATTTGTCAAGTAAGACTATTCAATTCTATTTTTTATGGTTATATGTGTGGTTGCACCGTTCACTTGCCTATTGGATTTTTCTAATTAAGGCTATTATATGAAAAAAAGGAAGTGTTGGCCATTTCAAATATACTCACCTTATATTTTTATTTATTTATTTATTATTATTATTTTTGTAGATACTCATTTTTTCTTAATAACAATACATTATGTTAAAATTAGTTATTTTAATTTTAATTTATTCTTTCTTACTAAATAGAAGAAAATAGTTTACAAAATATATAAGTAAATTACCTACTATTTCTTAGTGATACGTCAAAAGGGAAAATAAAACTTATAATATCACTAAAAAGGTATAAGTCTAAACTTTACAAGGCAAATAAGTCTTAAATATTGAAATAAAATAATTTTTTACCACTTTTACATTTGTGTCTTTTTCAAAATATTTTAGATTCAAAATATTAATTAAATAGGAAATCTTGTCAAAAATAAAATAAAATCATATAATATAAATAATTTTTTAAATAAATTATATATAATTGTTAGAGAAAGAAAAAAAATTTCTAAAAATTAATGAGATATTTTTATCCTCCCATTTTTTTATTTATTTTTTTTCCTTTTATATATATCTTTTGTTTAACTTTAATTTTTCTACAAAAGACTTGAATTTATTTTTAAAACTTATATAAATTTTATTTTAGATTCATATCATGATAAAATAAAAACACAATTCAAGCCTATTTTACTTCATATTAATATTAAAATTTAGACCAAAAAAAAAAAAAACGGAATGATGTGGAATGGAATGCTCATTTCTTTTCATAGTTTGGTAGCATAGATGAAGAATTATATTCCTTTTTTTTTTTATTTGATATGTAGTACATGGAATGATATAAAAATAATACTAAATGATAAAAACATCCCTAAATAGATAGATCAAACAATAAAATATAACTTATTTTATGATTTCTTAACTTTTTTATTTTATTTTATTCTAATTTTTATATTATTATTATTTATTTATTTTTATTATTATATACTTTCACTTATATTTATTATCATTATTTATGTAAAAAAATTTACTTAATTATTTAGTTATTTTCTATTATAATTTTTATTATTTAATGTATTATAGAGGGTATTTTGGACATTTGACTAAAATGAATTTATTTATGATAACTTTTATTTATTTATAACTTTTTATTTATTTAATTATTATTAATTTATTATTTATAATATTACATAAAATGAATTTATTTATGATAATTTTTTATTTAATTATTTAATCATTTATTTATATATAATATTACATAAAACTAATTTATTTATGATAATTTATAATTATTTATTTTATTATTTAATCATTTTTATTTATAATATTATATTTTTATTTTTAATTTGATATGAATGGTATTTTTGTTATTCAATTAAATAAGTTAAATTACAATTTAACTTATTTATTTTTAATATCAATTGAATTATTTGTTTATTTATTTTTAAATTCATCAATTAATTAATTAATTAATTTCTTTTATTTTTATTTTTATATTATTTTGGTAATTTCTAATTTTTATTTAATTATTTATTGTTTACAATATGGAGAGTATTTTTGTTACTTTACTAAATTGAACTGATTTCATAGAAGTAGGAATGACCAAACCTGCTCATTTTTGTAGGTTTTATGATTCCTACTTTTATGAAATAGAAATGTTGGAATGGAATAAGCATTCTATGGCTAAATAATTACCCAAAAAAAAAATAAAAATCATTCTTTAGAATTATGCTTGAAATGGAACTATTATTCTTGCATACCAAACTAACCCTAAAAATAAGTGACAATATGGAGAGAATAAGTATTTATGACTCTTTGAAAAGAAAAGAAAAGAAAAAATATTTATATACTTTGAAGATAGAATTAGGACTTTACTATTATTTTTTTTCTTTTTGAAATTGTTCATTAACACTACGGTTTTTCATCTATCTAAGGGAGGATATTGTCATATTTCCCGAAATTTAAACCTTAGTGACCTTTTAGTAAAACTTCAGGGTGAAAAATATGATTTACTCAATAAAAATTATGAAGTTATCAGAATTCCATTTGTTTCTTATCAGCTTCTAATTTTTTTTTAGCTTTGAACAACCAGAAAGAATAACTAGTCTTGAGAGATTTCAACTTAAGAAACTTCTTGGCAGATCATCAAGACGTCTACATTTAGGGGTGGAACATTCTCGATTATAATAAAAAAATGAATTGAAATAGATCTTATTATTATTTTTTTAATTTCTAATAATTAAATTGTTTAGGTTCGATTATCAAATATTCTCGGTTTTAACTGAAACCGAACCGAAATATGTATTGATTCTTAATTTCATTAGTTAATCATTTTAGAATATATTGGGACTTATATTTTTAGGTATATTTAAAATTTTCTAGATAATTTTTTTAAACAAAAAATAAGTTTATGGAAAACCTAATTGTGTGGCCCAAAAACTAAAACACGTACCAAATTTTTTTTTTTTTTTTGAAAGAGGTTGATGAGCCAAACCCAATAAAAATCGAACATAATCGAAACTGAAGCCAAAACTTATTAGTTCGGTTTGGTTTAATTGCAACAATCTCAAGACAGCCGAAATAATTGAAACTAAATATAAACTGGAAACCAATTTCGAATTATATAAATCATTCAAAATCAAACCGAATCAAATTCACCCTACTTTCACTTTTGTATCTCTATAAGAACAAGACTATTTAGATTCCCAATTCTACTTGAACCATAGACAAAGCTAGAACATCTTTTAGTATTAATTTACCAAGATTGGGGAGTGTTAACAACAAAAAATATGCATGGTGTGAGCCAAATTTATTTAGGCTAGTCAATTGAAGTTCAATTGCCTAACTAAGTTTGGGCCTAACTCAAATAATGCTAATTGGGTTAAGATCCATTTAGTAGGCCATCTGGTTAGTGCAATCAAGCCATATCTAGTGTTGTTATTCACAGATAAGAAATGATAATTGCTTGGATTTGAATCTCATTAAAATAGGGATTTTCAATTAAAGGTCTTAAATGAGAAGATATATCTACTGAGAATGATTCAAAGAAAATGATAAGAATAAAACTTATCCAAATTGGCTTAGAATTTATATCTCAACGGGCTTGGACATTTATTGGGCTTGTGGACTTGTTAAAGTAAAATTGGGTCAGTCAGCTGAGTAAAGTTATTAAGTCTGTCGAGTTAGATCAAGTTAAAGATAATTTAGTGCATCTAGATCACATGCAATGTCAAATCCTATTTGTAAGGAATAATGGAGATATAGGACATCAAAAAATCGTTATTTAGACTAGCTAAGACAGAAATCAATTGCTAAAAATTTGAGCAGGTCAAGTTGACAGGAGCTATAACCCACTTTGGTTATTAGCTATGCTCCTACATTGGTGGATGCTTGGTGATAAAGTTAAAGGAGAACATGACAGATAAGTTTAATGGGTTAACAACTAATTTTTCTTTTATAGATAGGACTAGAGTTATTAATTATAAAACACTTGAACTTCAAACATACAACAATTCAACATCAATTCAATTCCTATTTTACATTCAACCTTTATTGTTTTATTTATAGTATTTTTTTTACATGCTTTCTTTATAATATTTCTCTACATGCTTTATCACATTTTTTATCGCTTTCTTCTAACAAATTCATGCCCAATAACTAGATTTAAATAATACCAAAACCACTAGGAGCTTTCTTGAGTATTCTAGAAACGCTTTGTCTAAGAAACAAAGTCCCTTTCTCACCCAAATTGCTTGAACATAGATATCAAGAGTTGCAAAATTAACCAATTCACCTCAACTGATCTCCATAGAAAAACATTTTGCAAACAAGGAGACAAGAAAAATGAGGATTTTCAGCTCCTCAACCAACTGTTCAAAAGTAAAAATTAAAATTAGAAAAAAGATTAGGAAATGAAAGAGACATTATCAGCACGCAATGACAACATAATTTTTTTATGAACAACTTTTGAACATTTTCTACATCCTAATATGCAATAAGTGTTCAAACGGTCAAATCTCGCCATTCTCCCACTCATTCACAAGTATACTGTTGACATAAAGTGATACTTACTGCCAGAAGGCTCTTAATACCAAGATAAAATGAGAGCAAAATTCCAGACATCACCTAATCTGCACAGCGAAACAATTACGTCAAAAACATCATTCTAGTTAAATGGATGTATGTGTATATGGAGAGAGATTGTTGTGCCAGGTCTTCAGACCTGCAACCAGTTTTGCAAGATTGAGTGTTGTGAAGCTGTTGTTCATCTTCTATTAGTTCTAGCTCAATGGAAGGTGTTGGAGCCACAGAAGAACCTGCAAAAGAATCAGTAGGACTCTATGGTAGCTTGTCTACTTTACAAACTGTTACGATTTAGAAATTTATATGAAATACGGAAATTAAAATCGATATTCACCTTGAAAGATGCTTATATTTCTAAAACAAGTTTCAAATTAAAACTTCTTAAACCATGTGACCAAAAAAAGAAACTGTCAAAAATCCCTCCACAACTAAATTAGATCTTCACTTTTCTTTGTTAACTAAAAATCTTAATAATGAGTTCGTACCTTGATTCTCTAGTTGCTGGTCCAACCAGTAGTTACTTGGTCCAGCCACATCTTCATAACAGACTCTTTTAGATGTTTGATATTCACAAGAAACAATGGAAATATTTTAAGACACGGGTTGACACTCAATCATTTCCTCATCAATTGGTCCACTGTATGCTAGGTAAACTGCAGTCTTTCTTACAGCAAATTGATGTCCAAAATGTACAATAATCTCCACTTCATCACCGCCTTCTATGTTTGACAATATGCCTTCCCACAGTTGATCTTCATGGGAGATTACAGCACCTTGTGTTACTTGCTTGGAAATCTGAATGGTGCCCTTTGTGTGGTTTATGATTAAGATCGTAGTAGTAAGATAATCAGAAGACATGGTGTCTTGGCAAGATAAATAAACAATACCAATAGTAAACCCTGTCATGCTACCATCAATCACATGAGGTGCTTCAAAGAATACTGAAGGTCCTTCATCCTTGTAGATGAACCACTCAGAAATTTTAGCTCCAGGGAAGAAAATTTCACTTAAATCATCAGCAGGCCATCCCTGTTTCATAAATACACAAACAAAGCCCCCCTGTTAACTTCTTTTACAGTAAACAGGAATATAATACCATTTACTTAAGCTATAATTTTCATTTTATGTCAACTATAGCTTAACTGTGATCAGATATAGGGACAATCATACAAGTTTAAGATCCAATACCCAGATATTCAGATAAGCATGTAAAGAAAGTTGACACAGCAATTCGTAAATAAAGAAAAAAAGAAATAAGAAAAAGAAGGTATTAAACTAAAATGATACTGGACAAGAAGCCACACACCATTCTAACAAGCACCGCATGCTATCAGATGTCACTGTCAAGCCTTTTTTTTAGCTCAAAAGAATAGGTGTCTGCCACATGATTGTTGTTAAGATTTCCTTAACCCGAGTGACAGTTAGTTGTGCAATTCCAGCCGCTTCTCTTCTTTATCTAACCGAGCAGCTCATAATATGGGCTGCTAGAGTCTTAAGTTAGAATTTTAGAGACTTTAGACAGAAAAGAACAGAGACAAGCAGAACACGACCTAAAGCTTCAAAGCTGTAGCTACCTATATTTTAGTGATCTTTATCTGTAAGTACCATTCCAGCCACGTAATTCTTGATTTTAGTTGTTAATAATTTTTCTCAGTTCTACCATCAGTAGCCATCTCATATCCTTTAAATAACTTAATAAATTGGAGTGTGTTTATAAAACTCTTCTGTCATTTTGGTTAGACAGAATTATGAGAATCATCACCAAAAGGAATCACTTTTAAATAGCAAAAACATAATTAAGAATCTGTCTTATTCTCATAGTTGAACTACTTATGTCACGGCTCTCATAGTTGCCTTCTCTTATCATAAACAACTAAAAAAAAACTTTTTTCTCATAGTTGGACTACTTTTCCATTTAAGCTATTTTGAGATGCTCCACTATCAGACTTGTAATATCTTGTTCATTCTCAGTTTGATCTGAATTTGTGGAGTTTACATGACATGTGACTATTATGCACTCTGATTGAATAGTACTAGCACCCACTGAAATCATTCATTGGCAGTCTGTTTTCCACACATTAGTGAGTTTGGTACCCATACTTTTGTGATAGAGAGTCTTCCAAAACGGGAATTATTCTAGGTGAAAAATCGTTATTACCTAAAGCTCCATCTATGAATATTGTGTGTATTAAAAATCTAATACCTAGGTTTGATACAACTATAAAATGAAGTAAAACACGGGCTAGCTCTTGGAACGTATGACAAGACAGGAAGGTCACCCCTTATATGTCCAAGATCACTCCAATACACAGTCGATGTAGGGACTAGACCTCTAATCGACATGAATGCATGTGTAGTTTGGAAGTGAATTGGTGTGGAATTTAAAGTCAATTGACATAAAAGCCCTTGAATTTGGAAGAAGAAAATTATCATACCATGGGTATTTATGACATTTGATATTAAAAACTAGTGAGGACACCATAAGGGGTATATGGCTTCACAATGCGGGATGACATTTTATATTGAAAATTAGGGAAGACACCGAAAGGGTTATTTGACTTTTATAATAACTAGCCTCATGCATGCTCAGAGTCTTTATATATTTGTTTTTTATATTTTCAATATTATATATTAGTTGTTTTAATTAAAAAATAACTATTTGAAAAAATTATTGTGAATGAATGGACTTCTAATTATTTAATTTTTTAAAATCTTTTAATTTGTTGTAGATATATGTGGATTTTTATTCAGTTTTAGATAAAAACTAAAAAATAAATAAAAGTTAAGAAGTTACTAGAAGTAATTTTTTTTAATTAGTTTTCTTTTTTCAAAATACTAAATTGACAAAAATTTAGTGTAACTTAAAAGAGTAAGAAATTATAAATGTAGGGTATATTGTAGGAAAAATTTATAAATAATACTTAAAGCCAAAGAACACCATAAGGTGTTCCGGCTTTTATAATATAATATATCTGCATTGGTAAATGTTTTTCTTAAATATCTTTTATTATTTTTTGATACACTTAATTGTCTTATTGATATTTTGTTGATTGTATTTTTCTTTTTGTTTAATAAGCTTCCATTTGTCGTATAATTGTTTCTCTAATTCTTCTCAATTTTAATAGTAATAGGATTGTAGTTAACTTTTATTTTTTTTATATTTTAATAAGTTTCTAATAATAATACGTTCTAACAATAATTAAATTCTTCTTAGCTAATAAGCTTTTAAATTCTAGGATTTTTTTGCTAACTTTTGTATGTATGTTATATATATATATCATAACTATGATTGTAACAAATAAATTTTTTATATTTAATAAATTTCTAAATTTAAAATTATTTTTTTGATTCATATATATATATAATCACGTAATTATGATTGCTGTAATCTTATGTAGGAAAACAAAAAATGCTTCCACCTTTTACATAGATTAGTTGGCAAGTATGATTTTCTCAATCAATTTTTGAGCTGAGTCTAATATTTTTTTTTTTAGAAATTAAAAATCAAATTCATAGTTTTCATATTTTCTTTATTTGTTTTTTATTTGATTTTAGGACTCCATCCCCAATATTATTAAGCTTTTTATATGTTCTATTTTTATTTGTAATTTTATATTTAAAATTAAGTATAAAACTTGATAGTTAATTAAATTTTTCACCTTTTATATCATTACTACAATACATTTTCATGGATTCTAATTTATATCTAGGTTTAGTAATAGAACATGTTGGCTCACTACTAATAACGACTCACAAGCACATGCGTGACAAAATTCCTAGTATATATACTAAGTCCCTTTAAATAAAACACACTTGATTTTCTTAGTCTCATTTATAGATAAATATATCAAAGCAAGATTAGTATGACTTAAATGGAATAGATAAGTACTTTATATAATTAGGTGGAAACGCCTCCAGTTTTATATTACACAAGTAAGCAAAAGCATGTACGAGTCTGGAAAGAGAGAGAAGGGAACCTGTGAGATACTTTCTCCAAGAGTATTTGTGACTCTGTTGCATCCTCCCATATAAATCATTAAAGTGTTCAACGACATTTGGGAGTCTGTAAAGTCAACTAGGCTGTGAAAATCCATAAGGGCCAAAGGTTCCATACTTGAACTTTTGGACGCATTTGATGTTCTTTCAAATGTTGTCAAGTTTCTTGAAAAATCTTGAATTTGTTGAATTTCTGAGCCACATCCGAACTGTGAAGTTGGAAGCTTCAGAAAGTCAATGAGTGTTGATGGTAAATTGTGGAAATTATTATTCCGTAGATACAAAGAAACTTGCTGCGAGAGGCTCCTAGAGGACCAGATATGGGATTGGGGAAGATTTCTTGGTGACATCCAAGACCGAATGAGAGCGAATTATTTCCAAAGATGATCCTTGATGCCCACGTAGAGATAAATATCTGAGACTCTTTAATTTCACTATGGAAAAGGGAATTTGTTTTATAGCAGTATTATCTGCAACTAGAGTCGTTAATGATTCCAGCTGCTCCAGGTCCTCTTCCAAATGTTCAATCTTTGAACAACCTTGAAAGGTTGAGAGTTTTGAGTGATTTCAACTTATAGATGCTCCTTGGGAGATTATTAAGGCCCTTACAAGTCTTTGAAAGTTACCAAAATAAGCCTATTGAGACTCCCAATGGATTCATCAACCATAGACAAACTTGGACAATCCTTAAGTATTAATTTCTCAAGATTGGGGAGCTTTGAAAAATCAGGGGTTTGGGTAAGGGAACGTGAATGACTAAGATTGAGGATTTTCAGCTCCTCCAGAAACTGTTAAGAAAACAGAAAACAAAATGGAGCCGAAGAAGGAATTTTTTTTGTTTATCAAGTTTTCAGAAATAAAATATAAATTGAAGCATACCTTGGCATTCTTCCAGACTAGTTTCAGTTTGCTATGTCTCAAGTCCATAGCAACTAGACTTCCCTGATAAAAGTTATCTGGTATTGATTGTAAGGGAAATCCATGCCAACACAGCCATCTCAAGTCTTTTGAAAGGTAGTTATAACATTCATCAGTGAACTGAACGTAATGAAATTGGAGCAATCTGAGTCT
Source organism: Quillaja saponaria (assembly GCA_029379385.1). Lineage (NCBI taxonomy): Eukaryota > Viridiplantae > Streptophyta > Magnoliopsida > Fabales > Quillajaceae > Quillaja > Quillaja saponaria. The sequence goes on along the minus strand of CM055611.1, from coordinate 9,613,897 downwards.
CTCCATCTCTTTAAAAGCTGTAGTGTTGAATCTCTCATTGTTGGATCTGTGAAATTTTAAAGTGAGTCCTTCAATAGCTTCTGTTTTCTGTGTACAAAGACAATATAGTAAAATAAACACATAATTAAAAATCAGGGGTGAAAACATGTTTAAAATGCATTTGAGAACAAAGGTGAGTATGAATCTCACAAATTGCAACCTCATACCTTGAAGGAGAAGGGTCATGCTCTAACACACTTCCCCATAATTTTGTGGAAATAGACACGACATACGTACATTTTTCAAAACAAAGTAAGTACATTTTTCAAAACAAAGTAACACGGAAAAGTTATTACCGTCCGGTTTTGTTAACACATGAACTACTTCTTTAGCAAGCCATAATCTACTGCGTTTCTCAGGCTTCGTTGGACATTTATCGCGAACAATTTCTCTTCCCATATCTCGAAGCAGATCATGCATTGTTAGCTTGTTGTTCTTGTCAACACTTACAAGGCATCTTTCCATGAGTTCACATAATCCAGTTTCCTGCGAAAAATCCACAACTATCCAATATCTGTACGCGTCATTTCTGTTCATACCAATGGAGAAGAACGATATATCCAGAAAGATATCTTGCACTGTATTGTCACTTAAATCATCAAAACTTATTTTAAACTTCTTCTGAACTTCATCATTAGGAATGATTTTCAACTTCTCCAGCATGTTTTCCCAGTATGATCTCTTCCTACCAAATAAATAGGAGCCTAAAACTTCTAGAGCTAAAGGAAGTTTTCCACAGTAATCTACTATTTTTCTTGAGAGATCGGAAAAATCTTGTTTAGAACTTCTTTCGTAAAGGCATGCCAGCTAAAAAACTCAAGAGATTCAATTTCATTCATTTCTTTAGCCCTATAAACCCCATCAACTTCAAGCACTTTCAACAGATGCTCATCTTTAGTCGTAATGATAATTCTACTCTTAGGATGAAACCAGTCGCGACTTGCACACAATGTGTTTAATTGGTCCAACTTATCTACATCATCAAGGACAACAAGCACCCTTCTACTACGGAGTCTTTGTTTGAGCAAAGTAGTTCCCCACTTAACATTATAAATCTCTGCCTTGTTTGCCCTAAACACATCTGTAAGAAGCTGCTGTTGTAATCTGACATGGCCATTATCTTGCCCCCAAACTTCCCTGATTTTTGCAAGAAACGTCCACCTTCAAAATTGTGGCGAACCTCATTATAAATAGCTTTGGCAACGGTTGTTTACCAATTCCGCTCATTCCCCAAATTCCAATTATGCGAACACTACCAGATCCGATACCTATAAGTGGAATCACATCATGCACACGAGATTCTATTCCAACTGGGTGTTTTGCAACAAATAAGAAACTCTTGTCTAGCATTCTTGAGATCTCATGAAAATATTTTTTGATGAACATGTCTTCATTATAGCTGACAATGATTTTCAGAAATCAAAGGCAATTTGTAAGGGAAACAGAATAAGAATGAGCAAACAAATATATGTATATGAGTATATCTGTACAACTAATGTGAATACATTGGAATGGTCTAATTTTTATTCATTTTTTTAATATCCCAAGAATTATGGAAACAAGTATTTACAAATTTTCACCTTTTTACAGTAGATTCCCAGTACAGTCACCCCTTACATTTAATTAAAATAGACACCAATTCACCTTTGGCATCTCTCAAGTTTCTAGTGCCAAAATAATAGTATCAACAAATGTATCATATACTTGCATTAAGCAATCTGTAAAACATTTTCGAAGATATAATACATGGTTATGCCTTTTGCTTAGTTTTACAACCATTGTCCTACAGTGAATTTATTACTTAGCATCTACATCAAAGTAACATACTGAAGATTTAAGCCTGTCACCTGTCAGTATGGGTTATTTAGAGATCTAAAGGCTTAAACATAGTCAGTTCAATGTTTAAACATGAGAAAAATATTATGAGTTATTCAGACACAAAAAAGAGGAAAATTAAAACATAATCTATTACATAGATGAAGTCCCACCCACCTTTTTAAGTCTAGAAACCAAAATTTTCACCCAATAAAGGAAAGACTCCATAATCCGAATAGTTTGAATTTACTAAGACTTTAATTTGGAGGTTTCAAGTTCAGATCTCATTGTGTCTTCAAGGGATGTGGAATTTGCGGAAAATGGGATGACTAGCAAAATTAATTAATGGAAGAAAAATTTCACCCAATATACTACTAACTTAAAAAACATACACTCTTAACCTATAAAAACACAAGAGAACAAGAAGAAGAAAGAAACATACCGTTAATGATTTCTTCTCTTTTGCTTATTTAAATTGAACAAAAAGAAAAAACTTCATATATATTAAAGGGGGAAGTGGTTACCCATCCTCATAGTATAACCCAGCTAAATTTCCAGCTTCCGTTAGCGATTTCGTCCAACTCAACAACTTATCTCTCTCATATTCTTGAAACGCTATCTTTAAACTACCTCTTTGCTTCCGTATATCGGTTGGTTTCACTTTGTAGAATATAGGTGCAACCATTAGCCCAATAGTTTTCCGGCACTCCATTATTTTATCCAATTCCTGCAAACACCATCTGGAATCAGTGTAATTTCTCGAGAAAACAACGGCGCAAAGTTTAGACCCTTCTATTGCGTTCATTTGTGCCGGTGAGATGTTTTCCCCTATAAGAAGCTCCTCGTGGTCTATGAAAGTGTTGAATCCGGCATTAGATAGAGCCGCATAGAGATGGCCCGTGAAAGTATTGCGAGTGCTTCGCCTCTGAAGCTCAAGAACACGTCGTACATCGTCATCGAGCTGGATTTGGTAGATACCAGTATGGATGAGGGAGAGCTGGATTGGAGAACCTAATAATTCCAAATGAGGCCCTCAAACTAGGTGATTGAAATTGAAACAAGGATGGCTGTCATTGGACAAGATGAACTGGGGTACTAATAATGAATGTATATAGAAACCCAAGTAAAGAACAGGAACTGTGTGCACCGCTGGCCAGGCCAACAGGTCAACTACAAATAAAGAAACGGAGACAAAGTGACGACACTTCATAGGAACATGCGCTCGCAGACAATGAAGTCTTCCTTATCCATGTGAAATGCGCACTTTGCGTTGTGATGTTGAACCAATGGCATATTTAGTTAGTGTAAACGCTCATATTATACGTAAATCATAATTATTAAAAGGAAGCTGATTTACACCAACTGAAACTTATAGGTCAACCGTCGACAAGAGTGGATCCATCACATGTTATAAAGACAAAAAAAGAAATTCTGATTTTTTTAATTTAATTTTATATTAATAAGCCAAACTAACTATGAAATTAACCAAACTCCTAGGTAAACTTAACTCGTCTCTTAGGCATCAATACCCTACCTAACTCCCCTTAAATTTTCTCTCTCTACATCGGAAAACCACCAACTTCCCATACCGTCTCCTCTCTCTTCCACCATAAATCACCAGCTCCTACTTACCAACTTTCGTCCCCTCACCAACCCTAAACACACCACTTCCATTTTCAGAAATTACAAAAATATAATCATCAGAAAACTCAATTTCACTAATTGATATAGACTTAATAAAATCACAAAAGAAGCTTATAGATAAGTGGCATAAATTTGGATTTGTGTTAAGTTGTTTCAATTAATTATACCAATAAGAATTGAATGGGTTGTAGGAATCCAATGAGAATGATGGATTTCTCACAATTGGTTTAAGGCTTTAAGCTACAAATAGGTTTCCCAATTTAAAAGAACATTGAATTTGCCCTTCGCAGGAGAAGATTTTTGGGTAAGAGCATCAATTGAATAATTTTGGGTTAAATATTTAGGTGACAAATATGTAGGTTTGACAATTAAGGGTCTTACTTCTCATTCTTGGATTGAAAAATAATATTCATAATCCACCTCCTAATTTAGACACATTTATCTGCAAATAAAAACTTCATCTCATCTTGATATAACAACAATCAATTAGTGGTCCATCATCACTTCAATTTACCCAATATTATATAATGTCATTTATGTTAGGAATTCCATATATGGGCTATTATTAATTATATGGTTTTAGTTTTAATAAAAACAGGTTTAAAGTTTGGTCTACTTGAGATATGCTGGTAAAAACCCATATGGTTTATGTGATTATTTTAGATAGGGCTAAGCACATTTCTTGTCAGTTAGATTTGGATTGGCAATAAGTGTAGACAGAGTGATTTTATGAGTTTTTAATGAGAGGACTCTTAGGATTTATCTGATGATAAAATAAGCTAGGTCCTCTCTGCTCTCTCAGTATGTATATCTTGTTCCAATTGATAACTGTCAGTAAATACAAAGAGTACGAAGAGGAAGATCTGGCTGTATAAGCATTCTATTGAGGCGTGCTTGTTTAAGATATCACATATCCGCTACTATGGCTCAATCGGGTACGCAAGCTTTATTAGTAATGTGTTCTAAATACATGTATATGATCCATTAATTATTTTACATACAAGCACATGTCTCTAGGCTACTGTTGGGAATGTGGATTGATGCCATATGAGATGTGATGTAGTCTATAATACATAAAGGTGTGTGAGAGTTGATTGATCTTCTATAATGTTCGAGAGATGGTTGATCTTCCATAATGTTCTACACTCATTAGGATGCAAGTAAGTTTATAACACTAACACTAAGAATATTTCAAAAATGAAGATTGAGTAACACTAAGAATATTTCAAAAATGAAGATTGAGTGAACTTTCAAAGTAAACTTAGGGTTTTCACTCAAAGAGAATATATGCCTTTAGTGAAAATTTCTCTCATGTCTCAACTAAAATAATAATATAATAAATAAATAAAATTCTTTTGGGTGATTGTGACCTTAGTGACTCATTTATCAATCTTGAGTTGTTTCAGATGGATATGAAAACATCTTTCTTGAATGGAAACCTTATAAAGCATGTTTACATGGTGAATATTTCAAATAGAATGGAGGTAATAATATTATTTGTAGGTTTAACAAATAAATCAAATGGTATTCTACAAGCATATAGATAATGGTTATTAAAAGTTTGATGAGGTAATCACCTCTTTTAGTTATGTTAAAAATAATGTTGATAAATGAATATACCTTAAGATCAGTAGGAGGTAGTTTATCATATTGATTTAGTGACACTGATTTAATAAGTATACCTTAAAGTCAGTGGGAGCAAGTTTATCATATCTTGATAATAGTTTATGATATCTTGCTTGTTATCAATAGTGACACTGACTTATTTTATGAGACAAAGTTGATGTTATAAAGGCCTTTAGCATGAAGGATCTTAGGGAAACATCTTTAGTTCTTGGTGTTGAGATACACTAGGATAATGAGGTCTTCCCTATTAAACCTATATTGATATAGTGTTGTATAGGTTCAATGTGTATAAATGCAAGACTGAGAATGTGCCTGTTGTCAAGAGTGGCAAGTTTAATTTAAATTAGTATCTCGTTAATAAGTTTAAGAGAAAGTTCATGAGAAATGTGTTTTATGATAGTGCAGTTGGAAGCTTGTATGTTTTGGTTTGTACTAGTTTTGATATTGCTTTTGCAATGGGAGGTTTTGGCACAGTCAAACCCAGGATCAGAACATAAGTTCTATTATACTAATGCATAGAATGATTGATCACCTTAAATTAATTGGTTACTCTAATTCTGACTTTGCTAGTTGTAAAGATGATCTTAAATCAACTTCAAGATATATTTTTATGTTAACTTTAGGAGCTGTATATTGGAATTGTTCCGAGCAAAAATTCTTTAACCATACAAGCATGGTATGTGGTTAACATGATAATTTCTCTTTGTGTCGTTGTCTCGATTTTTAAATGCTTAAGATCTATTATAATAATAGTTCTACTGTGTTCTTCTTAAAGAGTAATAGAATCTCTACTGCATTGAAAGGCGATGACTACGGATTTTGTAAAAGAAAAAAAGAGAATAATAATAATAATAATAAATAAATAAATAAAAATGAGACATTATGTTTAAACATATTGATACAGTAAACTATTGGTAGATCCTTTAACCATGAAACTTAAGATTGGGGCTTTTAAAAGTCATGTTGATAACATGAGTATTGTGGAGTCCTTTGGTGTTTTTGGTTAGTGGAAGTTTGCTTTATTTTATTCAAAGTTAGCATGTTATGTATGCTATTTTGTGACCCAATTTTTACTTACATCCTTGTTGGATGATGTATTATGTTGATGAAAATAATAATTATTTTCATTGTGATATGATTAATATTATATATTCACATATAGTTATATGACATATCATTGCATTAAAATTTTAAGACTTGGTGTCTGTCTTAAGTATGACGGTTTTGTCAATTTGGAGGTATATCTCAAAATGACACTAATTGGATATCTTGAGATGGTTGTTGAGACATACAAGCTTAAAATTAAGCTTAAGAGATTTCTCGTATTTTTGAAAACATCCAGTTTTAATGAAATTACCTGGAGGACCAACAATGAAAATAGCATATATTAATCATATTTGGATGCTATTTTTTTGTTACACTACCACATCTAGATCCATTGCAGATTAGGTTGTTGGCATTTGTAACCATGGATTCGTCTTATGTCGTCTAAGTAGCATAATGATTGCCATGATTCGATGTTAATAACTTAATTGGGCTGGATTGTTTGAAGTATGGCTCAAGACCAAATTGTTTTTTTTTTTTAAAAAAAATTGTGGCCACATAAAAGTTATACCTTGCCTTAGAGTCAGTTTTCTAAAATGTGTTTTTCAAAATTTTAAAACTACAATCAATGCTGCCTAAGTAAGAGAATGTTAGAAATTCCATATATGGACTATCATTAATTGTATGGTTTTAGTTTTAATAAAAATAAGCTTAAGGTTTGGTCCACTTGAGACATGTTGGTAAAAGCCTATATAGGTTTATATGATCATTTTGGATAGGGTTAAGCACAATTCTTGTTAGTTAGATGTGGATTGACAATAAGTGTAGGTTGAGTGACTTTAGAAGTCTTTAATGGGAGGACTCTTAGGGTTTATCTAATGACAAAATATGTTAGGCCCCCTCTCCTTTCTTAATATGGATATCTTGCCATATTGATAGTTGCCAGTAAATAGGAAGAGCATGGAGAGGAAAACCTGGCTGTATAAACATTCTATTGAGGCATGCTTGTTTAAAGTTTCACATATCTGCTACTATGGCTCAATTAGGTACGCAAGCTTTATTGTAAATGTGTTTAAAATTCATGTATGTGATCTATTAATTATTTTACAGTGTACAACCTCACCCTATATCCAGAGGTCCATTATGATCACCATCCAACCAACATGAAGAGCTATTGAAATTGTTGAAAGGAGACTGACCAAGGATCAATTTCATTTTGCATAATTACGGCTGCAATGGACTTCGATTAAAATATTCTATAATCCTTCTCCTTATATAGACTGTTAGAATAACATAAAACATGTTGAAATTAAAGAATATAGCTATAGAGTATATAAATAATTCTTGGAAGTATGAAATTGTCATACAACTAATCTTTGTATTTTCTAATGATTAAGCTTTAGAATACTAATAATACTTTGAAGTAAATGATTTCTAGAACTCACAAACCAAGAGAAGGGATATGATAAAGGAGAGAAAAAGCAAGAAGTTTGAGTAGAGAGAACAAAAGGAAGATGGGGAGGATACCATAAAGGCCATAATGGAAATGATGCCTGACAATAAAGAAAAATAAATAAATTGAGAGAAAATGAGGGGAAAAAAAAAGGTTGAAAAATTATATTTTAATATTCAAATTGTCAAAAAAGATCATAAATAAATCTATACCAAACTTTTTATTTAAACTTTACATAAAATAATATAATAGAAACATAAATAATATAAATTCTAAGCACATATATAATATTAAGTAAATGCCTAAATTCTAAAATTACATAATAAAATACATATAATAATATCAAATGAAACTCCCAAATAATTCATATCTTATTTTCCATCATTCTTTCCTCACTAAAAAAAAAAATTTGCCTCCACAAAGGAAGCACATCATCACTTGGTGTGTTAATGGAGAAAAATTAAAAATGTTCCTTGCAGCCATGTTACAAATTGACCACTAATCATTTCGTTTTTTTACTTGGATAACTAGCATGGTACACTTGATGAGCTTAAGCTGCTAATATAAATGGTGCATACGAGGCAAGCCTTGATTTATGCTTGATATCTACGAGACAATGCAAGGAATCTACTTTTATCCCTTCTCTATATGAATCATACCAATTACATTGAAAGAGTACAATTCTATTATTTTCAAAATGTTGCAACTCTATTATATTAGTTAGCCTGCCATAGAAATCATGTTCATCAATGTCATAACAACTCCCTTTCACACAATGCTATTATTCGTAGATTTTTTTTTTCATCTCCATGAAATAATGTGAAACTTAAACCCATTAACAAAATACCCATTATAACATCTCACTTAACTCATTGGTGGGCAAGCAACATCCATAATACAAGAATCAATGATCTTTCTATCAAGTACCTATATCATAGTTTAAACTTAGTAATCTTACAAACTAAATGGAATATTTAAATACACACTTAGCAATGTAAGGAATCTAACCTGTTTATGAATCCAAGATGCAAAATTAGTCTTAACTAATTTTTGAATTTGGTCATCTGAATAATTTGGATGCTTCATTAATAAAATTTAACAAAATTCATTACATTCCATATTCGGAAGGTAAGTCACATAGACAAACTATGTGTTGCATATCTAAAATTAAATATGATATGAAAAACTTACATTACATATGACTCAATCTCTATTATGTTCAAAAGAACATATATCTTTGTTACTTGTACCTAAACATCACTAAGAGGTCTAGTTCCATGAAAACTAAATAGACGACTCGACTAATAGAATATGGAGAGACGTCCATTACTATCCACTATCTCCGCCATCATCTTGACGAGGGACTCGATTTAATTTCATTCAAATGTCTGGCTCAAAAGACATGGCACAAAAATTCAAAATTTCTTCTAAGCAATAAGCCTTGCATATAGAAGCTTCTATGTAAGCCTTGTTTCAAGCTTTTTTTCTTTAAATTAAACATCATCCTATAAACAATAGTTTTAATTAGGTAATTAATATACTTGCAAAACCACAAATAGTGATTAATTTAAGAAGCTTTTGATACCTTTCAAAAAGATACATCTAGCAGTATTGTATAGGTCCACCTACTTTAGTTTCATAAGGAAGGTGCACAGTCAAAGGTTCCATTGAGTTAAAAAAACCCATTACTAATATCTTTTCCAACTTGCACAAAGTGATGAAAATATTTTTCTTAAGCATCTCTATATTTTCTACTCGCAATTCTTTTATGCATATATCTCTGAAAAAATTGCTAAGCTTTGTAAATGCTTCCCATGCACATTTCAAAAAGTAATTACAAAATGCAAGAAGGATTAGTCTTTGCATGAACATGTTACAATCATAACTTTTCATTCCGAACAACTTGCATTCATCCATATTTACATAACAACCTAGGTTTGAAGCATACCCATCTGGGAGCCTCATGCCTTTTGTCCATTGACACACTTCCTTCACTTGAGGTTTCGACAAGCTGTATGAAGATTTTTGCATAACGAGTTTCCCATTAACATTAGTCAACTCCAACTTATGATGCTTACAAAACAGTTGTAAATCCATCCTAGCATTTGGATTGTCCTTAGTTTTGCCTTTGATATTAATCATTGTGTTGAATACATTATTAAAGACATTCTTCTTAATATGCATTACATTGAAATTATGCCGAATAAGATTAGTTAACCAATAAGGTAGTTCCCTAAAATATACTTATTTTTGCCAATTATATTGTCTCCCAAATCCTAGAAGTCTTTGTTTTCCAAATGCATTTCCAAAGGTTATTGGATTGTGTCTACTTAAGCGATCCCACATTTCTTCCCTAGACAACTGTGGTGGTAGCAAACCTTTCTCTACTGTATTCTTTTTGAATTTATTCTCTTTACTTTTGGAAGGGATGATCAGCAAGCAAGAAATGACAATGACAATCAAACCAACACTACTTATGACCATGGGGAAGACGAAACGATTTTGTACATTCTATACAATATGGACAAGCATAATTTCCATGTGTACTCAATCTGATATCATTCCATAAGTTGGGAAATCACTAATGGTCCACATAAGAGCCGCTCTCATAATGAAATTATCACCCTTATATGCATTATAAGTGTTAAACCCTCATCCACAACTTTTTCAACTCATCAATAAGGGGTTTCTAAATGTCAATATTTTTTTTAGGAGATTTTGGTCTAAGAATGATGTCAAAAATAGATACTACTTTTTCATACACATATCAAGAGGCAAGTTCTACAAAGTAATAAAAACAAGCCATATAGAGTGACTATTTGAAGAATGACGAAATAGGCTAAACCCATCAGTGATAAGACCCAATCTAACATTTCTTGGCTTTTCAGAGAAAGATGAGTAATTGTCATTAAAGTGTTTCCATGCCTTACCATCACTTAGGTGAATCATAACACCATTAGCACATTTCTAATCATGTCCAAGTCGTATATTGAGCCATGTTTGTTAACATAAAGAGCCTTTGAAGCCTAGGTGCAAGTGAAAAGTGACCTAAGATCTTGTAAGGTACATCATTCTTACTTGATCGGGTCTTGCGTTGATATCTTGGATGCCCACAAACACGATATTCTTGCAACTTCTTATCTAATTCTCCATAATAAAGAATACAATCATTAGGGATATACATGTATCTTCTCATACCCAGGTCCTATATTCTTGACAATTTGCTTTTATTTATAAAAATTTTCAAGCAATTTCTCATCTTTAGGCAATATACCCTTAATAATTGAAAGAATCCGATCATAACAGTTTTCACTCATGTTAAACTCTGATTTACAGTTCAATAGTTGTGCCACTACTAATAACTAACAATGCCCGCAACCCTCCCACAATGACTCTTCGGCATTTTTCAATAAGTCAAAAAACTGTTTGGCATCAAAATTTGGCTCCTCGTCCTAATTGAAATCAAGACTAATTACATCTAAAACCATGTCAACGTACCATTGCTTAAAACACCAACATCAACATCTCGGTTATTAGAAGTTTCCCCTAACCAAGCCTCAACCTTCCCATGTAAGGTCCACCACTTGTAGGTTTTTAAAAAACCCTTCTTCTACAAGTCATAGGCCACTTTATTCTAACACTTCCATTTTTTATTCTTACAAACATGACAAGGACATTAAACTTTATTATCTTTTTTAATTTGAGGATGGTTGTACGTAAAATCAAGAAACTTTGCAACATTATACATAAACTCATATGTGAGCAGGTGATTTTTAATTCTATGTTCCATCCAACTATGTTCACCCTTAAACCAACTTCCTTCGTCATCCATATTGTCTAAGATATTTCACTACAAGTATATCCCATGTTAGATTAGTATATCATATACAAACTAAGAATAAGAATGTTAGATTAGTATCTCATATTGTTTAGACTAGATCTAAAAAGATTTATTTCTCTTTGGCTTTATAAATGATAAGAAAATATACACCACACCTAAAAGAGGAAAAAGAGAAGGTTATAACTTATGCCATAGTCTGAACATAATATATATAATGGAAAATGACAAACCTCACTAGACATTTACAAAATTGTTGACAAGGTGTTTATAGAAACGATAGATAAGCCTTCTTACAATTGCCTTTTTAATTTGTATAATAGTTTCATTCATGAGGGTTGTACCCTATAGGTACAAGCACTATGGTTTTGCCTTTACAAATTGCTGAGCAATAAAGAATCTACCTCCAAAAAATCATAATTTTTTCAAGTTCCATGTAGATATATATAAGCAGCATTGGAAAGTCAAAAGTGCAGAGTAATAAGAAATTTATGAGCAAGTATCCCCAGAATTATATAACTTTGGAAAAATACGATAGATCCCAAATCAAAGTATACTCTTTTACAAAATTTAAGAAATATATATAAAAATGATACTAAAATATACTGTTGCTTAGTTAAATTGAACCCTCTAAGATATATCCATGGTTCATGTTTTCACAATATAACTTAGAATAAAAGCTAAACAAAATAACTTAGTCAAAAAGTATAAAATAAACTCAACAATTTTAAGTAGAAAATTTGGTACCCAACGTTTTCTTGCACTTTACTTTTCAGCCTTCGTTCAAAGCTTGCAACAAGGTAAATAATAATAATAAAAATTCTCAATCAATCACAAATTGGATAGACATTGTATTCATAAAGCATATAACTTCTTATTCTTTTTCTTCTTCTCTCTTCTTATAAAATTGATGTTAAACTCTAAGTAGTAAGTAATACTCAAAAAATTCGTTATAGCCTCATGCATTACTTCTTAAAACCCTGTGAAACATAACAAGTAACAAGCATAGCCATATGTAAAACCAATAGGACTTGGTCATTTTCCTATTGAAGTTTGGAAATGTTCAGGTGGGATGGGTATAAGTTGGTTAACTAAGTGAACATGTACTTAACACTAATAGATAAACTGTGAAGAACTAAAAGGAGAAATATATAACTAATGAGATATAAACAAAGACAAGCCAACCAAGTGAACATGCACTCAACACTCACTAATAAATTCTGTACAAATACAGTAGATGAGCATAACCTCCTTATAGCTTCCAGTAAACCTTCAATGTTTTTCTTTATGGATTCTTCTTTCTTTCTTTATGAGCAGAGCCCAAGCCATGAGAGCCTTATTTTTCTTTCAGGTTTTCTCTTTCGGTGATTGCACGAGGAATGCTACTAATGTTGAAAAGCTAGCTTTCAATGCATATGATGGAATTGGGTTAGTTGTGTAATGGGCATTTGCAGTGGGTCAAAGGTTAAGGAGAAAAGGGCAGAGGCAAAAAGAAAATAATTTTTGATTTAGAGAATTAGAAATTGACCCACAAACCATAGGAGTTTGTTAGTAAAGTTAAAGATGAAATGTTGCTCATCACTTTCACTCTCCGAAAAACTAAAATTTATGGGAAAAGTTAAAGTTTTATCTTCTAACCCTAGTCTTTCAGTGCAAACCACTAAAATTTATACCTACAAACCATGGTTTGTAGTTGTAGTTGGCACCAAAATACCAATGGACAAACTATAGATTGATCTTTTAGTTTGTCAATGAGTTTGTAGCTAAAGGTGAAACTTGGTTTGTTCGAAAAAAAGTTTGTAGAAAATGTCTAGTTTTCTTGTAGTGCTTAAGTTTTTTATTGAAGGGAGATGAGGACCTTAGTAATAATGCAACAAGGTCGGAGGTAGCAGTAAAACAATCTTGGTAATGAGAATTCTATTAGAGATCACGAACACCTAAAATTGCAATGAGATAACAAAATTAATGTGCTCGACCTCTGAAAGATGGGTAGGCTAAACAATTTGATTAGGAATGTCACCAACATGCTCTGGAACTTTACCACAAGCTTGAAAATGTCAAATAGCTCAGTCATGTCTGAAACTATAATCTCATCATCATCAATTTCATGATTCTAACTTTTAGCCTCTGGTGGTGTAATAATAAGTTCAAATGGTAGTTCTTAAGTATCATCATCTTCAAGGTCTTAACATCATCCCCTAGTGTAATTAGCCCAAGAACACCTTCGACTTCACAATCATCTGTATCATTAGCTGGTGCTGGTGAAGTACGCTTAGGTGTGAAGTCTTTAAATTCATGTTAGTCATCATGTACTTAAATGTCTATCTGAACAATAATTAACTTAGGTTCATCAAGGTCTAGACTCAACATTGCAAGAGCCTTATCTAGTGTTACACTAAACTCATTAAGTTTTTTGTTAGTGTTTTTCATATAAGTTTTCAAAGGTTCAGGTGTATGAAGTTGGGATAACACTAAGATTTAATGGGATTGAGTATACCGGGGTGTATAGCTTGGTTGATCATAACTAATAATGGATTAATTCAAATACAAACTCGACCAAATAATAATCATACCCCTATTTTTATAAATAAGGAATAAACACAAAATCTGAGGCTGATACATAAGGGTCTCGATGAGAAAAGTACATAGTATCCTATAGCTCTTGAACGTATTCTGGCCAAGATAAATTCTCCTCTCCTCTTACGTCAATAAAGTGCTAGTGTCATTCTAATGCTTTGTTAGAGAAATGCATAAAAGGCAACCTAATCTTTAAAACCTCAGGTGTGTGATCAACAGTGAAGAACTGCTGACATTTTCTGAACAATTTCTCGAAGTTATCTCCATTCAATTGAAGGAAATCAATCTGTGAGACATTAAGAAACAACTGAAAATCCTATATTCTTGTTGATTGAAATCTAGATATTTTCTTGCTAGTTACATGTTCTTGATTTACTTGTATCGAATACATTACACTGCTGAAATTTTGGCTGTGATCATCAATAGCTTTTCCCTTTCTCGCCACTACTTCTAAAGGTGCGATATTGTCCACAGCCAGTGGGCCATTCATAGAATTGATCTCTGCCATTAATATAGTTTGAAATTCATCCATTAAGGACTGCATGATGTTGTTCCGGTTTGCTCTTAACTCTCGTAGCTTCCCAATCTTACTTTTATCTCCACCACACGTTAATCTAATGCGTTCACTATCACAATTTCCTTATCCACAATGCTAAAGATTAGCTCTGATACCACTAACATGCCTTTTCCCAACTCCATTCCAGCTAATGGACACTACTTCTATAACATAAGGAACTCAAGGAAGAAGACAAGATTCAAAGAGATAGTGCTAAAGTTTTTTGTAATTCATTTCATGAATGCCAAAATTACAAGAATTATGACTTAATAGTAACCAAGATGGATTATGAAATTGAAAGCTAAAAACTCTACCATGTTAGCAACTTATGTCAGGTTATCTTATAACAGAAAACCAGCTAACCACTTAACCGAAATCACTCTTGCAATCTAGTTTCTTTCTTGGCTTTATTTTATACAGTAATACTTTAGTGTTGAAGTTTGTTGTGATCTACTAATTTCATACCAGTTTGTGGTTTTTCATAATTAAATATGGTTAGAATTTATTTAAATTTAGGAATATCTTAATTTATTTTTTTTTTTTAATGATGGTTTTTTTCTTTCTTGATAAATTGTGATATGCATCTTGTTTGCTAACTGGGTTGTGAATAATTTGTGTTATGTATTTTTCAGTTGCCTTCCTATGCTTTCTTAATTTGTTTAGGGAGTTTATCTTTAGGGTTGTTTCCAAATTTGCTTGATCACGGTGTCTTTAGGCTTTATTTTTTTGGGTGTTGGGACTTTTTAGAATGTTAGTATGAGACAAAAACTTGCTAGTTTCAAGGCTAGGTGTTTCATTTAATTGCTGGGTTTAAAATAATACAACTTGCAACAAACAAATTATAAAATTAATGTCATGATGAATTTGTTTAGATTGAGAAATGGGATACCAATTTCAAATCATCAATCTAAAATAAAAGAAAAGTTCAAATCTTATTATTTTAGGTGAAGGAAATTTTAGAATATTAAGGTTGTTGCTTGGCTTGCTGCTTGTTGGTGGTGGTAGTGTTGAAGATCTTTTTGTGGGAATCATTATTGCATTTTAAGATAACAAAAGTTTTTGGTTCTTATTGTTCTAATGGAAGAAACCCATGCATATGTGATAGAGGGTTTGAGCTAATATTAGTTTGTTGGAGTACTATGGGCTCCAATACTGTAGTTGGGGCTGGGTTTAGAATTTTGGTAATGGGTATTATGGAACATCTAGCAAAGTGGACAAGTTGAATTTGATTGCAACTAGTGATGTATGCAATTAATACAAAAGATATGTTTGCAATATGGGATTTGTAGCAATTCCTCATTCATTTCAAATTCTCCAAAGACAAACGCAACATCTGTTGTGAAATTTTATTTTATTTTTGATTGCAACAAGCTTTTAGCTTCAGTCATCCATTTACTATGATCGAATTATATGCAAAATTTCATAATACTTGGGTGTCTTGAGCATGGTGTTGTTAATATTTATTATAAAATGCTTAAGGTTAATGTGCTAAATTAAGTATTTTATAGCTACATTTGGATTATTAAAGTTAAGTTTATTGTTGGGAGAAATAGTTAATGAGTTTAGGTAGTAATTGGTTATCTAAGTTAATGAGTTTTGGTTGAAATTTATGATTCAAGATTTTTCTTTAAGCTAGTATAAATGTGTAAGGGTCTGCTGGACTTTGAAACAAAGAGAAAATATTATGAAAATCAGTAAGTTATTCTCAGTTTTAAAAGAACTTATCTACCTTTTTCTTCCAGCACAACAAAATTGGTATCAATTCAAAGAAAATCTTATGGCTAGCAGTAATGTGGTGTTTAGTAATGTGTAGTCACCATTATTTAAAGGACTGAACTTTAAGTTCTGGTGTGTCAAGATGGAGACCTTGTTCATGTCTTTAAAAGGTCTTGACCTTGTACAAAAAGGGTATGAAGAACCCGAGTCTACAGAAAATCTAAATGTTGAAGCATTGGAAAGATTGCAAGACAAGAGAGTTATTGATGCTAGAGTTCTTGGCATGATACAGTGAGCAATTTCAGCTTCTATCTTCAAAAGAATCATGCAAGCAAAAAAGGCAAAAGATGCACGGGATATTCTCAAGCAAGAGTTTCAAGGAGATGCAAATGTGAGAACTATTAAACTTCAATCTCTTAGAAGGGAGTTAGAAAATATGGGAATGAAAGAAAATGAAAACTTGGTTGAATATTTTACAAGATTTATGGAATTGATAAATCTTATGAAGAGTTATAGTGAGTCTATTGATATTCAATGAATTGTTAAGAAAGTTTTTATTACCTTCCTTTAAAAGTTTGATCCTATTGTTGTTGTTATTGAAGAAACTAAAGATATTTCTCAGTTAAGTGTACAAGAGTTGATTGGCTCTTTAAAATCCTATGATCATTATATTGTTTCATATTAGTTTACTGTGATAGTTTTAAATTTTTTTGCAGGGATTATTTGTCTCCGTCTGATATTATGGGGAATTACCCACATTTATTTATAATATGAATAAGACTTGCTTTTGGGTTTCTTGTGGTAAGATATCTATTTACTTATGTGGCTACCTAATCACACTTTTCCACTTTTGTTCTTCTTAGTAGTTTTACTGGTTCTATTATATTATTTACATTTTAAATATCTTTCTTAGATTATTCAATATTGCTGCTATGTGTTCATTTTCTGTCCGTGTTGTTGTAGGATGGTAGATTGAAGTTTAGTAGAAGGCAGTCCAAATAAAGTATTTACCATGTTGCTTACTTAAGGGTAGTTTTCCAGTTTAGTAGGCATGTGTTTTGCACATACAGAAAAAATCAGAAATTATTGAGTTGTTACTTTAAGAAACGACTAGAAAAATGCCTTCATGAGCTGCTGCATCCTTTTCTTTTTTTGTCCCCCTCACTAGTTGTGGTTAACATGCAATAATTATCAATTATGTAAATCACAATCATAAATGTGAGACATTAACAAACATAATAAGCCTCTCATGATCACTACTTATAGATAATGTATCTATGACTTGATCATATCTAGCTATTCATTCTGGATGAGCAATCTAATGAAAATATGCATATAATACAAAGGTTCTATTACACATTTGGCTATTCATGTTAACACATATGTCATCACCTAAGCTTATCATTGCATTTGTGTTCATTTGGTATTCTAAATTGAGGACTTTCCCTTGGTGAGAAGCTGCATTTAGTTTCCTTTTTCATTATTTATATTGTTTTGCAATTCATTATGTAATCTATAAAATTTGGCTTTAGGAATCTATAAAATTTCATGTGCTTCCCTTTTGTTTGGTGCCCTTTTTTGATAGTCATAGAGACCACTATGATTTAGAGTTGGTTTGCACATAATTTTTGTTATGCTTTTGAGTGCTTAAAAAATAAATCCTTCAGTGTCTGATATTTTAGTAAATTTCTTGTTTCTTTGTTTTCCATTTGGGGGATATAACATAATTTTGACCTTGTGACTCTCCATGAATATTTTTCTCTCAGTCCTTGCCAATTTAAACCTTAGACTTGTTGAATGGCTTAAACACACCAAAACAACAGTGTGTTTGAAGCATGGTAGGCTCACACATATTTATATATTGATAGAGGAAGATAATATGGGAAGAGAGGACTTTAGCTCATTGCATTGATTTAGGTACTTAGCTTGTTCAACTCTCATTCATATAGTATAAATATAGCTCAGTGAGAAGGCAATACTCACTGATTTTCATCCTCAATACCTGGGTTTTCTCTTTCTCTAACTTTTACATGATATCAGAGCTAGGTTAGAAAAACCATTTTATTTGTTTCCTGTTACGTCTCTATCTAGTAGTATCTTTATTTCTTTTTCTCGCTGCGCCTCTTTTCAGCATGTCTCATTCCAGGAGTACAATTGATAGTCAAGATCTGGTCATCACGATACTATTCATCGAGTACTGTTCACGAGTACTGTTTATCAGTATATCAAAACTCAAAACCTAATACTTTTACATTTGTGTTTTCTAGATCCCCTATTATTACTACTGAGAAATTAAATTAAATGGATCAAATTATATGTCATAGGTTGCTTCGTTTAAATTATGGTTTATAGGTCAGGATCATGAAGATCATTTATTTAAACCCCTATACAAAATCCCTGAAAAGGATCAACCTATGTGGAAAAAAGTTGATGCTTAGTTATGTAGTTTGTTGTGGGCATCCCTTTCACCCTCACTTTTGCAGATTTTTCGTTCTTATTAAACTTATTCAAAATTGTGTAAACGGGTGAAAACACTTTATACCAATAATATTCAATGTTTGTTACTCTACGGTTACTAATATGATGGATTTGAGACAACTTGATCAGGATATGTCTACTTATTTGGATAAAGTTCAGAATGTGAAAGCTGAATTTACAGAATTATTACTTAGACCACTAGTGTCACTGCTCAGGAGAAAAATATGAATAAACTCTTTATAATTCTTACTTTTTTTGGCCTCCGAGCCAGTCTTGATTCAGCTCTCCATCAGATTTTAACTGGTTCATCTGTTCCCTCTCTAGATAATATTTTTGCTCAATTGTTACGGACATCCTCTTCGGATTGTACCACAAATTGAGACTCCATTCCCTGATTCCTCTGTCCTAGGTCTCCTAGTTTTCACATCGTGGAGGAGGAGGGGGTCGAGAAGGCAATCGACAATGTCCTCAGTATATATATTGCAACAAAATAGGTTATACTAAAGAAAGTTGTTTTAAGTTGTATGGTCGACCATCCCTTGTAGCTAACATAGTTCAAACTAAGAGTTTGACACCTCCTGAGGATTAGTCTTTAAATGTCTCAATATCAGTAGCCAATTATGATGAATTTTTACAATACCAAGCTAATAAACAATCCTCTTCAGCTTCTCATGATAATTCTATCGCTTGTCTCTCTCAGCACACATCATCCAAAAATTGGGTACTTGATTCTGGTGCACCTAATCATATCTCTAGTAACCCTAACATTTTCTCTCGTATTACTAATTTTTCATCATTATCCACTGTTACTTTAGCTAATGGGTCTAAAGCAATTACCAAAGGCATCAGTCAAGCCTCCCTATTATTGTCTCTACCTTTAAACTCTGTTATCTTATTCTTGAATTCAGCTTAATATCTATTAGTAAATTAACTTGTTTCTTCAATTATTTTGTTCTATTTATTGATGATTTCTTTGTCATACAGGACTGAGGAACAAGACAAAGGATTGGCACCGAGCGTGGGTTTTAAGGCCTTTATTAACTTACAGCTCTAGTAACCTATTTTGCGGATATGTCTCCATTCCTTATTAACAGTCGCTTGGGTCATCCAAGCCTTTCTAAAGTCTAGAAGATGGTTCCACATTTATCTTCTTTGTCTTCCTTAGCTTGTGAGTCCTGTCAGCTTGGAAAGAGAACAGGTACTTTTCCAAAGCATAGTTGTTTTAAATCAGAGTCTCATTTTCACCTTGTTCATAGTGATATTTAAGGACTTAGTCGTGTCAGTAGTTCTTTAGGTTATCAGTGTTTTGTTACATTTATTGATGACTTTTCTCTTTGTATTTAGTTATTTTTAATTAAACATCATTCAGAGTTATTATCTATTTTTCAATAATTTTGTGCTGAAATTAAAACTTAATTTGGTGTTAATATTCACATTTTTCAAAGCGATAATGCTTGTGAATATTTTTCTCAATCTTTTCAAAGTTTCATGACATCACAGGGTATGATCCATCAATTCTCATGTGCTCATACTTCACAGCAAAATGGAGTTGTTGAGCATAAAAAGAGGTATTTAATTGAAACAGCTCATATTTTGTTGATCAATAATAATGTGACTCTTCGTTTTTAGGGAGATGTTGTTCTTGCTACATGCTATTTGATTAATCGTATGCCCTCTTCAATTTTACATAATAAAATTCCGCATACTATTTTATTCCTAACTCATTCCTTATATTACCTACCTTTGCATCTTTTTTGTTGTACTTATTTGGTATACGTATAACACCTGGGCAAGATAAGCTTTATGCTAAATCTATTAAATGAGTCTTTTTGGGCTATTCTCGTCTTCAAAAGGGATATAAGTACTATTCTCCAGAAACTCAATGATATTTCACCTTTGCTAATGTTACATTCTTTGATGAGTTTTTGTTTTTCTCCCTATCTTTCGTTGACCGAAATACTGTCTCAGTTGTTCTCCCTATCCCTTACAATGGACCTCTTGAGTCATCCCTCTCCACAACTTATCCATTGCAGGTCTATCATCGTCATAATCTGACTTATCCTTCTACAGACTCTGTTGCTGTACCTAATGACTCAATCCCATCTCCAACTTCATCCTCGACCTCGGACCTCTCTTCTGCTAATAGTCCACCCCTGACCATTCGTAAAGGTATTTGTTCCACTCGTAATGCTTACCCCATTTATTCTTTTCTTAGTTATCATGGATTATCTTCACCCTATTATGCCTTTGTTTCCTTTTTTTTGTCTTCTATCTTTGTTCCTAAGATAACCAGTGATGCACTTGCCCATTCGGGGTGGCGACATGCCATGGTTGATGAGATGGATGCCTTACACAATAATGACACTTAGGTCTTGGTTTCCTTACCTACTGGCAAGTCTACTGTTTGGCTATCGATGGGTATATACTGTGAAAGTTTATCCTAATGGTTCTGTTGATCATTTGAAACCTCAACTTGTAGCAAAAGGCTACACACAGATTTATGGTGTGGATTATTCCGAAACTTTTTCTCTAGTTTCTAAAATCAACTCAATCAAGAGTTTTTATTTCTCTTGCTGCTATCTTTGATTGGCCTTTACATCAACTAGTTACCAAGAATGCATTTCTTCATGGTGACTTGGATGAAGAAGTTTTTATGGAGCAACCTCCAAGATTTGTTACTCAAGGGGAGAGTAACTTAGTTTGTCAACTGAAGAAGTATTTGTATGGTTTGAAACAATCTCCTAGTGCATGGTTTGGAAGATTCAGTAAAGTTGTTCTCAGTTTTGGGCTTCAACAATGTTCTGTTCATCACTCTATCTTCTATAAGCATACACCTCATAGAAAAATCCTATTAATTGTATACGTTGATGATATTGTGATAACTGGTGATGATAGTTTTAGTGCATTCAACAGTTGCAGTCTTTCTTACACTCCAAGTTTCAAACTAAAGACTTAGGACAATTGAAGTATTTCTTGGGCATTGAAGTTATTAGATCACAGTTTGGTATCTCTCTCTCCCAGAGAAAGTATTACCTTAATGTGTTGAGTGATACAACAATATTAGACTCAAAATCTATTGCTTCTATGGATCCTAATATTAAACTTGTACCTGTTGAAGGTGAGTTTCTGACAAATCCTGAACAATACAGATATTTGGTTGTTTGGTTGGTAAGCTGAATTACCTCATAGTAACCACACCAGATATTATATTTGGACACTAGTGTGGTGAGTCAATTTCTTGCTCAACCTCGAATTTCTCATTAGATTGCAGTTACATATTCTATGATATCTTAAAACTGAACCAGGAAATAGGGTATTATACTAGAATCATGGTCACATTTTGGTTCAAGGACATGATCGAGGTCACAATTTAGGTCAAAAATATGACTCCATTTCTGTTAAGGGTTACAGTGATGTAGATTAGGCTGTTTCTTCTTTTGATAGAAGATCCACTATATGATATTGTCTTTTTAGGAGGAAATCTCATTTCATTAAAAAGTAATAAGCAAATTGTCATTGCAAGATCCAGTACTGAATCTGAATATAAAGCTATAACTCTTATTACTGCTAAGTTGGTTCGGCTAAAGCACTTGTTGGAAGAAATAGGGTTTCAACACTCAACCAATATAGCTAATATGTGATAATCTAGCTACTTTTCATATTGCCTTTAATCCAGTATTCCATAAAAGAACAAACATAGAGGTCGATTGTCACTTTGTTCAAGAAAAGCTTCTAGATAACATAATCAAAACTGTCTATGCAAAGTCCGAAGACCAATTAGTTAATCTATTTACTAAGTCGTTGAGAGGGAACCGACTTCAATATCTAGTGTAATAAGTTTGGAACACATAACCTATATGCTCTAACTTGAGGGGGAGTGTTGGAATAGTTGACTAGTTTCCTTGTTCAGTCTGTAATTAGTTTCCTTATTTCTAGCTTCCTTGTTCTTAGCCTTGATTTAGGTTGTAATATAGTTGACTTAGCTTATATAGCTCTCATTCATATAGTATAAATATAGCATCAATGAGAAGGCAATACTCATTGATTTTCACCCTCAATACCTAGGTTTTCTTTTTCTCTAACTTTCACAATCATACTAACAACACGCTGTGGTACCATTCGTGTAGAATCAAGATTACTAATAACCTATTTATACTAGTAACAAGTACTAATTTAACACTTCATATAGCCCCTAACTCGGTTGTCCTATTAACTCATAACTCACCATTGACACATAATATCTCTAGGATATTTATTATTTTTTAGCTAAAAATGAGAAGTGTCAAAAATAGTAATTTGAAATTGGTTATTTAGTATTCCTAACTACTAACTTATTTATTCACATCACAATTAGGAATAGTAAAAGACCAATTTTATTTTACTATTCCTTGCATTCCACTTTAATTTGAATATATATATATATTCAGAATTAACTCTTGTATGGATTGCCTCGTATCATCTTCATCATTCCAGTTGTCTTAACTTTCATTTTACATCGACTTCTGTTTGATTCCAAAAGGTTGCAGATTTCCTTTCTTGGACAGCTATGCCCTTCACCAATTCCTTTCTTGATCTTTGTCAAACCAACTTTGCAATAGCAACATTAAAATCAAACCTCACTTCTCTTCAACATTTTCACTTCTTTTCCTTTCAAAAATTATCAACAATTTCGCCAAAGCTTTTTATTATTTAGACACAATTTTCACTCACTTGAGCTAGGCGCTCATTGGTATCACTTTTTTTTTTTTTTGCACTTGGCAATAGTACTATTCAATCGTAAAATATGAATATCAACAATATTTCCTTTCATGTTAGATTACACAAATCACCGTTGTCCCTTTCACTCTCATTTAATTAACATCACCATGGATTGCGCATAAGTGTCTTATTGCAAATGATAACCCTTTCTCCATGGAAAATCTCACTCCTTAAAATTTATATGGCTTCTATAGGTCTTACTACCCATGGATTAACACCTAGATCAAACCATTGCCTTTGATACCACTTACTGGAAGTGTGGTAGACTCTCAAACACACATATTAAAAGAGGAATATTATATTGGAAGAGAGAACTTTAATTTAGTGTATTGCCATATTAACTACATGTGGTGCTACCACTTGAGGTAGAATGAAGATTACATGACTCGTAACAAATTCATATCTCACCAATAACCCAAAGTATCACTATGTTATTCACTTAGTAGTTAAGGATACTAAAGACCACTTTACATTTACTAATTCTAACACGATATATGAGTGGGCCCCTCAATCCTTGGTCTTAAGGGAATCAGATGCCATTAGAACAAAATACTTTTGTAGGGTTGATGTCTTCTTCAAACTACTAAAGGCCAGTTTAGTATATAAGAATGATTTCTGCTGAATTGGAATGGAAATGGAAAATCATTCCATTCGATTATTTGATAGTGTCTGTAAGGAATAGTCATTTCATTTTATTTATTTATTTTCAATATAGTTTTTAGACATGAAATAATATATAAATTATGTTAAAATGATAAAAATATCTCTCATTAGATAAAATAATAAAAATATAATATAATTTATGATATATATATATATATATATATCTTTTTTTTTAATTTATATTATTTATTTATTATTAATTAATGAATTATTATTATCATTTATATATATGTTACTATTAATTTTTATATTTATTTTACTGTTTCTTATTTTTATGATTTATTAATATTAATATGATAGTTTAAAATTACTTAACTAATTTATTTATTTTACATTAATTATTTATTTATAATTATATTATTTACTATGATGTGAAGGGTATTTTTGTTGTTTGATTAAAATGAATTGATTTATTATTATTTTTATATACAAATTTTTTATTTTTTATTTTATATGATTTGATATTATTTAATGTGGTATGAAGGATATTTTTGTCATTGAACTAAATTAAATTTATTATTTAATTTATTTATTTATGATATTATAATTTTATTAATATTCAACTTTTTATTTTATTATTTTCTATATAAGATAGAATGATTTTCTTCTCATCTATCTAAGTTGATTCTATAGAAGTAGGAATGGGCAATCCCACCCCCTATATGGGTTTGAAGATTCATATTTCTATGGAATAAAATGGTCGAAATGGAATATGTATTCTGAGGCTAAAAACTTACTAAATGAAAAAAATTTCATTTTATATAATCATGCGTGGAATAGAATGACCATTCCTACGTACCAAACTTGCCCTAAGTTCAATGCCAAAACCCATCTCATATCTCTATGGAGAATTATTTATGAAATTTTGATGCATAGAGGTTAATTTTTTAATTTTAATGGAAACTGGTGATGGCCGGTGCATGTTATTTTTAGTGTGCTCCTCTTCTTTTAAGTTTCTTTATGTATCAATTGATGGCATCTTTTGACATGAAAATAATTGAAGAACTCCAAGGGGAAAAGAAATTGAAAACATTGAATATGTGGAACTTTTCAAGTTGAAATTAGCCCATTACATAGTCTTAGCAGTTTTCCAAGGCTAAAAATTTTCATTGTTGCAAATTCATTTATAGCCATTTGGATGTAGTGAATTGGAATTGGAATTAGAATTGGAAATTGGACTGTTCAATTCTAATTTTTCTGTTTGGCACATATTTTAGAATTGAAACTGAAAGTTTCAAGTCAATTCCTAGGAATTGAAAAACAACTACAAAATATCAATTTCAATTCTTATAGATAGACTCTAAAAGTTACAATTTTTCTGCATGTGCTATTCTTGTCTATCACTTATGCACATCTTGCCATAATATCGGCCACTACCACTGACAATTTTCGTCACCTATTACCGACCCTTACCTATCGATAACTGTACCACCCGTCTTTAGTCGCCACCACTAAGGGGACCCGTTGGAATAACGTCAATCAATGTCAGAAGCAGTCAGTAACAATGACAACCATTTTCAAAAACCATTGGAGATAACAATAGCCATTGCCAGAAGCCACTTGAGATGAAGACAACCATATTTGGAAGTCACCGTGGACAATGACAACCACTGCGTACTTGAAGTACATTTCCGGTTTTAATGCTTTATGTGATCTAAACTCATATATTATAATTCTAACCACTTTCAATTTTAGTATAATTGAAATTGGTTTTACAATTTCAATTCCAATTCCAATTCCAATTCAATGCATCCTAACACAGCCTTAATTTTTTATATGTTGCATTTTTTTTCTTTCTATTATTGTAATGAGGTTGATTGCATTATTAGTAATATATCTCTTGAAGGCACGACATAAATCGTAAGTGATGTAACAAGGAAAAGACTAAAAGTGGATATTCCAAATTGTTCTTAGATTTGTAAATTTAGGGTTTTGACAAAGATTTGGTGCATCAAAATTGTAAAACTTGACATTGGAATTTTGTAAAGCTATTTCTAATAACATTGTTTTCTCTAAATATAGAAATCATCTCTGCACATCATTCTATTAACAAATGATCATAATTCATAATAGTTCCAATTTGATTAGACTTAGATCCTTTAGGATCAAATGGGTGTCAAAGGAAACTTATCTTTTGTAGGGTAGGATGATTTTGGATTACTTGTGCGATGAACTGAAGAGCTTAAAAACTAGAATATGCATGGTATGCGGCTTTGTCAAACATAAGTAGTGATTACATTTCTCCCCTGTCTCCTTTAGGTCCTGTTTTTTGAGTTATTTTGTTTTCCCGAGCCTATTCACTCTTCAAAAAGGCCGGGTACCTTGAATGTTAAAATCACTTGGGATGATTTAATTTTTGAATTTCCCTTGTACCAAAAAGAAATATCTCAAGTTCAGTAATCCATAAACATATCAAATTTCCCCACCTACATTTTATGGGTGTATCACCTACCTCATCTACTGAATGTTTACAACATGGCAATTGCATTACATTAACTGGAATTCTTGATACTTTCCTGAAAATCTCGTGAAAATATTCTAACATGTGTGAGATTTTCAGAGAAGTTTTTGAATTTGTTTATATTTTTAATTAATCTTACATCCAGTGCATCCTTAACTTAGTTGTTAGGATTTGACTTATTAAATTTAACTAGGTTTTCATTTCATTTTAATAGTGTACACTTTAGAGTTGTTGAATTACATATGTTTTTACTCCACTAAGTGGCCTAGATCTCTTTGATAGAGTTTCATTTCTTGCCTAGGTTTGGTAAAGTTATATTTGCATGCTATAGTTTTATAGGTATCAAGTATTCAAATGATGATTTTCAAAGATTTCCTGTTTATCAATCATTTTCAGCTGATCGTCGTTTAATCCAATGCAATGCATTTGATTTCAGCTTTTTGAGTCTTTAATAAAACGCTTTTGATAGATGCTAATCAATATGATATGTTTTATAACTTCTCAATCTAAAAAATCCTTGGATTGATCAAATCTAAAAGAGAGCTTTGATTCAATCATGCATATCACTTCAATTAATAAGTCATCATTTGAATGGCCTTAGTAGATAATGCATTGACTCATTTTCATCTATTGAGTGTGCTTCAAGGATTATTCATTTTAGCAGTTTTGATATCACTTCAACAGATGTTTCTCAGCACTTAAGCTTTTAGTAGATCTTTCATTTTAGCTGATATAGTAAAACATTGCTTTTTGATTCTATAAAAAGTCAATAATTCAATGCTTTGACTTGATTTCAGCAGTTGGTTTGTACAAAGAGTGATATCAGCTATTTAATTACCATTTGTATTTCAACACAAGGTAGGTCGATTGATAGGTATTTCATCACTTGAATTTTTCAGTATATGATAATGATTAATGAAACAGAACTTTTCATTCTATTGACTTTATATCTAGTGATTCAAAGAATAGGAATTCTCAAAACTAGGCAATTTTGCTTAAGTCCTCAGAGCTTTCTTCTTTTGATGAGTACACTGATAAATGTTTTTGAAGTTGTGCATTTTCATTATTTTAGTGGTCAAATTTCAACATTAATCCCTTGGCTTTTCAATCTTATGATATTTTTTTAGAGGATGATATTAAGAAATGGAGACTTTTAATGTAAATCTCAATTCTTGAGTAAGTTGCCAAAGATCTTGTTTAATATGGTAAAAGGTGAATTCAAGCAACTCTATTTAATTCTTATTCGTTTCCTTATGATTGGGTACATTTCAGTTAAGATATGGATGTATAAAAGTGTCCCAATAATGAGTTTATCAATGATTACTAGAGAGTGCAATTTATTGATCTATTCAAAAGATAAGTTAACTATTTGATTTATAAATAGAGAAAAGTTTATTTTGTGAGTAGTAAAACTTTGGTATGAGGTGATTCAACATAGGAGATAGTCAAAACTATACTTTTTCTCTACCACAGTACTTCTGGGTTGAAGCACTTAACATTGCTGTTACATTATTAATAGAGTTTTGATAAGACCAATGTTAGGGAAAACCCTATATGAGCTGTGGAAAGGAAGAAAACCTGACATCATGCTTTTGGTTGCAAGTCCTTTATTCATAATAATAACCAGACAATTTGGGTAAATTTAATGAAAGAATTTTTCTTGATTATTCCCTAACTAGTAAAGTTTATAAAGTTTTTAACAAAAGAAAGTTAGTTATTGAAGAATTTATTCATGTTATTTTTTATGAACATAATCCTCTATTTTTGAGATCAATTGTTGATGACAATCAAAGGTATTTACAAAAGCTTACCAAAGAAAAGTGTTTTAATTTACCAAAGAAAAGCTTACCAAAGGTAAAACCAAATAAAAGTGTTTTAATTTAACCGTACAACTTAAGAATTATCAAATTACTTTTATTGCTAACGTATTGAGAGAACTTAGGGCTACTACACACTTTAGTTGACTTAGGTTAAGAACCTAGAAGGATAATGGAGTGTTGGAATTAATAGTTAAGTTCAAAGCACTTAAGGGTAAAAATGTAATTGTCAACTATACATAAACGGCAATACTTTTTTTTTTTATTGAAATCAATACAAAGTCTAGTGGAAATCCTAATTGGATTTAGGCTACTAAGAGTCTAAAGGCCCTTAGTAATTATAATAGGATTATGAATTACTAAAGGAGTTTTTGACCTTAAGTTTTAGGGTTTAGGTTTAATCAAATCTTAAACAAGGAATTATTTTAATTCCTTTAGCCGTGACCCCTATACGTGCAATAGATAAAGGGAATTCAGGCACATACTTGTGAGTAAGCAAGAGAGTGAAATTCAGACTTTGAGAGACAATAATGAGCAAGAAGAGTTCTTGACTTCCTTCTCCCTTTAGCCATCACCTTAAGCCTTAAACCAAATGAGTTTTTTCTTTAAGGTCAATCCTTCATTGATGATTCAACCAAGTGGAAGCTAGCACATATTCTATACTCTAATCTTTTACGAAAAGGTAAAGGTTCTAACAATCAATTGTGTGAACTATTTCATTGACTTTTATTCATTTGAATAGTTTACTAATCATTGTTCATACTTTATGTTTGATTAGAAAAATTGTTTTAACGATTTATATGGAATTCCAAGCATTCCCACTAAACAACCATACCAATTGCGTGAAAAAAGTTTTAAAATGTTAGTTTTAATCTTTAGCTGTCATTATATATATAGTTAATTGAATACATATATTGTTGATTTGAGAAAATTTTAATTCTGCTGTGTATGCATAAAATGCATAACCCCTTGATTTTCCAATACGGAGACTCATTACCAAATTAGAGCTTATGGATTAAAAATATATATATATATTCAAATCTCTTGATCTAAAAGTCAATTCAATTTAAGCCATAGAAAAATTAAGAAAAAAAAAATCAATATGTTAGTTGGATTAGAAAAAAGAAAGAAAGAAAAGATGAGTTAATTAATGTTAACTATAAACATCCAAATAAAATATAAATTCAAATAAAGAAATTCTAGCTTTATGAAATTTGGCTTCTTTTTTTTTTCTATTAATAGTAAATGAAGGCGCCTAGGCGTAAGAATTAGATATCTATTTCTAATACTTTTTATACACCTTGACTACCATCTGATAAAAAGATATTGCATTAGAAAGGTGGCAAAAGAAAAGGTCCAAAAATTAACACATACCTAATACCTTACTTTGTAACAGTGGAAGGGACTAAAGAGGGCCATGGCCCTCCCAAAATTTTTTCAAAATATTAATATTATAATATAAAATTAATTTTTAGCTATTTATTTTCTCTTATTTAATACTATGGTCCCTCCAAAAGTAAAAGCTGAATAACATTTTCACTTTTTATACTACAAAAATAATGGGTTAAAACTTAATGCCCAATAAGCACTAAGATTCTTATAAAAAATTAAGTTAGGGTTTCTC
Organism: Quillaja saponaria; assembly: GCA_029379385.1. NCBI lineage: Eukaryota > Viridiplantae > Streptophyta > Magnoliopsida > Fabales > Quillajaceae > Quillaja > Quillaja saponaria. The sequence goes on along the minus strand of CM055611.1, from coordinate 9,583,788 downwards.
TTATCTTTACCTTGTAATTTGTGCCGCCAGCCATCAGCATCCAAAAAGAATTCTCAGGAAAGCTTTCTCGACATTAAGAGGGACCATTGTCCAAGTTTAAAGGAGAGAACCCAAAGTATATAAAAATTTAATATAATTTGAATTTCTTTTTATTTCAAAATCTACTTTTAGGATTTTTTTTTTTTTTTTTTTGATTTCCCACGAGTTTTTCTACACTCTTCAAGTGTACGACTAATCTTGTTTTAGGCTTCAGTGACTCACTCTCCCTAGAAGTGTTTCCCACGGGCTCGAACTCCTGACATTGTAGAGACTCCTTAACTGCTGAGCTCAAGTGGTTAACACTTGAACCGCACCTTCTTGGGTACTTTCAAGACAATTATTAAGTGTGTCTAACAATAATGTTAAAGAAATTTATTTTTTTGCTTGATCAGCAAAATTTAAGAATTAAATAATTAAAAAGTAAGTATATTTTATCTTTTAATTTTTAAATATGTTCTATTTATTCTTTATTAGTTTATAATAAATAACTATGAAAAAAAATATCAATATCAATTTGTTAATTTGAAGGAGTGTAGCTCTCGATTTTAAATTTGGAGGATATTTATTTTTATTTTTTATGTTTTGTAGCTTATAAATTTTTATTATGTCTTATGAGTTTTTGAGTTTCTTATAATTTTTTTTTTTTTTTTTTTTTTTTGTAATTACTGTAATTGAATACATTTACATAAAATTTTAGCCGCCCTGCCCCAAAAATTAATGTGTCACTGCATACCTTACTTTTATAACAGTGGATTCAGGTATGGCTCTTCATGAATATTTATTGGAAATTTTAAAAAGATTAAGTGGAACTTGTTAAATTAATAGTTAAGGAGGAAAATCAATGTAGGAAAATAACAATTGACAAATTAGAGTACATATTGTAAAAAGAAAGGAAATGAGTTTGGGTTATATCTGTTTGGTTAAAAACAGAAAGTTGTGCCTTAAGTTTAAACAAAATGTTATGACTTTTGGTTTAAAAACAGAAATTATATTTTTTGCTAGTTTATAAACAGTAAACCATGCCTTTTGATTTATATTAAGACTTTTTTCTAAATGTGTGAATATTAGGGTTGTATCCTTTATGAAAAGGTACAACCTTTCACAAGATACCTTTAGGATAGATGAATACCAAATTAGTTTTCTATATTTTATAAAGTAACACATATTTTTCTTCTTCTACTCTTTCTGTCAATTTCATATATATTTTTTATCTACATTTTTGTCCTGCAACCAAAGTGTAGAAAGTGCATATTTTATCTTGAGAGGCAGATTTGTTATACTCTCATGTGCAGTATAGGGGGTGCAAATCATATTTTAAGGATAGAATGTATAACATTCGACTCAGGTTTAAAAGTTGAATTTCCATTGATATTGTTTGTAATTAGTTTTCCAACAATATTTGCTATAAGTAAACTTCAATGATTTATATAGCCTCCTTAATCTTGTCAAGCAGTATCTCCTATAAGTTTATAAGAGTCAATCCATCACTAAACTTTATATACTACAATACAATATCCATTTATTAAAAATTTGGTTGTAATGAATGATTTTCTATACATGAATTCTACATATAAAATGGGATTTAAGATTGACCATGATTTTGTTGCACTCTTTTGCTTAAACTCCAGCATCTACACCATACCTAGGGAAGCAAATACAAATAAAAAGAAGCGATAAGCTTAACATTAGAACAATCAACATAAATGAATTTAGAAAAGGTCTGAAGAAATAGAAAAGTATCAAAAGCTCTAAGATGACTTGACTTACTGATGTTGGAGAAACCAACAAGCCATCGCTTCTTTGATTTGTTGTTCGGATCTGGAGTTGATTGCTGTTTCTTCCCTATTGCTTTTCTCGGTGGGAGAAATAAATTAATGCTTTTTTAATCAGATGTGATTTTCATCCAAAAGATATAGATAAGAATTACTGAATAAGCAACTAGGTAAGTACCTTAACTAATCTGCAAATGTCGTGGAGATGAGAAAAATCTACCATGCATTGCCATGACATTCTTGTTTTACGTAACCAACAAATATGAAGCCAATCCCAATATGTGATATTGTTTCCACTTTCTCTGTAGTTTCATGTGTAACTGTTGCATGAATGTAGGAGGTAGTATAACTGTTTTTAAGGCTTTGTATTACATGTAGAGCATTACTTGCCCATACTTTGTTTTTAATTTTACTTTCTAAATCATATTTTTTTTAATTATCTATGTACCCTCTATTAAAAAGTAGAAAAGATAAGTGAGATGGATAAGATAAGAAATTTTGGTGTTAAAAAAAGGCTAAAAAGTAGGAGAAAAATAATGATAGTTGTTTTGTTTTAAACATGAATAGTGAGTTTTTCTTTGTGAGTTTATTTTTAAAAAATTTAGTTTAAATTGAGAAAAAAATATAAAATATATTTATAGACTTAAAGAAAGAGAAAAAGTTGTCTTCCTCGTTACTCCAACCACAGTCGAAAGTTAGATAGAAAAAGAAGAAAGAAAGCTTTTGCTGGAGAGTGAAAGTCAGAGAAATTCAACAAAAGTTCAACGCATGTAAGGATCGTTCTATGTACTAGAGAATCCAACGTCTTGTGAATATTTTGGAGGGAAGTACTTGTAGTTTGGCTTGAACTTGAGAGAGGGAGAAGAAAATTGTGTCGGTTGTTGAGAACTTAAATTAATCAAGCAACCAAGTGACATTCATTGATGTTTTAAGGAGAATCCATGCAAAAGGAAAAGAGAACCCATGAGGAAGAAAGAGAACCCAAGGAGGTGAGAGAGGAATCAAGAGCTTCTAGTGAGAGAAAGGGTTGAATTCCTGAGTTTCAAGGTGAGTGTATTGCATACATCCACAAATCGGAGATTTTGAGTGCGTATTAAAATTTCTCATTTTCTACTCTTGAAAATTCTACCATCTTGCATGCATGTGAATTTTTGGAAAATTGCCTTGTAAATTTTGATAAAAATACATGAATTGTGATTTGACTATGGACGAGTTATTATCAACGGTTGTAAGCATTGAGTTGCTGAATAAAGGCATTGCCATATATAAGAAGGTAATAGATATCTTATTTTCCTTAGTCTTGGACCCAAGATTAAAGAGGTTGGAATTATTCTAGTTAACTCAATATGTGAGCTTTGATCAGGCTAAGAAGATACCCCTATTGACTGGCTAGCTTAACCCTTGGAAGTCCGTTGCATACATGCATTGCATTTTCACATGACTATCTCTAATTCATAAAATAGGGCACTTATCTCATTTTTTAAACTGTTGCATGCACTTAGTAGGATTTCACTCTCATTATTTTATAAATTGGTGTTACAGATATCTAGTGCTTGCTTTAACTAGCTTGACCCATGGAATGAATCTTTGCGTATGGAAATACTCTTAATAGGTGATATACTTGTGCTACAAGCGGTCAGACTATGCTTATTCTAAAAATTTTCCATGAAAGATATGGGTTAAGCAAGCCATATACTGGGTATAAGGATCTATCTATAGAGATAGACTTAAAAGGTTACTTGGATTATCACAATCAACATACATTAACAAGATGCGTAAGAAATTTTTCATGGATAGATCAAAGAACTTGGTATACATATTTCCAAAAGTACGTATCCTAAGGTAGAATTGGAAAGAGAATGCATAAATGAAATATTAAGTATATATGCTTCTGCAATTGGTTCAATCATGTATACTATATTATCTACACACCTGGTGTATCATATGCTTTATGTGTTACAAGAAAATACTAGGCTTTTCTAGGTGAAGAGCACTGGAAAGCAATTAAGAACATCCTCAACTACTTGAGAAGGACTAACGATGCATTCTTAATATATGGAGAAATCGAAGAACAAAAGTTCTAAAATATGCCGATGCGAGCTTTCAAACAGATAAGGATTATTACAAATTGCAGTCTAGATACCTATTCACTCTAAATGGAGGAGCTGCTAGATAGAAAAGTTCCAAGCAGATAATAATGAAACATTTTACACGCGAATCTAAGTACACAGCTGCTTTCAAAGTAGCTAAGGAGGCGGTTTGGCTAAAGAAGTTCATAACTGAACTTCAGATGATCTTGACATTGTTAATGCAATAGAATTATATTGCAAAAACAATGGAGTTGTTGCACAAGCAAAGGAACTAAAGTCTCATAAAAAGTCCAAATACGTACTACGACGGTATCACCTAATCAGGGAAATCGTTGATACTATGGATATAAAGATAGTGCACATTCTTACTTATGAGAATGTGGTAGATCTGCTTAGTAAGCCCTTGCCACAACGGAAGCACAATTACCACTTTGATATGGTAGGACTTAGATATTATAGTGATTGGGTCTAGGCCAAGTGGGATATTGTTAGTATTAGTGTCCAAGAGTCAACCAATAGTTGGTTGTAATGATACTTTATTTGTTTAAATACATGTAATAATATTTATTAAGCTTTCTTTATAATTATGCTTAATTGAGATTTAGTATAACCATATATAAGGTCCCTATAATAAATATTCTGTATGTATAATTATGATGTTGATCACAAATGATGAGATATGACATACATAAGGTATTATTCTAAAAATATTCTTAGTTAATGATTCAATAAAATAAGGATATTGATGATTATTTGAGACTAGCATATGTTGTGTCATTATCTTATCAAAGAGTAGTGATCTCATAAACTACAGGCATGGTGATGCTAAGACAAGCATATAGATGCTTGTAGTTGAACAAATATACTGAATTAACTCAACACGAGAAACCATGTGCAGTCTTCACTCACCTGTCAATGGAAGTTCTCAAAGTATTTGGGGTATAACTGATCCTTTGACTTAAGATCATTTTATTATCTTATATTTGAATCTATGTGTTTTGATGTCATTCTTCTTATCCTATAATAAGGATAATACATATAAATTATTGAATATATAATGAAGTAGATGAAAGTAGATAAATGATAGACAAAAAATTTATCATCCTTAATAAAGATGATGAATATCCTTTGGCCTCTTGAGACAAATATGTCTTGTTCCAAGAATCTTTGTAAAGTGATAGAGATTAAGAAAAGCATTTTCTTGGATATGTTTGAGTAACAAAAGGTAAACTTGGTCTTAAGTACTAATAGATTTAGACAAAGATAGGGTTAATACTAGAATACATGCCCTATGTCTAACTTGTAATATGATTGATGAGACAATTTCATGGCAAAAAAGTACTGAAAAGTTTGATCAATGATCTTAACTTTGCTTGTACTTGAGTGGTCATGATACATTGCTAGATGTCAATCTTGATCTATAAATGTAAGTTGATTTGTTCAATAAAACTAAAATTAAATTAAAAGTGTTTTAAATTAACCGTACTTCTTAGAAAGTATCCAATTACATTTATTGCTAACATATGAGAGAACTTAATAGGTTAGACACTTTAATTGACTTAGTTTAAGAACCTAGAAGAATTAATGGAGTCTTAAAATTAGTAGTTTAAGTTTCAACCACTTAAGGGTAAAAGGGTAATTGTCACCTATAGTTATATGTCAAGTCTTATTTTCTTGAAAGTCAAGAAAAGGTCTAGTGGGAATTCCTAATCGGATTTAGGCCACTAAGAATCTAAAGGCATATTAGTGATCATAATAGATTATGGATTACTAAAGGAGCATTGGGCCTTAGGTTTTAGGCTTTGGTTTAAATGAAATCCAAAAAAATAGAAGAATGATAATCCTAAAGCCCGAGCCATCCTACTAATATACAAAAGTGGCATTTGGCCTTTGATAGAAATTGTGAGCAAGAAGAATTCTTAACATTCTCCTCCTTTAGTCGTGACCCTAACCTTGAAACAAATGAGTTTTTGCTTCAAGAACAATCCTCCATTGACGATTCAACCATGTGGAAACTAACAAGTATCCTAGGATGAATCGATTCCTTCAACCCTTTACAAAAGGTAAACTTTTCTTAAAAGGTTTTAACCATTCAATTGTGTGATCTATATCATTAAAGGCTTATTCTTTTAAATAGTTTACTTATGATTGTTTTTTGTGTTGGATTGAGAGAATCATTTTTGATAATTTGTGGATGAACTGCAAGCATCCCTGCTAATCAATCAAACAAGCTATGCCATAAAAGCTTCAAGAGGTTAGTTTTCATCTTTAGCTTTCATATTGTATATAATTAATTGGATACCAAGTTCTTGGTTTGGAAAAATTCTAATTTCGCTGCATGTACATAGGATGCATGATCCCAAAATTCCCAAACAAATTTCTATTCCAAAAGGCATTCGGAATATTAGCACAAATTTGACTTTCTAATTGTTTTTGAAAGTCTCGGATTTTCTCCTATAGTTTAGGAGATTGTAATTGTTCATCACTTTTCTTGTAAGAGATTTCTTCTTTTAATTCTTCTTTTAAAGATATAAGAAATTTTCCTTTTTGTTTAATTATATCTTTTATTAGATGTATCTCATGCAATTATGGTTTATATACACACTTAAACTTAACATCTCTCCCTTGTACTTAGTTCCAACCCCAAACTCATCTATTCGAGTTATAAGATATAACATATTAAGGAAAGGGTTTCCTAAAATTACCTAAGATAATCCTTTAACGAGAACAAAGGAAAGAGGGAAACACTAGAATTTTAATGTCCCCACATATGATATTCAAATTGATCTTCGTATTTTCTTCAAGAATAAACACTCTTTGCTTTAGAGTTATCGCTTCTTCTTTTATCTCGTTGATTTTAGATTTTAATTATGACACCGTGGGTTCAGTATTAGAAATACTAGAATTTTTAACCCTGTTAATTGTATTTTTAAAGAAATAAATTTCATCTTTTATACTTACCTTAATTTCCCTATCTTTTTTCTTAAATGCAGACGACATTTGAATATAGTTTCTAAGTAATATCTTCTTTCTTTGGGGTTAGCAATTTTATATATTAAGTCTAAGACTTTCTTCCTTAGTTAGACCATTAAGGCTGAGGTTATTTATTCCTAGCTGATTTATAACACAATCACCACTCTTGCAATCAGAATAACTTTCTGGATTATTACTTTTATTGTCATCTTCTGATTGAGATTGTGCGGAAGACCCCAACTTCATTACCCAAAGGATTTTGGGTAGTATACATAAAAGTATCTTCTTTGTCACTATCCAATTGTTCTAACATAATTCGTCATAAGGATTTCTTTAATCCTTTGTCAATTTGTAAGGCATTAATTTTTTTTTTTTGACACGACATTTATGTTGATAATGTCCAAGTTTTCCACATTTATAACAGGCTGTTACTTTCTTAAAATCCTTTTGTTTCTTACAACTCCTTTTTTTTTTTTTTTCTTTTTTTTGTTTGTTTTGTCGATGACTCTTCTTGAGTTTTACGTTGATCATACTTCCTAGAATATCCTCCTTATAAGGTTTCTTGAAAAGTTCTTTTTTTATGGTTCTTATTAGAAGTATTAGGAGTTCAAACTGGATAGTCTGCCTGTTTACAGAAAATTCCCAACACTTTTTTATCAGTCAATTTTTCATTATCTATCTAACGTTTTAATTTTATGTCATTACATAAGGTTATTCATTCTGTTATGACTTTAGAGGCTAATTCTCCAAAAGTATAGTTTCCATAAGAGATATGACCACCACATTAGTTTTTAACTTATTTCTGATTTTATTAGCAAATAGAGAATGTAGACCAACTAAAAAACTTTCTTTTTAAAAATCAATCTGACTATGTGGTCTTTGAGATACTCTAGACAGGAAGACATTTTTGTACCATTGAAAATAAGATAGATCAAGATATCTTAGATTAATTAGTTGTTCATGAGATCTATCCAATCTAAACAAATTAGCTCCAACAAAATAGTTTAAAATGGTGTAGATTAAAGGATGCACCACATCGAAACTAAATTTAATTTATTGCCTAGAAGTTCTAGTCAAATGGAAATCCCACCATCCTAGGAATTGTCTCGTAAAACCACTTATTATAGTCAAAGCTATTTCTCTATCTTGATTGCCATTATACTTGCGGCTATAGATTACATCAGCATATGCTTAGTAATATCAATGATTTGGTAATATGCTAATCCATCCAGATTCCATTCCACAATTGATCGTCCGTGAAACTGCATCTTCTAGTGAAGTTTATAATTAACTTCTAATTTTCTTGGATCTTTATCAAATTTATTAGGAATATCTTCACTTAAACATTAACACTCTTTTTTGGATGTAAAGGCCTGACAAATTAAAACTTTTCAACCTAGATATTAATTCGTCTATAAACTCAATATCTTAAATTTTTTTTTTTTTTTAAAATTAAATTTTATCGGATTATTGTCTTTACTTGAAGGCCTTTTCAAATATTGCAGGAAATACTTTTTGTGAAGATTTTTCTTAAATAAGAAAAAAATTTATCTTTGGGCCGTTTGTTTACTTAAAAATTGCAGATATAAATTTGTATAATTATTTTGGTTTGAAATTTCAACCAAAGATGAGGATGGACAAGTTTCTTTAGGAATTGTTGAATAGGGACTAGCCACTATTTCCTCTAGATTTTTTCACTGAAAGTGAGGATTCTAGAGGATGTATAGACTGAACATGTTTACCATTTATTGTGAAAATTTTGTTGATAAGCAGACAAATTTTGATTAGCAGATTCTATAGTGTTGATAAGGCCAGTTCAATTTATGGAACCTGAAAATTTTTTATAACTAATTGACAATGCTGATTTTCTTATAAATTTTTTTCAAATATTGGTGATACATTGAGATCTAATATTGTCTATCTTCTTCTCCGAAATTTGTACAAAAATCATTTTTTAAAAATTGAAATGGGAGGAGATGAGAATAGCATAATCCATCTCGAAGGAGTAGGAGAGGTTGCTTTGGGCCGAGACTGACAACTTATCACAGCCTCAAAAGGAGTTTCAACTTGATATTGTAGATGACACGGTTTTTTTTTTTCTTTTTTTTTTTTGATCTAATTACTTTTTCAATTATCTTAGACCTTTCTAATTCGGAAACTTGTATTGATGAAATAAAAGATCTTCTAGAAGATTTTTCTATATTAATCGTATATTTTTGTGAAGAATTTGATTTCTCTATCTCCATCTGTATATTCTAATATTGATTCAAATTTTTGTTTCAATTTTGAGAGGAATAACTCCTTGATTTAATTTTCATATTTCAGGTAGATTAACCTAATCCCAAGAGATAGTTCTAAAAACTTTGATGTTTGATTTAGAAAATTTTGTTATGAATAAAGTTTCGCCCTTTCTAGAATTATCCTCTCATGAAAAAAGAATTAGTGCTTCTAGAGTTCCTAAAACCAAATAACATGATAATACTTTTCTTAAAGAAAAGGCATGTGAATTAGCTTTACCTACAAATGCAAGAGAACTCAAATATCCTTATATCCCAAAATCTTTTAAGAATATAGTTCCAATAGAAAAAAAAAAAATGCTAATTTAGATCTTTCGAAATAGCTCTTTTTTATCTTTACAACAATCTCCCTTCAGAGACTGCTCCAAAAGAGACTTTACATCATTTGTATTAGAGCATTCAACAAATGGGCATATTCAAAACTCATAATAAGAAAAAGGTTTTAAAACCTGCAAGATTGGGGAATGGACCTTAGTTGATAAAAGCAGCTTAAAATTAAAAAAACATTTCCAAAGTTATATAATTATTTTTGATTATATGACCGCTTAAAAAAAAATTTGAAATTAGAAAAAAGAAATATAGTTGGTTTCTGGAGTTTAATATTTCACAAGACTTTTCTAAAAATACATTTGGACAATAGTTTAAAACCTAGTATTTCACTTGGAAATTATTTCCTATTTCCCTTCTCAATCTATATTAATGAATTTTGGGATCGCTTTCATAAAATAATTCGAATTTGAAAGACCAAGATAAAATTACCTTGTTTACTGCATACAACCAATTCTCGTCGATTGTTAAATATGAATTTATTTTTAAAATTGTTAAAAGATATTAATTCTGTTAAAAGAATTGGAATTCTGACTTTTGGTTCAACTTCAATGCCATCTTGTTCGACTCCAAGTTCTGAAAATTCTAATATTAAAAATGTCTCAAATTTGGTTAAAGTACTATTAGCCTCTCCTATAGAGAAGAATTTGAAAATGAACTATTAAAAATTATAGAAGATAATGCATCTAATATGTCTCAAAGATGATCTCGCAAATTTCCAAGATTACTAAGATCCTATTGATTTCTAGTGAGGTTCTGTCATATCAGAAGATTTGATGCCATGAGTGAGTACTGACCAATGCTAGGCAATCCTTATTTGCCATGAATTCTATTCTTCCAAGATTCAGCCTCCCATGATGCAACAGCCAATTCAATTAGATGGCCCTATGATCACCAGAACCACCTAGACAAAGCTGGGAAATCATTTGATTATCTAGTTCTTCTTCTGTTGAAGTTAGAACATTCTGAGGAGTGCTCTGAGTCAAGCTCATTTGCAAGTCTACTATAACTTGTGCCTGTAGAGGAAAAATGAAGTTAGTTTCTTTGACAATTAATCTGAGATGTCAATGTTCTACAATTATTCAAGGAGCATCATACATATACCTGATAGGCGTTCTTCTTTTTCTCTCTCTCAATCTCAACCATCATAAATTTTTCTCTTTCATTAGCCTGTAATTCGGTGGATAACAAGTCATTGTAGTAATAATTAACCAAAATTATCAAAGTTGGTAAGTGTTATGCACCTGGACATGATAATTCTGGATATACTCCTTGAGGTCATTAATCATTTCAAGGTTATGCCGAAATTGATCCTCTATGATCTGCACGTGAGAAAGTAGATCCATTAGAAAACATAAACAGGCGCAGGCTGCAGCCAATATATACATGTAGGTAAGAAGAAACTGACCTGTATGCCTCGAGTACCATAAACATCATCAACTTCAAGTATATTAAGCAATTGGTGATCTCTAGTTGTAATGATGATTCTACTTCCTGACCCGAACCACTCACGCTGTCTAGCTAGTGCGTTCAGTTCTTCCAGCCTATTTACATTATCAAGAACTGCAAGAACCCTTTTGGTCCGCAGTGTACTTTTTATCATGTCAATGCCTGTTTTGACATTGTCTATCTCTAGGCTGTCTTCCATAAGGATATCAGAAAGAAATTGTTTCTGTAAAGCAAGTAATCCATCTTGTTTTTCAGAAATTATGCTTACATCTGAAATGAAACTACTGGCTTCAAATCTTTCAAAATTTTGGTTATACACAGCTTTTGCAATTGTTGTCTTGTCCATTCCCCAAATGCCTATTACAAGAACATCATCTGAAATGACACTTAACAGCAGATTTAGGTACTCTTTAGCAACTTCAATTCTTGGTGGGAAGATGGAAGCACTCATGTGTGCATCTTGACGTCTACCAAGAACATGTTTCACAATTTCTTTTATAAATTTCGAGTGATGCCTATCCGTACATGTAACAAAGTGTTAATTAGAATGATATACATGTATTGTGCTATGCATGAATCGTAGAAGTGCATATAACAAGAAGAAATCCAGTGCTAGCTGCATAACTGCTCTTCCTCACTCAAAGAATTTAGAAGATTGTGGGAAAAGAAATAAAAGGAAGCAGAGAAAGCATAGAATGAAGAGGTAATTTAGCTTCGAATGTAACTCTCATTGGCTGAAATTTGCAAAAGAAATTGCGAGATCTTTAACCAATATGCTATTGCAAGCTTATGACAGAACTTGCCCAGATGTTCCAACACGAAAATAATGTATGGCCGTATGTTTCAATTTCACTTACACTAAATATGTTCATGTGGAAATGGAAAAAGATGGAGTAACAACCTTAGTTGCTTTGACTCTTCATTTTACCTAAAATAATGGTGTCACACAACGATACTTGGACATCAGGGTGACACTACAGTTAAGCACATCTGAGCAAAAGATTTCAATTTTCTGTCAATATACATTGAAAACAAACGACCTTTCATATTCTCGAACATTGAAAAATCCATGAACTTCAAGTTTTCTTTTTGGGTACCCAAATTCCCACATTGCAACCGATAACAAGTTTCCAAATGAAGGTCTTCCCCACAAATATTTGAAGTAAAGATAACAATTCTTCCAGCACCAAAACATACCAACCAATACTTATTGAAACCGGAAAAGGGATTTATTATCAATATGTGTCTACTAATTAGGCTTGATACATACCAATAAGCAGCATTATGCATATCCCATCCATGTTCTGCACTTGATGCTTCTGTCAATGCTTCCTTCCACATCTCCACCTTATTCTCCTCTAAATTTTCCACCCTCACACGCTCTTCATGTTGGCCAAGTGCTCGAGCAAAGCTATTCCTCTGCATCTGAACATCACAAGGATCAACATCATAAAACACAGGAAGACCCACTTGCCCATCTTCATTTTTACACTCAATAATCTTCACAAGCTCGTCCAAGCACCAACCCGAATCGGCATAGTTTCTGGAGAACACTATAACAGCAATTCTCGACATTTGAATTGCTTTGAGCAACTCTGTTGCAATCTCACCCCCTTTCTCAAGATTTATGTCATCTTTAAAAGTTCGTATTCCAGCTTCTTCCAAAGCTGTGTGAAGCTGATCGGTGATGTGGTGACGGGTGTCTTCGCCTCTGAAACTCAAGAACACATCATGCCTTCTTCTTCTGACGGTAGAAAAGAAAGAGAAAGATGTTATGTATGTCCTTCTAGAGACCATGGAATTTGGATGATAGGTAAATATATATTAGAGAAGGACGGAATTTGATTCAGAATATGTTGGACAAGAACTAGATCTCCCCTCTTGAGAGATTTCTGGTCTTGGTTAACACAGGAGCTTCTCACCCTGTTCTCCGTAGATTTTGCTTGGTCTTTGCCTTCCACTTAGTTTTGGAATTTTAGACTAATTTCTTAGTAAAGAGAAAGTGACAGTGAGGGATGCAGCTAGGACAACATTTCATATTCCAATTTTTTTATGGCTCTTGTTGTAATCACTCTATCTATAATCTATGCTTAAGAACAAATAAACGACTTTAAATATAATTTACAATTTAGTTGGACCCTAATATTATATTTTTTGCAAATTTTATACATTGTGTTTTGCAGATATAAAATTTCTTAGAAACAATACAAAAATTAAATTGACAAATGAATAATTGAGAAAACTTAAGAATAACTACTTTGTTTCGTATTGAAATGAATACAACTGCAATTCACTTGAAATGATATTCGGCTTTACGCTTTTTGCCCTCCCCAATTGTAGGTTATACAATATCTAATATGTTTTGTGGGTATAAATGTCTAAAACATGTGAATCAATTACACACCATTTATTTTTATTATTTTAATCACAGTCATTGCTTATTTTTAACCTATTATCTGGTTATTGAAAATTTATAGTTATTATATTTTCAACTCAACTTTAATTTCGAAATTTTAATTCACTTAAGAACCAATTTAATGCCTTAAATCCAGCAAATTGATAATATAAATTTGTAGCCCCAAATACACAATTTTTACCTATTGATTAAAGAAGATAATTCAATCCCCATTCCGCAAAACATTTCAATCGGATAAGAACTCAAAATCTCTCTTTGACAATATGAATCACAACTACCAAATTTTAAGAGATTTTGGGCAAATTTCAGAGAAAAAACAACTTAGTGTATTTGGAACAACTTTTTCTTTCTTTTTTTTGATAAAATGTAATTCATTGTAATGAATTTAATTAAATTCTTATGTTTGAAATACATAATGAATGAGATTTCAATTTATTTTTTATAACTTTTTTTCTCATTTTGGATTCTATGATTTAGAAATAATTTAATTGAAGTAAATGATTAAAACTTATTTAGTCGGATTTACCCTAAAATTTGTTTACTTTTTACTTTGACTCCATTGCATATTGGTACATTAATGGTGACATAGTGTGGATTACCCCTCCACAGTCACACACCTCTAACCTTCCATCCCTCTAGCTGATGAAGTTGGGCTCCTTTCACCCCTGCTAGACGTGATGATTCGTTTAGATTTTAGAAAGTTTATGTTTCTCAATAGCTAGGACCAAATTTTCTTTAATAGTTTCTAGTTTCCATTGCTTGTTGTCCCGTAAAAGTGCTTGAGGTGAAAATTTTAATTTTTGATTGCATTGTTCATTAAAGTTTCAAATATACTAGATTAGAAAGAGAAAGAGGGACGGAGAGAAATGAGAGAAATGAGAGGGAAGAAACATAAAAAGTTAAAAAAAAAAAATAGTGACAACAATGTCAAAAATATTACATTAAAATTGGAAGGCAAATTACACTATCTCCCTTGAGTTTTGGTGATACTGAAGTCTAAAGTTCTAAAAAATCTACCTGTGATATATAGGAAAACTAATATTGTTATAAGATAATTTGAGATAAAATACTAAAAGATCTTGTTTGTATCTCCAAAATGCTAAAATGTCTTTTTTTTTACTTTTATTTTTTATTTTCACATAAGTCCAAATACTTACTATCTTTTATTATTATTTTTTTTAATAGCAACGTCAATTCTTTTGATTATTAATAAGAAAATAAAAATAAAATAGTACATATACACACATATATATATATATAAAGTTATATTTAAAATGTGAATATTAAATAAAACAAGGTTAGAATCTTGCATGATATGAACTTCAGAAAATTTAAATTTAGAAAATAAATTCAAACACATTAAAACAAATAGACAATATACATATTGGTTAAAAGTAATTTATATATATATATATTAATTGATTTCTTCAATTCTTTACTTAATTAAATTATTTTCACCCAATATATTTGTTTTAAAAATTACAAATACAAAGGTTAAAATGGTAAATAGATGTTTTAATGAAAAGTCAAACATTTATTTAGAAAGAACATATTAAAAACGATGATAGTCAGAAACAGATATTAGATCTGAGTTGTCTCTTAGCGCTTGAAAACAAAAGTTAAGACCAAGAAAAATAATAAATTTCAATAGTTAGCACAATTAAAGCAACTACAGCTTTTCTGCTTGTTTAATTAATTCTGGTCTTCAGGGTACAGTACACAGATTAAAAGAAATAAAAGCAAGATTAGGACTCATTAGCAGACAACGCTTGCCCGCAATCTATTTCAATCAAGCAGTGTCGGTGAAAATGACTACAGCATTTTATTAGTGCATCGGTGGGTGTGGGTCCATTGCGAAGGAAAGTCAAGAAATAAATATAATTAGATCCCAGAAAGTTTATTTATTTATTGCTAAGAATGAACCCAGAAAGTTAACTATCTTTTAAGCCTGTACGATAATATAGTCAGAGAAAATGGCAAAAGAATTTCTTGGGTTAGCAATGGCTTCCTCATCTTCTACCTCTAGCTCTACCTAGAAACATGAGGTATACATGTGTTAAGTCTGGATTTGATTAGGCTGAGGTGTCCTTCACCTAACAATCTGACTTGTAATATGTGAAAATGACAATTCTCTGTACTTGAAAAAACTCCGATGCCAAATTTAATTAATCCAGACTTAACATTGACGTTTTCTATGAGAACCCATTTGATTTGAGTTTTTTTATCCCAAAATTGATAAATTTACTTATCAAATTTTCACACCCAATAACACTAAAATACCTCTACAGCACTTGCCTAGAAATTCTAGTCATTGAGCAACCAAGATAGCATCACCCTCCCATACTTGTCTACAAATCATTGAAATGCCAGCCCAAATTGTCCAGATTCATATCTGGTTGAACTCAAGTATGCTAAAATAATTAAAAAAAAATACACTTATTACTTTTTGCACTTTTTGCATGTAGGGCCTCGAGTTAGCTCATTCCAATTAGGCATAGAAATATACATATAAGACTTGTTAATGTTTTCATGTGGACTTTCAAAAATCCAAGTTCGGCCACTAGGGAAGCATTTGTGCTTGGCCATTTAATGTATAATGTTTTAATTTGGGATTTCTCAAGTCTAAATTGGCTGTTGGAGAGTAATTAATTAGCAATTTCAAAAGCACAATTTCCAATTTATTTAGTTAACTAATATTTACTCGATTGTTATGCTAAATTATAGCATTTACGTTCACAATATTACAAATTGAAACTTGGATTATGCTCATCCTATGTACAATAACTTGCTTGATATGCTACATGATTTCTAAAAATTTCCATGATGGTCGGTGTTTAAGGTGGGTGGTGTGAATGGTATTTGTATATGCCTAGATAGATTTAATTTATTTCAAGATAATTATAAATTGGCATCCTCATATAGTTATCTTCTAAAAAATTATTAAGTTGATGTGATTAGATAATATATTTGACTCATGTCTGGCCTTGATTCTGTATATGTCTCAATTCATCTCTTCTTGCCTAACTACACCTTGCATTAAAATAAATTACTTATAATTTAAATATTTATGAACTTACGTTCTCCAAGTCCATGTTTGATTTTTATCTAGACCTTCTATAAACATACTTTGCAATTATTTGTCTCACCAAAAAATGAAATTAAAAGGCCCACAAGAAAGCTATCTGCAAATATGTGGAGATCCTACCCAAACCAAGTTTGAGTAATTTCTATTTGGTCTATTTATTTTGATAAATTTTATATTTGTCACAAATATTTACATATTTACAAAAAATGGCCCAAAAGGTTTAATTTACAATTTTGGTCCATATATATTGTTGATATTCGACCCAAAATGTTCTATAATTGGCCCAACACTTTAGTTATTTACAGAATTACTACACAAGTTTTCATATTTTTCATGTACGTCCCTAAGTGCATAATAATTGCATAAATGTTTTGGATAATTGTATATGGACTCCAGGTTTTTATATTCTCATATAAATGACCTATAAGATAATAAATAATCACAAATAGGTCCTTAAATTCTATATTTCATATAGATGGCCTAATTAATTATAAATTTTTTTGAATATGTCCTTAGACTTTAAAATTGCAAGTTTACAAAATATATGTAAGTATCCATATTAAAAAACAAGTATATATTATAAATGATTATGCATAAAATATGCTTGGCTGATATGCCTTTTTAATACAAATATGTAACTTTACAATTAGTATTTACAAATTGCTTATTAAAATTTTCTTAAATTATATTAATTACCTACTTAAATGCTCATGAAAGAGAAAAAAATGCATATTAAATGTGCATTATAGTATAACCACAAATGTGATTGAATGTCAAATTCTTAAATTTGAATATAATGCCTCTTAATTTTATATTAAATTGCCTAATTGATTTATTGCTCATCAAAGAAACATAACATATGTCTTAAATTAACATTTTTTTTGCCTATTAAATGCGTTTTGAATCCCTTTAATTGGCTATATAAATTGTCATTAAAAATATATCTATCTTGACTTTGTATCATGTGATCAAATTCTTAAATTTGTATGTTTCTTATAACTACAAATATAAATTAAAAACTCTATTTATTGGTTGTTAATGTGATTTAAATATCATATAATCATGTTTGCTCACATGAAATTACTTAGTTATAGTCAATTATTGACCATTGAATAGCTATTATATATTTTATATAAATATTGATTCATTGTTATAATAGCTTACATGTATTGCATAATTGCTTAAATTGTCTTGTAAATTTTATTAAATGCCTATACAAGGAAAAAAGAATAGGCAAATTTGCTTAAATCTTTTATGTACTCAGGAGTTGTCAACTTGACTATTCAATATGTTGTGTGCAGTAAATTCAAACAAGAGTTCAAAGCAATCAAAGAGCCAAGAGCTCAATTCAATCAAAGAACTAAGAGCTCAATTCATTCAAAGAGCCAAAAGCTCAAAACAATCAAAGAGCCAAAAGCTCAAAACAATCAAAGAGCAAAGAGCTCAAAGCAATCAAATAGGCAATAGCTCAAAACAATCAAAGAGTTAAGAGCTCAATTCAATCAAAAAGCAAAAAGCTAAGAGCTCAACTCAATCAAGGAGCCAAGAGCTCAAATCAATTAAGGAGCCAAAAGCTCAAAGCAATGAATGAGCTAAGAGCTCAACTTAATCAAAGAGCCAAAAGCTGATCAAATGAAAGGGGCGAGTTCAGAGCTACCCTAAAAAAAAAAACTAAAAGCTCATAAAAAAGAAAGGGCAAGCTAAGAGCTACCCAAAAAATAAAATAAAAGAATGAGCTAAAAGCTACATTTGACAAATTGAGCTAATATAGCACACAAAAAGCACACAAAACAAGCTCAAGTCTGCAAATGAATTCAAAAATAAATAAATCCCTGTAGATACATTTCAGTTCGTGAATACACACACTAGTTTTTTCGGGGACAAATACCCATCCAATAATGATATGCCACATGACACAAATGACATATATGCATAACTGACAAAGCATATAAATTACAACATAATTACCTTATAATTCTATAACATACGTCATTATGACCCATTATTATATAAAGGACTAAGTTGAAGTATAACCCTCACCATTAATATTATAACGGACGCCATTATCTCCCATTATTATATAACAGACGTCATTATCGCCCATTATTATTGTAACGGATGTCATTATTATATGAAACGGATGTCATTATTATTGTAACGAACGTCATAACTATTGTGATTAACACAATCCTATATAAGAGGCTCAAAACCTCAAAAGAAAATAGATTGTTCTCTACAACTCATACTTTTTATAGCTTTTCAGCTTGTTTACTCTAATTATATTGACTTTGGCATTGGAATTTTCCTTGGTCCAGAGGACTGTCCTTTCCACATATTGCAGGTCAAATTGCTACGTGGAGGACACCTGAGCCTGATCAAATCTAAACTTAACAACATCAGCCTTAAAAATGATGACCCCCTAATCAAATTTATAGCAGACATGATGAGTACTTCTTGACAATCCGTGGAGTTCCTACCTTCAAGGATGAGAAGCGGCTGAGAAAAATTCAGAAGGGAACAAATCTCAAAAGAGAGCTAAAAGAAGCAATTGGGATGTCAAAAATTTGTGTGGTTCTGTTCTAAAACTATGTTTACACAAGCTGGTGTCTTGAAGAGCTTGTTGTGATTTTACGGTGTAGACAAAGATGGGGTTTGATTGTTTTGCCAATTTTCTATGACATGGATACATCTGATATAAGAAAACAAAGAGGGGATGCCTTCAAACTAGTTAATGCACAGATCCAAGGGCGTGTTTGGTGGAGAAGGTGGAAATCTGCTCTCAAAGAAGCTGGTAATTTAAGTGGACGGGATCATCGCGGTAGCAGCAGGTAATTTAACTTTTCTTTTCCTTCACATTTGTTTGTTTCTTACTAATTTCCTATATTTTTACTATTTGCTTCTTACTGCCTTCTTTGTCAAATCATGGGGTTTGATTATTCGTCCTGGAAAGGTATACAGGACATTACTTTCAGTGTTACTAAACTTTTATATTTTTGTTGGTGTTAATTTGGTACATAATCAATTTTACTAATTTAGGGCAGGTAGAGAATGCTACAGTCTTATAAAAAA
Source organism: Quillaja saponaria (assembly GCA_029379385.1). Classification (NCBI taxonomy): domain Eukaryota; kingdom Viridiplantae; phylum Streptophyta; class Magnoliopsida; order Fabales; family Quillajaceae; genus Quillaja; species Quillaja saponaria. Next base: position 9,564,271 of record CM055611.1, on the reverse strand, counting down.
GAACATGTAAATTCTGAAAAAGGAAAGAGAAAATACCCTACAAAGTAATCGAAGACATAAGATTTTACATTGTTCGACTATGCCATTATTATTTTTTATTGAATAAAATTTTAGTACAATAACATATTTCATTTGAAGAGGAGAAAAACTTCTCTTCTATATGCCCAATATGTAAATTCTAAACACATGCATCTGCATCTGTAAACAAGAAAAAACACCACCAACTCAATAAGGTTAGAAAGGCAAAGGCAAAATTCACAACCATACATAGCAAGTCAAAATTTCCGATGCTCACAACTTCGACCCCGCAACCATATAAGTAAAGAGCTCCACCATAACTTTTTACCATGGATATTGGACAACCAAGTCTAGTATTGCAACTGAGCAATTTGTTTGAAATTTGGCACAATGAATGTAAATTTATAAAATTTGCTTAAGCAACATGTCTTGTTGTGAAAAATCTTAATCTTGAATCTATTCATTAGTTTTTGGATGCTTAGGTACAACATGTCTCTATACTCCTTTATACTCGAAAACTTTCTAATATTAATTACATTTACTGAACCTTTAAACTATACACATTCTCCGTGAATCTGATTCCCATACATGCTTCCCCCTAACTAATTATCTTGACTATTCATTGAATTATAAATTCTCTTATTTTGCAACACAACTTCCATCGAAATTTTGAAGAAACAGAACATTCAATTAACATCTGCAATAGATCTATATGTCCTTTTCTTTTATTGATAATATACAACTTAATACATATCCTAACAGATCCAAGAAGAATGGTAACTTCCTCTGGCCCAAGATACAACAATCCAAACCCTGACTGGCTAAACTTTGAGCTACTCCTATTAGCCTCTACCTGTCTACCAGTCCAACAATTGGTACAAGATGGGTGAACAAGTAGAAGCTATCTAGCTGTTTCAATCCAGTGACATCTCCAAGCTGGGTATATTCTCTAATAGAAAGTAATGTTGATGACTACTAGCCAAATTAGCTTCACAAATTAGCTGTCTTCTTTCTCACTGGAAGAGCTTCATTTGCAATACAGCAGGAACTCTTTCATGCAGCTTTGCCTTTCAAATTTTCTCACCCATTTCTATTATCTGTGCTGAATCTTTGGTCTTGATCAAGCCAATGCTGACTTAACTGAAAATACTTCTTTTCCAACTGGCAATTTTATTAATAACTGTAGTTCCCCTTCAGATCAGCACTGTACTTCTTTTTATCCACTCAACAGAGTGCTGTGTAAACAGATTGAGAAGTTTTTTATCATCCCAACTAGTAGAATCCAGAGTTAAAAGATCACATACTTTAAGATTACTATCTTCAAAAAAATTATCATGGGAAGAGGCTTGAAATTTCCCATCCATGGAATCCAAGGATACTTTACACTTTAACTCAGACTCCCATCAATCAGAAAACAGAAACAAGCCAACATACTTCGGATTCTCATTAATCTTTTGAAGTATAGCACAAAAGTTCTGCTCTTGAATTTCTGAATATGTTTTGGAGAAGAAAACACCCGCCTTATCCCCCTTGTAGGTTTGAAAAAACCAAAGGGACTACTATTTAACAGCACTGAGAAAGAGGGAGCAGTGATACACGGCTGAATTTAGTACTCAACTGACCCCCTTTCATCTTTTTGGAAGAATTCACAGTTGCTTGGCCATTTTGATATTTTCTGCAATCCATCTCTTGGTACAAAATCCAATAGGAAATGTTCCCTTCAAGATTTGAGATTTTCTCAAAAAACCTTGGAACTCATGTTGGCTCTATCAGCTTCAAGTTCAAAACATCTTGCAATGTTGGCAATGCTTGCAGATGTCCCTTCATAAGATTTCTTAATTTTTTTTCATAACAGCAAGAAGACTCTCCACTACATCTGCAGTTCCTTTTACTCTCTTCTTGTTTATCTGAGAACGAATTGAATAATTTCCTCCATTACCATTGACATACTCATCGTGGTTGGTGTTGGAGTTATAGCAGCTTGGTTAACTGACTTGCTACCATAAGCAACATTCGTCCTTGGATCAACTCCGGTTTCTGCATCTTCAATCCCTTGTTCAGTTGCCTCTTTATTCAATCGTTCAACTACATCTGTTGAATCTTCTTCATTCTCACCCATAGCCCTATCCTTTCCAGAAACAATAGAACAGTCTTTGAGGTGAGGAAATGATTTGTTCCCTAAACCCTTGGCAGTATGAAGCTTCCGAAAAAACAAAAAAAATATTGATAACTGGTTCTAGGAACAATGATAAAATGAATAATTTTGAATGCACTTGCCTTTATCCTTTTTTGCCTATTTCACTTATTAAACTGAATCCATATTATACAAGTAAGATTCGTCATGAGTATTAATTGGTTCATCATTTTTATGCACAGCTGCAAGCACATGAGAACTTTCTTCCTCCTTAATAACCTTGTACAATCTATTATGCATTATTAGTAATACAGTTGCAGTATCCAAAAGCAAATTGCCTGATCGTCTGAGCTAATGGTAACAGTTAAATGTTTCATTTTAATTACTATATATGTTACTCAGTGGATCATTTATGCTTAAATTTAACTTCATCTCTGAGTATATAGAGTGCATTATTATCTTTTTCATAGACATTATTGTCTTTTCCATGAACTTTCAACCATTGAATACTTCCAGGATTTGAATCTGCCTTAGTGGGTAAACTTGTTGAAGACATTGTAAACAAGAGATTACCCACAAATCTCAACATTTCCATCTATCCTCTTAGATATGATGCATATGATCAGTACCTGAATCTCTTATTGCAAGTTGGGAAGGATGATGTTCTCATGGTAGGGGTATGCGGTGAAAGTAAAATGGGAAAAACCGCAATTGCCAAAGTTGTTTATGAGCAAACCTTTTATACTTATGAATCTAGCAGCTTTCTTTCTAATGTAAGCCAAAATTCAAGGTAGTCAAATGGTCTAGTTCATTTACAAGAAAAGCTTCTTTCTGACATTCTATTAGAAAGGAACATAAACATATTAAATGTTACTAGAGGTATGGATATGATTGAGGAAAAACTTTCCTTTGAGAAAGTTCTAATTGTTCTTGATGATGTGGATGACTTGGAGCAATTGTATACACTTGTTGGAAGTCGTAGTTGGTTCGGTTTAGGATGTAAAATCATCATAACAACTAGAAATCTGCAACTGCTAAATGTTCTTGGAGTTGATCAAATATTTTTGGCTCAAGGGCTTCCTTTACCACCAAATATACAGGTAAATTAAACTTCATTTTTTAGTTTTATTTAGAAGGAATGATAAATAATATTCTTCCCTCTTAATAGTCAGTACAGACCTGTTAATCATAAGTCGTCTGGAATTGATTTTATTATCTTTATGTATTATGTAGGCCATTTTGGGACACTTTCAGCAAAGTCGTTGAATAATCGGAGGACTCCAGGAAAAAATTCAAGTTCTACAGCAATTGGTATACAAGAAGAAAATTGTTGACTCATCGATTTTTTTGTTTTTTTTTCTCAATTCAAATTGTGACTTATACTAAATGACTTGTTTGATTTGTAGACCACTGAGAAAGAAAGGTATCTGGAGAGACGTTTGCTCATACTACGTCAAAAGAAGCTTATTTAGGTGGTATTTATTGTATCTTGAGAATTCATTGATTTTGAAGTATATATTATACACCTCTTTAACATCTCATTTGCCAAATATCTTTTTATCCTTTTAGGGACAAAAGCAAGCTCAAGATGGGGATTCTAGCTTTGATTGAACGCAGCTGAAAGTAGAAGCCTATATATGCATACTAGATTTGAAGAGACCTCGCTCTCAGTCAAAGATTTTGTTTAAATATCTTTCATTTTCTTGTACATATTGTATTTCCTCAGGGACTTCTTTTAGACAACAATCTTCTTGTACTATTCCTTACCAGTGTACGCACATTCATCGTGTCTTTATAAGGTATAAAGCGTTTAGTAAATGATGTTATATACTCGCTTGCTGTCCAAAACATGTATTCAAGGTAGGTAAGTGGGATACTGAGTCAAGAAAGAGGTAATCTACACTCATAATTTAAAGAATTAGATAGTATAAATATGAATAATATAACTTAAAAGGTTGGTCTGATAATAAAAATATATGTGTATTTCATTTCTAGATTTGAATCTTTTTAAAAGCGGCTTAAGTAATAAATCTTTTTGGGAATGACATGAGTAGTACAATTTCTATAAATTTTTTAATATCAGCATAGATGATCGTGTTTGATGGGACCAAAAATGTGATTAGTAAACTGTATAATTGTACTGTTATTCTTCTTAATATTATAAGTTTGTAATTTCATATTATTGTCAAATATTATATAAAACTCAAATAAATGATCTTATATATCCTCTAAAGAGTCCTTAATTCTATAAATACCAATTTATCAATTCGTAGATAATATTATAAGTTATTTTTCCCTTATTTTGAAATCCAATTTTCTAACAAAACATTCGGTATCAATTGCATTTTTATGTTTGTTTACAGTTGGTATTGTTGTTTTGTTCGCTCAAGATTGTCCCAGTGTAGGAGTACCTTCAATACAACACCTGTTAATGTCTATACTTAGAAAAGATTAAGCCATGTTCAAAATCGAATAACATTAATCTACAAAATCTGAAATAAGAATACCTAAAATTAATGTAACAATAAAAATAAGGCTCATCAAACTCATAACCATAAAAGAAGTGGCAGACCCACGGCCAAGCTGGCCCTGGCTCGGCTATAGATTGTTTTAGAAAAATTATTTATTGGGTTCAACAAGGATTCAATAGGTCTAAATTCCTTTATTGTGTCTACTTCTTTGTCTATCTGCAACAGGTTTACTGTCACTAATAGCTCTAAATATTTTATTTTATTTAAAGCTTTTGGATCATTTTGCACGAACTTACATCAGCATCCACCAATAGACTATTTACGTCCACTTTGGATGTCACTAATAATATTTTTTTTATTCAATATTATATGTGTCCTCCTATGTATCATCTGTGTCAGTAGAAATTGTCGCATTTTTAAATTTGTTTTTATTGAACACTATAGGCATCCACTACTTAAACTATTAGCATTAGCACTTGCTGTTGCTGATAGTTATCCCCAATTAAATCCCTAGCTCACGATTTTTCATTCCCTCTTTTCTCATTTATGAAAATTTCAACTCAACCCCTCTGAAATCTCCCTTTTTTTTTTCCATACCTCTGTCAAACATTTAGTCCTTCCATCATCGATCACCTCACTGCCTCCATATAGGACACCTAGGCTAGCCATTGCTCGGTGCTTCACCTTTCTTGCCTTGGTTTCAGAAGCCACAAAGTATGTTTCAATTTATTTTATTTTTCTCGTTTTGGTGTTATTGCAACATGATTTTTGTGTGTTTCCTTGATAGAAATTGTGTGTTCGCTTATTTCTTAGCTTTTTTGTGTTTCTTTTGTCTGGCTACGAATTATTAATCAATTATGGTTAATTTATAGGAATGGTAAGATTTGGTTTTTATGCATGCATGAACCAATTTCATGTTTGTTTACAATTAGTATTGTTGTTTTGTTCTTAATACTACCCCATGTAGAGTACTTCAAAGTAACATTATACAACACTTGTTAATGTCTATACTGACAAAGGATTCAACCTTATTCAAAACCTAATAACATTAATCTCCAAAATCTCAAATAAGAATACCTGAATTAATGTAAGAATAAAAATAAGACCCATCATACTCATAACATAAAAGCAGTGGCTGACCCATGGCCAAGGCCAAACTGGGCCCTGGCTTGGCTATAAATTGTTTTAGAAAAATTGTTTCTTGGATTCTACTAGGATTCAATTGGCCTAAATTCCTTCAGTGACCACGCAAAGTATATTCCTACAATACTAACTTGTAAACAAACTTACAAGAGAACAACATTGACAATAGCAGTAGAAGCAACAATAACATAATGATTTTAATCTAGAATCTTTGAAATGTTAGAATAATTAAAAAGTACCATAACACCTTGTATGACACATCTTTCTATTTGAATTACAGACTTTCTTGGGCTTGTATCATTGGTGATTGCTAATAGGGCACGATATCTTCTCTTCAACATTGTCATAATACAAAATACAATCATTTGAACATGCATGTATTTTCTTATATTCCAAACTTATTTCATCAACCAATTTTTTTTGTTCGATAAAAGTTCTTGTATAACTTCTCTCATTCTAGCAATATACTCTTGAAAGTTGAGATCATTCAATTATAACACATCTCACTCGTATTGAACTAGAATTTTAAGTTTAATAGTTACGAATATCCTGAAAACGTAGTATGTTAGTCATCACTTTCCCATAAAGGTTCATCAGCGTACTTTAATAAGTCATAATATTTGGACGCAAAGTAATTTAGGTTTCATCATGAACATCATTGTCTTGCAATTGACGTCCAGAAAGAACACCAATACAAGAAATGGACTTTTCAGCAACAACAAATTTGATGTCTCAGATAACCATTATCTGGAATACCAATTTGGTTATATGTGTTGACCTTGCATAAATGCTGACGTTGATAGCTTAGCAAAAATGTTACTTGTTTTTGTTGATAAATATCTTTGGGTGCTTATCATGAAATAATTTTGGCACCGCTTTGTGCGAGCATATCATTTCTAGTTCTTTGTTTATCTAACATTTCTGAACAATTTATTTTATTTAACACCTTCAAGACATTTTTGCATGAACTTATCAGCATCCACTGGTACACTATCTATGTTCGCTTCTGACATTGCTAATAATATTTGTTTTTTTTTTATTCAATATTATCTATGTCCTCCCATTTATTATCTGCGTCTGCAGACACTGTACATTTTTAAATTTTTTTTTTTACTGAACACTATATGCTTTAACCACTTAAACTATCAGCAAGAGCACTTACTGTTGCTCATAGTTTTCCCTAATTAAATCGTTAGACCATAATTTTTCATTCTGTCTTTTCTCATTTCAGAAAATTTCAACTTTCCCTCTCTGAAGCCTTCCTTTCTCCATACCTTTGTTAAACATTCAATCCTTCCGTCGTCGACCACCTCATTGCCACCATAGAGGACACCCACATCGGCTACTGCTTGGTGCTTCGCCTTTCTTCCTTAGTTTTAGAAGCCACCAAATATGTTTAAAAATGTTTTTTCCTTTTGGAGTTATTGCAACATGTTTTGTTATTTCCTTTTTATTTTTGAGTTCGTGGGACCTATTTGTTGTTGTTGATTGTTGTGGTATCATGGATATGAAATTGTGTTTTTGCTTGATATAAATTATGGACTTTTAGGAGCATAACTATGGACTTTTCAGTATCAATTTTGGAAACAAGGCTCTCATCCATAAGTAGATGAACTGTATAAAAGGATGTGAAAATGTTGTTGGTTATCTAGTAAGACAAATGGATTTAAGGGAGGAGAATCATGGGCATGAGTGAGTGTGTCTTTCTAATTGTGTGTGATTGGAAGTAAAAGTAAGGAAATGTAGATATGACTGGAGAGACTAATAGGTAAACATGAATAGGAAATTCATGGAGAATTGCAGGGTAAATAATTAGTTCTACTTTAAGAGACCATACCAATACAATAAAAGTATTCACATTTTACAAAAACCTAGGATCATATTCTTTTTTGAATAGGATAGTACGATCTTACCTTTAGGATGGTGTTGAAGGTGGTAGAGAGCATAATAGGCATATTTATTTTAGTTTATTTCATTATTCTACGATAGTTGTATGTATCTAATAGAGTTGAATTAATTTATAATTAACTTAGAAACAATGTTAGTCTATCGAAATTGGATTGAATGTCGGGAGTTAATGAATAATACTATGTTGGATGAATTTAGGGACGGAGTTAATCTTTTCCTTGATTTTGCAATTGCTAATACAAATTATGTATTTGACAGAATAGTTCAGTGTCCATGCAAAATTTGTGACAATGGTTAGGTTCTAAGTAGAGACAACATTACCCTTCACCTGTATAAAAAAGGTTTTATTATAGCCTACAAAAAGTGGAATCTACATGGGGAGGGTGATGTGATAATAGTCAAATTTGACAGTTTACTCAAGCTTGGCAATCTATTGTTGTTGTAGATAAATTTCTAGTTGAAATTGACCGGATGACTAATATTATAATGGACTTGGTAGGCACAAATTACAATTAAAACCCTGAAAATCAAATCCTAATGCTACAAATTTCTATGAGTTGTTTGCCATTGTTGATGAGGCAGTATGAAAAGGTTTTAAGGAACATACTATTTTGGAGGTTGTAATGCAACTATTAAGCTGTAAATTAGATTTTAATGTGCCTGAGAACCGTTATAATAGGTTTGTGACAATAATTAAGAGTCTTCTGCCTATGGATGGGAAGTTACTTGTAAACTTTTATGAGTTCAGAAAGTTGGTAAATAAGTTAGGACTTAGGTATGACATGATTGACATATGCTTGAATCAGATTCAGATATATTACAACAATACTGAACATAAAACTAAGTGTGATATTTCTCACCTTTTAATAATGAAGAGGCTTTATATGTCTGAGGCCATTGTAAAATATATGAGATGGCATAAAGAGGACAAGCATAAGACACCCGACTTGGTGATCATTTTGTCTTTATGCACGAGTGTGAGTCTTCAGTTAAAATCTTTGAAAATTGGGTCTCGGGGGATAAATCATAAAGTCGCGTTTATTTAATGAGCCAAGAGTACTGACAAGTTCGTGTAAGAAAATAAGACTTGTATGAAGAACCAATTTTCAATTTGGATCAAACATTAGGAATTTATTCACAAGCGTGTGTATCTAGTTGAAAATTTTTAATTTTGGGATTTTCGGTGGTAAAATTCTCTTTCAAGTTAACAAGGGTTACGAGCTAATTTTTTTTACTAGAGGATTAGTGGTATTAGAGCCATTGAATCCTTGGCTGTGAGTAACCATGATGAACAAGATGTGTGGAGAAAATAGCAGCCTTAGTGGACTGAAGGCCCAAGTGACAGGACTAGAATCATGGCTGCAGGGAATCGAAATTGCATTGTATTAGAATCAAGAATCGGTGGGGGAATTTGAGCAAAGAACCATGAACAATTTCAAGGAATTGGATGAAAAACTAAACTTACCCATCGCCAGGACCAATGAAAGCTCTCAGAGAATGGAGGATCGTTTGAATGCCATATTTTAAAAACTAAAGGCAGTGATAGCCAACTTGCATAACCAAAGCAACCATATGGAGCAATATCGAAATGTAGCAGCAACATCTGTAATATCAATGCCAAGCATGCACACACAGTGATTTGATCCAATTCTTCGTACTCTAATGACAGATCATAGGCTAATGGCCACTAAGAGCCATGCGCAAGCTCGACAAGGTAGATCAGGTGAAACTCCAATTGATAATATGCAAGAATACCAGTTGTTGAAGAGAATTTCTTAGATAGAATTTCCAAGATTTGATGACATCAATTTCAAGAGTTGACTATACCAAGCTCTACAATTCTTTCGTGTGGATCACAGACCTGAGCAACTGAAGTTGGAATTGGCATCGATGCATTTTGCTAGTAAAGCATTGGAATGGTATCCATTTTTCTTGGATGAAATAGGTATTGATGGTCTGACATAGGAGTAATATCTACAGGAGATGATCATTAGATTTCAAAGATGAGTCATTGTTTAGCCAATTATAGCATCGAAGAATCTCAAACAGGTAAGTATTGTGGAAGATTATAATGAGGAGTTTGAGTTTTTGAAGAATCAATGTGTTATTCCTAGAGAATTACTATTTGATCATTACTAAGGAGGCCTATAGGAGGAAATATTAAATGGCACTGAGTTGTTAAAACCAAAATCTATAACTTAGGCGATGAAATTACCCAAAAAAAGAGGAGGAGTTCTTGAATTCAACCTTGCACAAAAGGCACTGAAACTCTTATACCAAAAACAGTCCAAATCCAAACTCCTTACCTGTGCCATCACCCGGATTCTTACTTACACACTCACCTTACCACAAAATTCAAAGCACACAACCTTTCCATAGACTTTGATTCACAAAATCAAACTCGTAAATCAAAGACTGGACCAAACACCAGTGAGCAAACTCAAAGATCCAGCTATTCCAGTAATAACAATTTAAGTCCATCCACTTACACAAACACTGCAAACTCCAAATTCCTGAAGCAGGCTCCTATAGCTAGAACCAATAAAGACATGGAGGAAAGGTACAAGTTTCTACTACAATGAAAAATACAACCTTGGACATAAGTGTAAGAGGGGGCAGTTCTACATGACTGTAATCCCTGATGAAGAAATTGGAGATGAAGAAGAGGTACTTGACTTTTCTGAGTTGCAGGAAGATCTAAGTGAGCAAGAAATGACTATATCTACCCATGCTTTGACTGGAAATTACATGAAATACAGTAGCTAGGGAAAATACCAAACAATGAAGGTTCAGGGGTTGATAAAGAAGCAATCAGTTATAATTCTTATTGAAAAAGGATCAACTCACAACTTCATTGATTTAGATGTCATTAAGAAATTGAAGATTAAAACTCAATTAACAGATGCCTTGGAGGTCTAAGTAGCCAATGGCAATAAGGTATCAATCAATTCTTGCTATAAATAATTGCAATGGAAAATGGTAGACACTGTGTTCAATGCAGATTTCTTATCCATGCTACTTAGAAACTATAGAATAGTACTGGAGGTACAATAGTTGCCAACTCTGGGAGATATTTCATAGAATTTTAAACAGGTCATAATGAGCTTTGAATGGCAAGGGAAAGTATTATAGCTTCAGAGTATATCAGCATAACCAATAACATGGCTCAAAGCTAAGGATGTAACAATTACCATTCATAGTAGAGAGCATGTAATGCTTATTTAGTTGGAAAAATCTAAATCAGAAGGGCTGTAGCTGTGGTCCATAGAGTTGAGCAAACAAGAAACCAATTAGGTATACTCACTCCAGCTCAATGCACTACTATCTGAATTTGAAGGTGTGTTTGTTGATCCTAAATCCTTGCCACCTGAAGGTCCTTTGAATATAGCATAACTCTAAAAGAAGGTTCACAACCTGTGAACCATAGATCATATAAGTATGGCCCTCTACAAAAAGATATCATAGAGAAGTTAGTGAAGGAAATGATGGGAAACTAGATTATTAGAGCTAGTATAGAGCTCCTATTCTCTCTTGCAGTTTTAGTAAAAAAGAAAGATGATTCATGGCTTTTTAATGTTGATTACAGAAAGCTTAACAATATAACTATAAAAACAAGTTTCCAATTCTACTTATTGAAGAATTGCTTGACAAGTTGTATGGAGCCAAACTGTTCTCGAAGTTAGACTTGAGGAGTTGTTATCATCAAATTAGGATGAGGAAGGAAGACATTTATAAGACTGCCTCTAAGACTCACGAGGGCTTATATGAGTTTACTATGATGCCATTTGGGCTCACCAATGCATCATCCACTTTCCAAGGATTGATGAATATTGTTTTTAAGCCTTTTTTAAGGAGGTTTGTGTTAGTATTCTTTGATGACATTTTTAGTATATAGTTGGACTTGGACTGATCACTTAAGGCACTTAAGGTAGTACACTCTTTTTGCAAAAAAAAAAAGCAAGTGTAACTTTTGGAAGTAAACAAATGGAGTATTTGGGACACTTGATAAATAAAGAAGAAGTGTCTGCAGACCCCAAGAAAATAAGCTATGGTTAAGTGGCCTACTACCAATTCAGTTTATTCATTAAGGGGATTTATTAGCCTCTCTGGATACTACAGAAGATTTATACATAATTATGACAAGGTTAGTAAGCCTCTGACTAACATGTTAAAGAAGAATAGTTACCAAAGGACTACAGCAACAGAGGATGCTTTTAACAACCTGAAATAGATGATGACTCAGGCTCTTATTCTAGCATTACTTAACTATCAACTACTATTTGTGATAGAAACAAATGCTAGTGGCAATGGCATTGGAGCTATACTCCTTTAACAAGGACACACTCTAGCCTTCTTAAGTAAGGCATTTAGACCAAAGCATCTGGTCCTCTCTACTTTTGAAAAAAAATTGATTGTAGTAGTTTATGCCATCCTCAAATGGAGGTATTTATCTTTTTAATTATGTGATTATGTGATGATAGGATTTTAGATAGATGCACTTAGGCTATTATTTTGCTAAAGGTTTGGTGAAATCAAGGTTATGTCTTGCTTAGCTTAATTAGGTGTGATCTTAAGGGTAGAACTAGGATTAGATTAGGTGTTTTGAGGCTGTTGAGGTTTAGTTAGCTATTCTTATATTTTATTTTTTTGATCTTTAATTTTGGAATTTTTAGTGTCCGTTGTTGTTGCCTTTAAGACTTAGTGTGATCATCATTTATGGTTTATCTTAGAACTCTCGAAGTTTTCTTAACTTCCCAAAATTCTAATCGTAATTACTCTAGTTACTTGAGGTAGTATTTAAGTTGTTTATGAGGGTGTACATTCGGATGTTTAGTAAAAGAGAAGATTAAGGCTTATTGTGATCTGACATCATACTGAAATTTTAAATAATGTTCTTGGGAATTTTTATGACAAATGATATTAAAACTAAAGTTTGTTAAACTATTATATTTTGAAGTTAACATGTATTTTGAAAATATTTCTAAAATAAAAATAAAAATTAATCTAAGAAAAAAGTTTTATGGAGGGAAAATGGTGTTAAGTAATGTTTGTCACATGTTAAAGCATAATTATTCATTACATGTTTGTTCCTTAGCATATGTGGTACTTGCTGACTCACTGATCTTGTTAAAACTCACTAAATTCTCTTTCCTAATTTTGTAGATTTTTGGCCCGAGCATGTCTTTATTTGAGGTCTCTATTAGTGTTGCTCTACAGTTACACTTGGCCTTAGGAAGATTGTTATATATTTTGTTTATCAATTTTTGTGTTGTCTGTTTTTTGTACTTTGTTTTTATATATTTAAGATTAGCTTGACCCAAGATAAGTCTCGGCTTATCTTGGATCTTGCGCGGGTCATGGCCCGAGTTTTGGGACATGCCTCTCCTAAATCCAGTTGAATCTCTCACGGTTTTTAGGTGGTATGCATTTAGAGAAAATCCTCCAATAGAAGGCTTATTTGAACTCTCAAAGGGAGTAATTAAGCCTTGTGAAGGATTGCCACTAGCGCTTGCAGTTTTGGGCTCAACTTTGTTTAAAAGAGGCACCAATCATTGGGAAAGTGCATTATGAAATCGTGGTCTTGGTTTGGATTTCTATTCTATTCTAAGAATAAGCTTTGATAATTTAAATAATGATGTTGTGAGATATATATTCCTCCATATATATTGCTCATTTATTGGTATGGACAGAAACTATGTACGCCCAGGAGACACGGGAAAAGGATATTTTTCAGCATAAATTGGAGTAAGTGTTCCCATGGAACGAGGCCTTGTAAGTGTTGACGACAATAACAAGCTTACCATGCATGGTTTGATTCAAGAAATGGGAAGAACAATTTCTCATGAAAACTCAGCAGAGCACCACAAGGTATGTAGATAATAATTTCGTCAAAATCAGTGGAAGTTTATCTGTGTAATTCTTTTGTTTCAGACATCATTCTATTCTTCATTCCCACATTCCCAGTGGAGCAATGATCTGTTCTTGAGTTTCAGGGGGATAGACACGCGCAATTCTTTCACTGGGGCATCTCTTTCTGCTTTATCAAATGCTGGAATCAATACCTTCATCGATGACAGCGACCTTCCAAGAGGAAAAGACATTGAATTAAGGCTTTTGCAAGCAATTGAAGGGTCAAGAGTTTCCTTAATTGTTTTCTCAATACATTACGCGGACTCAAGGTGGTGTTTAGATGAACTGAAAAAAATCATGGAATGTCGCAGAACTGCTAATCAGGTAGTTCTGCCAATATTCTACAAAGTAGAACTGTCTGATGTACAAAACAGACTGGTAGTTTTGCTAAAGCACTTGAGAAAGATGAAAAACATTTCCTGTCTAAAGTGTCAAGTTGCAGGAGAACGCTCATTGAAGCTGCAAACTTATCGGGTCGGAATCTGGCAGACGAGTAATCTTCCTTTTCTTTACCAGTCAGATAACCGTTCAATAGTATCTAAAGTTTCTATTATGGAGTCTTTCCTTGAATGGGAGAAAAATATTCAGAAGAAAGTGGGTGGGTTTTCTTTGTGGTACAAACAGGGATACATTAATTAAGAGGTTTGAAGAGGTCTGGTAAGTAAGTTACCTTCAAATCAGACTGAAAGGCGACATATTAAAAATTGGGTATTGAGTAATAAATAATCAACTTTTCCCCAAAATATCTGTTAAATTAGGAAACAAGTCTGAAAAGCAAGTTCCCTTGCTGCACGCCTATTTTTACCAAAATATCTGCACTGCATGGAAGAACATTATTAACTTCCTACATTCATGAGTTAGATTTCCAAAATTGTCATGCTTGTCACAATTCAAAATTTCAATAACAGCCTTAGAGTATGTTGGAAATCTAATATGAAAATCTAGAAAGTTCAAGTATGCCTTTATCTAGATTTGTGTAGAATCAATTGATCAAATAAATCTAGAGTATTTTATGGAGGCAAGAATAATTAGCTTAGTCATTAAGCTATCATACTCTAGAATTATCTAGAAATTTGTATATGGCAGCTACAAAGACTTAAGAATCAAGTTATCCAGGCAGTAGAAATTTAAAGATGATTCTAGTATGGTGGCAAGGAGCTAGCTTAACTATTAACTTAACTTATTCTAGCATAATTTGCATGGTAGTAGAATTTGAAGGAAGCTTCATGGAAGCATTGGTAAGGAGATGGACAACTTTTATAAATAGGCATGAAAAGTAATGTGTCATGTATCACCAACTATAAGTTGGATGACCATAAAGATAGATAGAGAAACATAGTGAGAGAAGAGCAGTAGCTTGATATAGCTAGAAAAGAAAAACTAGTCGTAGCTAATAAAGAAAAAAAAAATACTTGGTGTTGAAACATCAAGTTTGTGAGAGAAATATTTTATTCAAGATTGTATTGTTGTGTAATTTCTTGTAAACAATTATTATTATTATTATTATTATTAAATATATTTTGTGAGCCCACATTCCAACAAATGGTATCAGAGTAGTGCTTATTCCCAATAAGTGATATCAGAGCTAGGTTCATTTAGAGTTAGGTTCATTTAGAGCCGAGGTTCTTTAGAGTCAACGTTCATGTCTACATATCAAAAGGGTGAAGAGATGGCCACATGATTCAATCTCAAACCCCAAAATTAATGAAGACAAATTATAGGAACTAGAGCATCCAAATGTTATGGGAGATTAGTGAAATCAGGCACGTAGAACCCGCAGATGCAACTACTGAAGGAGCTTTTCCAAATGATGGCATTGAAGGAAGCATGTAAGAAGGATAAGAAGGCCTTGTCATTAATTTATCAAGGAGTTGATGAATCAACATTTGAAAAAAATTTCAGATGCAAAAACATCAAAGTATACAAGGAAGATTTTGCTGAAATCTCTACAATGAGTCGAAAAGGCAAAACAAGTGCAACTCCAATCACTCAGAGCTGAATTTAAGACACTAAAAATGCATAGTTCAGAAAATATTACAGATTATGTCACTCATCTAAAAACAGTGATAAACAAGATGAAAAAAAGAGAGAAACTCTTGATGATATCAGGGTGATTGAAAAACTCTTATGTTCCTTGACACAAAAATTTGATTATATCATTACTGTCATTGAATAATTGAAAAATTGAAAAATTGAAAAATTTGTCATAGATTTCTATTGACGAGTTTGAGGGTTCACTCTAAGCTCATGAACAAAGAATGAACTAGAATGATAATACTGATTGTTTGGGGCAAGCTTTACAAAGCAAGTTGTCTATCGGTGAAAATTAAGTTAATGGTAGCTATGGACGAGATAGAGAAAATCGTGATGGCTACAGAGGTGGCTACAAAGGTGGACACAGTGGATATGGACATGATAGACACTCATTTGAAAATGGCTAAACAAATGAAGGCCATCAGACATATGGTTGTGGTCGAGGATCCAAAGGCCGAGAAAGAGACGGATTTCAATGACGAGGAGATAAATCTCAGTTGCAGTGTTATAGTTGCAACAAATATGGTCATCTCACTTACGAGTGCAGATTAGCTCCTAAGATGGGGAAAATATTTTCAAATTAAGAGGGAGTGCTGGAAATCTAATTTGAAAATCAAGAAAGTTCAAGTATGTCTTTGTCTAGATTTGTGTAGAATCAATTGATCAAATAATCTAGATTATATTATGGAGGCAAGAATAATTAGCTTAGTCACTAAGCTAATTACACTCTAGAATTATCTAGGCATTTGTATATGACAGCTACAAAGACTTAAGATTTAAGTTATCCAGGTAGTAGAACTTTGAAAATTATTCTAGTATAGCAGCAAGGAGCTAGTTTAGTCATTAAGCTAACTTATTGTAGTATAATTTACATGGTGGCAGAATTTGAAGGAAGTCTCATAGAAGCATTGATAAAGAGGTGGACATCTTTTACAAATAGGCATGAAGAGTAATGTGTCATGCATCACCAACTATAAGTTGGATGATCATAGAGAAAGACAAAGAAATAGAGTGAGAGAAGAGTAGTAGCTTGATATAACTAGAAAAGAAAAACTAGCCGTAGATAGTATAGAGAAAAAAAAGAAAAGAAAAAATACTTGAGTGTTGAAACATCAAGTTTGTGAGAGAAATATTTTATTCAAGAGTGTATTGTTGTGTGATTTCTTGTAATCAATTATTATTACTATTGAATATATTTTGTGAGCCCATGTTCCAACAAATGGTATCAGAGTAGTGCTGATTCCCAATAAGTGGTATCAGAGCCAGGTTCATTCTGAACCAAGGTTCTTTAGAGTCAACGTTCATGTCTACATATCAGGAGGGTGAAGAGATGACCACATGATTCAACCTCAAACCCCAAAATTAATGAAGAAAAATTATAGGAACTGGAGCATCCAAATGAAAGTCCTGCTTAGGTCACAAGATTTATGGGAGATTAGTGAAGACGGGAATGTAGAATCCGTAGATGCAACTGCTGAAGGAGCTTTACCTAATGCCCAAAAAATTGCGTTAAAGGAAGTATGTAAGAAAGATAAGAAGGCCTTATCATTAATTTATCAAGGAGTTGATGAATCAACATTTGAAAAATTTTTAGAGGCGAAAGACATCAAAGGATACATGGAGATTTTGCTGAAATCTCTACAAGGAGTCGAAAAGACCAAAAATGTGCAGCTCCAATCACTTAGAGCTAAATTTAAGACACTAAAAATGCAAAGTTCAGAAAATATTGTAGATTATGTCACCGGTTTAAAAATAGTGGTAAACAAGATGAAAAGAAACTGAAGAAACTCTTGATGATGTCAGGGTTATGGAAAAAAAATCCTAAGTTCCCTGACTTGAAAATTTGATTATGTCGTTACTGCCATTGAAGAATCAAAAGATTTTTCATAGATTTCTATTGACGAGCTTGAGGGTTCTCTCCAAGCTTACGAATAGAGAATGAATTAGAATGAAAATACTAGTAGTTTGGAGTAAGCTTTACAAAGCAAGTTGTTCATCAATGAAAATTAAGTTAGCAGTAGCTATGAACGAGATAGAGAAAATCGTGGTGGCTACAGAGGTCAGAGATGGGAACAGAGGTAGATAGAGTGGATATGGACATGGCAGACACTTATTCAAAAATGGCCAAACAATTAAGGCCATCAGACATATGGTCGTGGTCGAGGATCCTAAGGCCGAGAAAGAGACGAATTTCAACAAGAAGGAGATGAATCTCAGTTACAATGTTATAATTGAAACAAGTATGGTCATTTCAGTTACGAGTGTAGATTAACTCCTAAGATGGACAACTTTTATAAATAGGCATGAAGAGTAATGTGTCATGTATTACCAACTATAAGTTGGATGATCATAAAGAAAGATAGAGAAATAGAGTGAGAGAAGAGCAGTAGCTTGATATAGCTAAAAAAAAAAAAACTAGCCATGGTTAGTATAGAGAAAAAAAAAATACTTGAGTGTTAAAACATCAAGTTTGTGAGAAAAATATTTGTTCAAGAATGTATTGTTGTGTGATTTCTTGTAATCAATTATTATTATTATTATTATTGAATATATATTGTGGGCCCATTACCTGTCCAACAAGTGGTATCAGAGTAGTGATGATTCCCTACAAAGTCTATGTTAATGTCCAACAAATGGGATTCCTTTATGAGAAGCTAGCACAAACCCTTGTTCAATGCTCCAAATTTCAGCCACTGTGAGATATCCCTGCCCTAACCTTCTAGAAAAACCAACCACGCAGTAGCCATATTCATCTCTGAAAACCCTACAGCAACATGAGTTGCATAACTCTATTATGAAGTTCTTCTTCCAAAGCCAATTGACATCCTTGTTATGCATGGCTTTTGCACCCGTAGCAAGATTATAAGCATCGGAGACAACAAACTTGCCAAGAAAATTTCCAGCAAACAAAATTTGAAAGTCAGAGAATATAGAATATGGAGTAGCATCAATAAGCTTAAGGATACAAGCAAGCATAGGAAATGATGAATGACAGCTAAGATCCCAAATCTCAGGTTCTTTAATTATGTCATTGATAGAAAAGAGATGCTCATTGAACTGCATAGGCCTACAAGACACTTCTAAGGCTACCAAAAGGTAACATTAGAAGATTAAGTAAATTTTTAATGGGCAATGGCTTTCAAAGAAGCAAAGTTGTCACCACATTGTTTATTAATTATAAATTGTCTTTTTTTTACTAGTGTAAATTTATGTTGATGACATTACTTTTGGATCTACTAATGAATCACTCAGTTGAGAGTTTGTGAAGTACATGTAGAGTGAGTTCGAAATGAGTATGATGTGGGAACTCAATAATTTCCTTGGATTCCAAGTAAAGCAATTAAAGGAAAGAATTTTCATCAATTAGTCAAGTATGTCAAAGATTTGAACAAAAGATTTAGAATTAAGAAAGCCAAAGTAATTAGAACTCCAATGAGCGCATCAACTAAACTGGACAAATATGAATATGGTAATCCAATAGATGAGTCAAAGTATAGATCAAGTATGATTATCTCACTGCTAGTGAACTAGAAGATATCATGTTTAGTATTCACATGTATGCTAGATATCAACGTTGTCCTAATTAAGAGTTCGATTTAACTACCGTAAAGGGAATTCTTAAATATTTAATAAGAAGTAAGTATCTTAGCATCTTTTATTGTAAATGTGTTAATTTTGAATTAATTGAATATTCAGATGTTGACTTCACAAGATATAGACTTGATAGGAAAAGTATCAGCGGAACACATTAAGGATGACTTGTTTTTTTGTTTTAGCAAGAAACATCATTAAGTTTCTTATCTACAACTGAGGTTGAACATATATGTTGCAACAATTAATTATATCACTTTTACATGATTATGCATGTTATTATCCCCTTAATCCGATATCGTCCTATTTATTATACTGATTTCATTATGCTCATTACTTAAGCAATTATGTACTGTGCACTAAAGTCTTAATCTAAATGTCTAACTTTGCATTTACAATTTGCTAATATTTTTACAAAACTCTTTAATGAAGAATAATTTTGTAAAATTCTAAGAGGACATAGGATGTTTATTCCAATTTTGTTAGTTTAATCTATATGCATAATTTTTTGTATATAATTTGAATTGTTTTCTTAATTCTCCATGTATATAAAATTCAGTTTTTCAATCAATTGTACACATACAACTGATGAAGACCAGTAGAACGTGTCTTAGCTGACTCTATCAACTGACTTTTAGTGAGTCGATACCTTTAACAAAACTGACCCATAGCCTACTGAAGAAACTACTTTTTGGTTAAAATTAATCAATCGTGATTCATTCATTACATATCATTTTCTCCAGATCTCAAGACGTTCAAACATTTTGCTCCAAACCCCTAATGTGGAACGACTCAAAACATTCTTCAAACTTCACATATTCATATCCAAATCTTCTCATATAAAAAATGGCTCCCAAGAGAAATAAATTTAATAAAAATCAATAAATCATACTATCATTTTACAAGACAAATAAATTTACTAAATCATTATGCCAGTGTAATTTTCTCAAGTTAGAAATTCTGTAAGAGTATAGAAGGAGAACCCTTTCTAAGTTGGAAAAATAAGAATCTCCTAATAAACAATGACACCACACTGTGTTAGTTGTGTGAAAAATGATAACAATGTCGTCAGACTATTTTTTTTTATGTTAAAAAATTGACGACTTTTTTGATTCCAATCTGTATCTTTTCTTGGTTCTGGTGGGTGGATTCAGACTACAACACCTCCACTAATAATGCTTTAACCGGATTATATAAATCTCTATATGCTGACATCGTCCACTATGTATTATAATATTAACCACTATGTAAATTATATCACTTTTACATGGTTATACATGTTATTATCCCCTTAATCCATTATCATCCTATTTATTATACTAATTTCATTATGTTCATTACTTAAGCAATTATGTACCATGCAATAAAGTTCTAATCTAAATGTCCAATTTTACATTTAAACTAAATTTTGTCTTCCTTTTCTACTTATATAATTTCAATTTACTTACTAGGCCTGGAAATGAAAAAGTTGGGATTGCTCTGCTTTCGAAATAGAAAGAGACATTAAAGAGAGAGAAAGTGTGCAAAAAGTATAAAGTGACATAAAGTAAAGTAATCGTTCGAACAATCTCACCCAACTGCCATAATATAAATATTTTTTTTTAAAAAAATATTGTTTGAATACACCTAAAAAGCAAAACACGTTAAATTCATTTTATGAAATTGTGCGTTGAAGACACCAAATTTATAAACAGTGAAAAGAATTAATGTATTTCGGCTGAAAGCCCCACAATCTCAAAGGAAAAGAACTATTTTTTTTTGCTTTCATTGGCATTTTCCTATTCATGCGTGCTTTCAAATTTTTATGAGATATATGGTTACGTTTTTGAAAATCAACAAGGGCAAGTGTTTATACATGAAACAATTCCACTTGGGAAAGGCATCCAACGAAAGGCTGGAAGAGAGACCCAGACTGTTGGAGGGAGAAGATAAAGTGAAAGAGAAAAAGTGAAGTATGCGAATTGAGGAGAAAGGGAACTTGGCTGGAAGATGAAAGTTAAAGTTGGCTTAGTTTTTTATTCGCTGGAAATGGCCTACCTCCATTCACCCATAACTTTTCATCGTGTACAACTTTGCTAGTTAGGAAAATGAGAATCACTGAATCTCTGTGTTAGTTCTGTGGGAAATGATAACAAAGTCGTCAGACTTTTTTTTTTGGGTTCTTCTATTCTGTATCTTTCTTCGACTCACCTGGTGGGTCGATCCAGACTAAAAACACAACAACGCATGGTGGTTGACTTCAATTCTCTTCCCCGTTTCTTCGATTGCCTATGTCCATCTTCATTCTCTAAGTTTAGCAGAAGCGGATCTTCTGCCTTCAAAAATTTGGGTTCGCCTGTTTCCTTTTCCTT
The DNA here is from genome assembly GCA_029379385.1 of Quillaja saponaria. Classification (NCBI taxonomy): domain Eukaryota; kingdom Viridiplantae; phylum Streptophyta; class Magnoliopsida; order Fabales; family Quillajaceae; genus Quillaja; species Quillaja saponaria. The sequence continues at coordinate 9,542,711 of CM055611.1, read as the reverse complement.
GCTGTCTTTCACTTAAAAACAACACTCATTCCTTCCGCTCAATGTTTTCCTCCACTTATTCATCTTTACATTCGAATTGGATCTACGACGTGTTCTTAAGTTACAGAGACGACGTCGAAACTTGGGACAGTTTCATCGGACATCTTTACGCAGCTTTAGTAAATGCTGGGATCAACGTTTACAAGAACGACCACGATGTCCCTGGAGGAAAAGACATAACATGGGAAATGTTGAATGCAATCCAAGGGTCAAGAATTTCCCTCATTGTTTTCTCTACAAAATACGCTGCTTCAAAATGGTGTCTAGAGCAACTTGTGGAAATCATGGGATGTCCTCCGATGAACAGACGTTTGGTTATTCCGGTATTCTATGAAGTGAAACCGTCGGAAGTAAGAGAACAGACTGGTACTTTTGGAAAAGCATTTGAAGGGCTTATAGAGCGATTCCCGTTATACAAAAGTATGGTGTCGGACTGGAGTGGAGCGCTCTCGGAAGCTGCAAGTATCCCTGGGTTCCGTTGGGAAGGAAGGTGAGTCCATTTTGTATACCAATGATTTGTTTATTTATATTATTTTGACATGCTAAGCCGAAATGTTTGTTAGAATTGCAATACGATGAATTGGTGAAAATTGACTGTTTCTTTGATGAAAATAAAGTGACGCAGATCAGTAACTCTTTGTATTTTCAATGAGTAGTTCACGTCAAAATGTTCTTTATTAAAACATGGATTCTTTATTGAAACATGGATAGTGGAAACGAACTAGGACTATGACTATTCCCTTCCCTCTTTGATAAATAGGACACAGTTAAAGGTTATTTTTTTTTATTTTTTTTAAACCTTACGAGAACAATAATGGTTTTCCGTAGAGGGACAATTAAATTTGAGATCGACTTAATAAGGAATCTCGTTACTATTAATTATAGTACTTCTTTTATCAATATATATATATATATATATAGTTACTTCAAAATACTTGTCCTACCAGTACGAATGCAGGGTGTGTACATATAATTTATTTCTTTCTAATTTTGGGTATAATTTATTTCATACTTTGGGCCATTAGGTTTAATTAAAGAAAACTTTTAATACAGTGTTATCAAAAGTGCATCTCAGCTCTACACCCCTTAATACAAGCTCATTCACACCTCTTAAAAATTTTCAAATTTAATTTATCTATCTTTTATTATTATTGTTACCCTTGATTCATCAATCCTAGATATAGGGAATAACATATGTAGGAAGTGATTTCCTAAAATTACTTCTTGAGCTAGCCTTTTACTAACATAAAGGGTAAACAAATTAAATTTGAATTTGTAGAAGAACCTAGAATCCATGAAATAAATCTAATGAAAGATATTATAAAAAGAAAAGAAAATTTTCTTATGTCTCTAAAAGAAGAGATAGTATATAAAAAATTGAAGAACAATTAAAGTCTTCAAAGTTACGAGAAGAAATTAAAAATTTTAAAATAGAACAAACAATATATGTTGAGATTCCTAATGCTTTTTGGAATCAAAAATTGCCTTGTGAATAAGATTGCCTTGTGAATAGATTTCTTTGAAAAATAGATTCCTAATAAGGTTAGACCTATTGTCATGGGTCCTAGACATTTAGAAATCTGTAAAAAGGAAATTGAAGAATTATTGAAAAATAGATTAATTAGAAAGAGTTATAGTCCCTAGAGTTGCCCTGCATTTTATGTTGAAAATACTACAGAACTCGAAAGAGGAGTTCCAAGGTTAGTTATTAATTACAAACCTTTGAACAAAACCTTAAGATGGATAAGATATCTGATCCGTAATAAGAAGGATTTGCTTAACAAATTTTATGTTGCTAAAATATTTTCTAAATTTGATATGAAATCAGGATATCGGCAAATTCAGATAGTGGAGAAAGATATGTACAAAATTGTTTTTACAGTACCTTTTGGACATTATGAATAGAATGTCATGCCATTTGGATTGAAAAATGCTTTATCTGAATTTCAAAATATTATGAATGATATTTTCAATCCTTATCATGAATATATAATTGTTTACATTGATTATGCCTTGGTATTTTCTCCTTCTATTGAGAAATATTTCAAACATCTTTATATGTTTTTGAATATTGTCACCAAGACAGGATTAGCAGTTTTAGTGAAAAAGGTAAAAATATTTCAAACCGCTATTCGATTCTTAGGTCACAATATTTCTAAATGATCAATTATTCCTATTGATAGCGCAATTCAATTTGTTGACAAATTTACTAATGAATTAAAGGAAAAACAACCATTACAAAAATTTCTAGGGAGTTTGAATTGCTGTAGGAGAATTTTATAAAGACTTAGTCATAGACTGCAAATTATTATTTGCCAGGTTAAAGAAAAATCCCCTTGAATGGAATAATGATTTCACTGAAGCAGTCAAAAGAATAAACAAAGAGTGAAAGAGCTTCCATGTTTTTGTATCTCTCATCCAGAAGCCTTTAAAATTGTAGAAACAGATGCTTTTGAGTTAGGATACAAAGAAATACTTAAACAAAGAATTATTAATAAAGAGCAATTAGTTAGATTCACTTCAGGAACTTGGAAAGGTGCTCAACAAAACTATTCCACCATAAAAAAGGAAATGCTGTCAATAGTTTTGTGCATCACTAAGTTTGAATCTAACTTATTAAATAAAAATTTCTTATTAAGAATCTATTGCAAATCTGCTAAGGATATTCTCTAAAAGATGTTAAAAACATAGCGTCTAAAAAAATATTTATGAGATGGTAAGGGATTCTTTTTGTTTTTGAATTTGATATAGAATTTATAAAAAAAGAATCTAATTCTTTGCCTTATTTTTTGACAAGAGAATTTTTGTAGAGATCCTAAGGGTAAAGGAGTTATGTCCTTCCAAACAAGTTCAGCTGCAAAAAGAAATGTCTTGACTTCTAATGTTGAGGAAGCTGACAAAGAATTCTTAAGTGATCAGGCTTATGAATTAGCTCTTCCTTGTAATACTGAAGATTTTAAATATCCTTGTATCCTTTTATCTTATAAAAAGATAGTCCAAATTGAAAAAAGGTATGCTAATCTAGCACCATACGAGATAGCTCCATTTTATCTCAATAATCATCTCTCCCCTGAATTAGAGCCCAATGGTACTTTATATTATTTAAATATTCTTATAGATACATAATTTGTTTCTCATAAACCCTTGGATTAGAGCAGGGACAAAATGGGCTTATTCAAAACTCATAACTTATAAAATTATGAAGTCCGAAGAACCGGGTATGGATTTATACATTCAAAAAAAAATAATAGATAGAAGAATCTTTTCTCGATTATACAATTATTTCGATTATATGGCCGCTTGGAAAAATTTGCTTTTATTCGAAAACAAAGTAAGGAAACATAGCTAGTTTCTCATATTCACCTTTAATGAGGAACACTCTCCTAATACATTTCCACAATGGTTTAAAACTTGGTATTTTTTAGGGGGATTATTTCCTATATCCCTTTCAATATATGTTCATCAATATTGGTTTTGTGAGAATAATAATTCTCTAGAACCATAAGATAAAAGAATCATGTTCACAGCTTATTACTAGCTACCTGTGGATTGTGAAATGAGAATATATAGTAAAAAACTGTTCTACTTCTGTTTTTGAGATTAATCAATCCATTTCATGATTAATTAAAAGTCTCAAATAAAGTGGTGGGATAATTTCTCTAATTTTGAAGAGAATCGTAATAATTTCCAAAAATTAGGAATTTTAAGATCTCAAGCTTCTGTTCAAAAACCTTATTTAAACGAAAATAAAAGGGTTTTAGATATGGTCAAAAGCTTATTAGCCTACTTTTCAAAAGAAGATGTCCAGAAAGAGCTGATAAAAATCCTGGAAGATAACTGTTTTGATATGAGCCAGGATGACCCCGCACATATTTTCAAGACTCTCAAGATCCCTTCGACTAAGGAGTCGAAGATTTCATTGAAGAAAGGACCCATCTCTAAAGTTACTTTTGAAAAATAAAGCCTAATTCCACTTTATAAAAAGCTAGCAGCTTTCGGTGAAAAAGAAAATTAACTTATTAAAGTAAAAGATTTACTTTATTAAAGTAAGCATCTTCTTTTAGTTTGGCGGGATGACTCCAATCCATCTAGAACATTTGCCCAAGCAAATTGAAGTGCCTTATCTTCACGAATCGCTCTGCTTATCCTTACCTCAAGGACAATAATGTTAGAGTCTATATAAGGGCCATGGCCCTTTCGAGTCTAGCCAGTTTTGTAAAATTTAAAATTAGAGAAGTTTTGAATAGTATAAGTTCTGTGCCTGTTGTACCTGTGTTCAAGTACCTGAGCTAGAGTATTGTACTGTAATAAAGAGTTTCAGTTAACATTTGCTACTATTAATGCAAGTTATCTTTTATAATTATTTATATGAAACCACTTATGTTTTGATTGTTCTAATTATCCCTGGATTATATTTTGCTTGTTCTGAGTGTTTTCCCCTATTATGTGTTAGTATTGTCTTATTACGTGTTAGTATTGTTGATGTATGTGCTAGCTTTCCATATTGGTATTAGAGCCACGTTGATTGGTAGAAATTAGAAAAATAGTCTGAAAATAACAACTCATTAATCTTCAAAGTTGAGAAAACAAACCCAGAAAACAAAATCAAAGTATCTGAAACCCCATTTAGTCTGTTGAGTTAAGAATGTTGAGGGTTGTATATGTACTTTGTTAGTTTGTTTCTTTGACTCGAAGTTCTAATAGCTGGTATTTTAAGAAAATTCTTTAATTCTATTAACTCTTTTTGCTCTAGTTTTGATAGTTTATCTAGAAATAATAAAGAAATTATTTTAGTTGAAAATATAGAAAAGGAATTACAAAATTGGAATCTTCCTCATACTTCTGAAAAACAAATTTATAGAAAAGGAAGTTTCAGTTTGAAACAAGATTATATAATCAAGACAATGGAAGAATCTATTCCTTTAAAAGAAGGTCAGGACACTTTTTAAATTATTTTCTTCTAAATTGCTAGAAGAACACAAAAAGAAATTTAAATATCTTCATATAATAATGGACTAAATTTCGTTAAAACCTTTAACTAGATTTGAATTAAATACTTCAACCCTTATATGTGTTAGGGACACTAGACATGATAAGTTCTCGGATACTAGGGTGTATAGAATCAAGCCTCTGCGATGGTCATATATTTTTTAGTTGTTATCCCTAATTTTACAATATTTTTGATGGACCAAAACATTTTGAATGCCTTGACTCTAAACATTCAATCTCATGGTTTTGATATACTCCCAGGATCAGAAAACGTAATCCTAATATATAGGATTTATTATAAAGTCATGAATACTATGGCACCTAATGATAGGATAGAATCAAAAAGAAGTGAAACTACACTTTTTATAACTAATCTAGCTAAAACCAATATGGTAGTTCCAAAAACAATAACGTGGGATCAAGTGAAGCTTCTTGAAACTTGAAAAATTGATCAAGAAATTCCTCTCATGAAAATAGAAACTAAAGACTTAGAATCTATAATTGAGTACATTGATGGTGATGTAGAAATAAAATTATTCTCAAATAGAAAGATTAGGTTAAACTTAGGAGAATCGCCTAGAAGGATATCTACTTTTTCAATTCGTATATCAGAAGGAGAAAGAAAGCAAGTAATAAAAGGAATAATAAAATCAAAAGATTAGGTAAGTCACCTTCAATATTAGGTAGAAACACCATCAGAGCAAGGGTTAAAGACAACCTCTAGGGATAATTCTCCAACCCCTTTAGTGATGGGATATAGCGTTTGTATGTTATACTCTAAAAAAGTTCTTCACCCTTTCACGAATAAACATAAATGGTTCTACACAGCCTTTAGTGAAAAGGAAAGAAATTATTGGATTTCAATGCATAAGTAGTATATGAAAAAATTCTATAAAAAACTAGGATTCTTTAATTGGTTAACAAGAGCCTTTAGGTATCATAAAAAAATTGGCCTGATTTTGAGAATCCTCAATTTTTAAATGTGTTAGAAGCTGCTTATCAAAACTTCTTTATAAGAGAAGGAAAAACGTCACTACAATTCACCCACAAGAGTCATCCCTTTCTATTAAAAAATTAAAAGGAGAAATAATAACTAATCCTTATTCAGCTATTCAAAAAGAAGCCTCGACTTCAAGCTCCCTGGTTGAAATTTCCAACTAAAATAATTATAAAAATCTGTTTCTTCAATCCTTAGAAAAACAATTCTCTAGGATAGAAAATTTTCTTATTCAAGAAAAATCTTCTCAATAGATAGTTTTGCAAATGGCAAGGTCTTCTTCAAAAGAAATCTCAAAAATAGATCCTTTAATGATAAACCCACCTCTAGAATTTAATCTAAAATTCATAAAAGAATTCAAAGTTAATAATAAAAATTTTGTAGACAAACTAGTAAATAGGTTACAAAAATTAAACCCATTAGAAAAGAAAAGTGTAAATATGTTGATCAGAAAAATTTATAAAAGACTCACATCTAAAAGTTAATAAACTTCACTGGAACAAGACTATGCCTACGGTTTCATCAAAGATGTATTATCCTAGACCCTCTCCTTTAGACCTTCAATATGAGGATAATGCAATTCAAGATAGTAGAATATCAAGTTCTCCAAACCACCAAACACATGCTTATGTATGTTGTACTATGTAGGCCCAATGAAAATACTGATAAAGAAGAAAACCCTAGCTATAATTAGTAGATTCACGGGACAACTTTTAGGATGGTTAGGCTTTTATCTATCTGATATCTCTAAATAAGAGATTTTAAATTCTGTGAAACAAGAAAATGAAAATCTGATAATTGATATAATTAATATTTTGATTTGTACAATAATAAATCATTTTGTAAGAGCTAATATGCTTAGATTAGACAGATCACATGAATAATTAATAAATCTGAGGTGTCTAGATTTGTCCCATTTTCAATGGTATAAAGATGTATTTCTGTCTGGAGTTTATCAAAGGCTAGACAGTAAAGTTGATTTCTGGAAAGAAATTTTTTTAGCTGGTCTGCCAATTTTATTTGCAGATAAAATAAGAAATAAATTGAAAGATAAACATTGAGATAATATACCTTATAGTAGCTACATTTATGACAAGTTAACATCAGAGGTTGTATTAGAAGGAATATTATTATATAACAATATTAGATTAAAACATCCAATTGATAAAGAAAAATTGAGGATCACATGCAAACACTATATCTTATCTCTGAAGGGGCTAGAGAATTATCCCTAGAGGGTGTCTGTAACCCTTGTTTTGATGGTGTTTCTACCTAATATTGAAGGTGACTTACCTGATTTTTTGATTTTATTATTCATTCTATTACCTACTTTCTTTCTCTTTCTGATGTAGGAATAGAAGAAGTAAACATCCTTTTAGACAATTCTCCTAAGTTTAACCTAATCTTTCTATTTAAGGGGAATGTTATATCTACATTACCATCAGTGTACTCAATTATTGATTCTACGTCTCTAGTTTCTATTATCTTGGGGGGAATTCCTTGATCAATTTTTCAAGTTTCAGGAAGCTTCACTTGATCCCACGTTATTGTTTTTGGAACTACCATATTGGTCTTAGTTGGATTAGCTATAAAAAGTGTAGTTTCTCCTCTTTTTGTTTCTATCCTAGCATTAGGTGTCATAGTATTCATGACTTTATAATAAATCCTATATATTAAGACTACGTTTTCTGATCCTGGGAGCATATCAAAATCATGAGATTGAATATTTAGAGTCAAGGCACTCATAATGTTTTGGTCTGTTAAAGATATTGTAAAATGAGAATAACAACTAAAAAATTTAGGACCATCACAGAGGCTTGATTCTATACATCCTAGTAAAGAATCCGAGAACTTATTATGTCTAGTGTCCCTAACACATATAAGAGCTGAAGTGTTTAATCTAAATTTAGTTAAAGGTTTATGAGATATTTAAATTTCTTTTTGTGTTTTTCTATGAATTTAGAAGAAAATAATTTAAAAGTGTCCTGACCTTCTTTTAAAGGAATAGATTTTTCCATGGTCTTAATTATATAATCTTGTTTCAAACTGAAACTTCCTTTCCTATAAATTTGTTTATTAGAAGTATGAGGAAGATTCCAATTTTGTAATTCCTTTTCTATATTTTCTACTAAAATAATTTCTTTATTATTTCTAGACAGACTATTAGAACTAGAACCAGAAGAGTTAATAAAATTAGAGAATTTTGTTAAAATACTAGCTATTAGAACTTTGAGTAAAAAAAAAAACAAACTGTCAAAGGAACAAATTGTCAAATGACGTATACAACCCTTAACGTCCTTAACTCAACGGACTAAACAGGTTTCCAAATACTTCAACCTCTTTTCCTGGGTTTGTTTTCTCAACTTTGAAGATTAATGAGCTGTTCTTTTAAGACTATTTCTAATTTCTACCAATCAACGTGGCTCTGATACCAATAGGGGAAGCTAGCGCATATATCAACAATACTAACACATAATAGGAGAAAACACTCAGAACAAGTAGAATATAATACAAGGATAATTAGAAAAATCAAAACATAAGTAATTTCATAGAAATAATTATAAAAGATGACTTACATTAATAGTAGCAAATGTCAATTGAAACTCTTTATTACAAGTACAAGACTCTAGTGCAGGTACTCGAACACAAGTACAATAGGCACAGAACTTACACTCTTCAAAACTTCTCTAATTTTAAATTTTACAAAAACTTGCTAGACTCGAGAGGGCTAAGGCCCTTATATAGGCTCTAACATTATTGTCCTTGAGAAAAGGATAAGCAAAGCAGATTCGTGAAGATAAGGCACTTCAATTTGTCTGGGCACTTGTCCTAAGTGGATTGGAGTCATCCCGCCAGACTAAAAGAAGATGCTTACTTTAATAAAGTAAATATTTTACTTTAATAAGTTGATTTTCTTTTCCCCCGAAAGCTGTTAGCTTTTTATAAAGTGGAATCAGACTTTGTTTTTCAAAAGTAACTTTAGGGATGGGTTCCATCTTCAATGAAATCTTCAGCTCTTTCATCGAAGGGATCTTGAGATTCTTGAAAATATGCGATGTCATACTGGCTCATATCAGAACAGTTATCTTCCAGGATTTTTATCAGCTCTTTCTGGACATCTTCTTTTGAAAAGGAGACCAATAAGCCTCTAACCATATCTAAAACCTTTTTATTTTCGTTAAATAAGTTTTTGCATAGAAGCTTGAGATCTTAAAATTCCTAATTTTTGGAAATTATTAAGATTCTCTTCAAAATTAGAGAAATTATCCTACCACTTTATTTGGGACCTTCTAATTAATCATGGAACGGATTGATTAATTGCAAAAGCAGAAGTAGAACAATTTTTTTACTGTATATTCCCATTTCACAATCCACGGTAGCTGGTAATAAGCTGTGAACATGATTATTTTATCTTGTGGTTCTAGAGAATTATTATTCTCACAGAATCTTAACCAATATTGATGAACATATTTTGATAGGGATATAGGAAATAATCCCCATGAAAAATACCAGGTTTTAAACCATTGTGGAAAAGTACTAGGAGAGGGTTCCTTATTAAGGGCAAATATGAGAAACTAGCTATATTTCCTTGCTTTGTTTTCAAATAAAAGCAATTTTTTCCAAGCGGCCACTAGTTTTAGTTGTTAGACTTACAGTATGTTTGGAATGCTAAAAAAAATATAGAATTCAGTTAATTTCAAATAAACTCTATTTTTTTATATATATTTGAAATAAATAAAATAATATAGATTTTAAATGAAATTAATCTGAAATTCATATTTTATTCAATTATTAATTTCACACCAAATAGATTGAATTTCATTTGAGATAATTTATTGTTTTATTCACACTAAATGACATTTTTATCCTAAATATTATACATATTTTTTACTTGGTTAAATCAATAAAGAGCCACCAATATTTTATATCAAATATTCATCTAACTAACTATAAATTTTTTTCCTCTCAACTTATCTTTTGTTCATTGAACTATAATTAATCTCTCTACATTTATAATTTTAGTTTTAATTAAAATTTTGAGAGTAAATCATGAAAAATATTTAAACTAAAATGAAATTTTCAGTTATTTGTTCTAAATTAGAGAATAGCCAAAATTTCATAAATATAGTTTTCATTCCTAATAAGAGAATTTATTTTAAATGAAATGTATTTTATTTTGTTTTAAGCACACCGTAACAAATTTTAGCTAATTTTATTTATTTATTTATTTTTATATATATTTTTCTTAGGTTTCACTTGCTACGGTTCTTGCCCATAGCTTCTTTCTTTATCCTATTTTTACTCTTTCAAAGCATCTTGGTACCATTTTAAACTTGCTGAAAGATTGATGATTGAAATGCTTGCCTGTAGCAATTTTTTTTCTGTTTTCCTTAGAAGGGGTTGGGCTTTCCACAGTTGCATGCCTGGCGCATTGACCCAAGACTCTAGGCTCCCGTAACTAGCATCGGGTTTACTCTAGGCACGCTAGCACCTACTACCTTCGATAACACTCTATAAACAATAAGCAAAATAAGAAATTTCATTAAAAAAAGAAAACCAATTTGTAATTATACATATTGATACCAAAATGTTTATCAAATCAAATCCTTTATATTTAGTGACTTCGAATAACGTATATATTTTTAACATTAATTTTCTTTATATTTTGTGATTTAGTGAGTTTTATTCTGTTATCACTTATAAATGTCTTTTTCTCATACATAAAATTTTTTTACTTAATTATTTATTTAATTAAATTATTCTTCTCATACATAAAATATTTTTTATTTACTTATTAATTTAACGTACCCTCATACCACCTTATACTTCTAGGTTTTTCCATGCAACATTTGTTGATTTTGTATTAATTTGGTTTGGATGGCTAGTTGGTTGATATGTGAAACATACTTTTGCAAGAAGTTCCAGATTGGTTATCGGGATTTCCAAAGTGTCTACTTAACTTGCAAGAGTGCTTTGGACAAAAAAAAAATAAAAAAAATAGTTAGTTTGATTAAGAGCTTACATTGTTTAGTTACTATTTTCTTTTTATCTAGGTTGCATTCTGTATCTCCACTTTAACTTAAGCTTATAAGAGTCATCCTGGATATCTCATTGGTATGGCATTATTTAAAGGATGTGCAATTTAAAATTTCTAGAAGAATGACCAAACTACAAGGTACAAGACATTACACAAGATAACTATACAAAGGCCTATTCTGCAATACAGAGATATCAAACTTGCCTTTCTTCACATTCTCCCTGCCCTAGCTGCATGTCATCTAGCTCAATTTAGAAATGTAATTTTAAAAAGCAAATCAATGAGATAAAATTCTCAGTTGAGCACATGTAAAACACATTTTAGAAAAACAGTTCGACATTTCCTTGATAAAACATATTCTGTTTGAAAACTCTTGCAAAAAATGTACATTAAACTGCCTCTAGGTAAACTTCAGTCCTGATCAAGCACACCAGCTGACTTCTTTATGAATTTAAATTTGTCTCTCTCTCTCTCTCTCTCTATGGTGTCCCAAACAAAATATATGTATAACCCTGGTGATCCTCTATTCAGAGAGTAGAAGTAATGCACAAAAGCAACATCATTCCTTTAAACATGCATATTCTGTTTTGAAACTTTAGCCTGAAAACATAGCATGTTCATGAAACTCAAATACATTTTCAGGAAGAATATTTAAAGAATGAAACCAGATAGTTGAACCTATAATTTATTGCATGCAGTTTTGGAACCAAACAAAGCACCAACTTGGATTCCAAAGCTAAATCAACCAAGTTCTTTTTACTAGTTTCTCTCCACCTTGAGCTTTCTGTTTTCTTGTGAATTTCCAGCAGCTCTGCTCTATAATGGCTTTCAAAGACTTGATTTTTAGCCTCTGAATTCCAAAATTGAACATCTTGAAAGTCCAGTATATTCAATCTAGTTGAAATCCCAATAAACTTATCTAAGCCTTCCAATTAGGCTTCTGTTTGATTGTGTTTACTACATGTGAAGATTCTGAGTTTAAGCTTGCATGAAACTCAGAATTCTCTCCTCTTTAGATTTGCTCTCACTTCTCTCCACATTCGGGTTCCAGAAGATGAATGTGAAAAGAAGGTAGAGAAATGAGACATTGTCTCCAAAGTTACATATATTGCATGTCTTGTGTGTTACTTCTAATGACACATCTCATTTGATCTACTTAGAACGAATTGTAGTGTTGACGACACATAGGTTCATGGACAACAACACCTCCACTAATGCTTTAAATTGGATTATATAAATCCTAATGCTACATGTTGACATCCTCCATTTCATATTGCTAACAACTTCCACTAATTATATTAACCATTATAAATTATACCACTTTTACATGGTTATCCATGTTATTATCCCCTTATTCCGATATCATCCTATTGATTATACTAATTTCATTATGCTCATTACTTAAGCAATCATGTATACTATGCACTAAAGTCTTAATCTAAATGTCCAATTCTACATTTAAACTAAATTTCTGTTTTTTTTCCTACTTATATAATTTCAATTTAAGACTTCCGAATTTCTTAAAGTGAGTATAAGAAGCTAAGCCTTTAAGCAAACAATATAATAACGACACTCAAGTAATTACATACACTTGGCCAATTACACTAAGAACAAATTAGGGATAACTAAGCAGGATACCAAATACCCTGTTGTACCCCCATTTTTTTTTTTTTAAATGTCGCATCCATATCTCGGGGGTTAAAGCTGGTAGGCCAATTCAAACTAATTTGTTAACGTCCATGCACATTTCAATTTGTGTCTATTTCTCTTGTGTGTCTCATCCTGTGTGTCTATATATAGTTGCAGCATAATAGTTTGGATTTTTAATTATGTTATGATATACTGACTCTACAAGATGTTTTAATATTGACATCTTAGATGTCTCTACATTTACCGATTTGTCCTTCATTTAATTATGAAAGCAATTGCCAGGTCTAAATCAGATTTCGTCATGGAAATAGTAAAACGTATTTCAAGCAGGCTAGAAGAAGGTACTTACTTTACTACGGCCAAGCAGCCAGTGGGGATAAGTTCACGGGTCCAAAATGTGATTCACATGTTAGGCATTTGTTCAAGTGATATTCGCATGGTTGGTATTTTGGGAGTGGGAGGAATTGGTAAGATAACCATTGCAGAAGCCGTTCTCAGTAAAATAATCGACTATTTTGAGGCTTGATGTTTTCTTGCAAATAATAGGGAAATTTGGGACTATGGTGGGTCAGTTCTTTTACAAAAATATTTTCTTTCCAATATCTTTAAGACAAGCATTCCAGAGATAAATACTGTTAAAGAGGGAAGCTTTGTCATTAAAGAAAGACTTTCCGGTAAAAGGATACTTGTTGTACTTGAAGATGTAGATCAGATATAACAACTACAAGCATTATTTGGAAGTCGTGATTGGTTTGGCTCTAGCAGTAGAATTATCATTACAACTAGAGATCGGCATTTGTTGTATAACCATGGAGCAGATGAAGTGTATGAAGTGCCTGCACTAAATAATGTTAAATCTCTCGAGCACATGACAGCGACCTTCCAAGAGGAGAAGACATTGAATTAAGGTTTTTGCAAGCAATTGAAGGGTCAAGAGTTTCTGTAATTGTTTTCTCAATAAGTTATGCGGATTCAAGGTGGTGTTTAGACGAACTGGTGAAAATCATGGAATGTCGCAGAACTACTAACCAGGTAGTACTGCTAATATTCTACAATGTAGAACCGTCTGATGGACGCAAACAAACTGGTGGTTTTGCTAAAGCATTTCAGAAACATGAAATGCATTTCCCGTCTAAGAAAGTGTCAAGTTGGAGGAGAGCGCTCACTGAAGCTGGTAACTTATCGGGTCGGCATCTCACTGACGGGTAATCTTTCTTTTCTTTACCATTCAGATAACCGTTCAATACTATCTAAAGTTTCTATTTTAGAGTATTTCCTTTAACGGGAGAAAAATATTCATCAGAAGATGGGTGGGTTTTTTTTTTTTTTTTTTTAGAAAATGGGGATATATTAATTAAGAAGTTTGAACACGAAGTCTGGGATCAAGTTCCCTTCAAATCAGACGAAAGGCTATAGATTCAAAATTAGAAACAGAGTACTAAAGAATCAACTTTTCCCCTCGCTGGACACATACTTTTACCAAAATAGTATGGAAGCTTGGAGTTCTCCATCGAATCGTTAAAAGGATACTCCCAATCAAACAAGCTATCAATGATTAGAAAGATATTTCAAATGAAAAGCTTTTAATGATATAGTTCTTACAATTGGCCAGTTCAAAAACCTTTAAGAAAAGTTTACCTTTTTGAAATGGTTGAAGGATTCGACGCCAATACGTGCTAGCTTTCACTTGGTAGAGTTGTCAATGGAGAGAGTCTTCGCTTCAAATTAGGGGGTCACGACTAAGGAGGAGGAATTGACAATAAGTCATTCTTGCTCTAGGTTTTTCTTTTAGCCGAGTTCACAAGGTGTCTCTTGTGTGTCACTTGCATGGTCAAATCATCCTTTAGCTTATATATATATATATATATATTTTATATCGGTGGCTAGAGTTATAGAGTTTTAATCCATCCATGTCTGGGATCCCAATTAAACCTAAAACTCAAGGCCCGAATTTCTTTCAATAATCCATAATCTTATTATAATTACTAATGGGCCTTTAGATTCGTAATGGCTCAAATCCAATTAGGATTTTCATTAGGCATTTCTTGTCTTTCAAGAAACAAGTTTTCCTTATGTAACAAATTAATTTTTTATCCTTATGTGCTTGAAACTTAACTATTAATCACAAGACACCATTAACAATTCTAAGTTCTTAACCTAACTCAATTAAAGTGTGTAACCCGTGAGATTCTCTCGCACATTTGCAACAAATGTAATTGGATACCTTCTAATAAGTAAGGTTAAAGCCACCCAATTACCCTGAGATCTAGTAGATGTCGCAGGTAGTGGATGTTTACTCTTAGGTAAAAAAAAATGTTCTAGTTGGAGTAGACTGTCCTTTCATCGATGGACAGTCCTTGATATGGTGTTCCAAAGCTCCACATTTAAAATAAGCAGCCGAACTCTCGTTTGCATCACCCCACTTGCACCAGACTAAAAATAAAACATACCGGAATCTCAAATGATATGGGCCCACCAAAAGAAGCCACCTATAACTGACTATCATAACCTTATCTCACCTGACCTTTACCTGATTGAGCACTGTCCCAAAATAAACCTCGCCCAGAAGTAGATTCACCCCAAGCCTCTTGGAATTACCTACTCTGGGAGTCGAAGGACTATCAAGTCTCGTCTTCTTCTAACTCTCCTGCTTATATTCCCTTTTCATAACTGAGGTCTCGAAGCAATAAGTGGTATCAACCACTTGAATATTAGTCGTAGTGTCTAGTCCTTGAACCCATATACAAACCTCTTTAAGTAAATCTGCTCAGTAGCTACCAAATACGAAGTAAAACAAGATAGCCTAGTGAATGAGGTCTCATACTCTGCTACGGTCATTCCCTCTGTCTTAGTGAACCTCTCAAAATCTCAAGTATGCTTGTCTCGCACGCTCTTTGGTAAAAACTTATTAGTTAAAGCCTAATTGAACTTCGGCCACGCCAATGGAGTAATCCCTCTGCCACTGCACAAACATCCGATACTACTTATATGCTACATCATGCAGCTGATAACTCACTAATTCTACCACATGAATAGGATCACATCCTAATGCTACACAAACTCTGTCAGACTTCTCCAAAATGATGTAGGAATCCTGCGATAGGTTCACACCTGAGATCTCGGGGGCTGCATCTTCCTAAACCCATGCAACACAACAAATACACCTGGCTCCTAATGAATTGGAATGGAAGGAACTAACTCTGGCTGAGGTTGAACAAAAGGAGCTACCAGAGGCTGAGGCTGAGCATGATATTGGTAGGTCAAAATCCCAACTAAATCACCTACTATTCTTTGCACACGATCTACTCCCTGAGCCACTTTCTAAAATTCAGGACCAGGTATTGCTACAGGAGCTAGTCCAATAGCTCTACCTCTATCTCTACCACATCCATATTGACCTCTACCTCTAGTCGCCAATGCCTGAGGACTAGTAGATCTCTGATCAGAGCCAGCATCCTGCTACCTCCCAGGGCCTACCACACGAACTTTAAGTCTTATCGTATCTAAAATAAATACAATGAGTCTTGATATACAATTACTATAGAAAACAAGAATAATGCATTAGAAAATTGCCACTTGAAGTTTCAGGACGAATGGAATAAATCACTAACTCCACATATGTCCTAGGTAACGTACACAAACTAAGCAACAATGTCCCTTACTGCAGTCATGGAATTCTAAACCATGCTCCGATACCAACTTGTCACACCCTCAGTTGAAGGCATGACTGGCTAGAGGATTTGGTTATCCAAAACCCCTGTAACCCTGGCTCACACCATTAAACACATAAATGACCATTACTAAATAAAATTGAGAAGAAGAATTTAATAACTTAACTTAAGCATATAGAAAAAAAAAAATATATATATATATATATATATAAACATATAACAATTTATTGAAAATTTCGGCATAGTTTTCCGTACAGAGGAACTTTCCTGAAAAATACACACATATATATAAGTTGATTACATATAACTAGTCACGTATAACAACAGTAAACACAAAGGAGCTAACTCTAACTATTTAATAATCCATCAAGTTATACTAATGTACAAAACAAAATACAATGACTCAAAGCTTAAATGGCGACTGTAACCTTGTCTTGTGGGTTCAAGAGCATGACTTCAACTATATACCTTATAGTAGAGAAATCGGCAAGTCAAGTGTCTCGAGACGATGAGCACTGATGACCTGATACTAAAAAAATCATAAATAAAGAAGGGTGAGTCACAAGGACCCAACAAATGAAAAATATACGCTTCAGGTACTAGCATCAATCAATGATAAATTAACACATATTATATAACTAATTACACATATGCTATCCTTAAACTCATAACCACAAACTTTATACATGTATTCAGTGGATATATATATTTAAGAACTCATAGCATTCACTTATACACAATATAGCAAATCAATCAATCAAAGCAAACAATAAAAGGTCAACTAGAAAAACTCAGCAGCAGCACAAGAAGTAACCTCCCACTGGGCATTTACGCGCCCGTACACCAAAAAATATTATCTTACACACACAATCCATCTCAACGGGGCTAAGTTATTTGAGTATTTAAAAACATATATCACATGATCCAACAAACATCTTAGGTGCACCTTGATTATTTTATTTAAAAAAAATAATTCAAAAAGTTATGAACTTGATTGGCCTCATCAATCACAATTCAATTCACATAACAAATGAAGTTCAACCACTCTTTCACAATGCTATCCATTCCTAAACACATGTATTTCTATACACACACATTCATTTCACATAAAAATCTAGTGACTAAGAATACATAATTCACTCACAAGGTTTAAGAACGGGGTTCATCGTTCCATCTAACACCCTATGATGTAAGTAGGTCCTTGACACGTTCCGGAGTTGAAAATCATAAATTCATATATTACACATAATCATTCATTCAAGGGTAGTTTCAAGATTCCTTAATGAAACATATCTAATTACGTATTCCTTAAGACTTAATTTCTCTTAATTCTTTACCAATTATCTCATGGTAAAGTTACTTAGTTTGATTTAATCAAAAACTCCACTTCTAATAATTATACCTTCAATTATCACATTTATATATTAATTACTAGTCACTTTCTTAACCATTCCCTTAAACTAAGAAATTACAATTCCTACATTGACATTTTTATTTCCTACCTTAACTTAAGTTCAAAGGAGTCACGACATATTCATTTAACTACCATCAACAATTCATATAATTCAAGCATCCATCACTCAATTTTCCAATTAATAGCTTTAACTTAAATAATCATTATAATTAACCAAATACTTAAATTATATACTTTCCCTCATGTATACAATTGAATTTTAAGCCTCTTACATCTAAATCCCTTAATCCCCAATTAGTTTGTCTTGCTTTCTTAGTTTGAATTCTAACTTAATACCAACCTACAACTAACATTCTAATCAATAAGCAGCCTTCTTGAAGAGCGTAGGATTACCTCAAGTTTTCAGCTACTAAAAGCCAAAATAGGTCATCCTAAATTGTCTATTCTAGTACCACTCTGCTCCTAAAACCTCTATCCATCCCTACACCACTCAAGCTATGAAAAAAAAATAAAAAAAGGACCAGCTTTTACTTAGTTGATACAAAGCTTGAACCTAACCTGCTACCTTCCAATTTCCTGATGTTTCCAAGAGTACAAGAAGCTGATCCTATAAATCGGCCAGCCCCAACACTCCTATTAAGAAGAGCAAATGTTGGAGTTACAATACAGGGCACTTAGCCGCTACCCCCAACACCCTAAGCCTTCTTACTTAAATCCCTTGCTGTAGCTAAGTTTAAAACTTGGAAAGAGAAAGAAGTCAAGGATAGACAAGGCAACTAGGACGACAGTAGTTGATGCCAACAACCGAGCACTTCCAAGTTGAATTTCAGCTTTCAAATTCTTCTAACATTCACTACTACCATCCAACAATCAAGAAAGGAAATAGCTCACCAAGGAAGTGAAAATGGCAGCTTTATAATAGCAATCAACAGCCACGCATGAAATCAAAACAGAAAGCATGGAGAGAAAGGAAAATGGCAATTAGTTTTTAGGCAAGAAAAGAAAAGAGAAATAGCATAAGTCAAGGTCTAAGTCTCCTTTCAACTTGTGGTGGAAATAATTCCCCCTTTTTTTTATGGTGTATATAATTTCTTCCTTTATAATTCTATATATATATATATATCAATTATCACAATTTGTTCCTACTAATCTTATTCATCTACCCCAGATATGCTAATACTTCTAGCTTGTCAAATAGATATGTATTTGACATTTTCTCCCCCCTTTACCTTATTTTGAAAGTTTCATAGCCTAAACATCTTAATATGTTTAAAATGAACCTTGTCAACTCAAACAAGGAACCATTTATTCTTACAAGTCTTCATCACCCTCATGAATATATCGGTACTTCCAGCTAGACAAATTGATATGTATTTGATATTTTTGTTCCTCTAGATCTAATTTTCAAAGTTAACTAGCCAAAACAGCTAAACTTGAATAAATTGAGCCTCGTTAACCCAAAGGAGAGACCATTCATTCTTACAAGTCTTATTCACCTATGAATATACTGGTACTTTCGACTCATCAAATAGACGTGTATTTGACATTTTTGACTCCCGAGATCCAAGTTTCAAAGTTAACTATTCTAAACACCTAAATTTGCATAAAATGAACCACGTTAGTCCAAACAAGAAACTGTTTTTTCTATCAAGTCATATTCGTTACCATGGACATGCCAGTATTCCTGGATAGTCAAATGGATGAGTATTTGATATTCTTCCCCCCTCACATCCCAATTTTCAAAGTTTACTAGGGCTAAACACCTAAACTTGCATAACAAATCACTTTGCTTATCTAAACAAGGAATCCTTTGTTCTTACATGTTTTACTCACCCCCATAGACATGTTGATATTCTTGGCTTGTTATATGGATGTGTATTTATTTTATTTTTTTTGATACCCAATATTCAAAATTAACTAGCCTAAACACCTAAACTTGCATAAAATGAACCATGTTGACTTAAAAGAGGAACCATTTATTCTCAAAAATCTTATACAACCTCAAGGACATGCCAAATATCCTAACTCATAAATAGATGTGTATATGGTATTTTTGCCTCAACACCCCACCCTTCCCCTTGAGCCCCGGTTTTCAAAGTTAACTAGTCTAAATAACTAAACTTACACATACTGAACCCTGTTGACCCAAATGAGAAAATGTTTTCTCCTGCAAGTTTTATTCATTCCCACAAACATGCAAGTGCATTCAGCTCAGCAAACGGACATGTATTTGACATTATTTTTTTCTCCTGAGATATGATTTTCAAAGTTAGCTGAACAAAAACACCAAAACTTGCAAAAAATGAACCACGTTGATCCAACCATGGAACTATATGCTACTACAACTCTTATTCGTCACAATAGACGTGTTGGTATTACCAGATCATCAAATAGATGGGTATTTGATATTTTTCCCCTTCCTCAACCCAAAACACAATTTTCAAAGTTTATTAAGCTAAACAGCTAAATTTACAAAGAAATCACCACATTCATCCAAACAAGGAAACATTTGTTCCTAAAATTTTTACTCACACCCACAAATTTGTTGATACTCTCGGCTTGTCAAATGGATGTGTGTTTGACATTTTTTCCCCTAAACCTGATTTTCAAAGTTAAATACTTTAAACACCCAAACTTTCATAAAATGAACTCTTATGATCTAAATGAAAAACTGTTTGTTCTTAAAAGTTTTATCCAACCATAGGGATATGCCAATACTTCCGACTTAAAAAAAGATGTGTATTTGATATTTTTGCCGCCCGAGACTCAATTTTGTAAGTTTTCTAACCTTTTTTCACCTTAACTTGCATAAAACGAACCTCATTAACCCAAACTTTTGGTACTTCCGACTCGTCAAACAAACTATATTTGAAATCCTCCTCCCCTCCCGAGACTCAGTTTGAAAATTATTAGCCTAAATACCTTAACTTGCAGAAAATAAATCCCATTGACCCAAACGAGAAATAGTTTGTTCCTATAAGTTTTATTCACCACATGGACTTGTTGGTACTTCTTGCTCATCAAGCAAATGTGTATTTTATATTTTTTCATCTAAGACCTTAACTACATAAAAGGAACACCATTGACCTAAACGAGGTCCTGTTTACTCCAACAAGTTTTATTCACCCCTTACGAACATGCCAGTACTTTTTACTCATCAAATGGATGTATATTCAACATTCTTATCCCATGAGACCCGATTTTCGAATTTAACTAGCTTAAAGACCTAAACCTATATAAAATGAATTCCATTTACCCAAAGGAGGAACATTTTTTTTATGCTAGTCTTATTCATCCCCTAGACATTCCAATACTTCTATCTCATTAAACGAATGTGTATTTGATATTTTTGTTGTCGGGTTTCAACTTTTAATGTTTAATAGCCTAAATACCTAAATTTGTATAAAATGAACCTTATTAGTCCAAGCAAGGAACCATTTGTTCATACAAGTTTTATTCACGGCATAAACGTGTTGGTACTCCCGGAATGTGTATAAGATATTTTTGTCCCCCAAAGCCTCATTTTTCAAAGTTAACTAGCTAAAACACATAAAACTGCATAAAATGAACACCTGTTATTCTACACAAGGAGCCATTTATTGCTACAACTCTTATTCACCTAACGGATGTGGTAGTACTCCTAGCTCCTTAAGCGGATATGTATTTGATATTTTTTCCACTTGAAACCCCATTTTTCAAAGTTT
Organism: Quillaja saponaria; assembly: GCA_029379385.1. Lineage (NCBI taxonomy): Eukaryota > Viridiplantae > Streptophyta > Magnoliopsida > Fabales > Quillajaceae > Quillaja > Quillaja saponaria. Next base: position 9,521,209 of record CM055611.1, on the reverse strand, counting down.
ACTAGTTCAAACATCTAAATTTAAATGAATCCCACTGACACAAGTTAGGAACTACTTGTTCCTACAAATAGTTTCACCCCCAAGACATGCCAATACTCCTAGCTTGTGTGTATTTGACAATTTTGTCTCTTAAAACTTCATTTTTCAGAGTTAACTAGCCTAAACACCTAAACACTACAAATATACATGTATTAAGGATTTACTTACAATATATGGTGAGGGAGGTGATGACGCCACAGGAATTTACCCGTGTAGGAGTGTGATTCGGTAATCCACGACTTGCTCTATACATTGCAGCAAGTCACATGACAGCAGAAATGGTGGTGGGGGTGCCGTTTTAGTGTCGGGGCTTTGAACTATATTTAAGCCAGTTTGGATCTCCTGAGAATCCATGAAGCAGTCCAAACCCATACATATACCCATACTTCTTCTCACTGGATGTAGTAGTCCATAAAGCATTCTCATTGATCAGCTACGTATTAGGGCTAGTTGCTTCAATTTGGTACTTTATGGTGTTGAACTTGTCTTATAAAGCATAAATTCCAAATTGAATTTAGAAAGTATAAAACAATTTTATAAAAAAGGCAACACAAACTACAGTAGCTTGAGATTTTGGGGGAATATATTAACCTCCATTCATGTGCAACTTGTTAAAAATCTCTACTTTGATAGGTTTTCCTCCAAGTTCCTTCTTCTATTGGAAAACAAATAAGATAACTAATAGAACCATCTACATTACAAACCATCTCTCCCATAACTTGTCCAATATCTTAATCGACCTTCGACTTCTCCTGCCATTCCTTGGTGGCTCAAATGTGGCAGAACTCATCCCAGTATTACTGAAGAATCCAATCTGGGCATTTTTGTTGGTTAGAGTCTTATATGTCAACAGATAGTAGCCTACAACCTGCCTCAACTTGTGGAAAGCATTTGAAAGGCTACTGACAATTTATCAAACACATCCCTAGATCTTACTGCTTCAATGAGGGTGAAAAACCTATAATCGACTTTGACTAGAATAGGGTATTAGGAGTAAAGCGAGATAACTCGAGGAAGATAATTATTAACGATCTAGAAAATCATAGTGGAGATCTTATTATGTACCTTGAATGTTCTTTTAAATACTTAATTAATTGGTTTGTTGGGAAAGTAAAAAAAAAAAAAAAAAAGTTGCATGCCTATATATATCATTATATAAAATATAGGTTTCTACTTTTTCAATCTATTCTATTATTTTCTCTCTCCTCTTTGTCACGCATTCCACACTTATGAAACACTTCAAAGTTCCCCCCCACCCCCCTAATCTTTCTCCTCTTTGCATTTTTTTTTAAACAAAAAATTCTTAATTTACTCTCAATAATTTATAAAGAATAATATACCATACAGGTACATGAATAACCTAATTTGATTTGTCTCTATTTATAAACAAAAATGACTTAACTTCAAGTAAGAAAATATAAAAAAATTATTATAATAATTAATATTTTGAATGATTTGTCCAATGCTTGTTAGAGTTGGTCAATTATAAAAATTAAAAAATTAAAAAAATAGAGAAAATTTATAATTAATTCAAGACAGTAAGTATAATTGATGTCAAATTTCAAATTATATTTTTTGAGGCTTAAATAGAAAAGATATATTGCATAGTGCATATTCAAAAATTAAAACTACAAATCTGTATAATTTGTTTTTTTCATTAATAGTTAAAAATTCACAATATATAATATAAAAAAATAATACGCTGACACTGTGACACATAATAAGATAGGTTGTGCATCAATTAATATTTGAATGTCAAGTCATGTTAGCATTTTCTACCATATTAATACCTTTAAAAAATCTAATTTAATAATATTATTAATAATAAATCTCATAAAGTAAAATATTTATAAATTTAAAATAATTGTAAAATAAATCTAGTATTAAGTAGATTTTATACACAAACTCACACACACAAGATATGTATCTTGATCATTCAATATGCTGTTTCATTTACGACTTGCCTTTGATTTCTGGGAATCTTTGTCGGGCATGAAGGAAATTTCATCGAAAATATTATTATAGACGTCTCAAGAATGTTAGACAAGACGTATTTATTTGTTGCCCAACACCCGGTGAGAATAAAATCTCGAGTGAATTATATGATTCCTTTGATAAATATTGGACCCATTGGTGTTCGCACAATAGGAATTTGGGGAATGAGCGGAGTTGGTAAAACAACCATTGCAAAAGCCATTTATAATGAGGTTCGCAGCAATTTTGAAGGTGGAAGTTTTCTTGCGAAAATCAAGGAAGTGTGGGGCCACGATAATGGCCAGATACGCTTACAACAACAGCTTCTTACAGATGTATTTAAGGCAAACAAGGCACTTATACAGAATGTTGATGAAGGAACTATTTTGCTCAAAGAAAGACTCCGTCATAGAAGGGTGCTTGTTGTACTTGATGATGTAGACAAGCAGGACCAATTAAAAGCATTATGTGGAAATCGCAACTGGTTTCAACCTGAGATATATATAATTCTTTTTAACTGCCTAAAATTTGATGATACTTAAAAATTTAGGTGTGTATACAGAAGACAGAGACTTGTGTCACGTGCTGCAATTATTTGTTGAACATCATGTCATACACTATGCAACATGATAATCAGAGCGTATGTCACAGAATCATTCGAAATATGCTTCATTTATATAGTGTTTGTTTCAAACCTAAGTTTTAGGTAATAACGTCGGTTATGCACCTAGAATCACCTAGTATGGGTACCAAACTCACACTAATGTGTGGACTGCAGACTGCCAAAAAATGATTTCAGTTGGCGGTAGTACTATTTAATCCAGGTAACATGTATATAATCAAGAAAATAATTTTAAAATTCAGAAATTTAAGAACTATAAAGATTTTATTTGTGACTGATATATGTGATAGATATAGTGTATATAAAAGTTAGGAAAAAGAATTTAATAACTTATTAAATACTAAAAATTTAATTATCAATAAGAAGCATGTTGAAAAAAAAAAAGAGAGAAGAAAATTAACTACAATCCTATTACTATTAAAATTGGGGGAACAAGAAAAAAGAAAAAAAATTGTATGACAAACGGGAAATACAATCAACAAAAAATAAAAATGGGCGATTATGTATATCAAAAAAATCATAAAAGACTTATTCACCGCATCAATGCCTTATATATAGTATAGTGAATAATTTTATATACTATTATAAAATTCAGATAAATCTTGTATTTTCACTAATTTTCTATATAAATGTCATAAGTACACCTCGTATGATAAATTTCTTCCTTCCAAATTTAAGGGCTTTTATGTCAATTAACTATAAATTCCGCGCCAAGTCTCACTTCCAAACTACATGCGCATGCCATTTGGGTTTTACACCCAAACTTCATGTGCTGTAATGCAAAGTTAACTTCAACATAAAGTTGATTCAGAAATTTAAATGATGTAAGGGTGTGAGAATCAAAATCTTCACCCCTAATGATGTAAGTTTATTCAGAAATTATAGATTATAAGATTGTAGATGATATGAAATTACGTGAACTACCGAAATCAAATATAAGAAAGTTTAGTAAAATAATTACTAACCATTATCATAAAATTTATGATTATTAATAATTAAGACTTCCTAAAACTAAATAAATTATATTTTGGTTTACATGAAATTAGCCTCATGTGCATATTTTATTTTCTTAAAAAGATATTAAATTTTTTTAGAAGCTATTCTTTTTATGTAATGTCAAAAAATTAATAATGTTATTTTAAGAAATTTACATACAATCATAAATGAATTAACTTTTAATTAATATAAAAGAGCTTTTGAGCATGCATGTGCAACAAAACTAATATATATATATATAATTTTTTTGAACAGCCCAAAATTTGATGATAATTAAAATTTTAGGTGTGTATACAGCAGACGAAAACTTGTGTCGCGTGCTGCAATTATTTGATAATCGAGAGCGTATGTCATAGAATCATATGAAATTTGCTTCATTTTATACTGTTTGTATCAAACCTAAATTATAGATTTTAATATGCACCTAGTATCATTCCCTTTTTGGAAGACTATCCAGCACAAACGCAGACGACTATGTGGACAACAGACTGCCAAGGAATGATTTCAGTGGGCGGTAGTACTATTCAATCCAAGTAACACTCATGTAAACTTTAAAAATTCAGATCAAACTAAGAATGCTCAAGATATTACAAGTCTGATAGTAGAGCATTTCAAAACAGCTTAATTGGAAAATAGGTTTTCGTAATTTTTTATGATAAGAGAAGGCAACTATGAGAGCAGTGACATAAGTAGTTTAACTATGAGAATAGGACAGATTCTTGATTATGCTTTTGCTATTCAAAAAAGATTCCTTTCGGCGATTATTCTCATTAATTCTTTCTAACCAAAAAGAAGAAAGAGTTTTCCAGACACACTCCAATTTAAAAGTTATGAAATTGAAGGATTGGAGATGGCTACCGATGGTAGAAATGAGAAAATTATTAAAATTTAAGATCGAGAATTACATGGCTGTAATGGTACTTGCAGATAAGAATCATAAAAATATAAGTAGCTACAGCTTTGAAGCTTTAGGCCGTGTCCTGCTGGTCTCTGTTCTTTTCTGTCCATAGTCTTTAAAATTCTAAACCTAGACTTGAGCAGCGTATAATATGAGCTGCCAGGTCAGATAAAGAAGAGAAGCGGCTGGAATTACACAACTAGTTGTCACTCGGGTTAAGTAAACCTTAACAGCGATCATGTAGCAAACACCTATTCTTTTGAGCTGAAAAAAGCTTGACAGCGACACACCTTATAGCATGCGGTGCTTGTTAGAAAGGCGTGTAGCTTCTTGTCAAGTATGATTTTATTTTATTACCTTCTTTTCTTTATTTACCTATTGTTGTGTCAACTTTCTTTACATGCTTATCTGAATGTCTGGGCATTGGAGGTTAAACTTGTATTATGTCCCTACATCTGACATCAAGTTACAGTTGACATAAAGTGAAAATTATAACTTGAGTAAATGGTGTTAAATTATTCCTGTTTAATGTAAAAGAGTTAACAGGGGCTTTGTTTGTGTGTTTATGGCATAGGGATGGAGTGCGGATGATTTAAGTGAAAGTTTCTTTCTTCCTAGTGCTAAAATTTCTAAGTGGTTCATGTACGAGAATGAAGGACCTTCAGTAATCTTTGAAGTACCTCACGTGATTGATGGTAGCATGACAGGGTTTACTATTGGTATTGTTTATTTAACTTGTCAAGACACCATGTCTTCTGATTATCTTACTACGATCTTAATCATGAACCACACAAAGGGCACCATTCAGATTTCCAAGCAAGCAACACAAGGCGTAGTAATCTCCCATGAAGATCAACTATGGGAAAGCCGTGATGAAGTGGAGGTTATTGTATATTTTGGACATCAAGTTGCTGTGAAAAAGACTTCAGTTTACCTAGCATACAGCAGACCAATTGATGAGGAAATGATTGAGTATCAGTCGGTTTCTAACAATATTTCCATTGTTTCTTGTGAATATCAAACAGCTAAAAGAGTCTGCTATGAAGATGAGGCAGGACCAAGTAACAACTGGTTGGACCAACAACTGGAAAATCAAGGTATGAACTCATTATTAAGATTTTTACAGTCAGTAGTTACCAAAGAAAAGTGAAGATCTAATTTAGTTTTGGAGGGGATATTTAAAAAACTTAAAAATTTCTCTTTTGGGTCACATAGTTTCAGAAGATTTAATTTGAAACTTGTTTTAGAAATACATTGCATCTTTTGTTAGAATTCAAACCCTCACCATTAAGAAACCTATTTAGCTAGATAAGCATTATCTAGTAAATAGGATCATTTGACTAGATAGGCATTATCTAGTAATATGATCATTTTAACTAGATAAGCCTTATCTAGTAATTAAGGATAAGTCTTATCTAGTAATTAAGATAAGCATTATTTAGATAAGCATTATCAAGTAATTTGGATAAGGTAAAAAAGCTTTGGACAAGTATGGAGGTGACCATGTCTTATAAATAGGACTTATGCTATTGATTTGTGTATGTTGAGTGGAGGTAACGTAATAGCATAAAAAGAGAGGGAAAGCTAGCTGTAGCTAGTATAGAGAGAATACTTGAGTATTGAAACACTAAGTTTGTGTAAGAAAAATATTTTCTCAAAGAGTGCTTTTTAGTATAAGCTTTGTAATCACAGTTTATTAGTAATATATATTTTGTGAGCCCATTACTCTTCCAACAAGTGGTATTAGAGCCAAAGTTCATGTCCACATATCAAGAAGACAAACTATGGAAACTAGAGCATACAAATGAAGGTTCTACTTGGGTCACAAGATTTATGGGAAATTTTTGAAGACGAGTACACTAACCCCGCAAATGAAATTGTCGAAGCAACTTTACTGCCTAGAATGGCATTGAAGGAAGCATGTAAAAAGGATAAGAAGGCCCTATTCTTTATTTTTCAAGGAGTTGACGAATCAACCTTTGAAAAAATTTCAGACGTGAAGACATCAAAAGATGCGTGGGAAATTCTACAAAAATCTCTACAAGAAGTCGAAAAGGCTAAAAAAGTACAACTCCAATCACTAAGAGCTGAATTTGAGATGCTAAAAATGCAAAGTTTAGAAAATATTTCAGATTATGTCACTCGTCTAAAAATGGTGATAAACAAGATGAAAAGAAATGGAGAAACTCTTGATTATGTCAGGTTGATGGAAAAACTCCTATGTTCGCTGACGCGAAAATTTGATTATGTCATTACTATCATAGAAGAATTGAACGATTTATCACAAATTTCTATTGACGAGATAGAGGGTTCTTTTCAAGCTCATGAGCAAAGAATGAACCAGAATGAAAATACTGGTAATTTGGAGCAAGCTTTAGCAAACCAAGTTATCTGTAAATGAAAATCAAGCTAGCAACAACTATAAACAAGATAGAGGAAGTAATGGTGACTATTGAGGTGGCAATAGAGGTGGAGGCATTGGATATGGACGTGCCAAACAATCTTTTGAAATAAGCCAAACAAATGAAGGATATCAAACTTTTAGTCGTGGTCGAGGATATAGAGGGCGAGGAAGAGGTTGATTTCAACTGAAGAGATGATAAATCTCAATTGCAGTGTTATAACTACAAAAATATGAACATTTCAATTATAAGTACAGATCAACACCTAAGATGGAGGAAAGAAATCATCTTGTAGCAGTTGAAGGCAAAAATAAAGAATCTACTATTTTTCTCACTTATAGAGGAAATAAAGAGTGCAAGAAAAATATTTGGTATCTCGACATCGGTGCGAGCAACCACATGTCCTATCAAAAAGATTTATTTATGGATTTGGATGAGACAATCCAAGGAGAAGTTACTTTTGGTGACTCATCAAATATTTCGATTAAAGGTAAAGGTAAACTTATGATTATCTTAAAGAATAGAGATAAGAAGTATATACATGATGTTTATTACGTACCTGCTTTGAAAATTAATATCATTAGTCTTGGTCAGCTCCTAAAAAAGAGGTATGACATGCATATGAAAGATCACTCTTCAACCTCAAAAACAAAAATGCAGAATTAATTGCCAAAGTTGATATGACAAAGAATTGTCTATTCATACTTGATATCTAAACAAAACTGATGAAGTGCATGAACTCTGTTATTAAAGATGATTCATTGTTATGGCATTTAAGGTTCGGTCATCTTGGATTTACCAGCCTGAAGTTATTATTGAGAGTAAAAATGGTGAATGGACTGCCATAAATTAATCAACTAGATCAATTATGTGAAGGTTGTATTAAAGAGAAACAACATAGACAAAGTTTTGAAGTTGGAAATCATGGATAGCTAGAAGACAGTTTGATATTGTCACTCTGATATAGCTAATCCATTCAACATACCATCACTTAGCGAAAACAAGTATTACCTTACTTTTATTGATGATTTCAACAGAAAAAGTTGGATTTATATTTTTAAAGAAAAATTAGAAGCCCTTGATAAATTTAAGGAGTTCAAAGCAATGGTAGAAAAGCACAGCGTGAGTTTGAAAATACTTAGATAAGATAGAAGAGGCGAGTATACCTTGAAGTTATTTAAAGGTTTCTGCAAAAGCATGGAATCATTCACCAGTTGATAACCTAATATACGCCACAACAAAATGGCATTGCAGAAAGAAAAAATCGCGTGATTCTTGATATACTAAGAAGCATGGTGAAAGGAAAGCATTTACCGAGAACCTTTTGGGCTAAAGCCATTCTATGTGTTGTTTATTTGCTGAATCGATATCCAACAAAAAGTGTATGATTCAAGACGCCAAATTAAGCATGGAGTGGTAGCAAACCAATAAATGGACATCTTAGGATTTTTGGGTGTATTGCTTATGCCAATAGTCCTTATCAGAAGAGAAAAAAGCTAGATGACAAAGGAGAGAAATGCATCTTTATTGGCTATGACAAAAGGTGTAAGGCATATAGATTGTATAATCCTTTGACCAAGAAGGTTATCATTTCACATGATATTGAGTTCGATAAAGCAAATTACTGGAGATGTAGCAAATAAGAAAAGAAAGTTGAAGGATTATATTTTCATGATAATGGTGATGATGATGATGATGACTTCAACGTCCATGATGAGCAAGGTAATGATCAGACTCCTCTAAAAGATCCTACTCCAACAACTCCTACAACTCCTACAACTCCTACATTGACATCACTGATGTCGGGCAACAACAATTCAGGGAAAACTCCTACAAAAATGAGCAATTTAGATGACATCTATGATGCTACAAAACATGTGCAAACAACATTTGATTATTCATTATTTTGTTTAATGGAGGAGTGTGATCCTAAAACATATGAAGAGGCTACTGAAGATGAGAAATGGAAAAAGGCCAAGAATGAAAAAATTACTGCAATAAAAAGAAATGACACATGGGAGCTAACTAATCTTCCAAAGGGACATAAGGTAATTGAAGTCAAATAGGTGTACAAGACAAAAACTAATCAAGAATGAAAAGTGGAGAAGCACAAGGCAAGGCTAGTTGCTAAAGGCTATAAGCAAAGACAAGGAGTTGACTATGATGAAGTATTTTCTCCAATTGCAAGGATTGACATTAGAAGACTTCTCACAGAACTTGCAACACAAAATAAATGGAAGATTTTTCAAATGGACATGAAATCGGCATTCTTAAATGGCTACCTAGAAGAAGTCTACATCGAGCTACCATTTAGATATATTCAAAAGGGACAAGAAAACAAAGTCTACCAATTGAAGAAAGCATTATATGGATTAAAGCAAGCTCCGAGAGCTTGGAACATGAGAATAGATGAGTACTTCTAAGAAAATGGCTTCATGAAGAGTCCATATGAGCATGCCTTGTACACGAAGAAAAATCAAGATGGTGATATCATGATCGTGTGCTTATATGTGGATGATATGATCTTCACGGGAAATAATCAAAGTATGTTCAATGATTTCAAGAAAGCTATGACCTATATTCAATAATTTCATGAAATCTATGACTAAAGAATTTGCAATGACTGATATCGGTGAAATGTCATCTTTCTTAGAGTCGAAGTAAAACAATTGGAAGATGGAATATTTATATCATAGAGTAAGTACGCGAAGCAATTGTTGAGCAAGTTCAGAATAAAGGATTGTAAGCTAGTAGCCACTATCGCAGAAGTAGGCATAAAATTAAGAATTGACTTGAATAAAGAATCGGTAAACCCAACACTGTTTAAGAGTATGGTTGGAAGTTTGAGGTACCTAACTTTCACACGAGTTGGATTAGTCTGTAGATACATGGAGAAAACACAACAAGATCACTTCATTGCGGTAAAAAGAATCCTGAGATATGTCAAAGGTACAACAGTCATGATTTATTTTATACACATTCTCAAGATTCAAAGTTGATGGGATATTCAAATAGTATTATAGTGAAGACTTAGATGATCGGAATAGCACTTCTAGATATGCATTTCATATTGGATCGACGATATTTTCATGGTCATCAAAGAAGCAACAAACAGTTGTATTTTCAACATATTAAGCAGAATACATAACCGCAGCAGCATGCACAAGTCAAGCAATATGGTTGAAGTATATTTTGAGCGAGTTATATCTTGCATAAGAAGGACAAACTACAATATACATCGTCAACAAATCTACTATATCACTTGCAAAGAATCCAATGTCACACAGCCAAAGTAAACATATGGATACAAAGTATCATTTTAATCAGTAGCAAGAAGAATAAAGTTGTGGAGCTAGTACATTGCAGAACTGAAGAATAACTAGTAGATATTTTTACAAAATCATTGAAAATTGATGTATTCCATAAACTCAAAGAGAAGCTGGGCATGCTAGTTCAGGTTTGAGGGGGAATGTTAGAATTCAAACCCTCACCGCTAAGAAACCTATTTCCTAGATAAGCATTATCTAGTAAATAAGATCATTTGACTAGATAAGCATTATCTAGTAATTAAGGATAAGCCTTATCAAGTAATTAAGGATAAGTCTTATTTGGTAATTAAGGATAAGCATTATCTATTAATTAAGATAAGCATTATCAAGTAATTTGGATAAGGTAAAAAAGCTTTGGACAAGTATGAAGGTGACTATGTCCTATAAATAGGACTTATGTTATTGATTTGTGTATATTGAGTGGAGGTAGTGTAATAGCATAAAAAGAGAAGGAAAGCTAGCTATAGCTAGTATACAAAGAATACATGAGTATTGAAACACCAAGTTTCTGTGAGAAAAATATTTTTTCAAAGAGTGTTTTATTGTTATAACCCTATACGTTAGTATTCCAATTTAAAAATTTTTACTTATAACATTTATAGATGGGTGGAATGATAATAAATAAAATAAAGTTAAGTCAGCAAATATTTATATAGGTGTGTACATATCTGTAGGTATAAAGTAGGAATAATTATGTCCTGTGGATTTTCTCAACCTTAATGTTAATTTTCATAGGCTATGTTTTATGCAAATGTTATTTTCTAGATGTGCAACATAATATAAACAAAGGAAATTGAATTAGATAAGTTTATATACGTGTATAAGGGAAGGATTTATTAGAGCCATAAGTTTAACATGTTGACCTTGACTTTATCAATTCTTTTTCTTTTTTTTCTTTTTCTTTTTCTCTCTCTTTATTCCTTTTCTTTCCTTATTTTTGGCTAGCCAACTAGTACTGTCCCAACTCTTCTTCCTACCTTTTTCTCTGGTTTGCTACTGCCTTTGTTTTGGTGTTTTTCTTAGCTGGCCATTAACTCCACCTTCTTCCTTTGTTAACATAGTTTGTCCTTTCATCAGTATAGCCTTGTGATGGGTGTGTAAGAGCTGAAAATCAAGCAAGGAAGCTCAGTAGAAGGTGCACGAAACCTTAGACAGTAGCTCTGTTTTAGTTTTTCCTTCCTTTCTTTCAAAATTGTGTATGCAGTAGCTAAATCTTTTCCCTTTTCTGCTAATTTCACCTTGTTCAGCCTTTGCTCTTCCCATACAGCTAGCACTCCCTTCCCTACACCTTTCATCAACTGTGGGGTGCATTTGTTTTGGTGTTGGTAGCTGCTCGAGATGGTGGAAGTAGCTACAACTGGGGGCAACAAGAGTTTCCCAACGATAGCCACAAATCCAACTAAGGCAGCTTCAAGTGTTATGCAAAACCGTGGGTGGCCATCTCTTTGTCCTTATCTAAGTAAAATTTATCTTCTTGCTTAGTGACAAATAGTTGTAGGACTTATGGAGATATGAACAAGAGTGTAAGAATAATGACTTGAAGGTAGTTAGTGTGAGGTTTTAGAGTAACTTGGCATTGGAATATGTGATTCAAGCTTTTGGTCACCTTGATGAATCAAATCAATTTAATTCAATTATTGGCATAAGAATAATATAAAGCTTTAAGAGATTGTCTTGATTTTATTAGGAAGTATATATACATGTACATATATACATGCTTTATGGTAAAATATGCACATTAGATGTTTGACAAAATGCTTAGGAGAAATCAAATGTTAATACATGCATAAAGGTTGATGTACTAAGGTTTAAAAAATAAATAGTTTGAATGATAATATATGGTCTAAAAATGATGAAAATAAAATGAATGAAGAAAGGTTAAAGACATGAAATAGGAGTTAGAATTTGAAACATAGTGATATTAGAAGGTTTAGTTTAAGCTTTTGATGGAAAATATAATAATCAGTTACTTTGAATAAAAATTCATGAACAAGAGCAGAGAATAGTTGGTTAATGTTGTGGGTTAGGTAGTTAATGGAAATGAGTAAAAAGGTATGAACAAAAAGGTGATTAAAGTGAAGGACATATGAGTTAAGTGGTAAGTGAAGAGGATACAGGGGCAGACTTTATAGGTTAAAGAAATCTTGTATTTCAGATGTTTTTGGGACTGAATTAAATTAAGAGTTCTAAAAAAAAATGTAGGTTAGGGTCTTAGTATGATACTTGCAAATTTTCATAACCTGATTCGGAGTATACGAATCGTTATAGCTATTGGACTGAGGTTGGTCCATACAGAATTTTAGGTGAGCTTTAGTCAGTTCAGGAAATTTCGTTAGGGCTTGTGATTGGAATTATCTTAGGATCTCTAAATAAAAGTTGTTCCTAACATACTAAAGAGTAAATATGTAGTGTTACAGGTTTTAATTCCTTGTTCTAAATATTCTGGAGGTGGTGGAACTCAGGATTATGATTTTTGGATACTGATTGTACCTATTTTAGTGTAACTGACTTTAGAGGGTTTTAAAGGTTGAATTAGAAATATAGTTATGAAGATGAAATATTCCTAATACCTTGATAAGCTAGACTAGAAATTTTTATAATTTAATTCTCAAATATGAAGATTTTATAAGCTTTAGAGTCTGATATGAACAACCAGAAATTTTACGAGTGCCTTGTTTTTGTTTATGTGAAGAATTGAGTGAGTTCAAGACTGATTTTAGAAAAAGTTTTAAGTAATAAAGGTATTTAACGTCCTGAAGATAATATTTAGACTTGGTTTTATTAAATTTGGTTAAGCATGTAATAAACATATAGTCAAGGGGGTTGTAAAAATATTTAAAAGAAGTAAACTTTAAATAATTAACTGTACTAATATACACATCCAAATAATACATATGATACCTATCTAGAAAGATATACTTGTTTATTAATAAATCCAAGAAACGGAATTGGATTTCTTTTTTCCTAGAGAAAGTTATGTTCAAATAACTAAGGTAGGGTCAGAGTTACCAAAATCCTGCGTTTTGCAGAATTTGATACAACTTCAAAGAATAAATTGTATTGATATACAAATCTAAAAATAACAAATGATATACCATTGCAAATCTACATGTGTCTAGTATTTAATAAATTTTACGAAATTGGACAGTTACAACATCTTTAACTCACTAGTATTTTTTATCTTTTCTAATAGTTTCTTGCTACCGCATTGTCAAGATATCTAAAATGTCTCTTCATTAACAACATTACCACATAAAGTACAATTCTTGGTACTTGATATGTAATGGCTTAATAGATAACTTTCATAAAAGACTTATATAAGTTGATATATAAGCTTAGTGATTAAAATATTATAACGATAACGTTTATGAACTGAGTATCATTTGGAATTATGAATTTCAACTCCCACCCTTTCTGTGAGCTTGATGATATATGTGAGCGCAACACAAAGTGACTAACAAGATTTGTAAACCGGTGAATGGTGAACAGTTACCTTTGGGGGCTAAATTATTATGTGTCTTTGTATGTGCATTTGAATACATATGTTATACGAAAAAAAATAAGCAAGTGTAGTATTTCATTGATTTATTTGAATTATGCATGTTTGATATTGGTTGTGGTTAATAAGGGCCAACAATGTGAGATTTTTCTTAAAAATGATTTTTATCTCTGAAATTGAAATCCAGATGCACTTAGGATATTTTGATTTGATATTCTGATATGAGATAATCTGATTCTAACAATGGTTTTTAAAAATATGAGTGCTCAGTCGATATGGAATGGATTGTGTACAAAGAATTAACCTGTTATGCGAGCGAGTAAATGTCCGGTGGGGGAAGGTATTGTTGTGTAGGGCTGAGTTACTCTGTTAGCCTTTTGTCTACTTTGTATGTTTTAACTGAATTGTGTTTGTTAAGTGTTATGTTTTTGTAAATATGTAAGTGCAACATTAGTGATTTTGTGATTTAGAATATATTGATATATTAAATGATTATATACATATATTATATTATATTACTTGTGTTGAATGATGCTAGTACCTTTAGGTAAAGGTACTATTTTTCACCCACTGAGTCTATAGGACTCACCCCCCTTCTGTGGTTTTTTTTGTAGTAATAGGATCTCTCGGATAGCTATTACTGATAATTGAATTTTGCCAAGTTTTTGGCAGCAAGGTAATTCTTCGGAATCTCATTCTTGAAGTCAAAGAGTGAAAATTTGTAGTCACACTAGAGTTGTAGGGTGCCTGGTCTTATATTGTATAATAGTCTAGTTAGTTGTTATTATAATGAGAATTAGAGTAGAGCTCCTTTTTGTCTTTGTTGTTATAATTGTTATTGTATTACAATAGAAATGTATTTTTTTAAATCATATGGGCAGGTTCCACTTTATGAGGAACCTTTGCCAAAATTTTCAATAAATTGTTATTTATTTCAGTAAACAAACTCTTACAGTTAATTTTTGTTTTCTAAGTTTTTACTTTTATTTATGGGTTTGATCAAGAGTCATAGTTGCTTCTTTGTTTTAGAGTCAAGATTACGAAGGTTTGGGTTATCCATTCCTCCAGTCAGTCATACCTCGAGAGAGGTGTGACATTTATTATGTGAGTTTTGTAATTACAGTTTATTAGTAATATATATTTTGTGAGCTCATTACGCTTTCAACATCTTTCAAGGTGATATCGTTTTTATTTTCATATTTCATATAGATTTCTAAAACGTAATAGTTTGTAAATTCTAGTATACCTCCTAATGCAAGCTACTATAGATTCCTATTACTGTGGGTCCAACATCTTCAATTGAGCTGGAACTAATAGAAGATGAACAACACCTTCACAACACTCATTCTTTCAAAACTGGTTGCAAGTCTAAAGACTAGCAAGACAATCTCTCTCCATACATCGATACATCCATACATACATATGTACATACATCCATCCAACTAGAATGATGTTTTTGATGTAATTATTTCATTGTACAAATTGGGTGACTTCTGTTGCTGTCTCGAATCCTGCTCTCATTTTATCTTCGTATTAAGAGCCTTCTAGCAATAAGTATCACTTCATGTCAACAGTATGCTTGTGAATGAGTGGGAGAATGACAAGATTTGACTGTAAGAACACTTAAATCAAGTTAGGATGTAGAAAATGTTTAAAAGTTGTCCCTAAGAAATAATGTGGTTATTGCGTACTAATACTATTTCTTTCATTTTTCCAATTTCTTTTCTAATTTTATCGTTTTCTTCTAAACAGTTGCTTAAGGAGTGAAAATCCTCATTTTTCATGTCTCCCAGATCTTGGTAAATTAATATTGAAAGATTGTCCAAGCTTTGTTTATGGTTCAAGTAGAATTGGAAATCTCAATGGTCTTGTTTTTATAGACCTAAGAAATTGTAAGCGCCTTGATGATCTGCCAAGAAATTGCTACAAATTGAAATCCCTCCAAACATTATTCTTTCAAGTTGTTCAAAAATGGTAAAATTAGAATAATACTTGGAACAGATGGAATTTTGATAACTCTATAATATTTTATAGAGTACATTAAACTTTTCTCTCTTATGGTTTACTAAAACATCACTAAGATTCAAATTTTATAGAATATAACATTTCTCCCTCTTAAACAAATGAAAAACAAACTAATGAACAATTTTTTAAAAAAATTCTAAAAAGCATTAGTTTTGTCTTCAAAGTACAAAAAATATCTTATTTCTATTTTTTATCATAATGCAAAAGCAGCCTAGCCCATGAACCTAAGCTAAATCTGCAATAATACGATGATGTATAACATGATGTCATTGTCTGGAGTTGTGCAGGAAATATAGAGAATAGTGAAAAACCTAGAAGGATTATTTATAACCATTAGATCTAGAAAAAATTTAAAGGATGAAACCAAGCCATCTATTGAGAAGGTGGTTCAAGTATATGAAGAGGTGTTCTCCTCTCATTTGTATCATCGAATTTTGAAGTCAAATATTATAAGTTAGAACATGTGCTCCTCTTCTATAATTTTTATTTCTCTTATGTGCATTCTTAATACAAGGTGGTCTTGATCAACCCATACCTTACTCGGTATCATATTGTCGCTTACTTTATCCTTAGTCTTAATAAGAAGTAACACCACCTTGTTTCTATAATCTTGCACTGTTTGTTGTTCAGGAAGCCAATTCATGCTTAGTATGATGTCAAAATCATGCATTGAAAGACAAATCAAGTAAGGGTAACTTAATCTGTCTTGTATTTTCACTTCATCACAACCTTGACGTACATCTTGAGTGATGACAAACTTCCCTGTGAGAGTTTCCACCACCAAATTATAAGGCAATCTCCTCACTTCAAAACTAAAGGCTTTAACTGTGACGACCCATAGTTGTACTTGTGACTAAATAATGGGTCTAGGTCTATTTGAGGAAACTACTAGTCCACTAGAATAATTTTAGTGAGGTCTTAAAATTTATTTTAATTAATTAAATATTAATAAAATTATTTTTATTATTTATTATTGTTAAATGATTATTTCTTTGTAAGAAAATTTTTACTTAAGGACTTGAAAAACCATATGTTTACTTACTATTCTTATTGTTAGAAAGCATAAAAGTAGTGATGTCACTTGTAATTTCAAAACATTATTAGAAAATACCTTGTACCATTTCGAATTAAAAGTTGACAAGTGTCTTAACTATATATCACTCCTTCCTCCGCTCTTTCTCCACCCGAGACATCTCCTCCCAAATCCATTCATTCTACTTCTTTGGCCACTTTCTCTCTCTACCATTTACATCTCTCACAACCAAATTTTCATGTTTTTTTTTTTTTTGTCTTTGCCCATTTCATAATTGATTGGAATTAATTTGATAAAGCCCATGTGAGCTTTATTCTCACGGAAAGGAATGAGTAGCTTTGGTGAGCTTAAAAAAAAATTAAAAAAAAAACCTTCGAAATTTGTCCATATTCCAATGTATTTGTGTATATATATATATATATAGATATAGGTATATATGTGTGCGTCATGTGCTATTCCTAATCCCTTGTTTTTAGTTCTTTTATTTTAGATGCAAGGCTTAAGAGTAAGATTCAATCACTCTTGGTAATTAATTTTATTATATTTAACACACATGACTATTTTCTTTTCTCTAGTAAATGTTTGGTTTGATGAACATATACTTGGGATTTTTTGATAAAAAATTATTCATTTCTCTTCTACTAGTAGTTTCTTGTAAGAAAAAAAAAAAGATTTAAATTACATTTTCTTAAAAGTTAAATTTCTAGTATGAGTTAATTAAGTATTTTTTTTTCTTTTGGAAATAGTTTTAGTTATACTATCTTTGGTCAAGATTTCCTTCCTCTTGTAGTCATTTTCCTCCAATTCTATTGAGTCAATAATATTGATTCTTGTTTGTTACTGTTAGTTTATATCTCTTCTAAAATGTTGCTTGTACAAGAACTTGGATATATATATATATATATATATATATTTTTTTTTTTTTTTGTGCATTAGAGTTCAGGATCCGGGAACAAACTTCCTTGATGTTAAATTGATTCTAAATTTCAAATATAACTATGTCTTAATTGTGTAAATTTGATATATGTTATTTATTATCTGATACTGATATGATGGACGACTGTTTAAGAATTTTACATTTGACGATTTCTTGTGAAATAGAATTTGATTAGCATTTAGTGCAATAGTTTTATTTACGTATTAGTTTGAGTATATGACATACTATAAATTCTATTTTTATGTTGTATCTGAGAAATATAATTATCTTTGGCACTTTGATTCATTGCTGTGAGGTTTGTTTTTGAAAAGACTAGTCTCATTTTTTTTTTTTTTTTTGAGTATTTGTTGAGATCTAAAAACTACTATATATACATTAGAGTATATATATATATATTGGTTGATATGAAATTTCATCATTAAGTTACTATTTTTCGAAAATGTGATTATGTGTAAAGGTGTTTGACCCCGAGAATGATTGAGTTTGGTGTAAAATGATGGGAAGATAAATTTGTTTTAATATAATTTGTTTTTGAAGGAAACCTTGTCAGAATACCGTAGCTAACAGCGGTGTTGTTAGCCTTGGTGCACCTTGGTTTCAACTCTAGCTATCAAGGTGATGCTAGCCCTATGCTTAGCCAAGCACGTAGACTGGAATTGTTTAGATATGATGAAATTGATATGGATTTGGATGCCTAGTCAGCAGGACTGATACTAACCTTTAGGTTGTATGCCCATTAATATGTTTATGAAATTTTGTCTTGGAATCTAATCTTTTTTTTTTTTATTTCTCAAGAACTATGGAAACAAGTATTTACAAATTTTCACCTTTTTACAGAAGATTCCCTGTGCAATCACTCCATACATTTAATTTAAATAGACACCAATTCACCTTTGGCATCTTTGAAGTTTCTAGTCCCAAAATAATAATATCAACAAATATATCATATACTTGCATTGAGCAATCTGTCAAACATTTCCAAAGATAAGATAAGTGGCTATGCCTTTTGCTTAGTTTTACAACAATTGTCCTACAGTGAAATTATTACTGAGCAGCTACATCAAATTAACAGACTGAATAATTTTTGTTTCCAAAGACTACTGATGATACTCATTTCAATAACATTAAACATAGACTTTACAATATATATATATATATATTTCTAGATGATGAATAGTGGGTTCAATCAAACACAATATCCGCTTAATGATATATCAAATTTCATGAGCAATGCATAGGCACATGCCTTGTTTTTATGGTAAGGGTTTAATTTGTATTCTCTTTTTTGCTCATATTTTCACAAGTAAAAAAATGATTGTATTTTATTTTATTTTATTTTTTACTTATGCTAAAACTTCCAGGTTCATGTTGAATTTGATTATACTTGTGATGAACATTTTGGTGTTAAGGAGATGAGCCAACACACAATTTTACATCTCTTATAGTATCTTCAATTGAGTTCTCATTTACGGAACTGTCATGAAAAACTCCCTTGTCTTTGTTGATATGTATTAATAGTTATTTATTTATTGTTAGAAAACTCTCATCTTGGTTGATATGCAATGTTGCACTCCTTTCAAGTACTCTTGATAAGATTAAATACATGAAATAAAATTAAGATTACTACATCACCAAATTTAGAACACTTTCTTCATAACATCTTATATTACATTTGATTCTCGAAAGCTAAGTACATCAGTAGTTTAGTATGGCTATAATATGCATTTTCAGTTCCTGAACATCAAAAGGGGAAGCAAGCGCACATAAAACAGCACAAAACGAGTAGAATAAATATAATTCCAGAGAAGAAAACTTACATTAAGTGAAGAAAAAGGATATAAACTGGAAATCTTTATTACAAGTGCAACAGGTACAAGACTGGATTACAAGTACAAGACTCAAACACAGGTACAAGCACTTCCAAAAAAAATACTTGAAGATCTTAGCTTGTAAATCTCTCACTTTCATACTTATTTTACAAAAACTTACTTAACACTCAAAACTCTAAGACTTTGTATATAAAACTTCTGAAGAAAAACTTGCAAGACTCGATAAGGCAAAGGCCTTATATAGACTCTAAAATTATTATCCTTGAGATAAGGATAACCAAACCAAATTCCTGAAGATAAGGCAAAACAATTTGTCTGGGCACGTATCTTGGATGAATTGGAGTAGTTTCGCCAGACTTGAAAGAAGAATCTTACTTTTATAAAGTAAATCTCTTACTTTAATTATTTAGACAAGTTTCCACCGAAAGCATCCTGTTTTAAAGAAAATGGAATTTTCTTTTTGAAAACAAAATTTTGCTTTTTGAAAGAGAACAAGGGATTGGTCCTTTCTTCAATAAAATATTCAACTCCATCAAATAGATCTCGAGAGTCTTGAAAATAAGCCGGGTTATCTTGATTCATATCTGAACTGTTATCTTTGAGAATCTTTAAAAGTTCTTTCTGAACATCTTCTTTTTAGTAGGAGGCTAATAAGTCTATAAACATATTTAAAACCTTTTTGTTTTTTGTTTAAATAACATTTTTGAACAAAAGCTTAAGATCTTAAAATTCTTAATTTTTGAAAATTATTAAGATCCTCTTCAAAATTAGAGAAATTATCCTATCACTAAATTTGGGGTCTTTGAATAGGTCATAAGACTATTTGATTAATCCCAAAAATAGAAGTAGAGCTGGTTTTTACTATATACTCCCACTTCACAATCCATGGAAGCTGATAATAAGTTGTGAACACAATGATTTTATCTTTGGTTCTAGAGAACTATTATTCTCATAGAATTTTGACCAATATTGATGAACATATTTTGGTAGGAATATAGGAAATAATCCCCAAGTAAAATACTAGGTTTTAAACCACTATGGAAAAGAATTAGTAGAGTGTTCCTCATTAAGTATGAATCTCAGAAACCAGCTATGTTTTCTTGTTTTGTTTTCAAATAAAAGCAAATTCTCTCATGTGGCCATATAATCAAAATAATTGTATAATTGAGAAAGTATTCTTCAATCTCTTATTTGTTTTTGACGGTATAAATCTATACCTCATTCTTCAGGCTTCATAACTTTATAAATTATGAGTTTTGAATAAGCCCATTCAGTCCCTGCTCTATCCAGGGTTTATGAGAAACAGATTTTGTATCCGCAAGGATATTTAAATAGTATAAAGTACCATTGGGTTCTAATTCAAGAGGGAGATGATTATTGAGATAAAATGGAGTTATCTTATACAGTGCTAAATTAGCATATCTTTTCTTAATTGGAGCTATCTTTTTTATAAGATAGAGGGATATATGGATATTTAAAGTCCTTGGTTCTACAAGGAAAAGCTAAATTATAAGCCTAATCACACAAGAATTCTTTGTCAGATTCCCCAGTATTAGGAGTATAAATGCTTCTTTTTTCAAGTGAGCTTGAATGAGAGAACATAACTCATTTCCCTGCAAAAATTCTCTTGTTAGAAAGTCAAACAAAGAATTAGATTCTCCTTTGATAAATTCTATATTGAATTCGAAGACAGATAAGAATCTATTACCATGTGATAAATATTTGTTTGGATGCTATATTTTTAACATCTTTTAGAAGAATATCCTTTACAGATTTAAAGTCTATTATTAATAAGAATTTTTGAGCACCTTTCCAAGTTTCTGAGGTGAATCTAACTAATTGCTCTTTATTAGCAATTCTTTGTTTAAGAATTCCTCCATATGCTAACTCAGAAGTATCTGTTTCAACAATTTTAAAGACATCTGGATGAGGTATACACAGACAAGAAGTTCTTTAACTCTCTGTTTTATTCTTTTAATTGCTTTAGTAAAATTATTATTCCATTTGGGAGGATCTTTTTTTAGTCTAACAAATAATAATTTACAATCTAAGGCTAAATTTTTATAGAATTCTACTACATAATTTAAACTTTCTAGAAATTTTTGTAATTGCTATTTTTCTTTTGATTCATTAAAAAAAATTTCAGCAAATTGAATGGCTCTATCAATAGGTATTATAGATCCTATAGAAATATTATGACCTAAAAAACGAATAACAGTTTAAATATTTTTACCGTTTTAGCTGACACTGCTAATTCCGTCTTGGTGACAATATTAAAAAACATACTAAAATATTTGAAATGAATCTCAATAGAAGGGGAAAATACTAAAACATCATCAATGCTAGACAAATATATATTCATGATGAGGGTTGAAAATATCATCATAATATTTTGAAATTCAAATGGAGCATTTTTCAATACATTCCATTTATAATGTCCAAAAAGTATTATAAAAGTAGTTTTGTACCTATCTTTTTCTCTGAATCTAGCTAGTATCCAGATTTCATATCAAATTTTGAAAATACTTTTACAACATAGAGTCTATTAAGCAAATTCTTTTTATTAAGGATTGGATAACTTATCCATCTTAAGGCTTTATTTAAAGGTTTATAATTAATAACTAACTCTGGAGCTCCTCTTTTAAGTTATGCAACATTTTCTACATAAAACTAGGATAGCTCCAAGGATAATAGCTTTTTCTTATTAATTCCTTGTTTATCAATTCTTCAATTTCTTTTTTACAAATTTCTAAATGACTAGGACCCATAGCAATAGTTTTTAGCTTTTGTATGAATTTGTTTTTCAGAGAAATCTAGTTCATAAGACAATTCTATTATATGATGTTTCCTATTCCAAAAAGCATTAGGAATTTCAGCACATATTGTTTATTCTATTTTGTTTTGAATTTTTTTAATTTTTTCTTGTAATTTTGAATACTTTAGTTGCTCTTCAATTCTTTTATTTTCTATCTCATCTTTTAGAGACATGAGAAATTTTTCTTTTCTTTTTATAATATCTTTCATTAGATTTATTTCATGGATTCTAGGCTTTTTAACATATTCAAATTTAATTTGTTTACCTTTTATCATTGTTTTTATTCCTAATTCATCAATCCTAGGTATAAGGAATAATATATGTAAGAAGTGATTTCCTAAAATTACTCCTTGAGCTAAACCTTTTACTAATACAAAGGGTAGAGGAAAACAAATCTTGTTATTGCAAACTGCCGTATTTGATAACTTGTAGTCTATTATTAGTCGATTTCCATCGGTAGAATAAAGGATTTGAGTAGTCTTTTGAAAGTACTTTGAGAGTACTAATCCTTCATTAATACAATTCAAATCTGCTCCTGAATCTATTAGGGCTATCGATTGAAAAAACTAAATTCATTGTTTACTATTATTGTTACTTTGTTGAACTATTTTTGGGCTATTACTAATACTACAGCATAAACTCATCCTTCTGGATCGTTTAAGATATTCACAGATCCTTCAATAGGTTATTGTATCATTATACCTTTTCCTTTATTTTCAGGTTCTTGATCTTTTATTCTTTTTGATGATTCTCATAAAAGATCCTAAAACTGGTCTTCATCATACTCTTCTAAAACTGAAACTCTTTGTTTTAGAGTTTTTAATTCTTCTTTTATTTCATTCATCTCTACATTTAAATTAGTTATTATTGGTTCTTTAGAAGAAGTATTAGTAGTTTTTACTCATTCAATAATATTCTTAAAAGAGTATGAATCATTTTTTATATTTCCTTCAATTCCTGGACTCTTGCCCCTTGAAGATAATTGAATATAGTTTTCTAGTTATATCCTTCTTTCTTTGAGGTCTTGAATTTCATCAATTAAGTTTAAAATTAGACTTTCTTTTTTAGAAAGAACATTAAGACTAAGATTATTCAATCTTTTAGATTTAAGGATGCACTCATCACAGTCATTGTCAGAACAATATTTAGATTTTTTAGAATTATCTGACTCAGAACTAGACTCTTCTTCTGAGTTTTCTAGGCTTGAGTCTGATTTAGATTGCTCTATTATAAAAGAATTTATTTCTTCTTTCACCTCATCAGAATCTTCTAACAAGATTTAATACAAGGATTTCTTTAATCCTTCATCGATTTGCAGAGTATTTATCTTCTTCTTAGATTTACATTTATTTTGGAAATGACCTAGTTTTCCACATTTGTAGCAGATAGGTATTTTTCTAAAATTAGTTTCCTTAACTACATGTTTTTTACTAAGTTTGTAGTAATATGTTTTTTGCTTTTCATTTTTTTATAATGTTTTCTCTTATAAGGTTTATTAGAGAATTTTTTCTAAAATTTGAGTCTTTTTAGACTGTTTAAGTTGGTTTCCTGTGCGATATCCAAATTGTTCACAAAAATCTCATAAGGCTCTTTTCCCACTCAATTTTTTATTTTTTTTTTATCAATTTGACATTTTAATATAATATCATTACATAACGATATTCCTTCAGATACTACTTTTGATGCTAACTTGCCATAAGTGTAGTTACTATAGGATATATTTCCTCCATGCTTATTTTTCAATTTATTTCTTATTTTATCTAGAAATAAAATTGACAAACTGGTTAAAAAAATTTCTTTCCAAAAATCAGTTTGGCTATCTGGTCTCTGATAGACTCTAGATAAAAAGACATTTTTGTACTATTGAAAATGGCACAAATCTAGACATCTTAAATTTATTAACTGTTCATGTGATTTATCCAGTTTAAGCATATTAGCTCCTACAAAATGATTTATTATGGTATAAATTAAAGTATTAACTATATCTGTTATAAGGTTTCCATTTTCTTATTTTACAGAATTTAAAATCTCTTATTTAGAGATATCAGATAGATGAAAGTCTCACCATCCACTGCCATTGTCCTTTTTCTCTCCTTACCTTGAATCAGCTGATTAATTTCTCTCCTTTGAAACATCTCATCTCTTCCTTCTTGGTTCTTGCCAGCCTTGATTCATTTAACTCCTAGAAGGTTCAAGCCCTTGATCTTTGGCAGTAAAATCCTGTTCTGTTTGTTAGGAGGAAAACGGTCGGCTCCAAGCTTCCTGGTTGTAGCCAACAGCAGCTTCTTAGCAGACAAAAGATTTTAGCCTGCTGCCTTCCTATGGCCGATAGAAGTTTGCTCATCCTTGGAATGTTTTGCACTTCCTTTTTCTTGTTGGCCGTGGCTATATGTCCCTTGCTGCAACTGTAAATTCCCTTTCTTTGTGGTTGTTCAGCAAGGCACTTTGTGAGGGGAGCCTTAAGGCAACGATGACAAGTGAAAGAGAATTGTAGCTTGGCAATTCTTTTTACATGAATCAATAGCCAGTGAGGAAGAGTGAAGGCAACAGCTTAATTGGTTATATATGGGTATTTTTAGCAACCTAATACTTAAAGTTTTCTTGTTTAGCTATTCTATGTTAAAGGATTCCTTAGTGTGTGATGAGTTAGACGTAGGAATTAATGAGTTAGGAGTGTAAATGGTAAATTGGTCATGGGTTAAGAGTTATTAGAGAAAGCTTTAGGTGAAGTTGTTGTTAGATTACGTGGGATTGATGTTTAGAATGTTGATGTTGCGGTTGAGAAATTATATGAAATTGAATTAAGAATCTTGAACAAGGAACATAAGAAGTAAGGGGTTAAAGAATATATATATATATATATATATATATATGGAAAGTGGTTAAGTTTGTGTAGGAAGTGGGTAACATAAGTATGTAATGAACTTTAGGAAATTAATTGATATGAAAACAATACTTGGAATGTAAATAAGATGGGAATTGGGATTCTTAGTTACATATATATTTGTACAAACACATAGCAATTGAAGAAAATCATGTATTCAAGATGTTTAATTGTGAGTAGAGTGCTAGAAAATGATAGCAAAAGGAATCTTGAAGGGGTGCAGGACCAAATTTCGTGGGTTAGAGAAATCTGGTGGTTTGGGTGCTTTCAGGGATGAATTAAATTAAGAGTTCAAATAGAGAAAGTGTATTTTAGGGTCTTGAGAGGTTGTCTTCAAAATATCATAACCTGGTTTCAAGTATATTTTTGTTAGAGCTTCTAGACACAGGCTAGGTCCATGTAAGATTTTTAGTAAGCTTTAGTTAGTCTGGGAGACTTCGTTAGGTTTATGATTAGAATTAACTTAGGATCTCAGAATAAAAGTTGTTCATAACTTACTAAAGAGTAAATCTATAGTGGTGCCAGTTTTAATTCCTTGTTATGAATTTTTTGGAGGAATTGGAAGTTAGGGTTATGATTTTCTGGTACCTGATTGAACATGTTTTAATGTAACTGACTTTAGAGGGTTTTAAAGGTTAAATTAAGAGTAGAGTTCTGAAGATGAAATGTTCCTAATACCTAGCTAGACTAGAAAGTTTTGTAATTTAATTCCTCAGAATGAAGTTTTTATAAGCTATGGGAGTTCGATCTTGATAACAAAAAATTTGTGCAGTGCCTTGTTTTTGTTCATGAAAGGAATTGAGTGAGTTTAAGACTAATTTTATGAAAAGTTTCTAAATAAAAAAGATACATAACTTCTTAAAGATAATATTTAAACTTGGTTTTGTTAAATTTGGTTAGGTATATAAGCGAAAATCAAATAAATCTCCATGATCATTGTGAAAATAACTAAAGAAGAGTTAATTTTAAATAAATACTTGAAACACAGTAACTTTAGATTTTTATAACCAAAAGGTAATAACTTATGAAATAAAAAAAAAATACTTGAAAACTTTAGATTTTCATAACCAAAATGTTATAATTGTATTACTTGAAAACTGTAATTGCAATTTTGGAAAGTGTGGTTGAATCAACAATGTATATGAACACAAGTGTAAATGATGAATAAAATTGGCTAAAGGTGAGTGGTTAATTGTTAACCTTTGGTAGCTATATAATATGTGTATTTGAATAGATGTGTTATATGAAAAAAAAAAAAAATTAACATGTATAGTGTTACATTGAGTTAATTAAATTGTGTTTGATGTTTAAAATTGTTTGTGGTTGATAAGAGCTAATGAAGTGAAATGTTTTCCAAAATGATATTATTTCTAAAATTGAAATCTAGGTGCACCTAAGATGTTTTAAGATTTTCTGATTCTGATAAATGTTTTAAAAGAATTGAGTGCTCAGTCTTGGTAAGTGGATGTGAAGAATGGATTCAGTGACTATGATTTCAGTAATTCTGTTTCTGATTTTGTTTGGTGTGCAGGCATAAAACTGCCAGGTGGGAGGTGGTGTGCAAGGTTGAGTTAATTTGTTGGCAATTTGCTTGCTTTGTATACTTTAATTATTTTAATTGGATTATATAGTGTACTAATTGAACTATGTTTGCTAAGTTTATTTTTGTATATGCATAATCTTAGTAGTTTTGAAATATATGACATGTTGATATCAATTGATTATATATTCTACATGTGTGTAATATGATATTAGTACCCTTAGGGTACGTTTTCCACTCACAGAGTCCGTAGGATTTATCCCTCTTATGTGGATATATTTTGTAGTAACAGAACCTTAAAGGAAGTTAACCATTGATATGGGGTTTGACAAGGATTTTACAGCAAGGAGAAAAAAATTCGAAATTTCAAACTTTAAGTCAAGGACAAAAGTTTGTAATCGCATTAAAACTATGGGGTGTCTATTTTTGTATGATGTAATAGTCTAGTATTTGTCTTGTTTATGATGTGGACTGAGCAAAGCTCCTTGTTGTCTTTATGTTGTTGTTGTATAAAAACAGGAGTTTATAGGTTTAATTTTAAGGCATGTTCCTATTGCAAGGAACCTCTGCCGAAATTTTTAAGAAGTTATGATTATTTCAGGCAACAAACTTTTACTATAAACTTTTGTTTTATTAATTTTTATTTTTATTTAGTGGTTGGTCAAGAGTTATAGTTATTTCTTTGATTTGGAATCAGGGATACAATGGTTTGGTTATCATTCGTTCGATCAGTCATGCCTCCGTGAAGGGTGTAACATAGACTCCACTGCAACCTTATTCTTGAATTTGTTTCTGTTTAGATATTTGCTTCCGGTCATAGATGACGATTTTTGTAGGCTTGTTTGGGTCATAGTAGGGTTATGTTCACCTTGATCCATTCGCCAATCATGGCACCGATTTGGGTTGTGATAAGAAATATGGAGATGTAGTTGTTTTTGACACAACTTACAAAATGAATTCTTATGAGATGCCTTTTTTCATTTTTGTGGGTGTTAACAATCACGGAAAGACCATATGTTTTAGTTTCACTTTTGAGAATAAAGCGATTAGTGCCTTTCAATGGTTAATGAAGGTATGTTTTCAAATGAAACGAAAAAAAAAATTTGTTTTAATCATTATGACCTGTTCACTTTTCTTGTAACTTATTACTTATTTTTATGTATAGATTTTTTTGAATTGGATGAAGAAGCCACCAAAGACTATGTTAATGAATCAAGACCCATGGATGACCGAAGCAATTAAAAAGGAGTTGCCATTTACAAAGCATATTTTTGCATATGGCATATCACTTCAAAATTTAGTAGTTGGTCTAATTCAGTTCTTCGCGAGAAATATGCAAAATGGTGTGTTGAATTTTATGAGTTATTTAAGTTAGAAACGGTGGAAGAATTTGAGTATTAGTGACTTTATGTCATTGGCAAATATAATTTGCAATATAACATACATGTAAAAGGCTTGTACAAGATTAAGAATTATTGGGCACTTTCTTATCTTCAGAGTTATTTTTTTACAGGAATCACTACCATGGGAAAATCTGAGAGTATTAATGCGTTTGACAAGAGAGTCATCAACTCCCACACAAGCTTAAGCTAATTTTTTAAGTAGGTTAGTAGTATAAACATATAAGTGTTGCACCTTATATATATATATGTGCACATATGCATTTAAGTGAGTATTCCTTAGCTGCATCTATTTTATTATCATTTCTTTATGTTGAGATGTTTAACAACATGAATCTATGTTAGTATCACTAGGATTCCTAATTCAATTAGGATTTGCACATTATCAACTCATAGACTCGACTCAATGTGCTTATTCTAGTCCTTAACTCCATTACATACTCAAACGCTCAATTCTACTCCATTTTACTCTTTATATCTCCAAGCACTGTTAAACACAAAACAAGATAAGTAAACTAAGGTAATACATAAAATATGCATAAAAGACTAAGAATATAGTACTAAAAAGATAGAATAATATGAGTGTATCACCTTATTTTAAAGTCCTTATATTTCTTTCCTTATTTGTAAGTGAATTATTTTTTAATTCATTTACATATTCTTTTTGGTTTGCTTCTGCTATAGAAAAAAAAAATATAGGTTATAGGAACTGTGAATGAATAGTATATACAACTTTTAGTGCTCTATTTAGCAGCTTCCCCTGACTTTGAGTCTGAACATGCAATAATCAACATTCTCCATCTTGTTACGTCTCTTAAAACAGGCTTTAAAACATCTTAAAAAACTATTTTGGAAGCACTTTTTTACCACTTAAGTCATAACTTTAGATAATCTTATGGCTTATACTGTCATTGATATTTCGGCAAGTTCACGCTCAAAATGAACAATATTTCAATTCAATCAAATACCAACATGATTTAATTAACCAAAAGTATTAGTGTGCATGTTTTTTAAAATGTAGCACAAGTGGAAAAGATGGATACGTGAAAGAGATGGATGAAGGCGAAATTCAAGTAGAATTTGAAGCTGAGTTAAATGTCACCAGTCACAACAACATTTGGATGGGTAATAGTTCAAAGTTTATGATATTTGTGTAGGTAGTTCTAGCTTTCTTTCATGTACTGCAAGGTTAAATGTATCTATAGAAGTGTTGGTTGTAATATTTTTCCAACTAATAAGATTATTAATGAGAAATAAAGCATTATCTCTCAATCTCAATTAGAATCTTTCTTTATTTTTTCTTCTTATAGTCGAAAAATTTCGATGTGGGATGTAATTTCTATAATAGTACCACAAAAATGAGTTACTAAATGTTGCACGTTTTAGATTTCATAATGCAGATTTTGTATTCAGAATATGGAATATGCAGATTTTATAGAGATGATTGTTTAATAGTGAAGTAGAATTGTTCTTTCCACCTTATTCTATTGAGGTTGCTATTTTTATTAAACAAAAAGAAGTGTCATCTTTTTGGATATTGGTTTTTAATTCTTTTCATTTTCTTCTTCATCTTCTTTCTCTTTTTTTTTTTTTTTTTTTTTTTGTCTTTTTGTAGTTGGAATTGTTTTTTAAATTCAAAATTTCTAGATTAACAATTTCTTTCACAATTTTAGCTGCAAAGTATAAAAATAAAATAAAAGGGCATGTAGTCAATTGCAATTAAATTACAATGGGAAGGTAAGTGAAATGTCAAAATTTCTACATTCTACCATTATTTTATGATAGAAAGCACTGAGAGAAACTCCAAAATCAATATTAGAAAACTAAATAGCGATGTAGTAACTAGATATTTCTAAATTACAGCACAAGTTCTAAATCTTCATGAAATTAAAAAATCTGTTGCATACATATAAGCTTTGGCATCTAGATAACTTCTTGAATCTCATATCTTTCCAAAAATTAATCCTTAAGTATGGCATCAAGATACACAAACTGTCAAAATTCTGACTAGCAAAAATAAAAAAAATAAATAAATAAAAAAATTCCCATAATTCGTAGTAACAATGCTAAAGAATATTTTACTACTTCATTTAACACATTTATGACTGCTTCATGAATAATTCATCAATCTTTTTGCTCACACACTTCATAACAAATGAGGTGGCCGAGAGAAAGAATCGTCATCTTATAGACACTACTCGTACTTTATTATGTCAGATGAATGTTCCTAAAATGTTTTGGAGTGATGCAGTTTTTATGGCTTGTTATCTCATAAATGGAATGTCATCATCAGTTCTTCATAAAAAATTCCATTTTCTGTCCTATTTCCACATGCTCCTATGTTTTCTATACCCCCTCCCATTTTTGGTTGTGTGTCATTTATGCATCAACTCTCTCAGGGTATTGATAAACTAGATCCTCGTTCTATTAAATGTATTTTCTTAGATACACTCATACATAAAAAGTTTATAGATGTTATAGTCCTTCGTTGAATTGTATTTTTGTTTGTGTGGATGTTACCTTTTTTGAATCTACCCTATACTACACTGACTCGCATGACACTATAGACATCGAAATAGTTCTTCCATTACCTGTTCCTCTTCTGTTGTCTACTGAGCGTCTTTTAAGTCCTTCTGGTAGTCTATCTCATCCTAATTTACAAGTTTACATTCAATGCCAAGTAGACAAGAGTATTTTGTTAGATTCTAGTGCTTCGCCAGTTCTTTCTTTGCCTTCAGATCCAGCTCCTTCTGACTCTAATCTTCCTCTTGCCATTCGAAAAGGTAAACATACATGTCCTTCAGTTTATGCTCGTCCTACTACTATCTATTGCATTTCAAATTTTGTTTCCTATGATCATTTGTCTCCTTCGTATTATTCTTTTGTCACTTCATTATCTGGTGTTTCTATTCCTAACTCTGTGTTTGAAGCTTTAAAACATTCTAGGTAAAGAGATGCTATGGATGAAAATATGCTAGCTTTAAAAGACAGTCATACCTGGGAACTTGTGAAGCTCCTCTTGGGTAAATCTGTTGTTGGTTGTCGTTGGGTGTTTACTGTGAAGGTTCATCGTCATGGCTTTATTGACAAGTTGAAAGCTCGTTTGGTGGCTAAAGGTTACACTCAGGTCTATAGTATAGATTACTATAAGACTTTTTCTCCTGTTACTATAAGACTTTTTCTCTCTTGCAGCCATCTTTAATTGGCCATTACATCAATTAGATATCAAAAATGCATTTTTATATGGTATCAAAGTGAGTTTGATCTAAACCCAAGTTTAATCTTAGGGTTGCCGCCACTCCTCTTTGGTGGCAGCCCCGAATAGTTTTGAAGCTTTTGATGCTGTTAGTTTTGAAGTTTTTGTAGAAGTTTGTCTTTATGTTTGTTGGTTGTTTAGTCATTTTACACAACCTCCATTCAAGATTGAAGAGATTGAAGAGTTTTCAACATTCCTTACCCGTTATCACTGATTCTGGAGTTGCCTTATCTTAGTTTTCGAGCAGAGAAGTTCTCTGCAAAAATTGTTGCCAATTTGGCATTTTACGTTGGTTGTGAACCAACAATTCTATTTGAGGCATATGTTGTTTGAGTCATTTTCTTTTAGGCACATGTTTTTTGTGTCGTTCTCGTTCTCATTCTCTTAGGCACATAGTGAGTCGAGTGAACTTGATATAATTTTTTTGTTATATGGGAGTATTGAGAGTTTTGATACTTGGGATTATACTTGTACAAGCTTGAGCATAAATATGCTCTAGCTTGAGGGAGAGTGTTAGAGTATATTTAGTATTAAGTTATGTTAGGTATTCAGTCACACATTGGTTAGATAAACAAGTCTTATGTAATTGCTCTATTATAAATTTAAGGTCCTGATATAGTTTTGGAATTATCCAAGCTACTACTATTTCTTTCTCTATATTTATTTTACATAGATGAACCATTCAAAATAATCATAGGTAGGGAGAACAAAGTTACCAAACCCACTAGCAGACCATTCCTATTCAATAAATACAGGCATAATTTAACTTGGAGAAATGTAGTGTGCACAAACCTTGAAAGTTGTAAGTAAACCATATACAAATTTGGATGGTCATTTGCACGTCTCCAAGACTAGACCTGGAGGAGGATGAAAGCTTAAACAAACAAAACATAAATAAAGATCAGGATTTGACAAAAATTCTCAACGGTCCCTTGAGATTTTCATTAATAATGCATTTTTCTTGTCCAATGGTACTTCTGGTTTTAGTATTACAATCAGCAATATTTGATGGTTTTTATTTTTTATTTTTTTTTACATACACCAATTATATGTTTACACAAAAAGCACCATAGCTTACACATTTTGATAAACTTGATCCCATTTAATGAGTTTGAACTGTGTACAAAGCAGTGAGTATAACCGCTGATCAAACATACACAACCTGCTCAGTTAAAGCAACATAATGCAGAAAATAAATAAATAAATATTAAAACTTAAAGTTGAATTGTATATTCTAGTAAAATTAGAATGACAAACAGCTTGCATAATTTTAAATTCTATTTCTACTAAATATTAACTAGAAACATTTGTTACTTTCAGTATAAATGTAATTAATTTTTAAACCATACGTTGCTAAACAGCTAAGGAGATGAAAGAAACCTGTAAGATGCTCTGTGTGAGGATAGTTGTCATTTTGTTGGAACCTCCTCTATGAATCATAAGAGAGTTCAACAAATTATTTGATCCTTGGATGGTAGCTTTAGGTATGCTGATGTTTTCTTCAACATTTTGCTATTTAATGAAGATAAGACATTGAAATTTCTTGCTAAATGCCGAGCTAATTGGAGCTTTAAGCCATATTGTATCCCTAGCTTTCCAAACTTTGAAAGGCCACCGGGTATTGATGGAAGACTATGGAAATATTCACTCCTTAGATTCAAAGAAACCAGAGACGAAAGGCACCCAAATGAGCAAGTATGTGACTGAGGAGCATCTCTTGGTGACATCCAAGACCAAATGAGTAAGGAATATGAAGTTCCTTGATAGCCACAGAGACAAATATCTGATGCTCTTTCAGTTTACGATTGAAAATGGCACTTGAGATATATTAGTGTTAGCTGCAATAAGAGATATTAAGGATTCCATCTGGTCCAAGTCCTCTTATAATCTTTTAATCTTTGTGCAACCAGAAAGAATGAGAGTTTTGAGAGACTTCTACTAGTAGAAACTTCTTGGCAAATTACAAAGGCTCTTACAGTCTCTAAAGTTTACCAAAACAAGACTATTAAGATCCCCAATGGATTCATGCACCATGGACAATCTTGGACAGTATTTGAATATTAACTTCTCAAGATTCGGAACATACGAAAAATCAGGGATTTGGGCAAGATAAGATGAATGAGTGAGATTGAGGAGTTTCAGCTTCTTTATTAATTGTTATAAAAAGAACATAAACAACAGAAAATAAATGAGAGAAAAGATAACAAAAAGATAGAAATTTCAATGTTACTAGATGTCATGTCAAACAGTGAAAGTAAATAAGATAGAGAAAAATATATTAATTAGTACCTGGAGTGCCTTCCAAACGATTTTGAGATTGCCGTATATTAAGTCCATAGCAACTAAACATCCCAAGTAAAAGTCCTCTGGTATGCTTCCTAAAGGAAATTTATGCCAACAAAGCCATCTCAAGTCTTTCGAAAGATATTCATATTCACCAACAAGTTTAACATGACCAAGTTGAAACAATCTGAGTCTCTTCATCTCCTTAAAGGCTTTGTTATTGAAACTCACTTTGTCTAGTCTGGGCACTGTCAGTGAGATTCCTTCAATAACTTTTGTTCCATTGTCATCAAAAAGTACACGATATATATTAGCACTACAGTGATGTAGTATGCTCATTAGTCATTACATATGCCTCATATATTGAATAGTGGTTCAAAATCTCACCCACTCTTCTTGTATGTATTGCTTGCAATTAGGAATCAGCATGATGATAAATGATAAATGATAAATATTTATATATATATATGTATAGTCATTTAATATATCAGTATATTCTAAATCACAAAATCACTAATGTTGTACTTACATAGTTACGGAAATATAACACTTAACAAACACAATTCAATTAAAATAATAAAGGTAATTAAAGCATACAAAACAAGCAAAGGGCCAACAAAGTAACTCAGCCCCGCACACCACCTCCCACCGGGCGGTTTTGTTCCCGCACACTAAATAGAATCAGGAATAGAATCACTAAATCTCTTTCTCCAAATCCACCTATTAGGACTGAGCACTCAATTTTTTAAAAACACTTATAAAAAAAATCTCATTTCAAAATGTTAAATTAAAAACAAAGAAGAGGGCTAAGTTGGTTAGGAAGGAAGAAAAAGATAAGAAAATAAAACAAAAAGAAGAATAAAGTCCTCTGGTATGCTTCCTAAAGGAAATTTATGCCAACAAAGCCATCTCAAATCTTTTGAAAGATATTCATATTCACCAATAAGTTTTACATGACCAAGTTGAAGCAATCTGAGTCTCTTCATCTCTTGAAAGGCTTTGGTATTGAAACTCACTTTGTCTAGTCTGGGCACTGTCAGAGAGATTCCTTCAATAACTTTTGTTCCCTGTCAAAAGCTACACGGTATATATATTAGCACTAGAATGATGTAGACATGTAGTATACTTACTAGTCATTACATATGCCTCATATATTGAATAGAATGGATCAAGTTCTCACCCACTCTTCTTGTATATATTGTTGGCAATGAGGAAACAGTATGATGATAAATATGAAACATAGAGCAATAAATACAGAGAAAGTAATTCTTACAATATGTTTTGTTAGCACATCAAGCACGTCTTCATGAAACCATAATATACTATGTTCCTCAGGTGCCCTTGCCGATTTTTCACGAACAATTTCTCTTTCCATGTCTCTAAGCAGGTCATACATAGTGAGTTTGTTTTTCTTGTCGACAGTTACAAGGCACCTTTCCATAAGGACACTTGTTCCAATTTCTGCATAAAATCCTCATCTATCCAATATTTTTGGCACATCATTTCTGTTCACAGCAATAAAGAAACAGGATATATCAAGGAATATATCCTTTATTTCATCATCGTTTAAACCATCAAAACTAATTTTTAACTTCTTCTGAACTTGATCATTGGGAATTCTATTTCTCCACTGTACTTTCTCATTGTGGTAAGTCCCTGTCAAAAAAGAAGAGTCAAAAACTTCAAGAGCTAGCGGAAGTCATCTAGAATAGGTAATCATATTCCTTAAGAGTTCTATGTAATCTTCTTTAGGATTTTTTTCCTTAAAGGTATGCCAGCTAAAAAGCCTAAGAGATTCAGTTACATCCATCTCTATCATCATATATACTTCATCTACATTAAGCACATTAAGCAGATGCTCATCTCTAGTTGTAATGATAATTCTACTCCCTGGACCAAGCCAATTACGATTTCCGGCTAATGCATTTGCTCCAACTTACCTTCATCATCAAGTATAAGAAAAACCTTTTCCTGGTGAAGTCTTTCTTTAAGAACAACGGTTCCCCAATCAACACTACATATCCTCATCTTGTTTGTTGGGAAGACATCGTAAACAAGTTGTTCTTGTAAGAAAATCTAGCCATTTTTTTTGCCCCCAAACTTCCCTGACATTTGCAAACTTCTATCCTCAAACTCTAGATGAATTTCATTATAAATGGCTTTGCAATGGTTGTTTTACCACTTCCTCCCATCCCCAAAACCCCAACAGACTAACATCAACAGATCCAACATTTAATAATTGAATTATATATTGCACATGAGATTTTATTCCAACCGGATGTTGAACTACAAATAAGTATGTACTGTCTAGTCTTCTTGAAATATCCATGACAAATCCACTGATTATCTTCGCCTCATGCCTGGTTCTTTAGGATTCAAAGGAAGGGAGTGTTACTGATCCTGAGTAATTAAAAAATTGAATGGGAAAAAAAAAAAAAAAAAAAACCTCAAATTTGGAGCAAAACAATTTTGGCCAATATGTACATGTAGTTTCTTTAAGACCTGTCAGATAAGATTCCCTATTTTTTTTCTTTTGGGTCCTTCGTGATAAGCAATATTAAGAAAAACATCAAATATATAGATGCATGGTAGACAAACACATGAAGCAACTCAGCAAGCATGATATCAGATAATCAGTGCAACATAATAAATAAATATTAAAGGGGGAAATGGTTACCCCCCATTCAGTTCCTACCCAGATAAATTTGATGCTTCTCTGAGCGCTTTCCTCCAATTCAACACCTTATCTTCCTCCTTTGAAGGAAGACGTCCTTCAAGTTTTTTAAAAGCTTCCCCAAAATTACCAGTTTGATTCCATACATCTGTTGGCTCCACAACGTAGAATATAGGTATAAACGTCAGCCCAATAGTTATCGAAGCTCCATAATTTTCTCCAATTCCTGCAAACACCATATGGAATCAGCGTAATTTGTCGAGAAAACAACTGCACAAATTCTAGACCCATCAATTGCTGTCAGCAGTGCCAGTGAGATGTCATCTCCTCTTTGGAGCTCCTCATCGTCTATGAAAGTGATGATTCCGGCATTGCATAGTGCAGCATAGAGATGACTCGTGAAAGCATTGTGAATGTCTGCGCCTCTAAAGCTCAAGAACAAGTCGTACATCGTTTTCAACGTCCTTTTGGCTTGAGATTCTTTTTCCATGCCAAGTAGACCCGAAATAGTTCCTGCAACCATAATTGTGTCGTTGACCATACAAAGCAATACCTTGGAAACACTCCACATCTTCATCCTCAAGTCTTCGTTAAAAATGGCTGGAATTGAACAAGTGATTCAGGCACTGCAACTGAACTTATTCTGTAAATTGAAGAAAATGAAGGGATGCTGGAGTTGTGTATAATCCTAATCAAGTCAACCCGGTCAAGAAGTTTATCCAAAAAAAAAAAAACTTGAATTTTGGACTTTATTAAAAGAAAATATAATACAATAAGAATAAAAAGCCAAAAAACTCCTAAATACTCCACTTCCCTTCTGGAGTAATGGAATGTAAGGATAAAAAGCCAAAAGACGCCCAAGTACTCCACTTCCCTTCTAGAGTAATGGAAGAAACAATAGGTCAAAACAGATAGCGCTAATGAGGGATTTTTAGATAGAAGGGTCCACGTCTTATAGTTTCTTTCCAAAATGGTAGGATCCAAAACATTTTAGCTAAAATTTTGTGAAAGAAGAAATCGGATTTTCAAAATCCAGTTTCTTGGTCCAGTCAGCTCCTCTCTCTCCAACCTCATTATGCCACTGTGGAATTGAGAAACGTGATTTTGAAAATCGACTAGAGTCCAAAATTGTTTGCCTTCGCTCCCTTCACGTGATTACTGCAAGGTGAGAAAAGAAATTTCCTGCAAAGGCCTTAAAATTTTCCCTGCAATATCCCTTTGAATGCATGCCGTGCATGTAAGCCTTCAAAATTTTCTTCTTCTTTTTCTACCCTCCACTCCTTTCTTTTCCTGTAATCAATGGAACCCTAATATTTTCATCATTCCCTCATTCAAAGTGTATGATAATTTATGTAAAAATAAAATAAAATTAACATATAATATTTTTTAAATTTATAGTGTATAATATTTGTAAATTTTAAAATGTATGCTAATTTTTAAATTTATAGTGAATGATACTTTATAAATTTAAAGTGAATAATAATTTTTTAATTTAAATTATATGAAATTTTTTAAATTTATAGTGTGTGATATTTTTAAAATTTAAAATGTATGATAAGTTTTAAATTTATAGTTGCATATTATTTTAAAATTTTTAAATGTATGATAATTTTTAAATTTATAGTGTATGATATTTTTAAAATTTTAAAATTCATGATATTTTTTTATTTAAAGTGTATGATAATTTTTAAATTTATAGTTTATCGTAATTTTTAAACTTATAGTGTATGATAATTTTTAAATTTAAAGTGTATGATATTTTTTAAATTTATAGTGTATGTGTTATTATCCTTGTGACCTGGTAATGTAAAATTGAGTTTTTGATGTAAGGTGTCAATTTACGCTATAAAATAAATAAACTAATTAGATAAAAATATAGTTAAACATATTATAATTCGATATCTTAGTATATAATTTTAAAATATTGTGTATTTATTGTAATAAAGTAATTAGCATTGTGACCAAATAAATTCAAAGGAGTGGATAGTTAACATATAAGATATATATATACACTTACAACAAAAAAAAAATTTATAACTACAACTTAAATAATGTTAACTTATATAGTTTTTTAATTATTTATTCCCCTCTTTTTAATTGTGGCTAGTGATCTTTTCCTGCATTTCTTCTTCTTTACCGAAAGTTCCTCCTCCTTCCTTATTTTGCCTCTTGGAAGTTCTTAGTCTGTTGGCGATGTCTGCTTGCTACACCAACTGAAGCTGGTTTTCCTTTTGGTCCTTCCTTGCTTTGGTTCCATTTGAAAGGCTTGCATTGCATCGCTAGCCTTCTCCTTTGTCATCATGTTTAGCTTCCTTTCCCCTATTTTTCTGTTGGAGTTTCTCTTGCAGCCGAGTGTGGGTTTTGTCTTAGCAGCCAAGCAACGACAGGCAGCTTCAACAACAACTTGTTGGCAACTTAAATTGTGCGTTTTAGCCGAGGGTACATTACTCGGTTGTTTTGGTTTGGCACTAACTTGAGAGGTTCAGCTACATCATATTAACCTTTTCTTGTTTGAGTTTAATCTTCTCCTATCTTGCATTGCTAATTTCCTACTTTACCTAGCTGTTCATGTTATCCAAGAATAATTCAAGGCAGCTAGCACCTTACTCTGCTTTTAAAAGGAAGCAACTTGATTGAAGCCTTGTAGCAATTGTAGTTAGCATCTTGTATTTCACTTACAAGCTTAATTTTCTGGTGTAACCGTGAAGGGTAAAGAAGCTTTGAAAGAGAGGATGAGGAAGCTTTGAACAAGTTGTATTTCAGTATCAGTAAGGATTGTTTATGGCTGTTGAACGTGCCCTATTCTTTAGCTCTTGTGACTGAATTATTGGAGGCAATTGCTGCCTTTTGTTGGTTCAACCGTGAGAGGATGGTAAGAGGGCAGCAAGGTTCCTTATGGTTTGCAGGCAGCCCTCTTGGTTGTATGGTAGTTTTCTATCTTAACCTTTTAATTCTTTTAAAATTGTTAGTAGTTTGATAATTTAGAATTAGGAATTGAGTATAAGTAAAATGGAAACTATAGACTCATGCTGAACTAGTAATATATATATATACATATCCTTATGAAAATAACTTACCTTTAGATATTTAACACAATTGCTAGTAGAAGTTAAATGTTAATATATATACATGGAAATTAATTTATGTAGGATTCCATTGTTGAATAACTAACTAGGAAACATAAAATTGGACTTGGTTAATGTTAAGTTATAAAATTTGAATTTAATGAATAAAAAAGTTCATAAGCAAGAGTAAATAATGGTTGGTTAATATTATAGGTTAATGGGTATGAACAAAGGAGAATTAGTTGGGTTAAGTGTTGGAAAGAGAGAGTTAAATGGTTTTTGATAGGATGTAGGGCAGATTTGATGAATTAGAGAAATTCAATATTTTTGGTGTTTTCGAGGCTGAATTAAATTAAGAGTTCAAAAGAGAAAATGTATCTTAGAATCTTGATGTCTACAAAATTTTGTAACCTGGTTTCAAGTATATTTATCGGTAGATCTTCTAGACTGCAGCTAGGTCAATGCAAGATTTTTAGTGCACTTAAGTCAGTTCGGGAGTCTTCGTCGGTGGTTAGGTTGAAATTAGCTTAGGATCTTTGAATAAAAGTTGTTCCTAACATCTTGAAACACTAGACTAGAGAGTTTTGTAATTAATTCTCAAGTATGAGAATTCTATAAACATCAGAATCTAAGGTTGGCAATCAGGAATGTTTCAAGTGCTTTGTTTTTGTTTATGTAAAGAATCAAGTGAGTTCTAGGCTGATTTTAGGAAAAGTTCCTAAATAAGAAAGCTAGATAACTTACTAAAGTTAATGTTTCAACTTTGTTTTATTAAATTTGATTAAGTATGTAAGTAAAAATAAACATATATCCAAAGGGGGTTATGAAATGCCTAAAAATAGTAAATTTTAAAGAATTAACTGTATTAATATACATATCCAAATAATGCATTGGATACCTATCTAGAAAGATACACTTGTCTATAAATAAATCAAACAAATAGAATTGGATTGCTTTTTGCTAGAGCAAGTTATGTTCAATTAACTAAGATAAGGTCAGAGATATTAAAATCCTACACAAAACTTGATGCAACTTCAAAGAATTAACTGTATTGATATATAAATCTAAAAATTACAAATGATATACCATTATAAATCTACGTGTATCTAGTATTTAATAAATTTTATGAAACTGGATTTGGAATTTTCTAGAGGAAGATATGACTGTTAAAATAAACACTGGTCCAAACCCCAAGTTTGGACAGTTTCAACATCTTTAAGTCACTCATGTTTTTTAACTTTTCTAATAATTTCTTTCTACCCTATGCATTATCAAGACATCTAAAATATCTTTTTATTATCAATCTTATCACATAAAGTACAATTTATACTACTTGACATATACTAGCTTAATAGAACAAATTTTCATAAAGAAACCTATATAAGTTAATACATAAGCTTAGTAATTAAAAAGTTATAACAATAACGTTGATGAACTAAATATTATTTGAAAATATGAATTTCAGTTCCGGATCCTAATATGGACCTGATGAGATATGCGAACGCAAGTGCAAGTGACGAATAAAATTAGTTGAAGGTGAGTGGTTAATTGTTGCCTTTGAAGGCTAGATTATTAGGTATAATTGTATGTATATTTGAATAAATGTACAAGTGCAATGTTTTAATGAGTTATTTGAATTATGTTTATTTGAAATTGTTTATGGTTGATAAGGGCTAACAAAGTGAAATTTTCTGAGAAATGATTTTTGCTTTTGAAACTGAGATCTAGGTGCACCTAGGATATTCTGATTTAAGATCACGAGAAATTTTGATTATGATAAATGTTTTTTTTTTTAAATTGAGTGCTCAACCCCGATAAGATGGATTATGTACGGAGATTAATCTATTATGCAGGCACATAAATGCCCGGTAGGGGTGATATTGTTGTGAGAGGCTAGGTTACTCATTAGCACTTTGGTTGCCTTGCTTGATATTATTGCTCTGATTAATTTGTGATCCTATGTATAATGTAAATTGTGAATTTATGACGATTACAATATATACGTGTAATATGAATTAATATATAAATATTGTTACATGATGTTACTGTATATGTTATACACTTGTGTTGTGTGATGCTAATACCCTT
This sequence comes from Quillaja saponaria, assembly GCA_029379385.1. NCBI lineage: Eukaryota > Viridiplantae > Streptophyta > Magnoliopsida > Fabales > Quillajaceae > Quillaja > Quillaja saponaria. Next base: position 9,479,621 of record CM055611.1, on the reverse strand, counting down.
TAGGTACGATTTTTCACTCACAGAGTTCATATGACTCATCCCTCTCTTGTGGTTTTTTTTGTTAGTAATAGGAGTTCGGTATATGGTATTGTTAATCTTGTGAATTGCCAATTGAGTACGACAATATATTTCCAAGATCTTAGACTTGTAATCAAGGATGAAGTTTACAATCACACTAGAATTGTGAGGTGTCTAATTTTAGTATGATGTAAGAGACTAGTTATTTGTCTTGATTAGGATGTCGATGGAGCGGAGCTCCTTGTTGTCTTTGTGTTATTGTTGTGTGAAATCTTAAACATATGTGATTGTATTTTGAGGCATGTTTCAAATTGTTGAGAACCTCTGCCAAAATTTTCTAGTAAATTGTTAACTGTTTAGAAAAATAAAATTTTACAATGAACCTTTGTTTTATAAAAGTTACTTTTATCCTTTGGATGGGCCAAGAGTCATGTTTGTTACTTTTTTTTGAAGTCAAAGTTATGGAGATTTGGTTATCTAATCCTCTGGCCAGTTATACCTCCATGAAGGGTGTGACAGTATGATATTTTTTTAATTTAAAATATATGAAAATTTTAAAATTTATAGAGTATGATATTTTTTTAAATTTAAAGTGTGTCATATTTTTTAAATGTATAGTGTATGATATTTTAAAATTTTAAAATGTATGATAAATTTTAAATTTAAAGTGTATTATAATTTTTAAATTTAATGTGTATGATAATTTTTAAATTTATAGTGTATGATATTTATAAATTTTTAAATGTATGATAATTTTTTTAAATTTATAGTGTAAGTTTTTTTAAAATTTAAAGTGTATGATATTTTTTTAAATTATAGTATATGATATTTTTAAATTCATTTTAACTTTTAAATGTATGATAAATTTTAAATTTAAAGTGTATGATAATTTTTAAATTTATAGTGTATGATAACTTTTAAATTTATAGTTTATGATAATTTTTAAATTTATAGAGTATGATATTTATAAATTTTAAAATATATGATAATTTTAAAACTTATAATGTATGATATGTCTAAATTTTAATATGTATGATAATTTTTAAATTTATAGTGTAAGATTTTTAAAAAATTTAAAGTGTATGAAATTTTTTTAAATTATAGTGTATGATTTTTTACATTTTAAAATGTATGATATTTTTAAAATTTTAAATTTATAGTGTATGATATTTTAAAATTTTTAAGTTCATTGTATTTTTTCAAAGTAAAAATATTAAATAATTTGAAAATTAATGGAGCACACTTATATTAATGGAGTACTTATTATAAATACTCTAATTTATTATAAAAAACTTGTCACATATTAGTGATAATGTAATAAATATGTTGTCATTGTTTAACAGCAAACTAGCAAAGACAATGGGAAAAAATTATGAACGAAATCGTCAACACCATTAATGCCAGATAGTCAGATAGGTCATCATCACTCTTATATTATGCATCAATTTCAACTTCCATCATGGTCGAAGTTCTTAACTTGTCTTGGTGAGCAGCCGCCTCATGCGAGGTATGATATTTATCCAGTCTTCGATTCATCTGGTTAATTTCGTGTTTTAGTCTTTTAATAACTTCAGCTATTTCACCTTGTATTGAATGAGGTAAAGTTACCGAGATTGTTTTTAGGACTAACAGCTTGTGTAATCTACAATATGATTCTATCTCGTACCTTATCTCCCACCATCTAATGTACTCAGGTTCCCTTGCACAAACTATCCAATTTTCTTGTGGAGCATTAATAACTAGTCCAATTATTATATGATTGGCAATACTTCGACTATTAGTAGAATAGATAAGGACGTATTCAAACTCTCTCTTTGATCTATACCATGTGACCTCATTCAAATCAGTATATTTGCCCACATGATAAAGACATTGTCTAGGCGTTGATGGCTCATGTTTGGTTCTAGTTGATGATCTATGACCACCATATTGTCTATGACAGCCACAATGTGAGCGGGGTTGTCTTAGCATATTTTCTTGTTATCGAGTGTAAGTTTTTTTATAAGAAATTATTGTCTGATGTTTTCAACTCTTTTAGTTTTGAAACTGTTTATATAAGCAAATATTTCTTGTTATAATCAAAATAATATCACTTGAATATATATAAAGTAATGAAAGATTACATAAGTGAGTGTACAGTAATATCAGCATGTCTGTTAATACATAAAGTAATGTCAGGGTATTCATTTACCGTTAAAATGTATCAACGAGTAGTCACTTCATGAAAAGATTACGTGCTTCATTGTAAAGTAATACTAGCATGTCTAAGGTAATACTTGAAGATTTATGTAATAATTTCAGTATTTAAGATAATAATTATTACTAAACAATTGAAAAATTCTACCTTGAAGTGGTGGAGGGTTTGGCAGACCCCTACTTATTTATTAATATGTAAATTGTTTACATGTGATGGGGGGGACATCATGCCTAAACCTTACTTATGGAAACAAACTTTTAGTTTACAAGAAAAACTAAATTAAAACATAAGTAGAAAATACTCTTTCCATTACAAGCAATACTAAAATAAAGAAACACTAAACTAAAACAAAATTAGGGAAGATTGTTCTTATAAGAAACATAAAATTAAAACTTAAATAAGGACTTCGGGCTATCCGAGCCTACACAAAATAGCCCCCTGTCCTATAAGGGCATGGTCTCCTCCTCTTTACTAGGTTCCACCTAGGTGGTACATTTGTTGTGTCACCAAGGTTTTCAGACTAAGGTATGTCATCAGCACTGCTAAGTCCTTTGGCTGGTTGCATACCCGAACCTATACCTGAGTCATATAATGCTAGTGTACTACCATACTGAAAATATGGCACCTATGGCATGGGAGAGTTGAAAAACTCAGTTGATTGGTATGCAAAGTCCAGCATAAGCTACTGATATACATTTGAAGTGCTAGCTACATACGGAGGTGGAGACATATGTGGTGGTGATGAAATATAAATATTTGATAGTCTGATATTGATATCAACACGTCAATAAGATGCTGACGGTCCAAGGACATCAGTTCTAGTATGCCTGCGATGTTGTGATGACAGAGATGATGATGGAGAATGAGCAGAATGAGAAGGAGCTAGAGCAGCATGGATAAGATCAACTGGTGTCAGATATCTCCTACTGATACGTCTATACCATTCTCTATACTCTTGCGTATAAGTAGCATGACAATATGCAACCCCATATACAACCTCTTCTATGTGGACCATCTAGTATCTCATGCCCAAAAGGGCTAAGTGGTTAGCATGTAGCCAATGGTAGTCTGTTAACCCCTGACTTGAAAATCACATTTGTGCAATTTTTTATTGGCCTCTATGTTGACAGGGTCTTCTAGTATTGGTTGCAAGTAACCAAATTGATATATGATCCTGTCCACTTTCTGGTACTCAACAATATGAAAACATATCAAGGGTACCTTAGCACCCCAAATATGCTAGTCTCGATAATAATAGTCAAGTATCAGGTACCTCAACTCATTAACAATATCTGGTAATGATATAAACTGCAAACAAAAGACAATGTCAATGTTTTAATCAATAAAACATCCCAACATGAATATATTAAATAGTATATGGATATAACATAAACTTCAAGTTACCTGCTCTGCTGACATCTTCCCCAGCATCTCCCTATACCAAGACATGACATTATGGCCGATACATGTTACCTTGAACTTCAATCTCCACCTGCAATTAATTAAAAATATCAATTACAAGTCATCAATGCTCCCACAATATAAGCAAAGGTACGAAACTAATAAATTTATTTACCTCGCGCCTAAAGGACAAAGATTATTCTACTGAATTTTTGCCTAAGGGTAGCCTCTCCTACGCCCATACCTGCAGTAATATCAAAGGTCCAGTAATTTCGAAAGCATCTGGGTAGTGGTGTGGCACATCTCCTTGTATAACCACCCTAACGATGCACTACCCCAGCTATACTGTCCTGCGACATCCAGGTTTCCCAACAAAGATAAGAAACAAATGTGCACATGGGTACTCGTCTTACTGGTGAATAACAATCGACCCATCATCTGTAATATATGGACATGTCCATATCTCTGTTTTATAATGTCATCATCTTCAACTGAAAAATCTAGAAATGTCATTTCTAACTAGCTCGTGTTCAATGTATTACCCTTAATAGTTGTAGTGGGGGCACAACTCCCAATAGTCACTCGTACTTACCTTTGACGTCGGCACCAACTATATCAGAGACAGGCTCACCATCCACTAGTAAACCCAAGAGGATACTAACATCCTATAATATGATGGTCGCCTCTCCGTGAGGTAGATGAGATGTGAGTCTCAAGCCTCCATCGCTAGACCAAAGCTGTCACAAGGTGCCAATCAAGCGAAATAAACCCTACCCTGATCACACCACCAAAACCTCCCCGAGTCATATACTCCAATACGCGAGGATTAATATTATTAAGAACCTCTTGGCCAAACACCATCTCCGTCTGATTACATTTTAGGTTATAGGTCTCGCTTTGAAATTATATAAAATGTAAGTAAAAACATTTCCTATAATAACATGAAATTGGCAAATTAAAGGTAGTCTATTTGTTATTTACATACCTCGTGATCCGGGAAAACTCTAATGTATCAATGCCTATCATGGAGGAGAATAACTGAATGATCTATTGGGGCTACGGGATTCATGAATCTGTATAGCAAAAGAAAAATCAACTACAATGTTAATATGCATACACGACAATGAATGGTATCACAAACAAACAATCACAATACATAGACTACTAGTCAAATAACTTTACGATTTAATGTAATGGGGAAAGACTTAGATAATTTTGAATAATTGATAAATTTCACCTTAAAGTGGTAGGGGATTTGGTTGACCCCTACCTGCTTATTAATTTGAAAATAATTTCACATGACACATGGGGAACATAATGCCTAAACCTCGCATAATAAAAAACTAGAAGCAAATTTCCAGTTTACTTACAAAACTAAATTAACTAATCACAAAACAAATACATAAATAGGAAAGACTCTTCCCTTTATACTAAGGTAAAGAATGGGATCGAGGAAGTTGTGGTTTAACGTTGTGCATTGTTAGGACAATTGTTACAATAGTGTCCTTCTTACCATGTCTTATTCTGGATTATTGGCTCAGTTTGTTAAGGGTGGTATTGCCGTTTGAAGGGGGGAAATTGATGGAGTGTTAGTGGCTATGATTGGATAGTAAAAGATCATTTTTTTGGCCATTAAGGGAGGAGGCAGCTAATTGGCATATTTGGTGGTAATCTTATAGACTCTTACCTTGTTCTTTAATATATCTTGATGGATTAAGAGTGAAGATGTAAAAATTGTGAACAAAAGTTGAAACAAAGAATATATAAAATAGTTAAATGTTTATGGGAAATGAAAGCTTGGAAAGTGGGATATGTTGATGTTCAATAGTTAGTTTAATTAAAAAAAAAAAAAATTTTGAGCAAGTTAAGGATTAATAAAAGTATGTTGATTGTATTGGGGAGTATATATATATATATAAAGCAGATTAAAACATGTATATAAGGTAGCTAATAAAATGACTACAAGAAAATAATTGTAGCTTAATGAGTAAAAATTGGTTGGATTGATATTGAAAAGTCACAACTTAAGTTCTTGATTGATTCTAAATCACTAATACAATCTTGAATTTATTTAGATAAGGAGTAATGTTAGTGACTTAGTGTTGAAGTGATGAGTATGAAAGTGTTGGAAAATAAGAGTTAAGTGGCTTGTAAAGGGTTACAAGGCCAGATTTTGTGGATTAGAAAAATCATGTGTTTTAGGTGCTTTCAGGATTGAATTACATGAAGGGTTCAAAGATAAAGTGTAGCTTAGGATATTGAGATGTTGTCTACAAAATTTCATAGCTTGGTTCCAATTGTTAGTTAGAGTTGTTAGTTGCGGGATTTTTAGTGAACCTGTTTTAGTATAATGAAATTTAGAGGGTTTTTAAGGTTGAAATAGAAATACAATTAGGAAGATAGAATGTTCCTGATACCTTGATAGGAAATACTGGAAAGTTTCGTAATTTAATTCCCTAGTATGAAGGTTTATAAGCCTTAGAGTTCGATATTGGCAACTAAGAATTTGTACAGTGCCCTGTTTTTGGTTCATGTAAGGAATTAGGTAGGTTCAAGACTAATTTTAGGAAAAGTTTCTAAATAATAAAGATAGATATAATTGTCTATTAATAAACCCGATAAAGGAAATTGGATTGCCTTTTTCTTAGAGTAAGTTATGTTCAATTAACTAAGACAAGGTCAGAACTATCAAAATCCTACGTTTTGCAGAATTTGATGCAACTTTAAAAAATAAATTGTATTAATATACAAATCTAAAAATTTCAAATGATATACAGTTATAAAGCTACATGTGTCTAGTATTTAATAAATTTTACGAAACTAGATTTAGAATTTCTTAGAGGAAGATATGAGTATTAAAGTGAACACTAATCCAAATCTCAAGTTTGGACAGTTTTAGCGTTTCTAACTCATTAGCATTCTCTGCCTTTTCTAATAGTTCCTTTCCACCCTATGCATTGTCAAGATATCTAAAAATGTCTCTTTATTATCAACCTTACCATATAAAATCCAATTTGTACTACTTGATGTGTGACAACTTCATAGAAAACTTTCATAAGGAAACTTACATAAGTTGATGTATAAACTTAGTAATTAAAGATTATTACGATAACATTTATAAACTAAGTATTATTTGAAAATATGCAGTTCCATATCCTAATGTGAACTTGATGAGGTGCGTGAACGCCAGTGTAAGTGACAAATGAAATCGATTAAGGTGAGTGGTTAATTGTTGCCTTTAGGGGCTAGATTATTATGTGTAATTATATGTGCATTTGAATATGCGTGATATATAAAAAAATGAGCAATTACAGTATTTCAGTGATTTATTTGAATTATGTTTATTTGGTATTGGTTGTGATTGATAAGGGCCAACAAAATTAGATTTCTTATGAAAAATAATTTTTATCTCCAAAATAAAAAAATAAAAAAATTCAAGTCCACCTAGGAGATTCTGATTTGAAATCCTAAAATGTTATGATTCTAATAAATATTTTTTTTATGTGAGTGCTTAGCCCCAGTGGAATGGATTATATATAGAGATTTAATTGTTGTGCAGGCACGTAAATGCCCGACAGGGGATGAAACTGTTGTACGAGGCTAAGTTACTCGTTGGCCCTTTTTTTGCTTTGTTTGTTATAATTGCTTTGATTAATTTGTGAGCCTATGAATCATGTGAGTTATGAACTTATGGTGAATACTAACGTGTACGTATAATTGTGAATGGAGACATGAACATTATCATGTAATGCTAAGTGACTATATATGTTGTATACTTGTGTTGAATGATGGTGGTACCCATTGGATACGATTTTCCACTCACGGAGTCCATAGGACTCACCTCTTTTCTGTGATTATTTGTTTTAGTAGCAAGATCTCAAGGACATCTATTATCGATAATGGGCTTTGGCGAGGGTGTAAAGGCAAGGTAATTCTTCGGAATCTCAATCTTGAAGTAAAAAGGGTAAAAGTTTGTAGTCACACTAGAGCTATGGGTGTTTGGTTTTATGTGGTATTATAGTCTAGTTAATTGTTTCTATAATGGGTGTAATTTTGTAGTGATTATGCTTTGCTTGTAGGAATATGTATCATGTATTTTTGGGCATGTTTCATATTGTGTGGAACCTTTGTCAAAAATTTTAGTAAATATTATATATTCAGTAACAAGTTTATGTTCTAAAATTAAGTAAGTAAATATTTTTCTTGATTTTAAATATAATTATTTTGAAAATCTTGTGTGTTTAGTAATGATAAAGGCAAGTTTACGGAGGTTTGATTATCTAATCCTCCGGCCAATCATGCCTTCGTGAGGGGTGTGACAAATTAATTACAACTTGATTTATTTTATTGTTTTTTTATTCTTAGGATTACACATTTAAACTATCTTTTATTTTGGTCAATGAGTACTTTTTTTCTAATTAGATACTCTAAAATTTAATTATTTTCTAATTAGATATTTGAAGAGTTAATTTTATTTTTATTTTTTTAATTTCATCCTTGATTAATCTATGTCCTTTAAATTGAGATGTAATATAATGAAATTAGCTGACTATCTTTTTATAAATGTTGATAAAAAAAAAAAAAAAATTATTGTATTAGAGGGAAATGACAAAAATATCAATTAATACATAAATTTATTTGTTCATTTTTAAATTTTCAACCTCATCAATCATTCTTTCTGAAGACAAAATGTTTAATAAAATCGTCAAATTTACTCTTGTATTTGTAGCCATATTATCTAATTTTGTGTTCGTTCATCTATAGGTCATGTGCACAGTCAATACTATTTTATGACAACATCATGAATTTAAAGTGCTCTCGCACGTGCTCAGATACAAATATATATATATAATTTAAGAAAAAAAAATGTAAAATTTTTTCCAATGCATACTTTTGTACCAGAGTATCAAGTTTTCTTTGAGAAGGACTTAATACACCTTGCTAGAGGAATACGTCTCAAGAAGAACTTGATACTCTAGTACAAAAGTATGAACCAGAAAGAATTTTACATATTTTTCCTTTAAAAAAAAAAAACATTTAAGTACACGCTTGCTTGAGGATGTTAATATAATAATAAAAAACTATATAGTGTACCCAAAATAAAATAAAAATAAAAAAGCATCTAAGAACACACGAAAGCTCGTGCGATGATGCTAGTATTAAAAAAATTTACAACTTTTCCTTAATAATAGAAACACCGGAGCATGTGCATGCTAGTATTAAAAAATTTCACAAGTTTGTCCTAAAAAAAAAATAGAAGAAGAAAAATAGTATTTGAGGGCCCCTAAGAGAGTGTGAGATTTTGATTATTGAAAACGAAAATAAAAGGAAGATCAAAGGTCATTTTTGAAACAAATGTTCGAAGGAAATAGAAAGAAAGTTCTTTTACTTAACTGATTCTCTTAATATAAATGCACTAATAATATATGGTTTGACAATGCTTTGTTTGGATTTCTTACATGAAAAAAAAAAAAAAAAAAATTCCTTCACATATCTTTTCGATTCTACAATAGTAAATTTAATAAGACATTTTGATTATCACATTTGTCTGTCATTTGCAGTCCTGAATGTTCCGTAATAAACCTATATAACAAAAAATAATGATAATAACGGTTACCATAAATTAATTTATGGAAATTATGTTATCCTACATGACGTAGTAAGTTTACCTTGTAATCATGAATTTTTGTTTCTTACAAATCTCTTCATTGAACTCTTAACACTTGGAAAACTATAAAAATATATAAAGGTGATAAAATATTGTGTGTTTAGTATGTTATAAGATCTAAATGTAAAATAATCATCACTAAGAAAATTTTACATGTTTTTTAGCTAACCATAGGCTAGTGTAAAGATAAGAGAAAATAGTCAAAAGACATGTAAGCTTTTACTCACTAAAATTTCTTTTGAATACAATTTAATCCAATAATTTAGAAAAATCGCAAGTAATAGTTTGAATAGAAAAACCATTCAAAAATTTAAAAAATGGATTAATGCACTTATTCATAATTGCATATATTTTTACAATTTGATTCAATATTACAGGAAATAGTAATAAGATCACAAATAATAAGAATTCGCATATAAACTATAGAGAGTACAGTAATCTAGTGTAAAATAATATACTCTTATTTTTCTATTAGGCAACACTACACTCTTTTTGTTTTTCATGAAATTCTTCTTCGTCTTTTTTTTAGTTTCTCATTCTTAACATCGTGATCTTGTAATACATTCATCTAAACTAATCTTCTAATGCATTCATCTAAACTGATGTTATGCCAAGGTAAGAAAATGAAGTACATAATAGCAAAAAAAATATATTAACAATACTGAATTATGACTTCACATAAATTAATTAACAACACTAAATTACGACTTCACATAAATTAATCTTGAATTAAAAATATTTGGATTAATAAACTTATCATTATCGTTATCATCTCTATAATCCTCTTGAAATTAATTGGAAAATAAATTAATCTTACATTTAAAATATTTAGGTGTAATAAATTTATCATTATCGTTATCATCTCTATAATCCTCTTGAAATTAACTGGAACACCATAGAGTATCCCCAATTAGAGCAAAGTTATTCATCCCTTTTCATCTCCTCTAAATTCGTTACTTCCCTCATTCACCAATGCTTTGTGGGAAACATAATCAGTTTGTTAAGACTAAAAATACTTGCTTCTAAATGAAAAAGATAGGCCAACCACTTCTAGATGAGGAAGAAAGGCTAAATTGATAACACATCATGATTTTCTGCAAGGCGTGCAAAATAAGAGATGCAAAACCATTTTTAGTATTATGAAGAGAATTAGACCTTTAAAGAACTATGTAGATTGGTAATAAAATAGTTATATTGGACTTATCAACACACCCTTTAAATACCATGTTCATAATTTAAATTCCAAGACATATGTGAAAAACCATTTACCTGTAGTACAAAAATGTCATCATCCATGAAAAGTAATTAAATATTACTCATGATTAATTATGGTAAAGACACTATAAAATAAATCCAATTTCTAATCAATAGAAATCTTTTACTCAAACTTAACCTCGAAATTGAATAAAAAAAATAGTCAAACTCTTGTCTCTGAAAAAGAATAGTTCATCTCAAAATAAGAGTGAAGGAAAAAAAAAAGAAAAACATAAATACTTCAGGAAAAAAAAAAAGAAAAAAAAGAAAGAAAGAAGGAAACTAAAATTGTAAATTAATAAACTAAAACCGCAAATAAAAAAAATTAAGTACATGGCCATTAACAGCTAAAATTCCTCTACCGTCTTTTACCTTTTTCTTTCTACATTATAGTCTCTAATAATTGTAAAGAAATGAAGAATCAATAGTCTCTAACAATTGTAAAGAAATGAAGAATCAAGACCTGAATGAGTAGCCAAATTAGTAGTTGTCGAGGTCCATAAATCCAACTATGACATTTTGGGGTTGTGGAGGCCACCCTTCACTTCAAGATTGCTCTAAATAAAAATTACTATATTGGTCAAGAATTTTACAAACTTAATTTACTTAAGGATTAATTTCCAATGATATAAAATTCTCATCATAATGTGACTGCTAATATGTAAACGGCATGAAATTTAGATACGTGTGATACATAAAACTCATTCGAGAAGCCATCATATAGTATGAAGCTGAAGTTGTATGAGACTGTAATTAAGAAGGAAAGAAACTGAGATTACTACCAAAGGAAAAAAAAATTCACAAACCCACTATCTTGCCACCATCAAAGAAAAAATAGCGGAAAAAAAGAACAAATAGAATATCCATAGGCAGAAGGAAAGCTCAATTTGATAATGCACCATTAGTTGTTTCCAGTGAGAGCATTGTTTCATCAGGTGATTCCTCTGTGCTGCTTGTATCATCCAAAGAAAAAATTCTTGATATGTGGTATCAGCATAAAGCACTAACAGTTCTGCAGCCTTTTCAGACATTATAATCTTTTTGCACAACCAACTCAAGGTTATCTTAAGACAATGCGCCAAATATAACAAAGAAAGGAAATTAAAGAAAATTGGTCAGGTCATAGAATCCAATAAATAAATAATTTTCCCTTATCTTCAACGATCCCATTCTTTGTATTTAACTCAGGATCAAGTTGTTAGAAAACGGAAAACGGATCATACCTTAATATATGCATAAACACCTGCCTCTGTAGCCTCCACAGGACTTCCTCTCCTCATATACTTCCCCTCTTCGTATATGTACAGCAATGGTATCCCAGTTGATATCACTAAGCTGATGACCTTTTTGTCCATAAATATCATCCCCAATCCAAGAAAAGTGAAAAGTGAAAGCAAAAAATATGAAAACTCTAAGAGCTATAGTTTGATAGCTCGTGAGATGTTCAAACAGTATGGACCTCACCTGTCTAGATACATTATGATAGATCTCGGGGAATTCGCATGGGCAGCCACCATCACATGCTTTCCCAATTGAAGTTGAGGTTCAATCAGCAATGTATTCCTGTTCAGTACTACATTTCTGTTGAGATTAAGGTACTCAAAAGTTTAAGGGCACATTCAAGAGAATCACGCCTCATTGAAGGGGCCTTTCATGGGACTTGAGGCACTTCTGATGTGCCTCACTTTTTACTGTAAATTACACTGTTTAAACCTCTTCAATTCTGATGTGACTTTTAAAATATATTTGAATGACTAGAATTAAAAGACTTCTTAAGGAGTTTAATCTATGGCTAGAATTAAAAGTATTTTTTGTAACCCTAGTATAAATAAGCTGTAATCCAGATTTACTGTCGTATTGTTATTATTTTATGAACAAACTTGAGAACTTAGAGGTTTTCATGAACCCTAAGTTCATTATCCAGCTCCAACTTGTTTCTAGCTTTAATTTTGTTGATCTATAGTTTTTTTTTTCTCCCTAAACTAAGCCAAATCTGTATCAGAGCGAAAGATGGTCCTTGGTATTGAGTACAAGCAAGCCGACCAAAGAACAACTAAAGTTGATCTCTTAGCAAATTGATTATATAAAAGCTTGTATGGAATTTGTAGAAGAAGGTTATGAATCTTCGGTCATAATAGAAGGTTATTTCGAAGAGGAAGAAAAATCAGAAATTCGTTTAATAGATTGGGACTCTCCACCAATCTATGATACTTATCCGGATGACTTCGAAGATGTGAAGTTAAATGGTATGCAAGATCTTTCAATTCTTCAAAAGGAGAACACTCACAAAGCTCTTCACGAATGTCCTAAGGATGATCTTTCAGATTTGGACTACCATCAAGAAATTTCAGATTTGAATGTCTTTGTTGTGTTTCATGATAGTCCCAAGAGAGAATATGCAGCCACTTATGAATCTTTTATCACTCGACCGTGTTTATATGGTGAATGGAAGAAAATCAAGGAACATGACAATATGCAATATGCAAGATACATTATTCATGCTCTGTCGTTGAAATACAAGTTTTTGATTCATCTTATAGTAGCAACTCGTGGGAGAGTTGTTTTTCCAAGAGGAGGAGAATTGATGCAGGAAAAAGAGGATAAAATTGAAAAAAAAGAAGATTTACTGCTACTATAGAGAGTTACTATAGCAGTCTTTTTATTAGGAGTTTTATATCATTTTAGGGTTATTTTAGTTATTCTATTACGTACTGTTATGATCAAATTAAATCAAGGGTCATGATTAAGTTTTATTAGGGCTTTAGAATATTAGCTCTTTATAAATAAGAGTTATAGGCAACTTTGTAATATGTTATCTTTTGATTATGATATGAAATTAGCTTTTGGTTTTTTAAGTTCTTGTGAGAACTTAGGGTTTGATCCTCCTAGCATCCTAAAAGATCTTTTCTTCTGTTTCCCTCTAAGAAACTTACACCTCCATGGAAACTAATCATAGCTTTTCATCTTTTGATGCTTCCAATCCCGTCAATCCCCAAATTCATATCAAAAAAGCTTGCTATTATTATAAAGATCGATGTAAATCTTGAATGCTATGGAAAAGAAAAATGTATGCCTCTACAGTCAAACTATATATTTATAAAAAATAAAAAAAAATCCCGAATATTACAGCAACAATTAACTTTTAACAATCTATTTAGCACAAACTACCAACTCAATCAATAAGTTAAAATAAAGTCCAACTATTTTTTTAAATTTATATACCATGTGGTTCGTTGTCCTACAATAAGTTAAGAAGATCACTCGACACATTGAAGTAGTTTACTTGGCCATATAATGCTAAGCTAACATCATTAATTAGTAAGAACAAAATTCAAAATGTCATCCACAGAGTATAAACAATCAAGTAATATAGTCTCTACAATACATATTAACTTAAAGGAGATGACACAAACTTTTAAGAAGTAAATATTAATTATTTTTCACTTTCAAGCCCATTAAAATATATAATTAATATTTAGTTTCCTAGTAAATTGAACGGATTTATTATTAGATGCTTGTCCTTCTCAGTCTCTGTTGACTGTAGCATCAGACATTGCTGCCAGGAGCAAAACTGGTTGTGGAAATTTCCTCAACCTGCTATTACATTCATTGTGGTATTACTTTCTCACAAATTGGTGAATATTAATTTTGGGACAACTCAAAAAGAAAAAAAATAATTTTGAGATACAAATTGATTTATTTTTAGGCATCTTTATGAATGTTGATTTTTTATTTTTTATTTTCTAAAAAAGTCATTCCTATTATACAACAAAAGGTATAATGATGTCAAATTTATAATGTATTTTAAAGCATTCCTATCATACAAGAAAGGTATCATGGTGCCAAAGGTTATCATGTATTTTACATGAACTAAGAAAAGTCCCTTTTGAGAATGAAATTTCTCTATCATTGTTGTGGAATTTTCTATTTAAAATTTTTACAAATTAGTTGAAATTATTTTTCCACTATTTGAATGAATGTGGAATTGTTTTTGTGTTGAATAGTATAGTTTGTGAAATTTGATTTATACTATGTTCAACATGAATGACCTAAAATTTAGAAGGACAACATACAATTTGGTGCATGTGCCGGGAAAATATAATATTGAGATTATCATTGGTCATTCATAATACTATGGCGAACAAATGAGCCAAGACCAATGAAAAACAAATTGGTAATTTTATGAAAAAAATAAAATAAAAATACCACTTGTTTTTAATTTTTACACATGTGCACTATTTTAGCAAGTGAGTATAATGTGTAATATTTATCTAGTCATTTAATATACATAAATTGTGTAATATTTAAATCTCTAATTAGAGTTAAAAGATTGGATTATTACATTGAGGGGGATAGGTCTTAAGCCTAAAGACTAGAAAAATTATCTATAAGGATACCCAACCTAGTGATTAGAGATCCTAAGAGTTAAGTTCAAAGGGAAAAATGAATCATAGAGTAATTTGGAGGTGGGATGCACCACTAAATATATTTTTTAAAAGATCATCTCTATGGTATAGGTGCATCTATTATGCAATGATATAAAAGGTTGAGTTATTTCTACTCTTAATGAAATCTATATCTCTTATGAGTGGAGTGTCACAAATTGCAAAACACTTTTGATAGATTTCACCTATGTGTGTGTTGGAGTGGGGCTGCTCCTATGAGAATTAGACTAATTCTCTATCACACTTATGAAATTGGAATAAGCACAAGGCCGTAATGTGTTGGCTTATGAGTTCAAAATTTACACCTAGACTATTGTGTGCAATATACATTTCTTGAATCCTTTAAGCAGTCATAGTTCAAGGTCATATTACCACTAATGACTTTGGACCAAGATTTGTAAAAATGCTAAGTGAAAGTTCAAGGCAATGCTACTTTCATTAAGCATGGTAGTCTATCTTTGCCCAATATTGTGTAGAATATGTTTTATTGTTTTATTGTTTTATTGAAATAAGTGAGGGATTGTTATTCTATTTCAATAAAAATAAAATAAATGGAATTTATTGGGTGATTTATTGAGATAATAAATTTGTGGGAGTTTAAAAGTTTAAAAGTTTTGAATAGTAGGGTTTAAAGCATTTTATGACAATTGAATTGTTATAATTCAATATTTGATTTTGTAACTTATATAACTTAGTTCTTATTTATTTCAATTATTATTTTGATATAAGAGTTACAAAATCATACTACTAATAAACCCTTCATTCTCACACTTTCTATAGAACTCACAAGTACTTACATGTACAACACTCTATATACACACAACTCTCATATAATTTCATCTTTATTTTCTATTATATATTGGGCAAGAAAAAGTGTGGTTAGAGAGAACTCATCTCCTTTCTAGTACAGAGAATTGAGAGCCATACAGTGTGTAGTAGCTGAATTGTTGTATCCTAGAGGCAACGTGTCAAGAGACCTCTGCATCAATTGAAAAATATCTGTAGTGGCATGAATTGTCTTAAAGAAAACGATATATTCGTGTCTCATCTCAACTTTCTATACTTTCTTGACTCTGTTTATATATAATCATTTATCTACATCAATTTATTTTTTAAAATTGTAATGTTATTATTGATTGTTGTAATTGTGACTGAATATTGACCAACAATAGCTGCAGACGAGGTCTCTTCCTAATGAAATTAATTTCAAAGAGTATAGGTACTCCTAATTACTTTGGATGCAGTGGATGGCTCAGTTTGAGTTGGTTATTTGTTATGAATAACGCTGTTTTGATGGATAGGATGTTGCTAAAACTTGTTGTTTTAGCTACTGATAGTTTGTGCTTTTGACATGCTGGCTATAATTGAAAAGTTACATAAATGTCGATAACTATGTTATTTGAACACGAGTTGAAAGATTATGTAATATGAAAGCCACACAGATGCCTTAAGGCCATTTTCTGATAAGCTGGCAGGAAAATTATCAACCATTAAGTAGTGAGACAAAGCATTGTCCAGGGTAACTGATTCAACCATTTACCATTTTGTTAGGATATAATCCACTTACCGTTTCGTCTATCCACCTACAATACTACAGAAAATCATCATGCGCAAAGGAGATAGTAACATTATAAAAGGAAAAAAAGAAAAGAAAAAGAGTACTAAATGAAAGACTCAATACCATATAACAAACCATTATTAAAGGAAGTAAATTAAGCTAGTCTATGTCCAGAAAGAAGAAATAAATTTTCTTAAAGCAATTAATCAAAGACAATGTATTAAACCAAAATAGGAAAAAGGCATGCAAATGCCAATCGTTGATTTGCCAATTCATATAGGGAAGGAGACATACTTGGAACTCATCGCAGATGGTGCTAGAAACGACTTTTCCATCCCGGATTGCAAGAGAGTATTGGGCTCGGCCTTGCTGAAGATCTTGACAGTAGGTTTGTTAAGGAGTTCAGAGCTGACCTAATGGGTTTCATGGTGAACAAAGAAAGGCAGATGAGGACGATGGGAGGAAAAGCAGAGTGGTTGAAGTCTTCGGAAAATTGTGGTGGTGGCACATCTGAATGGTAGACATGGGTAGGTTGAATAAGGGGTGGCGGTGGTGTAGTTCATCTACTTAGTAGTTTATCTTTACTAACCTGGCCGCCCAGTGTGACTCTGTCTTTCTGGTCTCTTCATCAAGTAATCATCCCTTCACCACCGTGACAACCAACACTCCTCCAACGGAAACAATTCCTCTGGATTCGTGACCATCTACACTGAGATCAGAGTACTGAAACACATAACTACCTTCATCTTATATTGATTTGCTCAAACAATAGCCATATTGACATAACTACCTTCATCTTATATTGATTTGCTCAAACAATAGCCATATTGCAGAAGGAAATAATGGAAAGCAGATGAACAGAGAAGAATAGAGAATCAAGGGAAGAGGAAAAACGCATCTTTGAGTTTGAGGTAACTGCTCGTATTGCCCTCTTTAAAAAAAATAAATAAATAAAAAAGATAATATTGCTTTGAAACTCATACTCAGTTTTAATAATATGTCAAAAAATCATTTTAATTAACGTAAGAAGGAAAAAAAAATTATAGTAGGACATAAAAATTATGCTTTTTAAAATTTGCTCTCTTATCTCTATTTTTCTTTTCTTTACTTAAAAGTTATGCAAAACTAAATGACTAATTTCTTCTTTCAATTTTATTTTTTATGATTACAAATAAAGGACTGGATTCGATTTAAGTTTCGTTTACAAGTGATGTTTAAAGTTTATTTTACAACCTAGATTTTGAATATCTGACAAATAAATAAAATGTACCATTAGTAGAGAAATATTTTATATATTTATATTTTCTTGGAGAAGAGGATTTAATTTAATAAATATTGTCTAAATCATGATCATGTGAGTTATACAAATCTCATGTTTTTCTTTAAAGATAATTTTTAATTAAACCAATCATTCTTATTTATATTTGCTTTTATTTTTTTAAAATTTTGCTAACAATATTTTTATTGATATGGGTGTTCATATGAAAAGTAATTTTAATTGACATTCAGTTATTTATTAAAATTTAACAAAAATAAAGTTTCTAATTTAAATTCATAATGATCTATTTATAAATTAATTGTATTTTCTATGGAATAAAATAGTGTAATAAAGATAGAAAAGGAGTATTATACCTAAATCCAGCATTGATGGCTCATACATTAAATACATCAACTACAAAACACACCGTTTTATGAAATAAAAAAATAAAAGGAACGATGGCTGAAAAGAAAGCTTTTAAGATCTGGTTTTGTTGGAAGTGAAATCCAAATCAAGATTTGCTAATGCCAAATGAGTCTCGAAGGAAATGGAAGGAGGTGATCAGAACCAACTTTTCTTCCTTGACCGACGAGTTAGAAAAGAATCGATAGCTTATCTCTTGTCAATCTTCTGCAAATGCTCCGAATCAAAGACGGCTTTTGGGACTTAGGATTTTCTTAAGCAAGGTTTGTATATATACTGAAATTGGAAGGTTTATTTTTTTCCCATATCAAACTATAGAAATGCTCGCGGTAAAATTTAACTGATTTGTTCTTGATTGCATTTCAGATGCTTTTTCAACCTCCAACCAAGCTTCACATTCTTTCTGATTTTTCTTTAATTATTACTTCTTCTTTTTTTAAAGAAAAACACAATTTTGAAAACATTGTTGATTAGTTTTTATGAGCGTCTTTTTCTAAACTTGAAGAAGTTAACCTAGGGTTTATCTGGGGTAAAAAACAATCACAGAGAAAAAAGTGAGTCATGAGAATTTAGTAAGCGAACCACGTACCCTAAAGGTACTAGCATCACTCAATACATAATAAACACATATCCTTATCTAATCTCATGTAGTAAAGTTACGATTCACATGTTTGACTATATATACAAGTCAATTCAAGTATCTGAAGTTCACAATTCCAACAAAGCAACTAAAGCATACAAAGCAAGCAAAAGTTCAATGAATAACTTAGTCTCGCACAATAGTATCACCCCCTACTGAGCATTTATGCACTCGCATAACATATTAATCTCCGTACATAATCCACTCTTCAGGGCTGAGCACTCAAATTTTTAAAAATATTTATCAGGATCATAATATCTTAGAATTTAAAATCAGAATATCTTAGGTGCACCTGGATTTAAATTTCGAAAATAAAATCATCTCTTAAAGGAGTCTACTTTGTTGGCCCTTAACAATCACAAACAATATCAAGTAACAAACGCAATTCAAATATTCAAATTCACATCAATTAGTTCACATAATCATCTGGCAACCAAAGTGTATGTAACTCACTCACAAAGTTTAAGAATGAGACTCCTCATTTCGTTTAGACTGCAACGGTGTTGGAGTATTCTCGATATGATCTAAAGCTAAAAATCATAAGTTCATGTATTATTTAAAGTAACCAATTTATAATTAATTCTACAAATTTTTCATCCTATATATAAAAACTTAACATCTTACTTGAAAAGTAGCTCCTTTTCAAATACACTACCGAGTATTTTAAAATAAGGTTAATTACTTCAATTTATTCAAGAATTTTAATTTTATAGTTTAATGTGAACTTATTTAACTACCATATCTTCTAATTTACTATATAATTAATAGACTTATATAAATAAACTTTTATATATACATTGATATTTACATTCTTTCAAATATTTTATCAAACCACTAGCATGCACATTTCATTCTATTTTATGTGTATGAGTTGATATTTATATGCATATCCCTTAATACAATAATCACAATTCTAATAATCTTTTAATATTCACTTATTAACTATTGAATTCACTTACATTAATTACCTAAACTGAACTAACAACTTAAAGTAAATCTTTCTTTCAAGAATACCATTAAATTTCAACTATTATTTCTAATTAACTTAATTGTTGTTATAACCCGATGATCTAACGTACATGTTAGCAGGTTGTATAGAAATTTTTGCAAATATATAAGTAATAGAATTTTATTTTTTTTATCAGTAATAAAATTTATATATATATATGTTTAAGTAGATTAAGGTATATGTGTATATAATGAGTTAAATTTTAAGTGGCTAGTATATTTATATGTATATAAGTGGAATTAGATATTTAAGCCATTAATTTATATATAAAACTTGCACCGCTCACTTATATTATTTTAATTTTTTGTTTTTTCGTTTATTATCTAGCTTAGCCGACTTCATTTATGCTCCATTCTGTCGTAAACTTCTCCTGCTGATGATTCGATGATGGTGGCTGGCTGAGAGTGTCCCTTTTTGCATCCATGTTTACTTCTTTGGTGAATTCCCTTGTTCTTTTTCTTTGGTAGGCGGTGGAGTTGAAGTTAGGAAGTGTTTGAGAGCTAAAATTCAGCTCAATCAAAGACAGTAATAGCTGAGGGATTTAGTTATCCTTGCTGACTTGTTAGTACCCATCCCTGCCTTTTCCTTGCAGCTATGTGTGATTTGTGTTGGGGACACCAAACGGGTGGTGGTTGTACTGGTATTTCAGCGGCTGATTGAAGGAAAAACAAGTTCCTATTCGGTGGAAGGTTCTTCCCTTGCTCTATCCTATTCCTTGTAACTCAGTTGGGTATTTAGTTATAGCCACCTGTTTCATGCCTTTTTATGTGTTGCCATCAGGAGTAGGAAGCCTAGAAGGGGGTTGATTTTGGCAGTAATAAGAGTGAGTACCAGTAACTGAATTGTGCCCTGCTTTTGGTCCTTTATGGCTGAGTGTTGAAGGTTTATTTCCACCTTTGACATGCAATTATGCCTGTTGGTTAGGAGGGCAGCAAAGCTTGATGGGTGATAGTCATTTAACACACCAATTTAGGTCTCTTAATGCTCACAATAATGTGCAATTAGACTTAAGAAGTAGGTGTTAGGAGAAAAAAAACAAAGACTTTACGAGCAAATGATAGAGAAAACGTTTATACTATTATTAAAAGAGAAAGTCTTGAATTTTTAAAAATATTAATATTGGCAGTAGAATAAGTTATAAATGTATATATGTGGATATATATATATAAATATATATATGTGGATATATATATATATATATATATATATATATATATATGTGGATATATATATATATATATATATAAAAGCAAAATAAATGAAGTTGTTTAGGTAATCAAACAAGATTTAGGTATAATTATATAAACTAAGAAGTTGTAGGATTAACCTTAAAATGATTGTTGTGAATAATATATATATATATATATATATATATATATATATATATATATATATAAAGGTAATTTTTAGCTTCAGGTCGTGTTGAGGATATTCCGATCCCATCACAGGACGAGCGAGGCGATGAATCTCATCCTTAAATTAGTGAGTGAATTATATACTTTATGGTTATCAGATTATTGTGTGTAATTATATATATATTGGAATTGCTGCGTTATAATGAAAAACAAGTAATTAATTTATTTATGTGATTTAATTGAATTATATGTGTTTGATATTGAGTGTGGTTGATAAAGGTAACAAAATAAATTTTTCTCCCAAATGATTTTTATTTCTGAAATTAAAATCTAGGTGCACCTAGAATATTTGAATGTGACAGTTGATACGAGTTATTTTGATTTTGACAATTATTTTAAAAACAAAAGAGTGCTTAGTCTCGGTGGGATAGATATGTGTATAGAGAATTAATTTGTTGTGTGGGCACGTAAATGCCCGATGAGGAGAGATAATATTGTGTAGGGCTGAGTTACTCATTGGCCCTTTGACTATTTAATTGGTTGTTTGTATGATTTGTTTGATATGCTGAAATTGTGAATTAAGTAAATTGTGATCGTATAATAATGATAATCACGGACGTGCATGAGTAAATTTAAATGTGAGTTTAAACTATAATATATGTGTTGTGTGATGCTAGTACTCTTAGGGTACATGATTTGCTCACTGAGTCCTTATGACTCACTCTTTTCTTTGTGGTTGTTTTTTTTTTTTTTTTTAGTTTCTAGGAAACCATTGTTAGTCACTATAGAATTTGTTACCTGCTGACTCTACTACGGCAAGGTATATCTCGGATATTGCATACTTAGAGTGTAAGGGATGACACTTGCAGTCATTTTAGATGTTATGCATTATTGTTAGATATATATTAAATTCACCATGGTGATTATATGTTTTGTTAGGACCGGAGCTCTTCTCTATATTTTGATATTATAAGTTTTGTTGATTTTGTAAACAAATTGTTTGTATATATTATGGGCATGTTCTACCGTATGGGGAATCCCTGCCAATATTTTCAGTAATTGTTTTATGTTTAATTATCAATTCTAGATTTTATTCTAATTCAATAATATTTTAATAGTTTTAACTATAATGTGTTTATAAGTTTGTGATACACATTACTTGAGTATTCAGGGTCACAGAGATATGGACACCCATTCCTCTAGCCAGTCATACCTCCATTTGAGAGTGTGACAATTGTCTCCTATAGTCCATGTGTTTCCTCAACTCTTACTTTCCTCATTTCTATTAAACTCCACTAGTTCCTAATTTACTTCACTAATCATAAAAATGTAACAGTCTCTTAGTTATCTATAGCTACATACTCGGCTAGCACCAAATTTATAATTAAATTTTCTTGACAAGCTTTCTTACCACTTGACACTTTTGAGTTAATTAGTAGCTAATAGCACTTCTAGCTGCACTAAGGAAAAGGCTCATGTTTGACAATGAAAAAAAAAAAAAAAATTGGTATTGAAGAACTCCAATAGCTACCAGTCTCGCCATAAGATTATTGCCTTTTCATGGTAGCTATGGAAGCTCCTATGGTCGAGCAACAAGGCCTGAACACAAGAATATCCACTTGCTAAGAACCCAGAAGAATAGGGCAGGATTGTCAGCCCTTAATACCACACATCCAGCCACTATCTTTCCTTCAACGCCACAATAACAACCCCCAACCAACCTACATATCAAACTAAGTTAAAACCCAATTTTCTAGAAACACTCCAAACTGTGCTACTACACCACACATTGCAGCCAAGACAACGCCAAATAGAATAATTTGCAAGAACTTGATCACCTAGCAAGTGGAAGAAACAAACAAGGCAAGTACCACAAGAGTGAAGAAGAAAGAAATTTGGCTTCCATGTACAACTTGACCGACAACAAGGAATTAGGATTTGAACTCTAAATTGACCGACACATGAAATGGAGGCCACAAGTCTAAGGAGCTAAGTCGGTGATAGTAAGGAAAGAAAGAGAAGAAAGCAAACCAAATAATAAAATATTACCAATCATTAATCACTTTTTAAAACATGTGGTGTAAAACAATTCCATTAAATATATACCTATAATTATTGATCTCTAACTTATATATACACTAATTTCATTTATAATACAATTCTCATGGGATAAAAAAAAAAAAAAAAAATCTAAGTCCAAATCAACCAACAAGGTGGTGGATTTTAATTTATCAATATACATATTCACATACCCTTTTATTTAAATTTATTTTATAAAAAAAAATTATTATTTATTTATTCACAATAATTTACGTATGACATCCTAAAATGTACGTTAGATTATCAGGTTACAACACTTGCTTAGTTTTGGATAATGTTTTATTGTCTTTTAAATTTAGTCTTATTACATATTTAGTTTTGTTAAATTTTGAATATGTGTTGAAAGTTTGTTGAATTGATGTATTTTTCTTTTGTTAATGGAACGTGTTAATAATACTTTGGTTTCTGAATTTTTTGATGTTAAATATTCAAAATAGGTTGTAAAAATATGAAAAAAAAAAAGTACTAAAATGTGCAAATGTTTTAAAAGCTGCTAAATTTAGCAACATATTAGTGATAGATTTGTGACAGAATTCAAATATTACATTTTCAAATTAGTGATGGGTTTGTGACTGACTTGCAACGGAATAAATTTTGCGATGGAATTGAAATTTCTCAAATTCAAAATTTATGACGGATTTATGAAAAAATTGAATGATCTTAATTATGGATAGATTTGCGATGGAAATCAAAAGATTGAAATTTTAACTTTACGATGAATTTGTGATGGAATTGAAATTTCTTAATTTCAAAATTTACACGGATTTGTGATGGAATTGAATGATCTTAATTAGCAACAGATTTGCGACATCTTTGAGACCAAAATCAAAAGATTGAAATTTTAATTTTTGTCTCTATAAGTTTTGCGAAAGATGAGCAACATAATTAATTTTGCCACAAATTTGAGATGAGAAACTTGCAACGAGCATAATATGTTCCAAATCCATCACCAATCCATCGTAAACTAATTTTGCAAAGGAATTGCGATGGATTAGTGACGAATTATGATTGTCACAAAACATGTTTTTTCTAGTAGTGCAAAAGATTATGATATTTAATATTTGGTAATATTTCTCATTAATATAAGAGATATTTTATAACTAGGAAATCCTAACATATATTATTGTAGATGGATGTCATCAATGTTTATTTTTTAAGTAGACAACCATCTTAATATTTTTATCAAAACTAAAAAAAATAGGGATATATAGGTAATTTAATAAAGAAGTTACAAATCCCAAAATTTGAGTCCCAATGTAATTTGTTATTCTCTCTTCAAAATAGAGATCACTTGGATCCAGATTCTCTCGCATGTTCTAATAGGAGCTGGTGAGGTACCCGTGCCTATTTGCACAGGTATTGCAGAATTTTTATTGGGTTTGAATGTATATTATATTTGCATGATCAGAAAGTAATAAATGGTAATGTCATTAAGCAGTATTTTTTTTTGGCCGAGTAACTGGGTAGTACATGATCAGTGAGAAAATATTTGAAATCATTCTAACATATGCCATGAAAGATCATAAAAATAACGTATCAAAAGATTTAAAAAAACAAAAAGAAGTCAGAATAAAAAAGAATGGAAGATAAGCTAATTAAATTGCAAATATATACAAATATATAGAGATGATCTTGCACAAAAGAATCAGGAATTGATTCTCAAAATCAAATCTGAACTACTGCATGTACAATATTTTTTTTTATATAATAATATATATAAGACAGAGAAGCTTTCAGGCATTGATTCTCAAAAACAAATCTGAACTACTGCAAGTACAATATTTTTTTTAATATAATAATATATATAAGACAGAGAAGCTTTTGAGCTAAAATAATCCATTTTTTTTAATTTTTTTTTTTATCTTTCTATGTAGTTTATAATATTGCATTGAATGATTCTACTGAAGCATTACTTGAATCCATTGACTTCTAACGAACTTTTAACTTTCAGGCAGAATCCGAAAAGCATATCCACTACTTCTTAAAGCCACTTGAACTTCTCATACAACCAAAGACAACTGGTTTTTAACTCATCGTTCCATCCAATTATGTTAGATGTGGAGATCCATAACCAAAAAGATGCTCTGGTGATTATGCCCCTGGAGATCGAGCACATGAAGACCATCTTGTTGAAAAAGATGACCGATTCCTATAATTTCCAAAGTTGAAAAGTGAATTTTCTTTTTGTTTGTCTAACAGAAGAGAATAATGAGACAATATAAAGTCAATATCCAGCTTACAAACAAATGCTAGGTATTTTACATCCTCTGACAAATGAGAATATGCTCATCTAGATTCTTATGCATATTTTGCTTTTCATTTTCACAGTCTGATGCAACTTCACGTTCTTGCTGAAAATCTAGTTTTCACATTTCACATTAAACCAAGAAAAATTACAAAATAACAGAATTCTTTCTTTCTAAATACTTAAAATCATGTAGAAGAAACTGCAAGACATATTACTTTCCAAAGATGTATTATATAAACGGCCAAGTTCAATAGAAGAAAACTGATTGCTCAACAATTTAAATATACATAGAATTATTATAAAAACAATCAAACTAACTTAAGAAAATACGTGTAATGATTTTTAGAATTGCATTTGGTCTAATATTCAGAATTTATAACCATTTTTCTTTTGAAATTACTCAAAATTTCATCATGACCATAATTTGCTTCTTGAGTTCAGACTAATCAAAAATTCTATAATAATGGTACCCAGATGCAGTTTATCATCAAAGTTTTCAAGTAAAGATTAACAAATATAATCAACAGAATGTGATCACGCAAAGTGATCAAGCAATTAAGAGACAAACAATAAAACACAAAATAAAATTCTTATCATAATTCAAAACTTACTCGGGGATCATTTGTATATGCTGATGAACATGAAGCAAGCATCTTCCAACTTGTGCTACATATGGTTTAGTACCATAAGCCACCTATAGCTCTGTCCCACAACGCTTTTGAGTTTACAAAAAAGAAAAATAATTCTTGTAGCATGACTTAGCATTGTTAAGAATTGGGAGCAATGCCATTTTGGACCATCAATAAATGATACATAAGCAGCATTGACAAAAAACTACAGCAGTTCTGAAAGATCTATTTCACTTAATCATTGAAGAAAATGCAAGAAGTTGTACTTGCAGCACAATTAGAAAGTTGCAGTGCAATATGCGTCTCAGTCAAGTTATTATCCAACAGGGAATTAGAGACTTATTGCCATTTGTTAATAAATTTCTAGCGCTCATACCTTCTATTTTTCACTACGCTTCTAATGTTTATATTTCAAGTTAAAGAATTTGAAAAAATATTTATGATTCAATATCAATCGAGTAGAATATATTAGAGCTACAAAGACAAAATGTACCCTGTAAGGCTAATGATAATAATTAGAAAACATAACAAATCGATAGATGCACAATATGTATACACTCTTGACGTACCAGATCAACTTCCCAGTAGGCTTAACATTGTCCTTAAGAATTTATATTCGAGACAACTTAATCTAAGTGATGTGTTACAATTTCCAATAAAGCATATGAGAAGACTTTGATCAAGTATGAACAAACAAATAAGATGGTAAATGTTATCTTAACATTGTAGACTAAATAAAATAGTTCTGACATCTTATATAATTAATACATAAGTATGAGCTTTTTTCAATGTAAAAATTTTAAGCTATACAGTTTATACAATAAAGATTGTAAATGCACCAGAAATCAATAAATAAACAAATTACCAAATAACAAAAAAAAAAAAAAAAAACTCATTTCATTTATAAGTAATGAGAAGAATACGTTGTATCTCATCACTTCTGAAACACAAAAGATTATACTTTTATATCTTATTTTCAAGATAAGTAGGAAAACTGAAAATGAAAACAACCATATTGGATTTCAGAAATGGAACCAAAAAAGGATCTTTTTCTCACTTTGTCAATAAACAATAAACTGCTTTACTACACTCTTCTTTATATAACAATGTCAAGTTTCAATAATAACAAATTAATATTAAGTAAGAAAAAAAACTGACAATGAAGTATATATTTGATTATAAAAGAGGAAAGAAAGAGAGCCTGAAATCTGGGGAATTAGATTGAGATAGCAGAGAGTTTGATTAATTCATTTAGACTTTTTTCCTGGGAGTTCTCACAGTAGAAAGGCCCAAGGTTGAAGCAGATTCATCCCCGATCCCCATTTCCTTACTACTCTTAAATGTTGATTATTTCACCTGAAGCATGTAAATTTGATTTTCTACTGTCTACAGATTTGGTATGCATTTGAAGTATACTGACAACTGCAAATCAATTAATCAAAAAAAAAAAATTAAATTGTATGAATTTAAATAAATGTAGAATAAGACAAAAATCAAACAGTCCACACAAACAGACTTACAACTTTTAAGCAATTATGAACGGAAAAAATGGTAATATGAAATCAAATTTCTAAGCAAAAACAACCACCACGTCGGTAATTCTTCCATTGCATCTATAAAAAACAAAGAGAAGCAGAAGTAGAGTTCAATATGAATAATCATAGGCAAAAGAAAATTTATGTATGATAGTTCTATAAAAAAATACAAACAAATAAATAAAAAGAAAGAAACATATGGACCATGACCAAGTTTCCTGCATAAGATATCGGCCAGAGCATTAAGCTTTAATATATATTGTAATTAACACAAAATAGTTTCCACACCACTTTACCGTCCACCCTAACGCCTAACCCTTTTAGTAATTAAACACTTCATTGTTAAATAGGGACAATCAGATTCTCAAACTGTTTGGACAATCAGTTCCTTGTTTGGCAGTACTGGCAAGAAGAATTTGTAGCGAGAAAGAAGTAGAAAGAAAATATAATTGCCAATTCATGTCTTTTGACATTAAGTAATTAACTGTTTAATGGACCACGCCAAGTTTAGGTTTACATTTCTATATAAATATTATTTATGTCATACTGTTTTCCTAATCAGAAAAATATAAAATTTCAAGTATCTTTGTCAATTAGTTTTTCAACTGTAATCTTATGCCTATTATATGTATCTTTAGCACATATCACTATAATATACGCTACTTGTCTTTTAAAACTTATCAATTAGGTGACTTCGATAATAACTTTGTTTTGGTATTATTTGTCTTTAAGTTTCGACTAAGAGTAACAACTCAACTACCCTTCCTTTCTCTCACATCCTATTTCCCTTTATCTTACAGACATAAGCAATAGCATCAGCATTTTCAATCCAGGTCATATGGTTGATGCCATATTTCAGTTCACAATTATATTCTTTTTGCATTCAGCCTTGGGAATTAAACCATCTGCTCAATTTAATTCCTTTCTTATAGGCTATACTACAATTCAAAGCGAAAAAGTATTTATTTCTCATTAAAAGACATTGTTGTCAACCTCTCATGCTACTATACTTCAGTTCACAACACAAACCAAGATTGCTAGCCTAAAAATCAAATACATTATAGAAGGTAGAATGAAAACCTGTCTGAGAAATCCTTGTCCAGCGCTGCTCCTTCCATACTCATTGAGCAGAGCCTTTGCTGCAAAGAGTGTACCTCTTCCAGTAGCTGCATCTCTGCCAAGAAATTCACCAACATCTTAAATTTTTTTTATTTTTTATTTAAAAAGAAAAGATGAAAAAAGACGTTCACTAAGAGAATCAAATTTCATTGGAAATGATCTATTAGAATGTCCATAGAGACTATAGAGGTAGTATATATCAACAATCAATGAAACATAGACTAGCATTACATTTATAGCAGTTAGTAGGGTGTTTACATCAATCATCCCTACAATCTTTTTGTTTTTGTTAATTTTTGATACCTTAATTTGTTGAAATATGATTCAAAGTTTGAAAACCGAGTATTTCACTGGTTTGTTAGTTTGTTAGTTTGTTTCCTTTATTTAAGCAAGTTTTTTACTGATGCAAATGAGTCGCTAAGTAGTGGAATTTGTTGCCCAGATTTTTTCTTTGTTTGTTTTATGTAAGCCTATATATAGGCACTTCTAGCTTATTGTTATGATAAAGGATCAATAGAAATAAAAGCTCTGTTTTTTTTTGTCTCTTTTTCATTCCTTTTTTTTTAACATTTCTGCTATCAGAGCTAGGTTGATTCGTAGTGAAATGTGAGGTTTAGGTCCATTGGGTTTTGAGTGAAACATTTTTTTTGGGCACTAAAGGGAAACACGTGAGGAGTGTGAAAGGAATAGCAGAGATGACAGCAAATGTTTTTCCATCATCTTCACAGCCACTCATACCGATTTTCACAGGTGAAAAGTATGAGTTTTGGAGTATTAAGATGAAGACTCTTTTCAAGTCTCAAGACCTTTGGGATCTGGTCGAATATGGTTTCGTGGACCTAGAAGATCCAGACGAAGAGGCAGAAGAAAGATTGAAAGAAGCCAAAAGGAAGGATGCCAAAGCTTTTTTTCTCATTCAACAAGCTGTCCATGAAACAATTTTCTCAAGAATTGCAACAGCAACAACATCGTTGGAGGCCTAGCAAATTTTGATGAAGGAGTTTCAAGGTTCCTCGAAGGTAATTACGGTAAAATTGTAGACTTATCATCGTGACTTTGAAACTTTGTCTATGAAAAGCAATGAATCTGTTCAAACTTATTTGTCTAGAGTTTCTTCTCTTGTTAATCAAATGAAGTCATATGGTGAAGATATTTCTGAAGAAACTGTTGTTGCAAAAGTTTTAAGGAGTTTACTCCAAAGTTTGAACATATTGTTGATGCTATTGAGGAAGCCCATGATTTATCAAATTATTCATTTGATGAACTAATGAGTTTTTTGCAAGCTCATGAAGATAAGTTGCTCAGGTCACATGAAAAGAATGAAGAAAAAGCTTTTTAGGTGAAGGGGGAGATGCTAAAAAATGCTGCTGAACGTGGTAGTGTGAGAGGTGGTTTCCGTGGAAGAGGCCGAGGAAGAGGTGGAAGCAGAAGCGGATCTAATGAAGAGAGACAAAATAAGATTTTTAAATGTTATTATTGTAACAAGCCAGGTCATAGAGAGGCTTATTGTTGGAAAAAACAGAAGGATGAGAACAACCAAGCAAGTTTTGCAGAGGAACCAGATGAAGAAAGTAAGCTATTCATGGCCCTTTTTTGTGAGAAAGAGCAGTTTAACAATGTTTGGTTTTTGGACAGCAGCTGTTCTAATCATATGTCTGGAACAAGGTCATTGTTTAAGGAGCTTGATGAGTCCGACAAAACATATATAACTTTAGAAGACAGCAAGAAGATTCGAGTTGAAGGTAGAGGTACCATCAGCATTAAAACTAGTCAAGGTAATGCTAAGATTTTACAAGATGTGATGCTTGTTCCTGGCTTATCTCATAATCTTCTTAGCATTGGGCAATTGATGATTAGTGGATACTCAATTATGTTTGATGATGGTTTTTGTACTATTAAAGATAAAAAATCTGGGCAAATCATTGCTAAAGTTCCAATGGCTAAAAATAAAATGTTTCCACTGGAAGTTTCAATGATTGAGAATTATGCTATGGTTGCTAGTGATGATAGTGAAACTCGATTGTGGCATTTACGTTATGGGCACTTAAATATTAATGGGTTAAAGCTGTTGAGTCAAAAAGAAATGGTTTTTGGCTTACCAAAACTTGAGAATCTTGGCTTTTGTGAAGGTTGTGTTTATGGAAAACAAAGTAAAAAGCCTTTTCCCGTAAGGAAAGGCTTGGAGAGCCTCTAAATGTCTTGAGTTAATGCATGCAGATTTATGTGGGCCTATGAACATAGAATCTCTTGGTGGTAGTCGATATTTTCTATTGTTTATAGATGATTACAGCCGCATGAGTTGGGTTTATTTCTTGGAAAACAAGTCTGAAGCTTTTGACAGATTCAAGAAATTCAAAGCACTTGTGGAAAGAAATAGTGGACTTTTGATAAAGACATTGCGAACAGATAGAGGAGGTGAATTAGTTTCAACTGATTTTAATATTTTTTGTGAGGAAAATGGGATTTGCAGGAAGCTTATAGCACCATACACACCAAAACAGAATGGTGTAGCTGAAAGAAAGAATCGAACTGTGGTTGAGATGGCTAGAAGCATGATGAAAGCAAAAGATCTTCCTATTTATTTTTGGGCAGAAGCTGTTGCAACAACGGTGTACCATCTAAATTTGTCTCCTACAAAAGCTGTTCGTAATCAAACACCATTTGAGGCTTGGACAGGTAGAAAACCAACGGTAAGCCACTTAAAAGTTTTTGGATGTATAGCTTATGCTTTGGTCAAAACTCATTCTAGAAAATTTGATGAAAAATCTGAGAAATATATCTTTGTTGGTTATTGTTCTCAATCCAAAGCATATAAGCTCTATAACTCTATTAGTGGCAAGATTACCATCAGCAGGGATGTAGTTTTTAATGAGGATGCAAGATGGATTTGGAATGAAGAAAATAAGGAGCAGCATATTCAAGCGTTAGAAGATAATAGTGCACCACCACTGGATCCAACATCAACAATTTCCAGCTCTGATAATCCTGGAAGTAGCAATTCATCTGCTCCTACACGCAATGAATCATCATCTTCAAGTTCATCAAGTGAAACTCCTCAAAGGAAATTCAAATCCTTGCAAGAAATTTATGAATCTTGTACTTTTGCTTTTCTTATCTCAGATCCTATTTGCTTTGAAGAAGCTGAAAAAGACAAGGAATGGTGCAAAGCTATGGAAGAGGAGCTGTTGGCTATTCAAAAAAATCAGACCTGGGATTTAGTAGATTTGCCAGAAGGAAAGAATGCTATTGGGCTCAAATGGGTGTTCAGAACCAAGTATCATGCATATGGGAGCATCCAAAAATACAAGGCAAGGCTGGTTGTAAAGGGTTATTCTCAACAGCAAGGTATCGACTTCTATTAAACTTTTTCTCTAGTTGCACGCTTTGAAACGGTGAGAACCTTTTTAGCCTTAGCTGTTCAATTAAATTGGTTGGTGTACCAATTTGATGTTAAATCTGCTTTTTTGAACGGTGACTTGGAAGAAGAAGTTTATGTCTCACAGCTTGAAGGTTTTGTAGCTAATGGCAATGAAGATAAAGTTTACAGGTTAAAAAAGGGGCTTTATGGTTTAAGGCAAGCACCACGGGCATGGTACTTCAAAATTGACTCTTTTTTTCAAGAAAGTGGATTTGAAAGAAGTGAAAATGAGCCTACACTTTATTTGAAGAAGAATGGTAAAGATGAATTTCTGGTGATATGTCTCTACGTTAATGATATGATTTATATGGGTTCTAGTAAGTTTATTATTGTTGAGTTTAAGGCTTGCATGATGAAGAAATTTGAAATGACAGATTTAGGTTTATTGCATTATTTTCTTGGTCTTGAAGTGAAACAAGGTTTTGATGGGATCTTTATTTCACAAAGAAAGTATGCAGTGGATCTTTTGAAGAAACTTAATATGCTGAACTACAAAGTAGAAGCTACACCCATGAATGTGAATGAAAAGTTGAGTCAAGATGATAGTGCTGAAGTTGTGAATGCAACATATTTTAGGAGTCTTGTTGGAGGTTTGAACTATTTATCTCATACTAGACCAAACATTACTTTCTCGGTTGGAGTTGTGTCTAGATTTATGCATAACCCAAGCAAGCTTTATCTTGGAGCTGCAAAGAGAATTTTAAGATATGTAGCAGGAACTGCAGAGTTAGGAATTTGGTACTCCAAAGTATCAAATTTTAAATTGACAGGTTTCACTGACAGTGATCATGCAAGTTGTATAGATGATAGAAAAAGCACATCTGGTTTCTTGTTCAATCTTGGGTCAGGAGCAATTTCATGGAGTTCAAAGAAGCAGGAGGTGGTAGCTTTATCAACATTAGAGGCTGAATATATTGCAGTAACAGCATCAGCCAGTCAAGCAATTTGGCTAAGGAGGCTTCTTGCTGATATCAATCAGAAGCAAGCGGGAGCAACAGAGATCTTTTGTGACAGCACGTCAGCTATTGCAATGACGAAGAATCAAGCTTACCATAGTAGAACAAAGCACATTGACGTTCGTTATCACTTCATTCAGAGTCTTGTTACTAATGGAGAAATTGTGCTGAAGTCTTGTAATACAAAAGAACAAGTTGCTGATATACTGACAAAGGCACTTCCGCATGAAAAGCATGAGAACTTCAGAAAACACATGGGAGTTTGTAACTTTGAATCAAGGGGGAGTGTTGAAATATGATTCAAAGTTTGAAAACCGAGTATTTCACTGGTTTGTTAGTTTGTTAGTTTGTTTCCTTTATTTAAGCAAGTTTTTTACTGATGCAAATAAGTAGCTAAGTAGTGGGATTTGTTGCCCAGATTTTTGCTTTGTTTGTTTTATGTAAGCCTATATATAGGCACTTCTTGTTTGTTGTTATGATAAAGGATCAATAGAAATAAAAGCTCTGTTTTTTTTTTTTTTGCCTCTTTTTCATTCCTTTTTTTCCAACATAATTTTCATTTCTTTGTTAAATTCTTTATTCAGATGTAACTGATAGAGCTCAATCAAACAATAAAAAAGATTCACCTT
This sequence comes from Quillaja saponaria, assembly GCA_029379385.1. NCBI lineage: Eukaryota > Viridiplantae > Streptophyta > Magnoliopsida > Fabales > Quillajaceae > Quillaja > Quillaja saponaria. The sequence continues at coordinate 9,445,761 of CM055611.1, read as the reverse complement.
ACAAATTAAAAAAAAATTGCTTCCAAAAGAAATTTTTCTCATAATGTAACATTTCCTAGTTCCTAGAAATTGTAGTAGATGATAGTTGCAACCAAAAAAAGGCATTCAGCATGAACAACTTAAGCAAAAGTATGTATATGTGTTATTTAACATTATGCTGAGCATCTGCGTTTTGATTAAAAATGAAGTGAAACAAATTGGTAGAGATAAAAAAATGTTAATTATCCAAAGCATGATATCATAAATGTTGAGAAAAAATTATTACTAATATAATTGCAACATTTCATAATAATTAAACCCCAAGTGGAGTTGCCCTTTAGCCCGCCTGCTACCAGCACCAATGCTTCACCAACGGTGCTTCCCTAACAACACTATATGCTAAAAGTTATTATCATTTCAAACTAAAAGTAAAAGAAATACACACATCTCTATCACAATTTCCTTAACTATTAGAAACAATTGGAATAATTAATGCAGATAAAAGGGTACCCTTAAGTGAGAAAGGAGTTGGAAAAACTGTCTAATTTTTGGACCCAAGAACATCTTCAAATATGAGAGGTAAGTAGACAGTAAATAGCTGATTTAAAATCTGCATCCTTGCATCCCTTCTAAAGTAATATTGAGGTAGAATTTAAAAACACAACTAATGTATTACAGTAGAAAATAGGATGTTGAAGGAATACCAGCAACGTATAGCATCTTCTAGTTTATTCATAAACTCTTGCAATAGAATGGCAGTCTCTTTGATATGTTGTTACAGACTTTTATTCTTCTTTTAATATTAGCATTATGTCCAATAACCAAAAAAAAAAAAAGTAATAATAATATTAATCCAAGTATTATGTAAGTTTATCTATCATCTAACATGTTTTCAACTGTCCCTTTGTAGTATTTATGCTCGGGAATCTTAAAATAGACTATGGCAAATAAGCAAAGGTAGGAGAATCGCATCATTTAACTACAAAGAGTTATGTCAGTTGAATGAGAAAGATCGGAACAGAAAGACTTACAGGCAATGTAAATTGAACCATCCAGGCACCAAACATCCTACACCCTTCACCCTCTGTTGCCATCATCACTTATATCTTCTCCTTAACTACTAAAGTTTGAGTAACACCAAGATCTTCTACAATAATGAAGTCAATTCATTATTGTTAACCATTAATAATGAGTTATAATTAAATAGCTAATCAAACGAATCAGTATATAAAATAAAAATATAAATTAACATATAACTGTTTCAACTTCATTAGTATCACAATCCCCATGACCATTTATTTTTAGGTTACTCAGCTCCTAATAAGCTCATAAAGAGCAATACTGTCATCGATTTTTGTACTACAGAATAAAAAAAGAAATAACAATAAGCTCATAAAGGGCATGGTTCTCAAAATGCATGAATGGTTTTTATCCAGCTCCTATTAAGCTCATGCATGTTATTTGGCTTCAAGTTAGCAATTATATATTGCTAGAAGTTCTCCTAAGAACATGCTAAACATTTTGAACAATAATTCTAGGTACTGATACATTCACTCCTGTCAACCAGTGGATTAAAATAATAAATAAAGGGTTGTTTGGTACATCGTATAAGATTGTATAGTATAAGTTATACAATATATTAGATAGTATTAATCTTATACGATATATAAGACATCTATACAATATTGTGTTTGGTCGTGATAGGATAAAAATATGCTATCAGCTGTTTTGAGAAAAACAATGATAGGATACTTTTTTAACTTTTTGACAAAATTAACCTTGTATTCTATTTATTATTTGACACTTCAAATTAAATAGGAAATGATAGATTAAACAAAGAAAATATAAATTCATATCCATATTTATAGGTTATCATTATTAAATCTATTTTATATAAAAGCAAAGTTACATAGTCAAGATTCAAATGCTAAATGAAAAACATAGAATGCATCACAAAAAAATAGTACATCCAACATATACATAGTAAAAAATAAGTTCAAATGCATGATGCAAACCACATCATCAATGTGTTCCAATACAAAAAACATAATAACAAAAGCAAATAAAGATGTCTTAATAAACTAAACCTAGCTATAAATTCAATTGTCAAGCAGTTTTTTGACGAATGTCAAACTACAAGGTAAAGCCCAAAAAAAGCTTCACATAATTCTTATTGTTTGAAAGTTTCTTTGTTATGTCAACAATTTCATCTTCAATCAAAGGCATATTGGATAACTCCTCCAAAATTGGTTGTTCATCAATAGTGGTGGTCATAATTTCTTTTATTGTCTTGGTAAACTCATCAGTCTTTTCACAAATTGGATCGAAACTTCTTTTACTTGCTTTTCTCTTCTTAGAAGACTGCATTCCATCACTCCCAATATCAAATTGAATACTAGAACTTTATGTTAAACCCTCCAAATCATCCAAACTCGTCCCCATTTCTTTATCCAAGGTCTCAATAGTATCAACAGGTGCCTCTGCACCTAAGCCAGTAGCACGATCATTTCCAAATACATATCCCAATCTATGAAAAATAAGGATTGAAGTGTTCTGATAGCCCTTAGCAGTTGGAAATCTCTACATAAAAAATTACATCAATCAATGTCAATATTAACATGTTTTTTTTTTTTTTTTTTGCTAAGATGTCAATATTAACACTTAAAATAACAAACAGACTAAGATATATATCTATATATATATATTTAAAAAATTAACCAACCTAACATATGCCTCCCAAACATCATCACTATCTACCTCAACACATCTCTTCTTATTATTCCAACCAAATCCACTTGTGTTCAACATGTCAGATATAGTGGTGTACATTGTCTTAAGTTGCCTTATTGCTGGCTTAATGTAAGGCTTAACTTTAACGTTTGAGTTAGGAAACTTCTCCCTTAAAATTGGCTCAATGGCCAAAAAGGTTTAACATTTAAAAGTTCCTTGCTGACACCTTTTACCTTTTGCAACTTAATCTTCAAGGCTTTCAATTAAGGCAAGCACTTCAGCATTAGACCAACTTCTACGCTCTCTTTTGGCTTTTCTGATTTGCTATAAGCTAGATCCCGATCTATAATCCATGTCTAAAATAATCAAGAAGTATATTGAGACAAAGGAACATAATATTTAGATCAACAATTAGATGGGAATAATATTTAACACAAATAAGACATGCATTACAAATATAAATAATTGTAAGCAGTTATCACAATTGTAAGATTACTCAAATATATTCATTGCACAATAATCTCAAAGCTGAAAGATTGTTCAAAACTTTCATGGCAAACTATTCTTAAACTACAAAAGTTATTATAATAATTTATTATAGTTTCAATTGAAACTACCCCCGCTTACGAGCAACATATTCATTATACATTTGAGTTGCCAAAGTGTCTATCCAATTAGTCCATGCCTTAGTTGGTTCAATTGTTTGAATATAGTCCTCATTGTCAAAATCAGGTTCATCGTTTGATTCAGAGTCTAATGATGATGAAGACATATATTCATGCTCAATTGGATCAGAGGGCATTTCTTTCCTAATTAGGTTGTGAAGTAAACAACATGCTGTAATTATACACATTTGAGTCTTGATTGGATAAAATGAATGTTATCTAATTATACCCCAAACAAAGTTTTAATAACCCAAAACATCTTTTAATGACATTTCTTGCACGAGCATATCTCAAATTGTAAAGCTCCCGAGAATTTTCTGGAGGAGGCCTTGTGTTATATTCAGTTAAGCGATATCGTGTCCCTCTATATGGTGCAAGAAACCCTGGACCATTAGTATATCCTCCATCCACCAGATAATAGAAATGTATACAATTAAATATTGAAGTTTATCTTTAACTTAAGTTATATCTATAATTTAGAAAATAGCTTAACTGTAAAGCAAACATCTATCTCACCAGTTGGAACAAATAAGCCATTTTTTCTACCAATAACATCTCGTAACACCCTAGAGTCTAATGCTAATCCCTCCTATCCAAGTAGAACATATATAAACTTCATATCTCCAGAACAAACTCCTAGAATATTTGTAGCTATATCTAGTTTTCATGTTCGGTATCTTGGTTTATCAATCTCGGGTACATGCACCTTCACATAGGTGCCATCTAGTGCATTGTTGCAATTCTAGTATGTAGATGAAAGAAAAATAAAATAATGAAATAAAAATCCTATAAGGGGAATAATAAACTTGAACTATTGAACTTAAACATAAAAATCATACCTTGAACCACTTCCATCTCTCATCCGTACAATTGTTAAGAATTGGTTCAGGGCTCTCAATAATGTCCCTTGCAAACACAATACAGCATTCAACACTAGGTTGAAGTACCTACTGATTATTTCCCCAGATCTAAGAAACTTAAACTTGACAACACGATTCTTACTATGAAGTGATAACACATGTAGAAACATAACAACTTTCTCCTCAATGGACACTAGCCCGTTATCTTTTAATCTACCATCATTACGAATAAGTCCATAGAGTACATTAAATGTATGAAAGTTCATTCGTAATTGTTTAATACAAGATATATCATCCATATGAAGCATTCTATCTAAGACATCTAATCTTGACTTATCCTTAGACCTGATCCAACATTTTTTGGTATCTTTCTCCTCATAGTACAAAAAAGTAAGATGAATAACCCAAAGAAATGTCGTGCAAGCAGCAACAAACTCCTTTTGTAATTCTTGATTCTACCTATATGCAAATTTTATTTCAATTATTACTATCAAAATACAATAAAACTGATATACATATCAAAAAAAGGTACATAAAACTTGTTTTTCACAAATACTACATGCATACATCTCAAAAATTGAAACTTTGAATTACGAAATAAATTTGGAAAATATCTATTTTATTCTCTCTTTTTTTTTTTTTTTTTTTTTGTTATTCTATTGAATTTATTTTTCTATTTTAGAACATTAAAAATATTTTGTATCATAAAAAGGATGTGCTAAGAACCATTAATATCATAGGAATATAACAAACCACAAACTCTAGTGAAATAAAATGAAAGAGTAAAGGTGCACACCAACACTGAAAATACAATCTTCAGAAGTAGTTCAAAAAAAAAAAAAAAAAAAAAAAAAACAGACAATATGGCATATAATGAACTTTTTGCCTAATTCATATAACCCCATTACTACAAGGAACCCCTATGCATGTATAACAACTACATACTCCTTTTGAGAACCCTTGTTTTAAGTTTATGTTAAAACATGTATAGATCATCATCCATCTATAATTGCCAAGTCAAACATACAATTTATGGGGAAAAGATAAATTAGAATCAAATAAATTGAAAATTACATAAATGGAACAAGTCCCTCTTGGGCTTGTAACAAAAAATTTACAAAAGATCTATTTAAAGTTTGTTTCTAGTTCCTTATGGTGTGGCTTACTGTTATGTTTCCTATTTAATTATTCCTATTAGCTTTTAAAAAGAATTATAAATATGCCCACTAATCAAAATTAGTCATACAGATTGATTTTATATTATATATTAAAGCTCACTAATATGTCTATAAACTTCATATTCATTGAATTACTTTTCGTAGTGAAACTTAGTTCAATATTTTAGTTATTTTTTTAATGGGATTTTTTTGTCAGTATCTTAGTTTTTCTTTCAATGATTGTCCAAATTTTTATTTCAAGCACTATTCCCTGATTTTATTAGACCAGTATCTTCATCTTTACATCTAATTCTCTAATTTTCTTGATTGATATCATAGCCTCTCAGCTTTTTCATTACTACGAATAAGCAGATTTAGTGGTTGCAGGCTTAATTCATTGAAGTCAACAATTTTTTTTCAAACCCAAAATCAACTAGAGCCAATTAACTAATAACATAAGACAAAGAAAAAAAAAATTGAAAATATTTCAAATACCAGCCAACAAATTTTTATTAAAAACACAAATATGATTGTATGTTGAAATAAACAAATAGGATAAACTCAACGAATTGAATCAAAGCTCCAAAAAAATAAAATAAAAAATTTTAAAAATACAAAGAAGAAGAAGACATATAAAGAGAACATACTAAGAGAGTATATGTCACACCCTTCATGGAGGCATGGCCAGAGAATTGGATAACTAACCTTTCGTAACCCTAACTTTACTATTACTAAACACACATGACTCTCGAAATAATTATATTTAAAATCAAGAAATATCTTTACTTACTTAAATTTAAAACATAAACTTGTTACTGAATATATAATATTTATTGAAAAATTCAGCAAAGGTTCCACACAATGTGGAACATGCCCGAAAATACATGATACATATTCATGTTTATATACAAGTAAAGCATAATAACTACAAAGTTACACATAGATAATATAATCAAGGAATTCCACTTCATATCCCATTATAGTAACAATTAACTAGACTATAATACCACATAAGACCAAACACTCACAATTCTAGTGTGACTGCAAACTCTCATCCTTTTTACTTCAAGATTGAGATTCCAAAGAATTACCTTACTTTTACATACCCGGGAAATCCCATTATTGGTAACGGCTATCATTGAGATCTTGTTACTAAAAAATAAAATTAACACTGAATAAGGGTGAGTCCTATGGACTTAGTGAGTGAAAAATAGTACATAAATGGTATTAGCATCACTCAACACAAGTAATATAACCTATATAATACATCATACAACAATCTTCATATTTAATTCAAAATACACGTACACATTTGTAATTGTCATAACATCACAATTTACATGAATCATAAAATTACAAAGTAATCAGAACCATCACAGTATACAAAGCACACAAAGGGCCAACGAGTAACTCAGTCCTACACAACAGTATCACCCCCTATCAGGCATTTACGCGCCTGCACAATAGATTAATCTCAATACATGATCCATCCCATTGGGGCTGAGCACTCAAACTTTTATAAAAACACTTATCAGAATCAGAATATCTCAAAATTTTAAATCAAAATATCCTAGGTGCACCTGGATTTTTAATTTTGGAGATAAATATCATTTTTCATGAAAACCTTGCTTTGTTGGCCTTTATCAACCACAACCAATATCAAACAAACATAATTCAAATAAATCACTGAAATACTATACTTGCTTATTTTCTATATATCACATATATTCAAATACACATACAATTACACATAATAATCTAGCCCCTAAATGCATTAATTAACCACTCACCTATAACCGATTTCATTCGTCACTTACACTCGCGTTCATGCATCTCATCAGTCCACATTAGAATCCGGAACTGAAATTCATATTCCCAAAATACTTAGTTCATAAACATTATTATTATAATCTTTTAATTACTAAGCTTATATCTCAACTTTTATAGGTTTTTTTATGAAAGTTTTCTATTAAGCTATTACATGTCAAGTAGTATGAATTATACTTTATGTGATAAAGTTAATAATGAAGAGACATTTTAAATATCTTGACAATGTATAGGGTAGAAAGAAACTAGAAAAGATAAAAAGTATTAGTGAGTTAGAGAGGTTGAAACTGTCTAAACTTGAGATTTGGACCAATGTTTACTATAATGGTCATATCTTCCTCTAGAAATTTCAAATCCAGTTTCATAAAATTTATTAAATACTAGACACATTTATATTTATAATTTATTATATATTAATACAGTTTACTCCTTGAAGTTTCATCAAATTATGCAAAATGCAAGATTTTGACATCTATGACCTTACCTTAATTAATTGAACATAACTTTCTCTAGGGAAACAGAATCCAATTTCATTTATCAAGTTTATTAATATACAAGTATATATCTTTATTATTTAGAAAATTTTCCTAAAATTAGTCTTGAACCCACTCAATTCCTTACATGAACCAAAAAACAAGGCACTCGTAACGTTCTGGTTTCCTAACACTGGTTCTAATGCTTGTAGAATTCTTATACTTAAGAAATAAATTATGAAACTTTCCAGTATAATATTTCAAGATGTCAAGAATATTTCATTTTCAGAACTCTTCTCCTAATTCATCTTGTAAGACTCTCTAAAGTCAATTACACTAAAATAGATTCAATCAATACCCAAAAATCATAATCTTGATTTCCACTGCCTTCATAATATTCATAATAAAGAATTAAAACCTGTAAAACTCCAGATTTTACCTTTAGTATTCTAGAAACAACTTTCATTTAGAGGTCCTACACTAACACCAACCACAAACCCGACAAAGTCTCCCGAACTAACTAAAGGTGACTGAAAATCCTGCATGGACTTAGCCTCAGTCTAGCAGCTCTAAGAATCAATATACTGAGATTCAGATTACAAAATTTTGCAGACATTACCTCAAGATCCTAAGCTACACTTTCTCTTTTGGAATCTTAATTTAATTCAACACTAAAAGTACCTGAAACCCAGGATTTCTTTCATCCATGAATCTGCCCCTGCACCTTCTTCAATACCCAATTAACTCTTATTTTCCAACACTTTCAAGCTCCAATTCATACTTCTCACTTCAACACTAATTCGTTAACATTACTCCTGATCCAATTAAATTCAAAGTTATATTAATGATTTAGAATAGAATCAACTAAGAACTTAAGTTATCACTTTCCAATATCAATCTAACCAGGTTTTACTACTTAAGCTGCAATTAGTTACTTGTAGACATTTTATCAAATATCTTGAATTATGATTTCCTTTCATTGGTATGTGTATATATATTGTATCTATATGTACCCCAAACTAGTTAACACCATTTCATTAATTCTCATATTACTTATATTCTGACATCAAACTTGAAATTGGTTTAGTTAATCAAACCACCCTTAAAACTTTATTAATACTTAAATTTAACACTACTACAATCTGTTTCAACTTTTCTTTTCCCTTTGTAATTTAAGTTCTACTTCTAATTCCTTATTCCTAATCCCTAGTATTTAAAATTCTCTTCCTCCCTAATACTAAATCATTAACCAACAATGATATTCAAAACTAACACAATAAGTTCAAGAATCATCAACCAAATTGAAAACTTACATTAAAAACCATGACTCCTTGCTGCCCCGCTTCCTTAATTAGCCAACAATTACCTTTCAATTCAACATAAACTAGATGGGCAAGGGAAGGAAAGAAAAGAAAATTTTGGCTACTGTCCAAAACAAGGAATGGGTGGCTCCTTAATGGCTGCTGGTAGTTAAAACGTGTCTGCTGTTTAGCTTTTCTACTAGCTACCATGGTGAGTGAGGGCTGATATGGATCTATAACTTGATCCTAGGCTTTTCTACACCAACTAGAATGGTTTTGGGGAGCAGCTGCATGAACAAGATGAAGAAAATTTTGAAGCTCTGCTGAACTTCAACACCACCACACAATCGATTTGGTTTTTGCCTTCATCCCTTCCTCCATAGATATAGCTTCTACAAGAGTGAAGACAAGAGCAAGGGTGTATACGTCAAGGCTACTTCATCACCCGGCCACTCAAGGAGGAGACAGTAACACAAAAGAACTCAAAGCTGCCACTGTCCCAAGGAACTTTCACGAAGGAGAAGAAAACATTTCAGGGGATAAAAATGAAGATGAAGTCGATGGTTGAGGGAAAGAACAGTGAAAGAAAAAAAAAATCTAATACAAAGGGAAGTTAAAGTCAGTCAAGGCAAGAAAAGAGGAGGAAAAAAATAAAACAATTATAAAATCAAAGTCAATAATCATAAAACTTGTGGTATCTGTAAATTCTTGTTATATATTATATATTAAAAGTGTGGTTCAAAATTATTCTTAGTTGTACTTTTGTATATATATCTATACATGTGTTAATTATATTGTTTATTTATTTAATTTACTTGTGTTGGAGATTAAATTTTGATATATACACTTGAATTTACTTGGTCATAATGTTACTTACTTTACGAGAGCAAATAAATAAAATTTTTAAAACATATACTAAAGTCACACTAAAATATCGAATTAAAACTAGCTTAACTATATTGTTATTTAATTAACTTGTTTAGTTAATAACGTAAATTTAACTATTGTGTCTAAACTCGATTTTACATTATTGGATTATGAGGGTTATAACAGTATAGTTGAAAAAAAGAAATATAAAGTGATAATAGGAGAGAGAATTAACCTGGAAATATAAAGTGACAGCAGGAGATGGCAAGGATTTTTGGTTGATCTCCTGCATGACCAGTGAAAAAGAACGATAGGTGATAGAGATGGTGGCCATGAGGATTGAGATGAGAGAACGAGGTATTCAATGAAAGTAGGGTGTTGTAGGCAACTAGGTTAGAATGGGCTTTTGGGTGTTTAGTTGTTTATACGATTGTGTTATCCTTCCCCACCTCATAGGATAGAGTATTACGATCAAGAATCATATAAGGGATGGTCAATGGTATAAGCTTATACTATCATGTTATTGCCAAATAGTATATTAGAGCTAACATAATAGTCTTATACTACTCTGTTATTCTTATATGATGCACCAAATGAGGCCAAAAAGTAGTATGCCAAGGTAGGAAAAGAGAAATGAAAAAACAATTACATGCTGGAGATCAATTCACAATTTGTTGGTTTATATTGAGCATTCTCATTTCAGTAAGAATAATTTTTGTTCAAAAGAGTGAACAACAATAAAGTCTGTAGCTGCAAACTTAATAAAAGCCAGCACCTCATAGTTATGGAAGGAAGATATGAATAAAGTGGTGGCATAGCAAGCTTTGAAGATATAAGTCCAAGGCCACTTTTTCTAATTTGTCATTTATGTAGTATATGTTACTGCTCTCATCACAAAACCAACAAAAACAATATTTTTTCTTCAATCAAATAAAAAACTTCTTAGAATATATTAAAAGAAGTTTGAAAATAAATAAACTCACATACTTAGCACATCCTATATGATGTATCAGATCCATATTGGAGAAGAGTACAATTGAAGGCTAGCCCCACTGCTTTCTAGCTATCAAGTTTTTCTTCTTTCTCCTAAAATCAATAACAACCAAGAGTTTGAATCGCACTCATAATACAGAAAAATCATTTCATCAGCACCCTCCATATCTACAGTTTTTCTCATTCTCAATGGTGTAGGAGGCTCCTCTTTTTTACATCTACTGGTTATCCCTTACTTGTTTAATGAATGTACTAATAATAACGTGCCCTTGACTGTTAGGTATATATTGCAGATTCTCAATTGAAGAAATATGATCATGCAGACTAAAAACAGGAATACCATTCCTTACACTTTGTTATTCTTTGTTTCAGGTAGCCAAATTCACGAATGATTAATAGATATAATTTTTAATTTGCCTATGAGAAAGTAGATAGAAAATAACTAACCAAGTAATCAGCATAAAAACCAAAAATAATCGAATTCCAGTCCGCCTCCTTCAATGTCTTAGAGAATTCAGTAAGTACAACATGTTTAAAAAGGAGGCTAAAGTTATTGTAGAAAAAATCTCCTACCAAATAATCTTTGTAAAAAACCACAGCTTCAAAAGTTAAGGCACAAAGTAGAATACAATACAGCAGTACAAAAACTGTTCTTTTCCTTTTTTTTTTCAGAGAATAGAGAATTAATTAGCATATATATACTTGTTCCACGTCATCTTTCAAAAAGGCCCCAAGCCTTCAAGCTTATCAGTTGGTCCAAAGTCTTCGTGCATATTAGGATCATTGAGTCATTAGTGAGAATTTCATTTCATTATGCTAAAAGAATCCAATGAACTGTGGAAGAAGTTACAGCCACAGCAAATTTTTAGTTAAGCCATGAGTAACAATAAGCATTGTTATAGCATTTAATAAGACACTGGTCATACTCAAAGGTAAGTGTATTAATATAAAGTTACCACCTTCAAAAGGTACACACTGGAAATTTCAGCATGCTAAAATATATGAAAGCAGTCTGCATAGCTTAAATAATAATAATTAAATTCATGTAGGGATTTAAGTTATGACTCAAATTATTTTCCGTTCTTTAAATATGTACCTTTTGATGGTGGTAGGGCCTCAATTTCTTATAACCAGAGAGTTTAGCTTCAAATTTTCAACAACATCCAACCAAGAAACTCACAAAAGCAAAACAGAATAAAGAAACTCAACCAAACATTGAAAGAACATGGGATAAATTGATATGATTACCTTGAAAGCTACATAAGTCTTGGTCATATATAGCATTTGAAGAGAGTATGACATCTGATTCATCAACTCAACTGAGAAAATAAACCAAAACATCAAGGATGAATACAATAATAAGAATCCACATCTAGATTTATAGGAAGTAAATTAAACATCAAAGCATGATATCTGCTCCGTCAACTCAACAGTATATATAAGCTTTGTTCCCATAATTACAATAATTAGAAATAAATACCGTAATAAGAATCCACATCTAGATCTATAGGAAGTAAAATAAACAACTCAGAGTAAAGCAATAAACTTTTTATTTTTCTGTTTAAGAACATGATGTTCCTCTTTTTTTTTTCTTTTTCTTTTTTTTTTCATTGGCCAATCTTCATGGGATGATCTTCAAATGCATTCATCTAGACAAATTTTTCCAATGAAATTATGCATGACTGGCTAAAACAGCAAAAAAGAAAAAGAAAAAGGCATGACAATAACAATTGCAAATAAAATATGAATCTAGATCAAATAATAGCACTCAAAGATAAATTTTGGAACAAACCTGATTTGACCTCAACTTCTTCCTAATTTTCGAAGCTTTTGTGAGACAGCTAGTCAAAATTGGCAAACTCTCAATCAAAATTGAGAATTAAAGCTAAAAAGGAAAAAATTATTCAATGAAAGAGTACCTAATTTCCTAAGCCACTTCAAGTTTTCAACTTGCTTCTCATTCATAATATCAATTTCTGCCTTATGTAGGCTGCTATTGAAAGCATAATATCAGTGTAGCAGTCAATGATACTTTACATAACTATTCAGAGGAGAAAACTTCACAACATTAAAGAAGGAATTGGAGCTGAAGTGACCTTTACCTTCGAATGAAAGGTGCATCTTCTTCCTCCAGCAAATCATCTTATCTTCTAGGATAGATCTCAAGCAAAGAAGTCTGGACTTCCATTATCAATTTCACTCCGTAGAACCTGAAATGTTGTAAACAGGATAAAATACGTATAAAAAGTTTATGATACAGTGTAAATCAGTTGATAGTCTTTAGTAAATGATTACTTACGCTGTGAATCTTGCTCATCTTTGGGCAATAATTTTCCACAAATTCTCTAGCCTCATTACTACCATATCCAATCCTTCACATTCTTTATCTAGGTATTCGTCTAAACAGAATTTGTAATTAAAAACTTCATGAAGCAATAGTTTCAATCATCTATGGTCTCTTTCATTCCATCCGTGATCTTCTTCTTCATTCTCTTCGGAGTGGGATACCAAAATCTGGGCAACAAAGTCATCTATGATCTCTGCATCTTTCATTGTAGTTTTCTCTCTTCTCGGTAACACAATTCTTCAAAATCTAGGTATTTCATAAAAGCTCACATGCCTCCAATAAATGTAGATCTACAGGGAAGATCTGTCGAAAGCAAAAGGCATACACCCCATACCCTTCCTTAAATGCAACCATACATTGACTTCCTCCTTTCCTTACCCTAATCCCTTAAGATCTGGCTTTCATCTTTGCTCTTCTCTTCATGCCATTGACTTCCTCCTTTCCTTCCCCAAGTGTGGGCAAAATAATTGTGTCCTCCATGTATGGCAATTGGGTTTGCATCATCCATCATTCCACCAAACCAGCATATACATGATCCATCTACAATATGCACAAATGAATAGGGAGCACATTAAGGGAAAGCCTATTGTAAAATGTACAGTGAGGGAGCCTCTCACATATTTCAAACTCACGCTTAGTATATTGGGTAGATAGAATTCAATCATGTATGATAGAGACATTCAATCATGTATGATAGAGACAGACATAATCAAAATTTGAATATGTTTTTGAATTAGATACACTTTTGGAGAGAATTGGTATACCTTTATTACTGTAACATGACTCATGTGCAACATAAGAAGATCCAAAATCACTGCTTCCCAGATTTGATCCTCTAATCCTACTTCACATTTCTCACTTTCCTCAAATCAGAAATCAAACCCTTTTTACTATAAGTGATTTTAATTTTTAAGCATATCTTTTTCTCAAATGAAGTGTAGGGAATTCATATATGGCTTCGGCTAAGAATTCATGAATGGTTTACTTGCTAAGAACGGAGAATAGAAAAATAAATAGACAAGATTTTTCAACTTATTTAGTTGGATCTCAAGAATCATGTGACTAAGTTTTGCCACTGATTTAAATCTCTACAAGCTATTACGTACTGGCTAGTATTGACCAAAGAAATAATATATATTTTTATGCAAAACCATTTCAAAAAGTAGGAATAGAATTCGATAATGTATGATAAAGACAGACATAACTAAAATTTGAATATATTTTTGAATTAGATACACTTTTAGAGAGAAATAGTGTATTTCCATTATTGCAACATGACTAGTGTGCAACATGAGAAGATCCAAATTCATATCACTGCTTCCCAGATTTGATCTTCTAATCCTCCTTCACATTTCTCACTCTCCTCAAATCAGAAATCTGACCCTTCTTTCTATAAGTGATTTTAATTTTTAAGCATATCTTTTTCTCATACGAAGTGTAAGGAATTCATATCTGGCTTCAGATAAGAATTCATGAATGGTTTACTTGCTGAGAACGGATAATAGAGAAATAAATAGACTAGATTTTTTAACTTATTTAGTTGGATCTCAAGAATCATGTGACTAAGTTTTCCCACTGATTTAAATCTCTACAAGCTATTACATACTGGCTAATATTGACCAAAGAAATAATATATATTTTTATGCAAAACCATTTTAAAAAGAATAATAATTGAGCATTATGAAGCCTGACTAGAGGAGCTTCTAGACAACAAAGTGTAGTTGAAATTTTCAATAATAACTTGAACTTGATGTTCTTCATTGTTATGCTATTTTCATAAAATTATTGCATATTTTGGGTTATAAAATTACTAATATAATTAAAATAGAGGGTTGCTCATAATTTGAAATGCAAGTTCCTTCTCGAGATTTTCAATTCAAATTGGAACTCATTTTCCATAAAAAGTAAGGGAGATTAGAGGACCAAACCAAGAAAAAAATAAGATTGGAGAATGAGTGATCTCCATTTTGAAGAAAGAGAATAATTACACTGGGACTCTAAATTTGAGATTTGTAACTTTTGTTTTATTAACTTTATATATTATTCCCTTTTTAGTTTGGATAAAAAGATTAAGATGAGTTTTTTGTCCACTTAAAAGAGTAAACATTGATAACATCTGCTTACACTTATAGTAGTGCATGTTAAAATTTCACTTTATAATTATATTTAATTAAAAAATAAAAGAAAAATTCTTATGTTTACAAAGGAGATAATTTATATTCATTATTATATAAAATTAATGCCAAATATATTATGAGGCAACAAAATTTAGTAAAAGAATTATTTGACCATTTGTTGACAACTCCATTTGTAAAGAAAAAAATAAATAAATAAAATTACGCCAAGATATATAACACTTTTAAAATTACTGTCAGCCCAATAGTTCTCCGGAGCTCCATAATTTTCTCCAATTCTTACAAACACCATTTGGAATCTGCATAATTTCTTGACAAAACAGCATATTTATTCTAGACCCTTCTATTGTTGTCAATGGTGCTGGTGAGATGTTGTTTCCTCTTCGGAATTCCTTGTCATCTATAAAAGTGATGATTGCGGCGTTGGATAGAGTGGTATAGAGATGGCCCGTGAAAGTATTATGGGTGGCTTCATCTCTGATGCTCTAGAACATGTTATACGTGATTGTCTTTGTAGATGTCCTTTCGGCTTATTGGGATCCCCATAATTGTGCCATAGGCTAGGGAACCTAACTGTCTTGGAAATCCTCCACATCTTCATCAACAATTCTGTATTATCATTACCAAGATGTTAGATAATAAAATTAGTGTAGAGAGTTTTGATGAAAAAAACAGATTTTAAACAAACTAGAGTTGCTGGATTTGGTACATACCGATAAGGATGGTGGCAAACTCGAATTCTAAGTCTAATTCTAATGAGGCTTCACAGTTCACACCAAGATATTTTAGTTGAATTGAAAATGGCTAGAATTGAATAAGTGAATCAGAATATAGAAAAATAAAAATAGTATTTGGAAGATAAAATTATTTTTTAATATCATTAATTTTTTATTAATTGTTGGAAGGAGAGTATCGATTTATCTAAACTTTATATTTTGTTGTTATTTTAATATACCTTAAGGGAAGAAGTGTAATTTGCTCCATTTTTTAACATTGTTAACTTTTTACCCAGTTTAAGGAAGAGGGTATCAATTTCTTCAAAATTTAAACCCTAGTATCATTTTAGTAAACCTCAAAAATGGAGAGTATAATTTGCTTAAGTAAATATGATTCAATCTAATATGTATTCATTAAGATATGGAAGCAAGTGCATAACCAAGCTCATTGTTGTTGATATTATCACACAAGTGCACATACTGTTAACAAGTAATATAGAGTAAAGTAGAATATCGATCCTATGAGAAATTACAACTAATACTTAGCTAAATACTAAAATTAACACAATCCTAATTTTATCCAAACAAACGAATTAGAGTTGAAAACCTTACTAACTAATGAAAAATTAAACTTCAAAATTAAATGGATAAAAGCCTAGAATTACAATTTCCCTAAGCACTTCACTTGAAATAATCTATTATCTTTTACTTAATTATGGTAAAAGTTGCTAACCTATGGTTCTAATTCAATTATAAGTATCTTCCAAATTGCTTGTAATAACACCTTACTTTACCAATTCACTATATTCCTATGAGAATTGATTAAGCAAGATTCATTAAAATTAGACCTAATTTGGCTAAACAAGGTATGGAGGTATATTCATATCTAACATACAAATCAAATTCACTCAATACGAGTGAATGAATTCAAAAAAATTCTATTTCAATCAAGGCTAACACTAAACTCCTTTTTCCAAGTTTGTTTAGGTTACCACATCAATCTAATTGGTAGCTAATCAACTAGAAGTATTAAGCAAATAATTAAATAAACAATTCAAATGCCAAACCCTAAGTAATCAATAAATATAAAAATCCAAGCTCCATGTTGAGTTCCATTGCAATTTTAGAGACTAATTTAGTTCACGCCACCTATTGTAAACATAAATCAAAAGAGTTCAACTATCAAGGTAATACAAGAAAACTTAAAAAAAGTGTAAGAAAGGAGAAAATTAATGATGTTTGGTCTTCAGTCTTTAATTCTTCCAAGCTTCTCTTGCTTCCTTGCACACTTAATGGCTTATTTATCTCTATAATTTCTTAGTTCAATTTTGTGCTTTGAATCCCAAAACCATTCCCTCTTTTATAGGCTTTAACACCTTTAAATTGAGTTCAACCAGCACCACAGTACTAACTTTATGGCCCTGCAACATTGAAGTTGAAGCCAAAATCGATGAAAATCAAAAGCTAACAAACCTTCGAGTGTAATGGGCCTCCTTTTTGGGCATTGTTATGCCCAATTCTCTAAATTGTGCACCATGGCTGCGATTTTGGGCTCTTAGGCGCCCACTGCTCTGGCAACATGTCTTATTTCATGAAATTTAAACGTCCAATGGGTAAGCATCCAAATTTTCTTCCAATTAGACTTGAAATAGGTCTCTTTATGCATCAAACTTTCTAAACACATAAACTAAGTTAATAATGATTAGAACTCTTATTTAAAAGCAAAATCCTAGTTATAATCAATAGGAATTCAACATCCTAGTATGATAAGAACTAAACAAATAATTAAACTAAAACTAAGCAAACTTAAAGTAAAACTAAAGAGCAAAGCCAATTAAATTAGTTAAAATGATATGAAATAAATCTAATTTAAAGAATTTTCACACCCTCGAACTTAAGGTTTCGCTAGTCCTCGAGCTAAAGAGTAAACTAAAAACACAAACGAAAATGAATAGCCAAAGATCACGCCAACTTAATGATTTCCAAAATATCCTCAAATTTCTTTTAAAAAACAATTGATTCAAGGTCAACCATAGGCAACATCCAAGATCATGATTCAACTCAAACATTAGTTTCGTTCTCGAATGGATTTCCTATGTGTGCGAGCGATTTACAAAGATATTGAATGCAATCCGGATAAGTTTATGCCTATGAAAAGTAGAGCTTAGCACTTAAATCCCATAGGTTTACTATTCATCTTTCTCTCCACTAGTATAAACTAATACTCAGTTAAGGATCATTAGGACTTTATAAGTTTCTAATGTAAGGCGAGGATAACGATAAGATTAAGGATATTCACGAGGCTTAAAATCACCCTAAGTACATTATTTATTCTAGGACCTTTGGTAGAATCTTTACATTCCAAGTAATGCACTCATACTTGGCTTCCACTTTTCTTTTATCAACCACATATTCACATATATTTTCTTCTTTTATAGCCTTCTTTTCTTTTTTTTTAATCAAAATTGGAAAGAATTTGAAAGAATTCCCATAATCTCAACTTAAAATTAACATTGTACTCAATGTTACAAGAAAAAACATAAGGAATATAATTTTCCTTATACTTTAAGCACAAGTACCTCTCTTAACAACTCAATTGCACACCCTTAAACTTGTTTCATTCTATTATGAAGAATAGGGTTAACATGAAGCACAAATACCTCCTATAAGGTCCTTCCATTAGTATTAGAGAATGTCACAATACTGGTTTGTCAAATATGTTTTTAACAAAACACAGTAAAAACTTTTTAAGATGCAAATCCACGTGATGTGCTTGGTGAGCGTCAGTCTTCCTCTAGAACCTTTTTGCTTAATTGCCATAATTTTGAGTATTGGAAAAAATTTGCGTGTGTTTTTGTTTAGCCCATTAATATTAATAATGATGATTACTTACCCAAAGTAACTGTAGATAAAAATTCTATCTAAAAGAAAGAAGTAAATGGGATGTTGATGATAGGAAAAAGGTACAACTATACATTAAGGTTATGAACTTGCTTTTCTATGCATTAAATGTAAATGAATTTAATTGATGCTTAGGTTGTGACTCTATACATTAGATTTGGTATAAACTCAACGTCACACATGAAGACACTTTTCAAGTTAAGAAATCAAATGTAAATATGCTAGTACATGATTGAGAATCATTTAGAATGAATTTTGATGAAACAATTTCAGAAATTATCCAAGTTCACCAACATTATAAATAGACAGAAAAGTCTCAAGTAAATATACTATAATGAGGATATGATTGTAATGATATTAGGGTATCTACCCAAGAGTTAGAAAGCTAAGTAGACAACACTAGAAGATATAAAAAGAAATATGACATCCTTACTCTTGATGAGCTACTTGGCTCGTTGGTTAATTATAAAACGTAAGAAAAAGAGATATGAAAGAAAGCATGAGAAGCATCTATGACTAAGATTGCAGGACCTAAGAAAATTTGGGTATCAAAGGCAAAGTGATCCTTCTATCTACAAATGGGTGTCAAAAGCGAAGAAAAAAAGTATTTCCAGGTGCTAGACAGTGGATATCCAAGAAAATAAGTATTTCCCTTACCAATTGCAAAGAATGTGGGGATACTCATGGAAACCGAAAAAAAAAAAAGGAGTTTACTTCAAATCAGCTGCCAAAGAACTCATTGATTCTAGTGATGAATCATAAGCTAATGGAGAGGAACAGACCAGAAATTTCAGAAAGTTTATGAAAGCCCTTAAAAATGGACTTCATGAAAAAGGAGAAAATAAATGAAAAGAAAGAATCAATCATCTTCTTTGAGTGTAAAAAGTCTAGACACATGAAATATGAGTTTCTAGACAAGAAAAAATTCCATTCAAGAATGAAAAGATCTATGATTGCTACTTTGAGTGACTATGAAGATAGCTTGGATGAGGGCTACTGCAAGGGAGAATACAATCTTTACCTGATGGAAACAACTGAGATCACAAATGAAACTTCAAATGATCAGTCATATGATGAGGTAATTTCTCCATACACTTTTAAACAATTACAAGATGCTTTCAATGAAGTACATGAAATGTATGCTATGAAATTGACTGAATTAAGAGAATGCAAAAAGAAAGTGGTTGCATAACAAGTGAAAATGAGAAGCTAAAATCCAACTTGTTTACTAAAAAGGAGAAGCAAAAGTTAAAGATGCGTGAAATGCAAATAAAACTATTTTTGTGCCTCCCGTATCTCTATATATGCATGTTTCAACTTCTGACTCTAATTCAGAATGCAATATGCTAAAAGCTAAAATTGTTGAATTAATCTTCACTCGTGCTAAATTTATTAATGGCAAAAAGAATCTTAATATGTTGCTTGAAAGTAAAAAATGTGCATTTGAAAGAGCTGGACTTGGATATCATCCTAAGATTGCATATAAAGCATATAACACATTCTTTTAAAGGCTACATCTCATATCTGCCACCACTATAACCAAGATGGTCGCATAGCTCGTTCCTGCAAATTGAAAAGAAAAATTGCAAATGGTAAAGGAAAACTAGTTTGGATGGTTAAGAACTCAAAACCTCATTTAGCATCTATAATAACATTGCAAGACCCTAGCAAATTTCGGTGGCAAAGGCAAAGTGATCCTTCTATCTGCAATTGCGTGTCAAAAGCAAAGAAAATGAATATTTCTAGGTGTTGGAAAGTGGATATCCAAGATATGTGACAAGTGAGAAAGACAAGTTCAGCTTCTTGTAGGCAAATGATAGTGCATTTGTCACATTGGAAGATAACAACAAAGGTAAAATCTTAGAGATATGTAACATTAGTAATGATAATTATTCTGTTGAACATGTTCTTTTTGTCTCTAGTCTTAAACATATTTTGTTAAGTGTTAGTCAACTGTGTGATAAAGGGCATCAAGTCATTTTTTAAACCTCATATTTTCTGGTTACGAATGTCAGTGATAACAAGCTAAAATATGTTAGACATAGAACAACATTTAGGTAGTACATCTTGACAAGTTTTTTGAAATTTTTTGTTTCGCTACTACATAACATAGTTAATCTCTTTGGCAAAAGACTTGATCATGCTAGCATGCATATCATATCTAAGCTGTCCATAAAAGACCTTGTGTATGTCCTTCCTAAGAATAAGTTTGATATTGATAGGTTATGTGAAGCATGTTTGATATCATATCATATCATCACCCATTGCATCATTTCATTTAAATCTCCATAAGTTTCGAAGTTCAAAGGTTATGCCAACCTTTTACAAACTTTTAAAAAAATTGTCTGATTCTGCTCAAACCACAAATTCTCAAGTAATCAAATCCAAAAATGGCACAAAAAAGGTTTGCATCCTCTGGGTCTTCATCGTCTTCAAAGAAAACAAAAACTTATGTTGGGTCCAGTTTAAAACAAATTGAAAGTTTGACCCTAATCTTCATGAGACTATAAGCAATGCGAGGAGTATTATGAAGTACTTCATAAACTAAATACTCTCACAGGTACGTTGCGATATAAATCCACACAATTGTTTCAGCAATCTTTTAATTTCAATCTCAATCTCTCCCGAAATTTGTCAAACAATATGAGATGGTTTACTTAAAATTGGTACGCATCTTTTACCAAACTTGTAACAAATTGCAAATGAACTTAGTAGTTAGGTACTAGGAGAAGAGATAAAGATTTTTTAGAATCTACCATGTAATTTATTTGAATTAACTGTTATTGGGTTGGAATCCATATCAACCACATCTGACCAATCAATCAGGATGGAATATGATATATGGTACATTGTATCTATAACTGCTTCAAACTAGTTCAAAACTAAATATAGGGTTTTCCACTTTTTTGTGGTATCTATTTTGTTTACAAGATCTGGAAGGCCTATTGCAGTTTCTCAATCTGAACAATCTTCACCATTTAGGCTCTGATAATGAATTAGAAACTAAACGTGCCCAAACTGATACGAATAAGATGACGGGTTACAATAAATTAGGAAGAAGCAAGAACAAAGGGCTTGGTTATGCAATGCATGTAATATCTTAAGACTTCATACAACCGATAAACAACGTAAAATTACCCTAAGAAAATAGAGTTTGAAAATTATTTACTTGTTTATGACTTAGGCTCTTCAAGAGATTAATTCTCTTGCTTCATTGACTTAGATTGTTTCAATTTAAAAATAATTTGTCTTTCACTTATTTAGTGAAATAAAATTGAATTCTCAACTGAATCGATAGTTCAGTTCTCAACTAAAGGCATATGCTCAGTTGAACTATAGCTGAACTTTATATTTAGCCTACTGCATAAGCTGCAAGCCATTCACATTTATTACATAACTAACACTCCTCAAAACCTACATAATATACATGATATATCCTTGAAGTTTTAGGTACAACATGACAAAGCTATTATAAGATCAATAGAGACACATGTTGTGCTCTTAGCCAAAACTATACCAAAAGCTACAAGCTAATTCTAGCTCTTGCTTACTCCCCATCAGCTATTTATACTTGCATCAATTTGTGAACACAGTTAAAAATAGAGAATGTGACAAAAATCCTGGCATGTGTGTTTCAACGATGAAATAGTTTGTTTAAAAAAAAAAAAGTCAAGTGTTCCAGTTTTACAATTCAATGAAAACATAGCATGCAAGCTTTTATTGCAGCTAGTTACTCTTAAGAATTTCCTTGCACTTGATCATAATGTGTAATTATCTAATTTTAGAAAAAGCACACATCTACAACAGTTTATTCTAGCAACCATTTGTGCAACACTCATCTACAAAACTCATGTTTAGTAAGCATACGTGCAGTAACATATACAGTTCATGCTTAACATTATTTCAATTGTAAAAATAGGTTTTACATGTAGAAACATGCTAAAAGCAATGAAACATCACACACCTTGCACTAATCAATCCAAGCACTACTTGCACCTCTTTTGTATTTCTGTTACAGTAAGTTCAGAAATAAAAAAAATAAAAAAAATTGTGGAATTTAGTTGATTTTTGTGTAGATTTTAAATGAAGTTGATTTGAAATCTACAAACTCTTATGTTTTGAATTCTAAGCATAATAGGTTGGATTTCATTTGGGATTAATAAAAAGTGATTTATAACGAAAATGATTTTTTTATCCTTATTAACTATAATCTTTTTAACTAAAATTAAAGAGTCAAGAGCCAAAAAATATTTCTCTCTTCATCTACAAGCAGTATGGCTTTTCTCTATATTCAACCACAAAATAATACAACTCCTTATTCCATCAACAAATAAGGATATGATAGGAAAAATATAGAGATTGAAATGAATTCTTTTATGTTCTAAACTCTAAAAAAATTTATTTAAAATGAATTTAATTTTTTAAATAGTTTCAAACACACTGTTATAGTCTCTTGCTGACTCTAGAATTGAGTTCCACCAGGGGCGGACCCAGGAATTTATATAGCCCGGGTCGATATCATAGTATATTTTCATTCAAAATTTTTATTAAATTTTTAGAATTTATATTATTCATCACCCAAAAATATGGGGATTCAAATAATGAAAACATAACATCTACAAAGCCTTCATCATCCATGAAGGTGGGGATCCAAATAATAAAAACAAAACAAGTATAAAGCCTTCATCACCCATGAAGGAGGGGATCCAATTAATTAAATTAGGATATAGAATTTATATCCTTATCACCCATGAAGATGAGAATCCAAAAAATAAAAGTAGCATGAACAATTTATAGCCTTCATCATCCATGAAGGTGGGGATTTAAATGATAAAACAATTAAATGCAATCACTCATCCAACAAATAACAGACAAACAAAATAACATGCATATAATCACAATTTTGAAAATAATACGTACTCTAATAAAAAGCAAAGATAAAGAAATATAGTAATACCTTTTATTTAAACATAAACTGAGCTTGACGTCCTTTTCGAGAAGAGAATTCATGTATAATTTCATCTTTAGAAATATTGTCTGCAATTTCCTTCTCAATATACAAAAGTAGGCAATCTCTAAGAAAATTATCATTCATCTTGCTACAAAGTCGAGTCTTGATAATCGACATTGTTAAAAATGATCGTTTTGTAGTTGTTGTAGAAACAGGAAGAGTTAATACCAGACAGATTAATCTATCTACTAGAGAAAATTTTGAACTCTTGTCATTCAAAATCATTTTTTGGCATAGATCAGAGAGTGATGAACACTACATATCTGGATTTTGGCATACATCATCCTCATAATGTCGTAACTCATAATGAAGCATAAACAAATCTTTGTCATTAAAATCTTCTGGGCGGTACTTTTATGCAAGTGTACAAAGATTTTCAGCATTGAACAACTTAAAAGAATTTTTAGGATCCAATGATGAACTAAGAGCGAGTAGTTCAACAACTTCCTCCTTAAATCTAGTGTTCAGCTCTTGTAATTGAGAATCAATGACAAGAAGAAAGATGTCAACACGATAATGATGTTCCACAGTATGATCTTTCTGATGACGTCGACCACAACCAACAAGAAAAGGAGCATTCATATCAGGAATTGCAATATCGTTATCTTTACAAAATGATTCAACCTCTTCAAGAAGAATTTCCTAACCAGTTTCCCTAAGTTCTTGGAGCAATCTTTTTGTTGACGACACAAGGCTCATAGCATTTAGTATATCTTGAGATTTACGCTGCAAAGCTTAACAAAGATGATGTGTGATTCCCAAAACCTCTTTCATTAAATGCAGAATAAACACAAACTCAAAAGACATTAAGGAATCAAGTGCTCCATTTGCCTCTGCATATTGAGATTGAGCATCATCATCAATTATTTTTTGGAGAACAATACCTGTTGTATAAAATAATTTCAACAAACTCAAGATGGAATTTAAGTGTGAACTCCAACGAGTGTCTCCAGCACGTTGTAAAGTTGGAAGTTGATTAACTCCTCTACCAGTATCAAGTCCCTTCATAGCAACCATGTCTGCTACATGTGTTGTATGAGCTGCTTGTAACTCATCAAGACGTTTAGCGAAAGCACGAGCAATATTCACAATCACACTCAGCATTGAGAAAAAATTGTACACAATGATTACATCTTTAGCTGCTCCAACTAATGCTAATTGAAGTCGATGAGCAAAACAATGAATAAAATAAGCATATGGACAATCATTTAGAAATGAAGCTTGTAGCCCTTTAAACTCACTGTGCATATTACTAGCTCCATCATACCCTTGACCTCAAAGGCTTGCTATATTGAGAGTGTGGTGAGAAAGAACATCAGATATTTCATTCTTCAAAGTCAATGATGTCGTTTCTCTTACATGAACAAGATTAAAGAAATGTTCTCTCATAAAACCCATCTTGTCAGTAAATCTTAAAACAATTGCCATTTGCTCTTTTAAAGACTCATCAAGAGCTTCATAAACTAAAATACAAAATCTTGCATCGCCTATTTCATTACGGATTGTCTTTTGGACTTTGCTTGAAATAATCTCTAAAATCTCCTTTTGTATTTTAGGAGAAACATACGTTGCATTTTTTGGAGCATTAGTTAAGATAACATCTTTAACATTTTTATCAAAACTTGCACTATATTTGATCAATTTGATAAAATTCTCCTGATTTTTAGAACTTTCACTTTCATCATGATCCCTAAATGCACATATGCTAGCCATCGTGCAGCATTATGGAAGTCTTAAGACGCAATCCATTGGCTGTTATTTGTTCAAATGTTTGCCTTTCAATTATTGTCTCAATATGATGACTAACTTTTTTTAAATCTATGCATTTCCTTTGAGCTATATTATGTAAAGAGTTATTGTTCTTACCTTCATGACCAAAGAATGTGCAATCGTTCCCACTAACTCTTTTCCAAGTAGTAAATCCACTCACAGTAAACGTTTCAAATCCAGGATACCCATTTTGCTTATTGAAAGGAAAACATGGCAAACAATATACAACATCCTCTTTGGGTGAATACTCTAACCAAGAATGTTGCTTATACCAGTTTACTTGAAAATGTCAAAAATGACCCCCACAATCCTTTGTTGGATACTTGTCAAGAATAGGTTGATACGGTCCCAGTTGAAGATATGCCTTTCGAATTTCATTACGCTCATTGACATCATAATCATTTATTTGCTTACGAATTCCAGGATCTCTTTCCAAAAGATTGTTGCTTCTTTTTTCTTTAGGATCAGTTCTAGGAATTTTAGAAGCACGAGTTTCAAAAGTTGAAGCCGAGTTTAAAGATAGAGATTGTGGCAATATTAATGGAGTTTGAGTCTCTATATTTCTTTCTAAATCCTCCACAACTTTCTTCTTGAAAAACGAATCAATTGTCTTTGACTTCATCATTTCACCTGTATATTACAAGGAAAATATGATTAATAAACAAATATGTTATAGTAGGCACAACCTCTATGTAACTTCTTACAAGTTCTCTATGGGTTTATTTGGATCCTGGAAAAATTGCAAAAACAAGATTTTGTTTTATTTTGATGGGCAAGAGTGGAGACCCGTCTTATTGTGGTTGGGAATTTTGGATGTATTTTTAAGGACTACAATAGAAAACCCACAAACCAAAAAAATTAAATAGAAAAACCAATTAGCAAAGCTTGTTGGGATTGCTTCAAAATGTTTAAATGGTTAGCAATTCAACTCACCGTTTTTAGCTTCATCAATTAAAAGCTTAGATGTTGCTTAAAAATTGGCTCTTTAAAGCAATTTCAACCTTTGTATATCATTTCCAAATGAGCCAACATGATGAGAAATTAATTTTAAGTATTACATTATGTTTCATTCCATGAAAATCCAACTAGTTAAGACAAATATTTATATGGGCTATATAGAGTGGAGCTGTAGATGTATCATAATTCTCTTTTTATAAAAGTTCTTCAAGATCAATTGGACAATAGAAGAAAGATAATTTCTTATGAATAGTAGAAAACAATTATACATATGTATATAAAAAAATAAAAATAAAAATAAAAAACAAAAACAAAAGAAAAGAAAAGTTGGAGACAATAAGACAATTTTTTTTACCATCTAAGAGCTAACACATTTTCAGTAATACAACAATTTTTTCACCCAGCTCTATTGGAAATAATTTTTGCCTTAAAATATCAACAAAAAACCTTCCCTTTTAAGTTAAAATAAAAAAAAAATTATTATTTTGTAATCCATGTTTTCTTAATAACTTACAACTCAAAAAATAATGAAAGTTAAAACAATAAATACACTATTTGCTTACAAAAAAGTGTAACATTAATGTCTAAGAAGTAATCAATTGAACAAGAAAAATCATCACCTGCAGACCAATCTTCAATGGAGTCCGCAACCAAGAGCAAATTTCAGAGAAAATTTTTTGTTGGGTAATGGGTAAGTTGGTGAGATGAGATGGCGTTTGAAGAGAAGTGACAAGTTGATAGACTTGTTTGAATAATCAAAGGTCACGTGTGAGTTTAATTTGTGTGGGTTGAAATATTTATTTTATTTTATTTTTAGATTTCTTGGGCCCAAACTAAAGTGAACGATAAGTGGGCTCGGTTTGTTTAAAATTATTATAACATTACTAAGTAATTTTTTTTTTTTTTTTTTGCCCGGGCCTAGGCCTGGGCTGGCCTGCGTTGTGGGTCCACTTTTGAGTTCCACCAACACAATAGTACACTACCAATTTAAACAGTAGCCAACCTTTTTAGCTTAACAATCTGACGATATCACACAATCCAGCAACAAACTCGAGGAAAAAATTTTGGAGCCCAATTTTGCCACTTACCAAGAGAAAAAATAAAAAAAATGGGGCGAGTTGCCCATGTTGGAGATTTAGTGATTCTCTTTAAATAATTAATATCCCCTCCCACTGGAAGGTTAATATGAAAACGCACATTCGCACTTCGGAATGTTTTCTGTAATCTTGTCTGAACTTTACACCACATTTAGAATATCAAACAATTATTTTCTAACCAAAATCTCCAAAAGAAACGAAAAGAATAAATGAAACCAAATTCTCACATGCGTAATTGAAAGTCTTATCAGGCCTGTCTCAGTGCCCGCGTGTTCTCCTTTGTCGGACTGACTAGTACCATTATTCTTAATGTTCCTTGTCGCTCTCCGTTGTGTCACGGTCAGTCTTAGTCTGAATTTTTTTATCACAGTTATTTTGCTTCCTTCTGATTGATTTTATGATAAACGAAAGAAATTCCTCACATGCATTACCTTGTCCCTTGGAAAATTAAATTAAATACACTTCAAATACTCATAACACCACTTAATATCTTTACTTAACAATCAAAGTTCAAAATCGTAGAAATTGGGGAAGAAAACTTCAAACCGACTTCTAGTTGTTTAGAAGTTCAGTCAAGAGTCAAGGGTCAAGACCCCTAAGTCACCGATCACTTAATTTCTTTCCCTCTTTTATTAAAAAAAAATCTTTCTTTTTGACATTTTTCTTTAAATGATAAAATGCTTTTGAATAGTGCTATACATATTTTTTTCAATACCTTTTTTCAGTGTAAAGTTCATTTAGGTACTTGGATATTCGTTTCAACCATGAGATTTTTCTTAAAGCATGTTCAACTTGAACTTTAATTGGTTCAAGAATATTAAAGATGATAAATCATGGATTCATGCTATGCAAGAAGACAAGTGTGGGATATTGTCTCCAAACCTGACAACCACTCAGTGATTGTAACCAAATGGGTTTACAGATATAAAATGGATGAATATGGAGTTGTGGTCAGAAACAAAGCAAGTTTAGTAGCACAAATGGTATGATCAAAGCGAATGTATTGATTTTGTTGAAACTTTTGCTCTTGTTGCTAGATTATAAACTATTAAATTATTTTTTGCTTATACTTGTTTCAGAGACTATATTTTTTATTTTTTATAAATGCAGAAATATATGTTGAACAGTCTCCTAACTTTCAAGTTTTTGATAAAGCTGACCATGTTTCAAATTTAAAAAAGTTTTGTATGGTTTAAAGGAAGCTCATAGAGCTTGATATGAAAGATTGAGTAAATTTTAATTACAATGACTTTCAAAGTAGTAAACTTGACCCCAAACTGTTTGTTAACTATAAATTGTCTGATATTCTGCTAGTGTAAATTTATGTTGATGACATTACTTTTGGATCTACTAATGAATCACTCTGTCAAGAGCTTGCAGAGTGAGTTCAAAATGAGCATGATGTGGAAACTCAATTACTTACTTGAATTCCAAGTGAAGCAATCAAATGAAAGAATTTTTGTCAATTGGCCAAGTATGTCAACAATTTGAACAAAACATTTAGACTTAAGAGTACTAAAGTAATTGGAATTCAAATGAGCACATCAACTAAACTAGACAAATATGAATTTGGTAAGCCAGGATGAGAAGAAGTACAAATCAAGTATGATTGGATATATTCTTTATCTTACTGCTAGTAGACCAGATATATTTGCATGTATGCTACATATCAATGTCGTCTTAAAAAGTCCCATATAACTATTGTTAAGGGAATTCTTAGATATTTTTAGGAACGTCTAAGTATCTTGGCATCTTTTATTGTAAATGTGATAATTTTGAATTATTTGGTTATTCATATATTGACTTTGCAAGATATAGACTTGATAGGAAAAGCATTAGTGGATCAACACATTAAGGATGAGTTGTTTTTTGGTATAGCAAGAAAACCTCTAAGTTGCTTTAATTATCTACATATGAGGCCGAAAATTGCAACTGACAGCTGTTATGATTTTCTGTTATGGATGAAACAATGATTAATTGATTATAACTTTGCTATATGATCATAGTCCCAAATTATGTATAATACTAGTGCCATAAATACTTAATTAGAAATCTTAATTAAGTATTATATATATATATATATATATATATATATATATATATATATAAAAGAAAGTAACTTAAATTTTGAAAACTAATCGATTTATTAATATAATTATTAACTGAATAATAAAAAATTGTATAAATTAATAAGCTGTTTTCATATTCTTATTTATTTATTGTTTTTGAAATTAATGAAAAATGTATATATTATTTTCATGAATAGGTTTATAAAATTCAGTTGTATTTTTCTACAAGTTCTTTAACTTAGTTTTTTTACTTATACATGTGTACTTTTTATTTATTAAAATAAAAATAATTGAAGTTAACATAATGTATTAGTATTTAAAAAAATAAAAAAGTGAAAAGTAGAGGGAAAATATATAAAAAAAATTAAGTATTTAGTACTCAATAAATAGAGAAAATTAAAAATGTATTTCTTTAGTATTTTGACCATAAAATCAATTTATTTTTAATACTTTTTTCACAAATTATTTTTTAAAATTGTTTAACTTTCTATTCAGAGAAGAATCGATTTCCCAAGTTTTAAAATTAGTAATTTTATTTTAACACACCTTTGCTAGTGTAATTTTCTCAAGTTAGAAAGTCTGAGTCTCCGAATAAACAATGACTCCACCCTGTGTTTGTTGGATGGGAAGACGACAAGAAGTCGTGAGACTTTTTGTTTTGGTTAAAAAAGTAGACGACTATTTTGACTCCATTCTGTACCTTTTCTTGCACTCACCTGCTGGGTCGATCCAGACTAAAACCACAACAGCGCATAGTCGTTTACTTCAATTCGATTCTCTTCCCCCGTTTCTTCAGACTTCAATTGCCCATCTCCAACTTCATTCTGTAAGTTTAGCAGAAGCGGATCGATCTTCTGCCTTCAAAAATTTGAGTTCGCCTGTTTCCTTTTCCACTCAATGTCTTCCTCCACTTCTTCATCTTCATATTCGAATTGGATCTACGACGTGTTCTTAAGTTACACATACGACGTCGAAACTTGGGACAATTTCGTCGGACATCTCTACGACGCTTTAGTAAATGCTGGGATCAACGTTTACAAGGGCGACCACGATCTTCCTCGAGGAGAAGACATAACATCGGAAGCAATCCAAGGGTCAAGAATTTCCCTGATTGTTTTCTCTAGAAAATACGCTGCTTCAAAATGGTGTATAGAGCAACTTGTGAAAATCATTGAATGTCGGATGACCGGCAGTTTGGTTCTTCCCGTATTCTATGAAGTGGAACCGTCGGAAGTAGGAGAGCAGACTGGTAATTTTGGGAAAGCATTTGAAGAGCTTATAGAGCGATTCCCGTTGGATAAAAGTAAGGTGGTGAGCTGGAGTAGGGCGCTCACTGAAGCTGCAAGTGTGCCTGGATTCCATCGGAAAGGAAGGTAATCTTCGACTTCATTATGTATCCCAATGATTTGGTTATTTTATTTTATTTACTTATTTTTTATTTTTACATGCTATGCCCAAATGTTTGGTAGGATTGCAATACAATTAATTGGTGAAAATTGAATGTTTCATTGATGAAAATAAAGTGACACATATCATTAACTCTCTTTTTGTATTTTTAATGATTAGTTTCCTCAAAATGTTCTTTATTGAAACATTGAAACGAACTGGACTATGACTATTCCCTTCGCTTTGCAATAAATAGAATGAAGTTAAAGGTGATTAATAATGGTTTTCCAAGGATTAAATTCGAGATCCAACTAATAAAGAATGTCAGTTACTATAAACAAATGGGTACTGGGTATGAACATGTCAATTTATCTCTTTTTAATTTTGGGTACAATTTTTTGTTTTTTTTGTTTTTATTTCTGAAACATTAGGCCATTAGGTGTAATTGAAGAAAACTTTTAATTGTTACACTTAGTGAACTACGATCTCTTGCCTTTAGCTAATAATATATATATATTTTTTCAAGTTTTACATGTTGGGATTCTTGCCTATAGTTCTTTTTTTCTTTTTTTTTTTCTCTTCCTATTTGTACTCTTTCATATTGGTGCCACTTTTTACATGATGGAAGCTTGAAATGCTTGTCTATAGCAAATTTTTTATGTTTCTCTTCACTGGGTGTTAATTGACCTTTCCACAATTGTGTGCCTGGTGCATAGATCCAAGACTCTAGGCACTCGTAGCTAGCACCTAGGGCCTTTGATAACAATATTCTTTATATTTATAAAAAAAATAAAAAAAATTACATTCTAGAAAAACTAGTTGTTTGTGAAATATTTCAATGGAGATTAGCACGAGTTGAATTGGCTAACTTTGCAACTTTTGATTTCCACTTTTAGGCAATTGGCTAAGAAAGAGACTCTGTTTCTTAGATAATAGGTTTCTAGGATACTAAAGAAAGATTCTAGTGAATTGGTTCGAATGAATTGTAACTATCGGGCGTGAATTCGTAAAAGGAAGCGATAAAATATAAATGTGATAAATAAAGCATATAAATAAAGCAATAAAGGCTGAATGTAAAATAGGAATTGAATTGATAAATTTTTGTTTTGATGTTAGAGTGTGTTTACAATTGATAATTATTGTCCTATTTATACAAAAAAAAAAAAAAAAAAAAAAAACCTAGACGTGAACCCACTAAACCTATATGCTACGGTCTCTCTTAACCTCCTGGACAAGTATCCACCAATATAGGATTGTGGCTAACACCAAAATGAGTTACAGCCCTATCAACTAACCTATTCGAAAATTCAGCAATCAATTTCTACCTCAGCTAATCCAAGTAACAATTTTTTGATGCCCCATGTCACCATAATCCCTTAAAAATAGGAATTAACGTTGAAAGTGGTCTAAGTGCACCAAATTGCTTTTGACTTGGTCGAACTCGACAGATCTAATAGCTTCAGTTAACTAATTAACCTAATTTTGCTTCAATAAGTCCATAAGCCTAATAAGTGTCCAAGCCTGTTGAAAGACCAAATTTGAACCAGCTTGAATAGGTCTTATCTTTATCTTCACCTCTGAACTGTTCACAACAACTCTATTTGAGATCTTAACCAAAAATCCCTATTTCAAAAGAATTTGAAACCATGCCATCATCCTACATCATTTTTGAATAAAAATATTAGATATAGCTTGATTTTAGTAACTAAGTGGCCTACTAAATTGGTCTTAACCCAATTGATATAATTCAAATTAAACTCAAATTTAGTTAGCCAATCTAGTCCATTCGTTGATTAGCGCTTAGCTAATAAAAAATCATCAAATAAGCCCAAATTAATTCGGCTTATACCTTGCATATTTTTCAGTATTAACACTTTGCCCCTTGCATCATTTAGGCAGGAGTACAAGAAATATCTGAATTGATGCATCATATCCCTTTTTCAAATTCGAATTATCCACTGTCAGCTAGCTTAATGAATACAACGGCTAATAAATTCTGTTCACCAGCTTTCTCGTTTTCTAAAGGATGATGCAAATGTCTTCAATTTCTGATTTGAATTCAAATTTCATGCTGAACATGGCCTCTTTACATTTAGATGACTTGAAAAATTACTTTTCACCTTGCATCTTCCATTTGCTTCCATAATTTGCAATCTTCCTTCCTGAATTCATTGCTTCTGTTCTCTGCTTCCATGGCCTCTTTAGTATCAGATTCCCAAAATAAATCATGCTCACCCCTAGATGGCTCAGTTGATTCAAGTTTGTCTAAATCAACTAGCAACTCTTTGCCATCATCACCATTTGAAACAATGATTCCGAAAACCCTAATCTCATACGATGCTTGACCAAATTCCTTCATCGTGGGACCAATGTCTTCTAATGCTGCACATGGCTCCCTAATACTTTATCACTTCATTTCCCCTAAAAGGTTTCAACTGCCAATCACCTTAAATTAGTATTCCATCTACAAATACCCTTCTGATTTTTGAGTATGGCCTCATAAGACCCCTACGTACATAACCTAGCTTTCCCACATCTCTACTGCCCTTAGTGAGGATTGGAAGAAATGGGGAATTTTCGAAATTATTTCCCTGTCTTAACAAGATATCTCTCTTGATTCTAACCTGCTATTTGATTTCCTTGGATTCTGATCTATCTCCATCAGTGGATTCATCTTTCCATTTGCGATGACGAGTCCTGTGCTCCTTGATGTCATTGTTATCACTGGGTTGTTAGTTGAAGAGGAAGAACTTTCTACTGTGTTTAGAGAGTTTTCAAGTGATAACCTTTGCATTATGTTCAACAAAAACACTTTATCATACTTGGCGTTTCTCACAATTAATGTTAAAAGCAAAGAACGCTTTCTTGTTGTTTTAGCTTTGTAAGTATTTTATCTGCATAAGTTTATCGCCATTGTTTCTGAATTTTCATACTTCATAGTGGCCATAATTTTGGGTAAAAGCTTTGGCTTTAGCCCTTTTATTTCTTTCATTCCTATACAAGAGCCTATTTTCAATTGTGGATTGGCTAAAAATAACCAAAATCTGAAATCGATACCTGGGCTGTGGTGGTTTCTGCAATTGTAGATCCATCAGTACTTCCAAGAATTTCAGGCCACTTTCTTAGCTAATGATCAATCACTTGAAAATCCAACTATCTATGGGAATTTGCTATAGTTGATTCCCTCGATTAAGCTCTCTGCATTTGATGTGGCTAATAGGCTTTTCAGTTTGCCTACTTGAAGTCCTTCTGCTTTGATCCCTTATTATGAAAATGAGTATGGTCCTTCTTGGCTTATAGCTGATACCTTATACCTTAATAATTCTTCTCATTCTTCCAAGATGGTGCTCAATTGGTGCAGCAAGTTAACTGCCAGAGATTTCATCAATGGGATTCGCCACAATAAGTCTTCTATCAAGCCAAACAACCCTCAATACTTTTGCACGACAATTTGAGTTAACTAAGGGTATTCCATTGCCTTTTACTTCTTTAGCTAAATACAAAACTCGGCCAACTTTGCTTCTACCCTAATTGTAGTAACTAACCGAGGATAATTCTCTAAATCTGAACTTATTCGAGTACTTCCCTTTTGAGACTTCTCCTGGGAAATCGGTTGAATTCATGAAGTGGTGACTGACTGTCCAATCTCTTATCTTTTCGGTTTTTGGTACCTCTTATTTGATGAAGCTAATTGGTAAACAATTTGATGACTCGGTTATGCCCAAAAAGAAGACAACAACTTCAGCTACTAAAACTCCCCCAAAGAAAAGCAAAATCCGTGATTCTTCTAAAGGTAAATCAAGTAATATCGACTTTAATTTTCCTTTCTTTTCTTTTCATTTTTTCTAACTTTGCGGATTTTTAGGAATGCACCCATCTAAAGCCATTGTTCAAGGAATCCATTGGAATTATCAAGGCTGGAAATATTAGGAGACTTACTTGACAGCCTTTGCATGCCCCACTAGTCCTTGTTTCTGTAACAAAATCCAAAAGACTGCTAGCTGAACCTGAGCATCTGGCTAAGGTAATTTTTTAGCAATCTCACTTCAATTACCTAATGAATTTGGCTAACTAATCCTTTTTCTTTGTAGAGAAAAAGAAACTTAAGACTCATGTGCCTAATCTAACTGCATCTTCATCGGTTGCATCCTCTGTGATCTTTGATGAAATTCTAAACCAGTATTTCAAATCTTTAACCCTCTTTTTCTTTCCCCACAATAAGAGATTCTTCTCCCATCTCTATGCATCTGGAATTTGTTGAAAACCAATTTATGAAAGATTTTCCTTTCGATCCTAAAGCAGTCGAGGCCCTTAAATTTTTGATGTCCAAGATGATTATGTTTGCTAATACTTCTTAGTGTCTCCCTCTATGAAAGCGGTCTTCAACCAAATGGTCTTGCTATTCAACAATGTATCCTTTTCTTACAAAGTCAATAAAGAGCGAGAAGAGACCAGCGCTTCTCAACTGATGCAACTTCCCAATCTTGAGGCTAGAAAGAACACCTTTTAAACTCAGTATGAAGTTGTTGAGAATAATCGACAAGAAAATCTTCTTAAGGAAGCTAGGATTACAAATAAATTGAAGGATCTGAACAAAAAACTTACTCGGATTCAAACTGAAATTGCTTCTCTCCATCTTCAACTGAAATCTATATTGGCTAAGCTCAAAACCAGCACAGATGTCACTATCCTAGATTTTTAGATTGGTTATTTGATGCAAAAGAATACCCTTTAGGAAAGCGATTTAAGTTCTGGTGAGGCTGGTTTAGCTTAAGTCGAAAAATCATGGGCTCAATTAAAGGAAATATTAGCTAAGGAGAAGAAGAAACAAACTAAAATTAGTTTTAATCTTGCTACTGTACCCCCAAGCCAAGCTAATAAGCACCACCTGTTGCTGAAAACCTTGCAACTGAAGATACTTCAATTATTGAATATGTCAATCTTTTGGCAATAATTCTTCCATTGCCAAAGTGAAAAAAACCCAGCCTTTTCTCGGAAAAACTTTTGAATTATTTTTGTTTTACGAGGCTAGACTTTGTTTTGTTCAGCTGCAGTAGGTAGTTTTTTCTTTTCAAGCTAAGTAGCTGGCTTGTGGCTACTTTTCGGACTCTTTCTAAAGCGCCCCTTCCCAGATGAAAGGATAATAAAATTATAAGTATTATTCATTCATGCTTCTGCTTAACTCTTCTCTTTGCATGTTAACTAATCGAAAAGCACCACCTGGAATAACTTGACTAATAATAAAGGGTCCTTTCCAATTCGGCTACCATTTACCGAACTTAGAGTCTTTAGTTCCAATTGATAAAATGGTTTTCCAAATAAGGTCACCTTCTAAAAACCTCTTTGCCTTGACATGTTTATTGTAGTTCCTGGCCACCTTAGCTTTGTTGAGCCAAATATTATCAGGTGCCACTAACCGATCTTCATCAACTAATTCTAACTCCATGAATAAGGCTTGCAAATACTCCTCAAGTTCCAAGCCATTTTGCTTTGCTACCCTTAACGACTGAATTGTAATCTCTAAAGGTAACAGAGCATCTTGGCCATATATTAGTCAATATGAAGTAATACCAGTTCCTGTGAACTTAGCATTTTTGTATGCCCAGAGAACTTCTGATAACACTTTATGCCATTTCTTAAGCTTGTATTCTAAAGATTTCTTAATCATATCAATTAGGATTCGGTTAGTAGTCTCTACTTGCCTATTAGCTTGAGCATAATATGGTGTTGACTGAACCATCCTAATTCTAAACTCTTGTACAAATGC
Organism: Quillaja saponaria; assembly: GCA_029379385.1. Taxonomy (NCBI): domain Eukaryota; kingdom Viridiplantae; phylum Streptophyta; class Magnoliopsida; order Fabales; family Quillajaceae; genus Quillaja; species Quillaja saponaria. The sequence continues at coordinate 9,408,753 of CM055611.1, read as the reverse complement.
CACTACCTTATATCCAGTAAAAACTATACCTTGATTAGCTGTTATCATTTGAGGAATACTAAATATATGAATAATTTAGTTTTTTATGAAATTGATCACATCATCTTGCGTTACACTAACCATTGGCTGAGCTTCTACCCATTTGGTGAAATAATCTATTGCTACAATGATAAAAGAATGCTTTTTAAATGAAAGGGAATAGATCTTACCAATCAAGTCCATAGCCCAACCTCTGAAAGGCCATAGTTTAACGATAAGATGAAGTTCCTTAGTTGGCACTCTCTGAATTGGACCATGTATTTGACTTGTTTCACACCCTTTAGCATATTTGTAGCAATCAGATGTAATGGTTAGCTAATAATAGCCATGCTTGTGAATCAACCATTGCATTTTAGGCCCAGATCTATGTGTTTCACAAATTCCCTCATGAACCTCTACCATGACCTTTAAAACTTCACTTTTATCTAAGCATTTTAACAACAAACCTTCATATTCTCTTTTGAACAATTCATTATCTACCAAGACATATCTTAAGGCCTTGTATTTGAGCTTGAAGTCCACAAAATTGGATGAATTTTTTAAATAGCTGATCAACTTAGATCTCCAATTATCTGCTATCATTTATTGATAAATTGCTACAGTGTTAGGACGATGCAAGGTAATACCTTCAAAATAAGTCTTAAACCCAGAAGGTAATACCAAATTATTAGCATTATCATTTTCTCCCCTTGGTATATACATTATTACTATATCAGAAAACCACTAAAGTAAAGCATTAGCTATTTCATTATTACTTACCAAACTCAAATTGTTGCACTTGTATTCCCAAGTCAGCTGTCTAATGACTAGCGCAGAATCTTCCATGATTTGAACAAACTAGGCCTTCATGGAAATCAACAATCACAACCCAAGGATCAAAGCTTCATACTCAACTTAATTATTGGAATAAACAAGTTCTAGTTGAAAAATGAATTTGTCAACTTTGCCAATAGGACTAATGATAGAAACTCCATCACCTACTCTTTTATGAGTTTAGACCCATCAAATAACAAGATCCAAGGCTTCAAATAAATACAACTTTGTACCTCAGCTAGCGGATCTTGTACCTCAACATATGGATGTTAAGCTAAGAAATTAGCTAAAGTATGTCCCTTGATAGCTCTCAATGGAATGTATTTCAAAGCAAAAACATTTAACTTAATGACCCATTTAATTAATCTTCCTTGTAAAACAAGCCTATTGACCAAATACTTCACTCTATCGATCTTGCATATGACCAACACCTCTTTAGGTAAGAGATGATACTCCAATTTGATGCAACCATGGTATAAGGAAAGACATCATTTTTCAATTAGAGTGTATCTGCATTCAGCATCATTTAAAAGCCTACTCAAAAAGTAAATGGCTCTTTCTGTTCCATCATATGCATCTTATGCAAGTAGACAGTAGATGGATTCCTCAGCTACTAAGGTATAAAGCTTCAAAGGTGTACCTGACATTGGAGGTACCAAGATTGGTGGATTGGCTAAGCTTTGCTTAATCTGCTTAAATGCCAATTGCTGCTCTTCTCCCTAGATAAACTCCTCACCTCCTTTCAACTTTAGCAAAGATGAAAAAGCCTTCATTTTGCCAGCCGAATTAGCAATGAACCTTATCATAAAGTTGATTTTTTTCAATTAAGCTCTACAATTCTTTTTTTTTTTTTTTGATGGCCTCGCTTCTAGCACTGCCTTAGCTTTATTCTTGTCAATATCAACTCTTTATCGATGTACTAGAAAGGCAAGAAAATTATCAACCGAGACTCTAAAAGAGCATTTAGCTGGATTTATCTTTAAATTGTGGAGCCTCATTCTTTTGAAGGCCTGCTCCAGATCTGCTAAATGATGATCAACCCTTTTAGACTTTACCACCATATCATCTATATAGATTTTCATGCTATGACTAATTAAGTCATGGAAAATAGCATTCATCGCTGATTGGTATATTGCATATACATTTTTTAAGCCAAATGGCATGACAAGCGATTCAAAAATTCCTAATGCACCTGGACAACGAAATGTAGTCTTATGAATGTCTTATACGGCTATGAATATCTGATTGCATCCTGGATATCCAATTATGAAGGTAAGAATCCATAATTAGAAGCTACATTATCCAGCATATCAGTTGTTGGCATAACATACTCATCTTTAGAAGTAGCCAAATTCAAGTTTTTGAAATCTATAAAGATTGACTTGGACACTCTTATTTATAATAGAAACAATGTTTGATAGTCATTTCGCATATCTAGCAGTGCGTATAAATCCAACTTTCAAAAGCCTCTCTATTTCCTCTTTGAATTTTCACATCAACTCAGAATTCAACTTTCTAACTGGCTTTTTACGAGGCTTGAAGTTTCTTTTATCAATAACTGATGCTCAACCAATTACCTAGATAACCTTGATATCTCATGGTAGTTCCTGGCAAAACAACCTTTACACTGTTTAATGGGCTTGGTCAGCTAATATCTATTAGATTCAACTAATAGGCCACTGACTCTCGTTGTTCTTGGCTCTTCTTCAGTACCCAAGTAGACATCGATCAAAGGATCTTGAGCTTCAAAACTATGCTTCTCTTTTATGAACAGAGCCTCTAACTCTTCTTTTTGCATTTAGTCTATTAGCTAATCATGCTCTTCCTCATGCCTCCCAAGTGTGCTAGGGATTGGATCCGTATTCCTAGTTTTGGCTGAAAGCATAGCAAGCCATTGTAGGACATTCTTGACTACTTTAATATTCTAATCCATTAAAACCTTATAAGGAAGTTGTGGATCGGCCTCAACTGCTGATTGAATCTTCATCTAAAAACCATGAGCAGTGAAGTTGCAAGATTCCATAGACCCTTCTTCATAGTTGCTTGATAATTTAATTGTTTCCACTTGTGGTGAGTAGAAAATAACCTTTACCACCTTAATATTAGCTGTGAATGGATTATGATTAGCTGACACCACTTCTATTTTGTCACCTTACCAAAGCATTAAAACCTGGTGCAACATGGAAGGAACACACTACTAATTGGAATGAATCCAATCTCTACCTAACAAAATAAAGTAAGTAGATTTGGCATCTACCACAAAGAATGCTGAACTTGTGGTTTTGTTTCCAACAATAATCTCAGCTACCAATACCCCTGTAGTGGTTGCTTCTTCTATAAAGTTAGTCATCTTCATATTGGTAGATATAAGATCAGCTTTCGACTTACCTAATTTGAACATTGTACTAATAGGTATAATGTTCAAAGCTGCTCCACCATTTATGAAGACTCAGCTGATTGGCTTGCCACTAATATGAGCTTATGTACAAAGGTGTTAACACCGAAAAATATGCAAGGTCTGGGCCTAATTCATCTAGGCTAGTTAGCCGAGCATCAATCGTCTAGTGAACTAGGTTGGCTAACTAAGTTTGGGCCTAACTCAAATATTTCAATTGGATTAAGACCTATTTAGACCAAGCCCTATCTAGTGTATTTAGAAATAAGAAAGGATAATGACTTGGTTTTAATTCTCATTAAAATAGGGATTTTCGGTGAAGATTTTAAATGAAAGGATAAAGCTATTGGGAATGGTTCAAATGAGAAGATGAAGATAAGACCTATTCAAATTTGTTCAAAATTGGTCTTTCAACAGGCTTAGACACTTATTGGGCCTATGGGCTTATTAAAGTAAAATTGGGTCAATTAGCTGACTGGAACTATAAGATCTACTGAGTTAGATCAAGTCAAAAGCAGTTTAGTGCATTTAGACCACTTTTAACGTTAATTCATATTCTTAAGGGATTATAGAGATATGAGGCATCAGAAAGCTGTTACTTGTATCAGTTGAAGCAAAAATTGGTTGCTAAATTTTCTAATAAGTCAGCTGACAAGGGTTATAACTCACTTTGGTTGTTAGCTATGATCTTATATTGGTGGATATTTGGTTAAAAAGGTAAGGGAGAACGTGGCAGATAGACTTAATAGGTTAATGACTAGTTTTTCTTGTATAAATAGGACTAAGGTCATCAATTATAAACACGACAACACTCCAATGTCAAACACAAACTTATCAATTCAATTCAATTCTAATTTTACATTCAGCCTTTATTACTTTATTTACAACATTTCTTTACATGCTTTATTTATCGCTTTCCTTTACAAATTCATGCCTAGTAGTTATATTTTAATTGAACGAAATCACTAAGAGCTTTATTCAGTATCCTAGAAATCTATTGTCTAAGAAACATAATCATTTTCTTAGCCAAATTGCTTGAATGTGGAAATTAAGAGTTGTGAAATTAGCCGATTCACCTTTGCTGATCTCCATTGAAAATATTTCGCAAACAAAAGGCTTAAGACAGTTAGTCATAGTCTCTAAGGGTTTCTCAAACTGTATCATGACTGGCCCAATCTCCTGTTTTTCTAGTAAGGTAGCTTATTCAGCTTCTTCAACAAAAACATCTCCTTCTAACTCCACCAATGTTTCATCCTCAACTGAGAATTCACTTGGCAAAATGTGGATTATGTCAAAATCTGCTAAAGGCTCATCAATATCTTCTGTATCTAGATTATCAACTTTATCGAAATAGAATATAGCTATTACATCAAGACCATCATCTTCTACAGAGTCTGCCTCAGTTGTTTCAGGTAGATCACCTACTTTTGTTGAATCTACTTGAGCTGTTGCAACTAGATTATTAACTTCTACTAAATTTGTCTTAGCTATTTCTACTAGATAATTTTCTTTTGAAGTGGCTACGCTAGCTTTCTTGGGAGACTCCATCTCTTTCCTTACCACTATTTTGACTTCTCCCAACATTCCCAACATTCCCAACATCTGGTTCAGCTTTTTGTTGGATCTTTGCCTTTGCCTTGACCTCCTCGTCTTTTGAGTGCGAGTAAGGCATTTTGTTGACAGCGGTTAACATGGCTCTTGTTTGTCTTACTTGTTCATGAACCATTGCCCTTTCTCTACATTTGCCTTTGACTTGATCATCCTCTAAGGTTTTAATTACTCACAATTTCAAATAGATATCCTTAGTATAGATATTTCATTTTCAATGTTGAACTTAGCTACCTTCCTTTTCCTTTCTAGAATCGGCCAAGCATCAATATCTGGGATTCTCAATATGTTAAGAACATTATCTTTGCCTTCTTCTGGGTTTGCTGAAAAGCGAAGCCTTTTAAACACGTTTGACCTTTTAACTATAGACTTTAGCTATTTTTACTATACAACTAGTTGCTCCTCAGCAGTAGCTGATGTTACCATTTTTGCCTCTCCTTTGACTCTCCACTATTTCTGTATAGGCCGCCTCCACTCTAAATTTTTTGGATATGATTGATTTGGGTAGTGAACCTGATACAACAACCATGTTGGTGGATACAATTAGAAATAGATCAGTATCGATTAACATCTTGTGTGTTCCCTTGTTAGCTAGTTTAAACCTTGCATCTTTCAAGGCGTTTTGGATAGCATTCCTAAAAATAAAACAATTTATAGTAGCATGACTAATGAATTATGTCACTTACAGTATCATTTTTCCTTGATCTCCATAGCTAATGGGATCTTATGTCTATCAGTTAACTAGATTTGCTTGTCTTTCAGCAAGTAGACAAAGATTTGACCGGTTTTGGAGATGTCAAATAAGTAATATTTTTTACTCTCCACCTTAGGGACCTCCTTTCCTTTGTTCGGTTTGAGAGTTGGGCAAGAGTAAGGTTTTCCTCTCAAGATCTCAACCACTAACACATCAATTGATAGCGCCTCTTTACTATCAGCTGTCTCCCCTATATTAAGGTCTGAATCCACAACTGATACCAAGTGTAGACCTCTTCCACTTCTATTGGCTTTCCTCTGTTCTTTCCTTAAATTGAACTGCTTGATTCTAATGGCTTTAGATACCAGCCAAGTCAAATCAGTACATTCCTAAGCAACCAGTTTCTCCTTCAATTGTGGATGCATGTTTCCCACTACTATAGTGGCGTATTCTGCTTCTGGTAATTGCACACTACACTTGCTTCTCAACTTCCTGAATCTCTCCATGTATTTAGCTACTAGCTCATCTACTTACTGCTTTAGGTTCATAAGATTAGCTACTATTATATCTAGCTATATCCTGAAAAAAAAAAAAAAAAGGTCATGCAAGAGCCTCTCCATATTTGACTAATTATGCACAGAATTATGAGACAAAGACGAATAACAAGTGAAAGCAATACTAGTCAAAGATAAAGGAAACAACTGAAATTTAAAATACTCATTCTGGTTTGCCTCGCCATATTGGACAATGAATCTGCCAATGTGCTCCATGGTAGACTTTCCATCCTCGCCTGAGAATGTAGTAAAATCTGAAGTTCTATAACCCATCAGTAATGGAATGACTCTATCCACCCATTAAGGATATAGTTTCCTATAGAATGGCCTATCGAGAGGCCTCAAGTCTACCTTGAAGTGTCTTCTTATCACTTCCATAATCATGTTTGGGTCAATCGAAGATGGCACAACAGGCCTGGCTTTAGCCATCACTAATGGATGTACGTTTGGTATTTGCGCGGTTACCGGTCTTATCTATCTAGGTGGCCCTTGATTTTGCATGTGATTTGGCTATTTAGCATAATCTAAAGAATGGTTAATTAGGAATAATAGTAGAGATTGACCCCATGGATATTCTATTCCATAATCTCCTGGTGTTCTGTTTTGAATTCTAAATCCAGTATTTGGATATTGCATCTAAGCAGAGACAAACCCTAGCTATGGTGTCTGTTTAGGTGGCCTTTGGTTTTGCATGTAATTCGGCTATTCAACATACACTAGTTGATTAGGAGTAATAGGTCGAGGTTGACCCCATGGCTGCTCTACTTCGTAATCTCCTTATGTTTTGTACTGAGTTCCCTAAAATTTAGTAATTGAAATGGTAGCTGAGCTGCAGCTAAACTTGTCTATGGCATAACATTGAAAACTATTGGGTTAGAAGCAGTTGGTATAAATGGCAATCCAAGATTACCTGACACAGTTGGAGGTCTTCTAGATATCTGGATTTACCTATATTGTGGAATCAGCTATGCCACTTGACTGATAGGTTCAATATCCACTTGCCCCCTAGGTGTAACCAAGAGAGGGATTATCTGTTTGTTGAACTGGTTACCTGCTGTTGAAAGACGTAGTAGAATACTCTTTTGGCTGTTGAGAAGTCTTTTGATTTTGTTCTTGGACATTTTACACCTTATTGTGGACCATCAACTTCACAATCTTGCTAACTGTTTTGACATCTAGTACATTAAATCATCAAGCCCTAAATTGATTTTTTGATAGATGAAAGAAGTAGACATCATTGTAGGCTGGCTAGGAGTTCTAACTTTTTTCGTAGTTGGTGCGACAGTCCTTAGCTGAGGGGATGATACTGTCAAAGTAGAAGTTATCGTGGGTTGTGAAACTTAAGAATCACCTGATATCCAGTCACCATTCTTCTTAGCTTTTGACTGTGAAGTGTCCATATCAGATAAACTCTTCCCAAAACGTAGTTGCATGCGCTAGTAGAAATCATGACCAATAACAAATCTCTCCAAAGATTAATCGTTTTGGTCCCATCGAGCGTGCCAGAAATATGGTTGTGAAATATTTCGATGGAGACAAGCTGAGTTGGATCGGCTAACTTGACAATTTTTATTCCCACGTTCAGGCAACTGGCTAAGAAAGGAACTTTGTTTCTTAGACAATAGGTTCCTAGGATCCTAAAGAAAGTTCATAGTGAATTGGTTCAAACGAAATGTAACTACTGAGCATGAATTCGTAAAGGGAAGTGATAAAAAATAAATGCGATAAATAAAGCATGTAAAGAAATGCTGTAAATAAAGCAATAAAGGCTTAATATAAAATATGAATTAAATTGATAAATTTGTATTTTGACATTGGAGTGTGTTTACAATTGATGACTATTGTCCTATTTATACAAGAAAAATTAGTTATTAACTCACTAAGTCTGTCTACCACTCTCCTTTAACCTTCTTAATAAGTATCCACCAATATAAGATTGTGGCTACCAACCAAAATAAGTTACAACCCTTGTCAACTAACTTGTCAGAAAATTTAGCAACTAATTTCTGCCTCATCTAATCAAAGTAACAGTTTTTTGATGCCCCATGTCATCATAATCCTTTAAAAATTGGAATTAATGTTGAAAGTGGTCTAAGTGCACCAAACTGCTTTTGACTTGGTCCAACTTAGCAGATCCAATAGCTTTAGTCAGCTAGCTGACCCAATTTTGCTTCAATGAGTCTATAAGCCCAATAAGTATCTAGGCTTGTTGAAAGGCCAAATTTGAACCAATTTAAATAGGCCTTATCTTTATCTTCACCTTTGAACCGTTCCTAACAACTTTATCCTTTCAATGAGATCTTAATCGAAAAACCCTATTTGAAAGGGATTTGAAACCATGCCATTACTTTCATCATTTTTGAATGAAACTACTGGATATGGCTTGATTTTAGTAACTAAGTGGCCTACTAAATTGGTCTTAATCTAATTGACATAATTCGAATTAAGCCCAAATTCAGTTAGTTGACCCAGTCTATTAGCTAATTAGCGATCAGCTGATCAAAAATCATTAAGTAAGCCTAAATGAATTCGGCCTATACCTCACATATTTTTTAGTGTTAAAACTAGTTTAAAAGTATATTTGTACTTACACAATCTATACAGTATATAAGAAAACTAATCTTCAAGCATTACAAGCTACCATATCATCTCCTAAAATGTTGACACATCAACTTTTGTTATTGTTGAGAATGTTAATTTTGTTATGGGAGGTATTTAGGGAGGTGATAGAATGTGGGTGCCACATCATCTCCTAAAATGTTGACACATCAACTTTTGTTGTTGTTGAGAATGTTGATTTTGTTATGGGAGGTATTTGGGGAGGTGATAGAATGTGGGTGGGTTCTTCATTTTTATAGTTTAGTATTCCAATTTATTATAGGATAGTCAAGCAAAAGCTTACGCGTTTTCTTATTCACACATTCTTTGCTTAGCTTAACTAACTCTTTCCATTCTTAACTCTTTGCATGTCTTCATGAATTCAACGTAAAGAAAGGTTTTAAAAATGATAATTAGGAAAGAATGAATCAAGAAACTATAAATACCTTTTGGCTAGCCTCTTTCTTTACATCCTCTATCTTTTTGTAGATATGTTTTAGATTTCTCAAACTTCAATAATCGCTTTTATAAGATTACTAATTTAATTAACGGTGATGATTTCAAATAATTTGATATTGAAGAAGAACAAACTTTAGAGCCTTGAAATGGTTAAACAAAAATTTTGTGTGATGGGATTATTGTTATTAGTGAGAAGATTTTCGTCATTTGTTCACATACTTCTCAATTTTTCAGTTAATAATTTCAAATATTTTTTCATTCATTGAAGATATCTTACATTGATGAGCTAGATAACTAAATTTAGATTTAATCATCAGTTCAATGAAAAAAAATTTACTAGGAAGATGGAATTGGAGTAGTCTTTAATTCCTCTCTCACTATTGGGAGATCAGAGAAAACTATAGAGGTATTTGAGGAGTTGATAGAATGTGAGTGGGTTCTTTTTGTAGTACTTTTCAAATTAATTATAGTAATTAATAAAAATTAATAACAAACGAGAAAAAAATAAAAATATTTTTCGTAAAAGGTAAAAATCATTTATTCCTTCTTTTTTTTTCCCCTCATTTTTATAGTTTAGCATTCTAATCTATTAGCATAGTATTATTATTGTCATATGTGATTATTGTTATTTGGGGAGAAGATTTCTGTTATTTGTCCACATACTTCTCAATTTTCGGGTTGATGATTTATAATATTTTTTCATTTGTTGAAGATGTCCTACTTTGATGAGCTAGATCACTAAATTTTCATTAATTGGAGTAGGTTTTTAATTCCTTTCCTACTATCTGGAGAGAAAATTATAGAAGGTATTTGGGGAGGTGATAGAATGTGGGTGGATTCGTTTTACATTAATTTGTTAAATTAATTATGGGAGAAAAAAAAAAAGATATATTTTAGCAAAGAGTTAAAGATCATTTATTCCTTTTTATTTATCTTTATTTTTATAGTTTAGTATTTCAATTTATTAGCATGGTAATTATCACAGTGTAATATTACCCTCATTTAAGGTTTTAACTATATTTTACTCTATTAAATTATGTTGTATTGCCTTTTTTATTTTCAAAATAAAAGTAAAAAAAAGTTATTATTCACATATTATAAGAAACACCAATGAAGAAAGAAACAAAAAATTCTTATAAAATTTTAAATTACAATTATATCTTTTAACTCAAATATTGAAACTCAAAATAAATAAATAATTGTAAAAAATATTTTTTTACAGTAATCTAATCAAATAGAACACATATTGAATTCATTAAGAAATATATATATAAATTAAGTAATGAAGTCAATAATGTGGGTTTATAATATTATATTTTCACAATTCAAAAATATATAAATTGATTAAAATAAAAAATAAAAAATGGACAAATTTATCTAGTTATACATATATTAATACCTTATCAAATTAAACATATATAATTTTAACATTAATTTCGTAGTGATTTTTATTTTGTTAGTTCACCTTAAATATCTTCTCCTCATACATAAAATATTTTCTTAATTATTAATTTAACATACTCCTGTCATACCTTATACTTCTTGGGTTTTATGTAAAGCGTTAGTGGTACTAAGTTACATTTTAAGGCTGACTAGGGATTTTCCATGCACATTGGTTGATTTTGTATAAATTTTGGTTTCTGAGTATGTTAAACATACTTTCGTAAGAAGTTCCGGATTGGTTATGAGGATTTCTAAACGTGTCTAATTAACTTGCAATGGTGTAAGTTAGCTTGATAATTGATTAAGAGCTAACATTGTTTAGTCACTATTTTGTTTTTATTTAGGGTTACATTATGTATCTCTACTTTAACTTAAGCATATAAGAGTCATCCTGGATAACTCATTGGCATGGCATTCCTAGAATAATGACCAAACTATGAACATCGTTCCCAGGAGTTGATCAAATGGCAACTTCGTTGCCTTATTTTGCCTTTATATTTTACATTATCTTTACACGTTCCCTGTTTCCAAATCTACACACATCAAGTACAGGTTAGTTATAAGAAATTATCCAAATTACAAGGTACAAGACATTACACAAGTAACTATACAAAGGCTTAATCTGCAATACTTATTTGGCATTCTTCACATTCTCCCTGCCCTGCTTTATATCATCTAGCTGAACCTGGAAGTAATGCACATATACATTAAACTGCCTCTAGCTAAAATTCAGCGCTAATCAGGACACCAGCTGGCTTTTCTATGAAATTAGAACCAGATAGTTGAACCTATAATTTATAACATTCAGTTTTGGAACCAGAAAATGCACCAACTTGGATTCCAAATCCAAATCAACCAAGTTCTTTCTACTAGTTGCTCTCCACCTTGAGCTTTCTGTGTTCTTGTGAGTTTTCAGCAGCTCTCATTTGGACTAATTAGAACTAATTGTAGTGTTGACAACACTTAGGTTCATGGACAACAACGCCTCCACTAATGCTTTAACCCGATTGTATAAGTCCTAATGCTACATGTTGATATCCTCCTTCTGCATTATAATATATTATATTGCTAACTATTTCCACTAATTATATAAATTATACCACTTTTGCATGGTCATGCATGTTATTATCCGCTTAATCCGATATAATCCTATTTATTATACTAATTTCATTATGCTTCATTACCTAAACAATTACGTATTATGCACTAGAGTCTTGATTGAAATGTCCAATTTTACATTTAAACTAATTTCTGTCATCCTTTCCCACTTATATAATTTCAATTTACTTACTAGGCTTCTTAAGACTTCCAAATATCTTTAAATAAGTATATGAAGTTATGAAACAATATAATAAAGACAAGTAATTATACACTCATACAATTACACTAAGAACATATTACGAATAACGAGGCAGGATACCACCTACCGTGTTGTACCCTGATTTTAAGGAAAATGGTGAACCCTCATAGCCATATCGAACTGTACCATAGTGAAAAACTAGTATGTGTACTTCATTCAATGATCTCGAATTTAATGTTGGTAAGCCAATTCAAACTAATTTGATAAGGTCCATGGACATTTCAATTTGTGTCTATTTTTCTTTGATATGTCTCATCATGTGAATCTATATATAGTTGCCACATAATTGTTAGGATCATTGATTCTGTTCTATCAAATGCTGACTCTACAAGTTGCTGTTTTAATATTGACATCATAGATGTCATTTCACTGTATGTATCGTTTTCTCCTTCATTTAATTCTGAAAGCAATTGCCAGGTCTGAATCAGATTCCGTCATGGAAATAGTGAAAGATATTTCAAGAAGGCTAGAAGAGAGTACACACTTATTTGTGGCCAAGTATCCTGTAGGGATAAGATCACAGGTCCAAGATGTGATTCAAATGTTAGACATTAAATTAGATGATATTCGCATGGCAGGGATTACGGGAGCGGCGGGAATTGGTAAGACAACCATTGCAAAAGCCGTTTTCAATGAAATAATCCACAATTTTGAGGCTGGATGTTTTCTTGCAAATATCAGGGAAAGTTGGGACCGAGATAACGGTGGAGTTCGTTTACAAGAACATTTCCTTTTCGAAACCTGTGAGACAAGGATTGCTGATATAAGTTGTGTTGAAGAGGGAAGCAGTATCATTAAAGGAAGACTTTCCAGTAAAAGGGTACTTGTTGTACTTGATGATGTAGACCGGATGGAACAATTACAAGCATTATCTGGAAGTCGTGATTGGTTTCGCTCAGGCAGTAGAATTATCATTACAACTAGATATACGAATTTGTTGTCTATAGATGAAGCAGAGAAAGTGTATGAAGTGCCTCTACTAAATAAAGTTGAATCTCTCGAGCTTTTTAGCTGGTATGCATTTAAAGAAAATCATCCAAGAGAAGACTTCATTCGACTCTCAAGGAGATTTATTTATCATTGTATAGGATTGCCACTAGTGCTTAAAGTTCTGGGCTCATCTTTGTTTGACAGAAGGATCGTTGAATGGGAAAGCACATTAGAAAATTTGCAACGAGTTCCTGATTTGGATATATTTTATTTGCTTAGAATAAGCTTTGATAGTTTAAGTGATGATGCTGTGAAATATATATTCCTCAATATATGTTGCTCATTTATTGGTATGGAGAGAAACTATGTCCAAGAAACACTGGAAAAGAAAGGATATTTTTCAGCAGAAATTGGAATAAGTGTTCTCATGGAACGTGAGCTTGTAGCTGTTGACAACAATAACAAGCTTACCATGCATGAATTGCTTAAAGAAATGGGAATGGAAATTTCTCGTGAAAAATCAACAAAGCGGCAGAAGGTATGTAGATAAAAATTTCGTAAAAAGCAGTAAAAGTTTATCTATAAAATTCTTTTGTTCAGACATACAACTAATGACATTCTATTCTTCATTCCCACATTCCCAGTGGATCAATGATGTGTTCTTGAGTTTCAGAGGGATAGACACACGCAATTCTTTGACTGGGCATCTCTACTCTGCTTTAGCAAATGCTGGAATCAATACCTTCATCGATGACGGCGACCTTCCAAGAGGAGAAGACATAGAATTAAGGCTTTTGGAAGCAATTGAAGGGTCAAGAGTTTCTGTAATTGTTTTCTCAACACATTACGCGGCTTCAAGTTGGTGTTTAGACGAACTGGTGAAAATCATAGAATGTCGCAGAACTGCTAACCAGGTAGTGCTGCCAATATTCTACAAAGTAGAACCGTCTGATGTACGCAAACAGACCGGTAGTTTTGCTGAAGCAATTGAGAAACAAGAAAAGCGTTTCCCGTCTAAAGTGTCAAGTTGGAGGAGAGCGCTGACTGAAGCTGGAAACTTATCTGGTCGGCATCTAGCAGACGGGTAATCTTTCTTTTCTTTTATCATTCAGATAACCGTTCAATAGTAGTATCTAAAGTTTCTATTATGGAGTCTTTCCATTAATGGGATAAAAGTATTCAGAAGAAGGTGCGTGGGTTTTTTTTTTTCTTGGGTATAAACAGGGATATATCAATTAATAAGTTTGAACAGGAAGTCTGGAAAGCAAGTTCCCCTTGAGTCAGCCTAAAGAGAAAAAAGCGATAGAATAAAATTAGGAACCGAGTAAATAAATACTCAACTTAAGATCTTCCAAAAAACTGTATTCAACTATGCAAATTGTAGATGCTTCCATTGTTAGGCTAGTCTTTTGAGTTAATTCCAAATTTTAGAAGCTCATATTGATTGGGCTAATTTTGAATGTGACTTAAAAATGAATTTAATAATATGAGTTTGTATATTGAACTCACAAATTCAGTCAATGACAATAAATTTGTTTTTTTCAGTCTACAAATTCATTAATAAATTTATGAACTAAATTAACAAATTAAACTCATTAAAAATGAATTTGTGAATTTCATGGATCGCTTATGTGATACTATAAATTCGTATCTTCAAGAGGCGAATTCAAAAACTGCTCTATTTAACTCTCTTTTTATCAGCATATCTGCACTACCATTTGTCTCTTTGTAAGCATAACTTCCTGCAATCATGAGTAAGATTTCCAAAACTATCCCGCTTGGTACAATTTAAAATTTCAATAATAGCCTTAGAGTCCACGTTAATCTCCCACAATTGGATTCCTTTATGAGAAGCTAGCACAAGTTCAAAGCTCCAAATTTCAGCCACTGTGAGAGATCCCTGCCCTAACCTTCTTCTAGAAAAACCAACCAACCAGTTGCAATATTCATCTCTAATAATCCCAAAGCCACATGAGGTGCGTAACTCTATTATAACAATATTCTCACCTCAACCAATCCTTTCCTAATAACAGAACAATCCCTATTTCCAAGCTTGTACAGATTATCCCCATATTTCCCTCTTAAACAATTGGTCCAAAGTGAGTTAGACTCTTTCCTAAATCTCCAAGCTAGTTTTGCAAGTAGAGCCTTGTTCCTAAATCTTTAAATTTTAAGGCTAAGACCACCTTGTCCCTTTCTCCTGGCTTGGCTGCTTTTTCCCATCCAACAAGGGGTATTTTCTAATTTTCCTAATGCAGAACTCTACAAGAAAGATTTATTAATGCTATCAAGTCCCTTGCAAATGAAAGAAGGAGTAGAAAAAACTGCATATATATAGTAAGATGGAATAGAAGAGGTAACAGAGTTGATCAAAGTAGATCTGCCAGCAAAAGATAGAAATTTAATTTTCCTAGGAGCCTATTTCTCTCTAACTCTGTCAATGATGAAACAAATAGGTAACTTTAGAGGGCCTACCAGTAATAAGAGGAAAACCTAGGTCGATTTTTGAGAGAAGTCTTATGGTATGTGCCAAACTTGCTACTAAGTTGGTCTTTAAGAGCCATATCAGAGTTACCAAAAAAGAACAAAATAGATTTTGACCAATTAATTTTCGTACCAGTGACCAAGGAGAAATCCTGAAGAATGCTACCAATGGTAACAAAATTTGTTATTGGCTTTGTAGTGTAGCATAATATCATTTGCAAAGAGTAGGTGAGATAATTTTGAACCACCATATCCCATTTTAATAGGGTTTCACAAACCATTAGAAACAGCCACCTCAATCGGATGGGGTAGGAATTTGATAAACCAAACGTAAAAAAACAAGGGGATGATACAGGGACTACCTGCATGATACCCCCTCAATGGTTTCAAGCTCTAAAAAAAAAAATTTATCTATAATTGTTAATTTTTAAAATGGAAGAGAAATTAAAAATTAAAACAACAATATTATTATCATGAAAAATATGTTCTTATTATTTTTTTAGTACATAGTTTGTAAAAAAAATAAAAAAATCAATTAGTAAATTTGAGAAAATGGTGAAAAATATTATAATTATTAGAAATTTATTAAACCAAAAAGTTTTAATATTCTATCTTTTTTACTATTGACATATAATTATTGAAAATATATAAAAATAAATATATGAATTAAAATTTAAAAAAAAAAAAAAAAAAAAACTATTTTAGAATCATGAAAACTATATTCTTAATATCTTTTTTATTTTTTTAATTCTTAATAATCTCTTAAAATTTTAATTCATAAATTTGAGAACTGAAAAAGTTATGACTATTAGGAAGTTATTAAATTAAAATTGATAAATTCAATCTTAATTATTATTGAGATATACTTATTGAATTTTTTTTAGATTATTAAGATTGAAAAGAATTATTTAGTAAAAAGAAATCTATAGTCTTAAAATAATTACAATCATATTGATATTAAAATTAAAAAAAAATAGAAAAATAAAAAATAATAATAATTTATTTGTAGCAAAATAACAACTAATGGTAACATTATAATAATAAAAACTAGTAAGAGCTTAAAAAGTCTACACAAACTCACACACAAGTATATACATCTTGATCATTCATTATGCTGTTTCATTTACAACTTGCCTTTGATTTCTGAGAATCATTGTCAGGCATGAAGGCAACTTCATCGATAAAATTGTTATAGACATCTCAAGAATGCTAGACAAGACGTACTTATTTATTGCCCAACACCCAGTGGGAATAGAATCTCGTGTGCATGATATGATTCCACTGATTGGTATTGCACCTGTTGGTGTTCGCATAATAGGAATTTTGGGAATGAGCGGAGTCGGTAAAACAACAATAGCGAAAGCCATTTATAACGAGGTTCGCATTAATTTTAAAGGTGGAAGTTTTCTTGCGAATATCAGGGAAGTGTGGGGGCAAGATAATGGCCAGATACGATTACAAGAACAACTTCTTACAGATGTATTTATGGCAAACAAGGCAGAGATACGTAATGTTGATGGGGGAATTATTTTGCTTAAAGAAAGGCTCTGCAATAGAAAGGTGCTTGTTGTACTTGATGATGTAGATAAGTGGGACCAATTAAAAGCATTATGTGGAAATCGCGATTGGTTTCATCCGGGGAGTAGAATTATCATTACGACTAAAGATGAGCATCTGCTTAAATTGCTTGAAGTAGATGCAATTTATTGGGCAAGAGAAATGGATGAAACTGAAGCTCTTGAGTTTTTTAGCTGGCATGCCTTTAAGGAAAGAAGTCCTAAACAAGACTTTATTGATCTCTCAAGCAAATTAGTGAAATACTGTGGAAGACTACCTCTAGCTCTTGAAGTTTTAGGCTCCTATTTGTTTGATAGGAAGATATCAGAATGGGAAAATACATTGGACAAATTGAAAATTATTCCTGACAAAGATGTTCAGGAGAAGCTTAAAATAAGCTTTGATGATTTAAGTGACGATAAAATGCAAGATATCTTTCTTGATATATCGTTCTTCTTCATTGGTATGAACAGAAATGATGTCGTACAGATATTAGACAGTTGTGGATTATTCGCAGAAACTGGAATATGTGTCCTCATGGAAAGATGCCTTGTAAGTGTTGACAAGAACAACAAGCTAACAATGCATGATCTGCTTCGAGATATGGGAAGAGAAATTGTTCGCAAGAAATGGCCAGAGGAGCCTGAGGAACGCAGTAGATTATGGCTTCCTGAAGATGTAGTTGATGTGTTAACGAAACAGATGGTAATAATTTTCCGTGCTGCCTTGTTTTGAAAAATGTCCTTATTTCAAACTTGATGACTGTATTCCCTTACAAGGATGGTCTATTTTCCACAAAAATTTTAGGAAGTGTGTTAGAACAAGACCCTTTTCCTTTAAGTTATGAGCTTGTTATTTGTGAGAAGTTTCTCAAATGCATTTTAAACATGTTTTCACCCCATATTTATAGATATTTATCTCTTTTTTTATTTTTTATTTTGGGTGAAAATTTAACTATCATTTTTGAAGGAGTTCATCAAATAATTATTTATTTTACTACGTTGTCTTTGTACACAGGGAACAAAAGCTGTCAAAGGACTCACTTTAAAATTTCACAGATTCAACAAATTGAGTTTCAACACTAAAGCTTTCAAAAAGATGCAGAGACTCAGATTGCTCCAATTTCATCACGTTCAACTCAGTGGTGAATATAACTACCTTTCAAAAGACTTGAGGTGGCTGTGTTGGCATGGATTTCCCTTACAATCAATACCAGATAACTTTTATCAGAGAAGTCTAGTTGCTGTGGACTTGAGACATAGCAAACTGAAACTAATTTGGAAGGATGCCATGGTATAGTTCAATTTATTTTTTATTTCTGAAAATTGATAAAAATAAATTTAAAAAATTCCTTTTTGGTCTCCACTTTAATGTCTAATTTTGTTTTCTGTTTTTCTTAACAGTTTCTGGAGAAGCTGAAAATCCTCAATCTCAGTCATTCACATTACCTAACCCAAACCCCTGATTTTTCACAGCTCCCCAATCTTGAGAAATTAATACTTAAAGATTGTTCCAGTTTATCTATTGTTCATGAATCTATTGGGTGTCTCAATAGCCTTCTATTCTTAAATTTCAAAGACTGCCAGTGCCTTAATAATCTCCCAAGAAGTTTCTATAAGTTGAAATCTCTCAAAACTCTCAATATTTCTGGGTGTTCAAAGATTGACCATTTGGAAGAGGACGTGGAGCAGATGGTATCGTTGACAACTCTAATTGCAGGTAATACTGCTATAAAACAAATTCCCTTTTCGATAGTAAAATTGAAGAGCATTGGATATTTATCTATATGTGGGCATCAAGGATCATCATTAGATGTATTTCCTTCTGTCATTTGGTCTTGGATGTCGCCAAGAAATGATCAGCAGTTCCATATTTGTTCGTCTAGAAGCCTGACATATCAAGTTTCTTGGTATCTACGGAATAATTATTCCTGTAATTTACAATCTGCCCTCAATGGCCTTTTCAAGCTTCAAGCTTCACATATAGGATGTGGCTCAAAAGTTCAACAAATTCAAGATTTCGCAAGAAACTTGACTGGTTTGTATTCAACAAATTGGACAACATTCAAAAGAATGTCAAATGTGTCCAGTACCTCAAGTATGGAAAATTTGGCCTTTAATAATTTTCAGAGTGTAGCTGACATTACATTCTCAGGAATTACCTTGAACACATTGATAATTTATATGGGAGGGTGCAACAGAGTCACAAATACTCCTGGAGATGGCATCTTACAGGTTCCACTTCTTTTGTCTGACTGTTAAACTTCTCTTGCTTATTGGTAATATAAAACAACCCACCTAATATGAGATTGCCTTTTCCATTGAAATTAGAGTAGTCTTGCTTTAATATATTGCTCAAGAAATGAGATTAAGAAAATCAAATATGTTTTATGTAAAGGTATTAGAAACATATATTTTTGGCGTAGGACATGTATGATTGTTTAAAGATTTAAGAACAAAAGGGAACCAATTCTATTCTACAACTACTCCTAAAGAAAAACTAATAATATCAATTAGAATACTTGTAGCTGGCATGATTTTTCTGTTTAGTATAGAAAAGTTAACAAGAGCTTTCTTTGTTTGTTTATGGCACAGGGATGGACTGCTTATGGGTTAAGTAGCTTTTTCTTCCCTGATGCTGATGTTTCTGAGTGGTTCATCTACAAGGAAGAAGGACCTTCTGTATTCTTTGAAGTACCTCATGTGATTGGTGGTAGATTGACAGGGTTCACTGTTGGTATTGTTTATTCATCTTGCTTGGATAGCATGTCGTCTGATTTCCTTACTATGGTCATAATCATTAACCACACAAAGGGCACCATTCAGATTTCTAAGCGAGTAACACAAGGGCTAGTAACCTCCCATGATAATCAACTATGGCAAGGCATATTATCAAACATAGAAGGCGGTGATGAAGTGGAGGTTATTGTATTTCAACCTCAATTTGATGTGAAAAAAATTGCAGTTTACCTAGCATACAGTAAACCAATTAATTCAAAAATGATCGAGTGTCCACCCAGTGTCAGGTAAATTTTTTTTGCATAAACTCTTAGTGGTCTAGCGGCATTCCCCCCTCAATGCCCCTCCCCAGTCCGAGGTCCAGGGTTTGAGCCCTAGCCTCTTCCTTAATAAAAATAGAATAAAAAATAAATAAGATTCTCTTTAATTCTTGTGAATATCAAAAAACTAGGAGTTGCTGCTATGATGGTGAGGCAGGACCAAGTAACAGCTTGTTGGACCCACAACTGGGAAATCAAGGTATGAACTTTATTAATATTTTTTGGACTAGGTCTAGGACTTAACAAAGGTGAAGGCCTGGCTACCTTATAGAGAGTAAGGTTTAAACGGAAAAATTACACTTAACCTACTTAGGGTTTTGTATTTTTCCATTTTGCCTACCTCAAGTTTTCAAATTGTCACTTTGGGCACTTTGGGGTTGAAATTGTTAAACATCCATCCATTTCTGTTAAAATAATACATTTGTCCAAACTTATCTATTTGTTTGAAGACAAAGTTCATGTTTTAAATATTAAAAGAAAAAAAAGCTTATTATCGAAAAAAAATGTTTATATATATATATATTGACTTCTAATTATTTACCTTACCAGCACAAAGTTCATGTTTTCATTTATTTTTATTTTTTTTATAGCTAGATTTAGCTTATTGTAAATAATATTTAAAAAAAAGGAATAGCAAAACAGAAATAATAGGAGAAAATATTAGTATATTCAAAAAATTTATTTAATTTCATTCACTTGGCAATATCATGTTATGTTTATTCAAACATGATTAAAGTTCCCCTTTTCTTTTTTTTTCTTTTTTTTGCTAAATTTGCGCGACATTTGTAAGTTATGTTCCATCACTATGAAGTGGTGGCATGCATCAAATAGCTAAAAGTATAACTCTCGTAATTTGTTGTGCCTTTTTTTTCTTGGAGAGGCTTATTGTGCATTTCTAGGCTCCTTTTTAACGCAAATGGAGAAGTTTAATGGCTTAACCGTAGGTGGGCACATTTGAAAAGCTCAGTAGGTAAAGTGAAATAAACACTAAACCACATGTAATAAATGTAATTTACACTTCTTAAATTCTTTAAAAAGCTAAATTTGTTTTAGAAATACATAGCATCTTAAACATTTTTCATTTCCTTCTTATTTCATGAATATAAATTTGTAATTTGTAGCAAACTTCCTAATACAATTGCTACTATAGATTCTAATCCTATTGGTTCCTTTTCAGATTCTTTTGTGGCTCCAACACCTTCCATTGAGATGGTGGAACTAACAGAAGATGAAGAAAACCTTCTTGACATTCAATCTCACAACAAAAAGTAGTTGTACGTCTGAAGACCGACACCATATAAAATCTCTCTCTCCATCTATATATATATATATATATATATAATGTTTTTGATGTAATTATTTCAATGTGCAGATACGATGACTTCTGTTGTTGTCTCTTATCCCGTGTGTTTTGATATAAAGAGCCTTGTGGTAGTAGTTATCACTGCAGGTCATGAGTATTTTTCTGAATTAATGGGAGAATGACAAGAGACTTGGTTGTTAGAACTCTTATTCCAAGTTGGGATGCAGAAAGATTTTCAAAGTTGTTGATACGGATCCACTACAGCAGCAGATTAATATTGCTAAGAGAGATCGGCAACCAGAGTTCAATGAAGAAACTGAAGAAATGGAAGCAGACTAAAGTGATGCAATAGATAGGAATGAAAAATAAATACAATTACTAAGTGAGATTTTACTTTTGTGCTTAAATCTACAAATTCGTAATTGGGTTCAAAGTATAAATTCTACTTATTAACCTGTGTCTTGGGAGAATAATTAGACTTCTAGTATTTTATGGGGTTTAGCTCTGGTAATTCTATCCTAAAACATGTATTTAGGAAGCTATATAAAGGAATGTAACATGTGATGGAAGATAAATTATTGTTGTGTGAAATTTGAATTCAATTTGTGAAGAATGATTTCTTCATTATATCCTATGTTCGTATCTCTTGGGTGGATTCCCTTGAGTGGTGAGTGTTTTGCCTGTATCTCTAGGTGTGGATTCTTTGGGTGATGGCTTTATCCTAACTAACATATTCTCGAATTTCCTACTTGATCAAGTTTCTATAAAAACTCGATCAATTTTGGTATCAGAACTTTTGGCATGCTCTTGGTAAGGTTTTAAAAATGTTTGGTGATTCTGATGAAACTAGTGAGGATGAAATGCCAAAAGTTTTGCCATTCTCTCTGTCTTGTCAATAAAGAAGTTCTTGTTGATTGGAGCACAACTACAATATTTGATGAAGACGTTCCAGATAAAAAAAAAATAAAAAAAAAAAGAAGCTCAATTGTTCTACGGATCGTGAATTTATTTTTCTGAAAAAAATTCTTAAACATTTCATATGAAGATCATTTTCTCTTGAAGGAGTCCAGAAAATTTATGCATGGAGTGTTTGAAATATGTATTATTGAGTTCATAGCTAATTCTTAAGTGGATCCATTTTACTTTGAAGTTTCAAACAACATGATGTGTTCAAAAGGTTTTCATCATTTGCAACAATATGCATATACAAATATGAATGAGCCTGTCAAAATTGTCATTCTTCACCTTCAAATTCCCACAAAGAAATCAAGTAACGGAAATTTGCTTCGTATTCCAATTATCAAGGCTCAAATTCGAGAATGAATTTTCTTCAACCTGGGAGTTTAATGCAGTGCATAGGAATGAAAAATAAATAGTTATTAGGTGTTATTTTACTTTTTATGCTTAAATCTAAATATTTATAATTGGGTATTTGTTTCTAAGTATGAGTTTCTACTTTGTAACATGTGTCCTGGGAGAATAATTAAACTTCTAGTATTTTGTGGTGTTTAGGTATTTGTGTCTAGTAATTAAATTCTAATTCATGTATTTAGATTAACTAAGAACTTCCTATTCTTGGAGGGATGTTCCAATGAAGCTATATAAAGCTATGTAGCATGTAATTTAATGTTGAGTGAAATTTGAATTCAATTTTTGAAGGATTTTTTTCATTATATCCCTACTCATATCTTTTAGGAGGATTCTCTTGACCTGTGAGTGTTCTGCCTGTATCGTGGGTTGCTTAGATGGTGGCTTTATCCTAACCAACATTTTCATGAATTTCCTAATTGGTTCGGTTTCTATAAAAACCTTGTATAACAGAGGGACATGTGCCATCCCAAGATCCTTGACGGATGGCACCAAATGATGCACTGCATCAATTAAGTTCACAACTGTTACAGAAGGACCCTTGACGGACTAACTGTAAGGAGATTCTACCAACTAAATACACTAACTACCTATGAAGAACGGATACGAATACAAGTATCTAATAGGGGAATACATCAATTTCTAAAAAACAAGAATATGATATGTTAGCGATATGTTTAATTAAATAACTTTAAATATTATATATATAACATAAAATTGTCTAACAAGCAACATAAAATTGTCCAAAAAGCACAATTTAAACAAATTCATAATATAAAAGTTGTCAAACAATCACAATTTATAACAACAATAAGAACAACCAAATAAGACCAGAATTGTAGTAGGCCAGTAGTTGTGTGTTTGTACTATATACAGAATGTTTCATCAATAAACTTATTCCAATATGATTGTATGAGTTTATACAAAACAACATAGAAGACAAGCAGAAACTGGATACAAGTTAATGCAAAAAAAAAAAAAAAAAACACAATTGCATGAGCATAAGCTAGAAACAAGAAACAGTTCACGTCATTCTCATAAACACCAAAAGTGCCGACAAGAAAAAGCTACATAACCACCAAGAAGTCCAGAACCCATTATTTTTCGCCCAATTTTGAAGGTGGAAGTTTTCTTGCCAAAATCAAGGAAGTGTGGGGCCAAGATAATGGCTAGATACGCTTACAACAGCAGCTTCATACAGATGTATTTAAGGCAAACAAAGCAGAGATCCGTAATGTTGATGAGGGAATTATTTTGCTTAAAGAAAGACTCTGTAGTAGAAGGGTGCTTGCAGTACTTGATGATGTAGATAAGCTGGACCAATTAAAAGAATTGTGTGGAAATCGCAATTGGTTTCATCCAGGGATAAGAATTATCATTACAACTAAGATGAGTGATGATTGGGAAGAATTGTAGATGAAAGTTGTGAGTACAATTCATCTGGCTCTTACTCCAAAATTGGAGTATAGTGTTTTGAATGAAAATTATCTGATAGAATTATGGAAGAAAATTTGTGGGACAAAATCTCTCACAGATAGAATATATTTGAAGAAAAAATTGTATTAGTTGAAGATGGAGGAAGGTACAGATATCTCTCAAAGTATAGTGTCATTTGAATACCTTCAATAAGCTTACTACTCAGTTGCCGAGTGTAGAAGTTAAAATAGAAGAGGAAGACAAAACTTTGTTGCTATTATCATCTCTCCAATCATCATATGAAAATTTGGTGACTACATTGTTAGTAGGGAAGGATATATTGAAGGTGGAGGAAGTTATTTACGTTTTGTTAGAGTGAAAAATTCAAGAAGCCTAGTACTAATTCTGAAGGTGGAGTTTATATAGCTAGTTCTAATCATAGCAAGAGTGTATAGTGTGGAATGAAATATGATAAAGAAAAATCTAAACCGATGATGGATCACAGAGATAAGGAGTGTTACTATTGTCATAAGATGTGGCATATCCAATTTTGTTGCAAGAAGAGGAAGAATGATGTGGAAGAATTTAAGAAGAAATTTGAGACGTCTGAGGGCGTTATCTCATTTAGTGAGGAGGAGGATTCAATTGATGGTGATATTTGTATGGTTAGAGAATGTAAGAATTCTTTGCATAATTCTTCCGTTTTAGACTCTACATGTTCCTTTCATATTTGTTCGAATACAAGTTGGTTTGATACTTATAGAGAATGTGGATGAACTGTTGCATTAGGTAATGATGATGAGTTAAAAATTGTTGGTATTGGCAATGTAAAACTTAAGATGTATAATGGTAATATTAAAACTTTGCGTGATGTAAGATACATTCCCAAGTTTGGAAGAAATTTAATTTCTTTGTGTTTGTTGGATTCTCTTGGTTATGAGTATTCTGCAAAAGGTAGAGTTAAGAAAGTTAGTAGAGGTTCTCTGGTGGTGATTAAAAGAGAGAAAAATAGCATAAATTTGTACAACTCAACTCAACTCAACTAAGTCTTAAATCCCAAACTAGTTGGGGTCGGCTATATGAATCTTTTTTCTCCATTTGCATTGATCCGAGACAATATTTTCAGTAATCCCTATAGCTGCCATATCTTTCTCAATGACTGCCCTCTATATAAGTTTCAGTCTTCCTGTACCACGTCTAGCACCTGACACATGTACCAAGTCACCTTTCTTAACTACTACTTCTATTGGCCGACGTTGGATACATCCAAACCAACATAGGTAATTCTCCCTCATTTTCTCCTCAATAGGTGCTACTTCCACCTTCTTATGAATCTCCACATTTCTTATTCTATCCTTTCTTGTATGTTCGGTCATCTATCTCATCATTCTTATTTCGGCTACTCCCATCTTATGCGAGTGTTGCTTCTTAACTGCCTAACATTTGATACCATATAACATAGCTAGTCTCACTGCAGTCTTGTAAAATTTTCCTTTCAATCTAATCGGGATTTTAGGATCACATAAAACTCCTAAAGCACTTCGCCACTTCTCCCACCCTGCATTGATCCTATGGTTTATATCATGCTCAATTGCACTATCTTTTTGTATAAATGAACCTAAATACTTAAACACGTCTTTTGTAGAAATTGTCTGACCATCCAAAATTATATAAATTTGTACAAGTTGAACGGAATTACATTGAGAAGAAATAATCATAGTAGAATTTGGAAAGAAATTAAAACCAAGGTGGAGAGCAAAAGTTCAGCTAAGAAATGAGTTTCTTTTGCTGAAAAATTGATTGAAGGTGTTCTTACTAACAAGTTCAAGTGTGACTTGAACTTCATTGGAGTTTGTATTTAGTAAGTTGATATGGTGGAGGCGACAACAGAAATTGAAGTAGTTTCATGTTTGATGCAATTTAAACTACAATGGAGATTGTTGGGCTTATATCTTAAATTGTAATGAAAAGAAAATATCAATTTTTGATATTATTAGGCTTTGGCCTATAAGTCCATTAGGGTTAGGTTTTTCGGTAGGCTGGTGTTGCTAATATATTATAAATAGTAGTAGAAGAGGTAGAAAAAAAGGTATGTAAACAAAATACAGTGTTCTATTTATTGTGAGTTTTTTTTTTTTTTTTTGGATGTGAGAAGGGTTATTAGTTGTAATTGGATTTGGGATTACGAGAGAAAGAGTTGTGAGAGAGAGATTTCTTATAATCTCCTTTGTTTGATAGTGGAATTCCTTTGTCACTTTTGCTGTGGTTTTTCCCTCAGTTAGAGGGTTTTTCACTTTAAATATTGTGTGTTATTTCAGCGGTTGTCTGCAATTTTATTGACATGTGTATACAGTAGACGAAAACTTGTGTCGCCTGTTGCAATTATTTGATAATCAGAGCATATGTCACAAAATCATTTGAAATATGCTTCATTTTATAATGTTTGTATCAAACATATATAACTTTTAGATTTTAATATGCACCCAGAATCATTCCCTTTTTGGAAGACTCTCCTGTACAAAAGCACGGGTACCAAATTCACAGTAATGTGTGGACAACAAACTGCCAAGGAATGATTTCAGTGGGCGGTAGTATTATTCAATCCAAGTAACATTCATGTAAATTTCACAAATTCAGATCAAACTAAGAATGCTTAAGATATTACAAGTCTGATAGTAGAGCAGCTCAAAATAGCTTAAATGGAAAATAGGTTTTCATAATTGTTTATGATAACATAAGGGGCAACTATGAGAGCCGTGACATAAGTAGTTTAACTATGAGAATAGGACAGAGTCTTAATTATGGTTTTGCTATTCAAAAGTGATTCCTTTTGGTAATGATTCTTATAATTCTGTCCAACCAAAAAGAAGAAAGAGTTTTCCAAACACACTCCAATTAAATAAGTTATGAAATTGAACGTATTTGAGATGGCTACTGATGGTAGAACTAAGAAATATTATTAAAAATTAAAATCATGAATTACTTGGCTGGAATGGTACTTACAGATAAATCATAAAAATATTGGTAGCTACAGCTTTGAAGCTTTAAATCGTGTTCTGCTGGTCTCTGTTCTTTTCTGTCCAGAGTCTCTAAAATTCTAAACTTAGAGAAGCAGCCAATATACGAGCTTCTGGGTCAGATAAAGAAGAGAAGCGGCTGGAATTGCACAACTAGCTGTCAGTCGGGTTAAGTAAACCTTAACAACGATCATGTAGCAGACACCTATTCTTTTGAGCTAAAAAAGGCTTGCTAGTGACACGCATTATAGCATGCGGTGCTTGTTAGAATGGCGTGTAGCTTTTTGTCAAGTATGATTTTATTTTATTACCTTTTTTTTCTTTATTTACATATTGTTGTGTCTACTTTCTTTACATGCTTATCTACATATTGGGGCGTTGGAGCTTAAACTTGTACGATATCGTTTTAGAAATAATAGCACCTTTCTTGGTGATATCGTTTTTATTTTTCGTATTTCATATAAATTTCTAAAACATAATAGTTTGTAAATTCTAGTATACCTCCTAATACAAGCTACCATAGATTCCCATTGATTCTTTGCAGGTTCTTTTGTGGCTCCGACACCTTCCATTGAGTTGGAAATAGAAGATGAACAACACCTTCACAATAGTCAATCTTGTAAAACTGGTTGCAAGTCTTAATTGTAGGATTTTGACCCAAATCTTTATTTGGTAGTTTCCTAATTAGTTTAATTTTGGTGAGCAAGAAATAACTAACTAGATGTTGATGGAGATTTCCTAATTAGTTTACGCTTGGTGGGCTACAAAAAACTAATTAGAAGTTGATAGGATTTCCTAATTAAATTTACCTTGGTGGGTAAGTTAGTCTAATTAGGCAATTATAGGTTTCCATAAAGTGAAAAAAAAGTTTACTTGTTAGGCAAGTCTGATGTAGCATAAATATGTAAACTTGTGAGAGTTGTAGATATAATAAAGAGAGAGATCTAATATTAGTATAGATGTGGCCTGAGTGAGTAAAAACATTATGTGTAGAGTGTACTCTTTCTATGCAATCTTTTTTAGAATATTAGTGAATTATTTTCTCATTTGTGGATGTAAGCAAAGGGCTGAACCAGGTTATATTTTGTGTTGATGTTTATTTATTTTATCTTCTACTAACATTTGTGGTTATTATCCTTTGTCATTTTTACTATATTCATTGAAGATTAAAGGAAAATTTTGTATAATTCCCAACAAGTGGTATAAGAGCCTGATTCAATTGGGATATGTATGACCCAAGGAAATTTTGGTAAAGATGGAGCTATTATAAAAATACAAAGGTGTTGAAGAAAAAAACAAGGGTTTGAGATGATTGAGATTGTGTAGAATAAAGAAGAATAAGATGGAGAAAAAAAAAAGAAAAAAAAAAGGTCGGGTTTTGTATTGAGATTTGCTGAGATGGAATTGTTTGCATAAATTTAACCCAGTGATAAAACGACATGGAAAGGGCTCATCAATGGTGATAAGTGAGATGGGAGTTATAATAATGTTTGCAGAAATCTAACCCAATGATGAGACAACGTGGAAATGGCTCATTAATGGTGAAAGGTCAGAAAAAGTTGTAGTTTTTTGCAGAAACCTAATCCAGAGACGAGATGAGATGCAAGGGCTCATCAATGGTGACAGGTGAGGTAGAGTTGTAGATTTTTGTAAAAATCTAATCTAGTGATAAGACGATGTGGAAATGACTCATCAATAGCTTTAGGTGATAGAAGATGACCATATACATATGCATTATTGTTATTGCGGGATATCATAATTTTTTCACTATGAGCAAGTAAAGACTTTTGATGGAGTGATGACTCTCAATGAGTGAGGCTTATATGAAGTTTTAATAATTCTACTGTTGATGGTAGATGATGCATTGTATAGGTAATGAAGATTGTTTAGAAAGATTTGAGTCAAAGATGGAGATTGTAAGATTTTGACCCAAATCCTTATTTGGTAGTTTCCTAATTAGTATATTCTTAGTAGGCAAGAAATAACTAATTAGATATTCATAGAGATTTTCTAATTAGTTTATTCTTGGTAGGCAAGAAATAACTAATTAGAAGTTAATAGGATTTTCTAATTAGATTTATCTTGGTGGGTAAGTAAGTCTAATTAGATGATTTCAAGGTTTCCATAAGAAAGTCTTATGTAGGTATGAGAAAGAGATAAATCTAATATTTGTGATAGCCCCCTTAATAATAGAGGTGCAAAAAAGATTAGTATAAATGTGGCCTGCGTGAGTGAAAATACTACGTATGGAGTTCACTCTTTCTATATGATATTTCTTGAAATATTAATAAATTCTTTTCTCATTCATGGATGTAAGCAAGGGGCCGAACCACATTATATTTTGTGTTGATGTTTATTTCTTTTCTCTTCTACTTATATTTGTAGTTATTATCTCTTGTCATTTTCACTATAACTCAATAAATATTTAAGGGAAATTTCATATTCCCAACAATAAGACCAACACTACATTCTCTCTCCATTCATCCATCTATCCATCCAACGTACTAGAATGATGTTTTTGACGTAATTATTTAGCTATTCAGATTGGGTGACTTATGTTCTTGTCTCGAATTTTGCTCTCATTTTATATTGGTATTAAGAGCCTTGTGGCAGTAAGTATCACTTCATGTCAACAGTATGCTTGTGAATAAGTGGGAGAATGACAAGATTTGACCGTAGGAACACTAATTAGAAGTCAGGATGTAGAAAGTATTTAAAACTTGTCCTTCAAAAATAATGTAGTCATTGCGTACTAATACTGTTTCTTTCATTTTTCCAATTTCTTTTCTAATTTTATCTTTTACTTCTGAACAGTTGCTTGAGGAGCTAAAAATCCTCATTTTTCATGTCACCCAAATCTTGGTAAATTAATACTGAAAGATTGTCCAAGCTTTGTTTATGGTTCAAGTAGAATTGGGAATCTCGATGGTTTTGTTTTTCTAGACCAAAGAAATTGTAAGCACCTTGATGATTTGCCAAGAAGTTTCTACAAATTGAAATCTCTCAAGATATTATTCTTTCTAGTTGTTCAAAGATGGTAAAATTAGAAGAGTACTTGGAACAGATGAAATTTTGATAACTCCATAATTTTTTATAGAGTAAATTAATGGTTTACTAAAACATTAATAAGATTCAAATTTTAAAGAATATAACACTTCTCCCTCTTAAACAAATGAAAAACAAACTAATGAACAATTTTGGAAAAAAAAAATAAAATTCTAAGAAGCATTAGATTTATCTTCAAAGTACAAAATATCTTATTTCTAATTTTATTTTATTTTCCCTTTCAAATGGGTGAAAAATACTTTTTTATTTATTTTTTTATTTATTGTAATGCAAAAGCAGCCTAGCCCATGAACCTAAGTCGAGTCTATAATAATACAACAATGTATAACATGATGTCATTATGTGGAATTGTACAAGAAATAAAGAGAATAGTGAAAAAACCTAAAAGGATTATTTATAACCATTAGATCTAGATGAATCCAAGCCATCTATTGAGAAGGTGGCTCAATTATATTAAGAGGTGTCCTCCTCTCATTTGTACCCTCCAACTTTGAAGTCAAATAATGTGAGTTAGAGCATGTGCTGCTCTTTTATAATTTTTATTTCTCTTGTGTTTAAAGCATGTGTTACTCTTCTATAATTTTTATTTCTCTTGTGTTCATTCTTAGTACAAGGTGGTCTTGATTAACCCATACCCTACCTGATATCATATTGTCACTTACTTTATCCTTAGTCTTAATAGGAAGTAACACCATTTGTTTCTATGATCCAACACAATTTCTTGTTCAACAAGTCAATTCATGCTGAGTATGAAGTCAAAATCATGCATTGGAAGACAAATCAAGAAAAGGTAACTTAATATGTCTTGTATTTTTACTTCACAACCTTGACATACATCTTTAGTGATGACAAAATTGCCTGTGAGGGTTTCCACCACCAAATTGTAGGGCAATCCCCTCACTTCCAAACTAAAGGTTTTAACACACTCCTTAGATACAAAGGAGTGGGATGCCACAATATCATACAATACACTAACTTCTATACCAAACAATAGACACTTACCTATACTTACATTAAAGTTCTCTTATTCTTCTGTCTAGTTGAAGGCAAAGACTCTCCTTGGCACTATTGGTCTCTTAGGTGCCCTCTAGTCTCTAAGGTCGTGACATGGCCTGGCTATATGACCTTTTCTTCCATAATTGTAACACCTATACCTTGCTGACATGGTCTATCACCATGGTACTTTCTACATCTTTGACACTGCCCATTATCCCTTGACTGAGCCTCTACTTGTTTTTCCTTACTAAAACCTTGATTATGTCTCTATTTTGTTAGTCTTATTTCCCTCTTATAACTCTTATTCTACTTACTTTTTAGGAATTATATAATTATGTTTATTACCTATGTACAAGGAAACCTAATAGGTTACATACTTCAATTGACATAGGTTAAGAACCTTGAAGAATTGATAGAGTCTTGAAATTAGTAGTTTAAGTTTCAAGCACTTAAGGGTAAAAGGGTAATAGCCACCTATACATATATGTCAAGACTTGTTCTCTTAAAAGTCAAGAAAAAGTCTAGTAGGAATCCTATTGGATTTAGGCCACTAGGAGTCTAAAGGTCTCGTAGTGATCATAATAAGATTATGGATTATTAAAGAAGTTTTGGGCCTTACGTTTTAGGCTTTAGGTTTAAATAAAATCCAAAACATGGAAGAATTATAGTTCTAAAGCCTTATCCGCCCTACCTATAAATTGACATTCAGCCTTTCAGAGAAATTTTGAGCAAGAGAAGTTCTTGACATTCTCCTCCCTTAGTCATGACCCTAACCTTGAAGCAAATGAGTTTTTTTTCAATGACAATTCTCTATTGATAATTCAACCATGTGGAAGCTAGCATGTATCCTAAGGGTAAATCAATATCTTCAACCCTTTACGAAAAGGTAAACTTTTCTTATAAGGTTATACCTGCTCAGTTGTGTGAACTACATCATTATAGGCTTATTTGTTTGAATAGCTTACTAATCCTTGATTGTATTTTGTGTTTGATTGGGAGAATCATTTTTGACAATTAATGGAGTAACTCCAAGTATTCCTGTTAATTAATCAAACTAGTTATGTCATGAAAGCTTAAGAGGTTAGTTTTAATCTTTATCTTTCATATTGTATATAATTAATTGAATACTTTTGTTTTTGGTTTGGAAAAATTTTAATTTTGTTGTACCTTAGTTCCAACTCCAGACTCATATTTTCGAGTTATAAGATACAACATACTAAGGAAAGGGTTTCTTAAAATTACTCTGTGAGATAATCCTTTAACAAGAAACATAAGGAAAAGGGGAACACTAGAATTTTTATGTCCCCACATAAGATATTCGAATTTATCTTCATATTTTCTTTGAGAATAGACACTCTTTGCTTTAGAGTTATTGATTCTTCTTTTATCTCGTTGATTTCAGATTTTAATTCTAACACCCTGGGGTTAGTATTGGAAATACTAGAATTTTTTACCCTGTTAATTATATTTGTAAAGAAATATATTTCATCTTTTATACTTACTTTAATTTCCTATCTTTTGTCTTAGATTTAGAAGGCATTAGAATATAGTTTTCTAATTGATTTCTTTTTCTTTTGGGTTCAGTAATTTTATATATTAAGTCTAAGACTTTCTTCTTTAGTTAATTAGAACATTAGGGCATAGATTATTTATTCCTAGTTGATTTATAACACAATCATCATACTCGCAATCATAATAACTTTCAGGCTAATTATTTTTAATGTCATCTTGAAGACACCAACTTCATTATGTGAAGAATTTTGGATAGTATATATAAAAGTATCTTCTATTTCATTATCCGATTGTTCTAACATAATGTGTTACAAGTATTTCTTTAATCCTTAGTCGACTTGTAAGGCATTAATTTTTTTCTTTGACATGACATTTATATTGATAATGTCCAAGCTTTCCAAACATTTATAACAAACTGTTACTTTCTTAAAATCCTTTTTTTTTTTTTTTTGTCAAGGATTCTTCCTAAGCTTTATGTTGATCATACTTCCTAGAATATTCTTCCTTATAAGGTTTCTTGAAAAGTTCTTTTTATGGTTCTTATTAGAAGTATTAGGAGTTCAAACTGGCTAGTCTGCCTGTTCACAGAAAGTTCCTAACGCTTTTTTACCAGTCAATTGTAATGACTCGTAATTTCGACTGTGCCAAATTAGTAGATTAGACGTTTCATTAAAATGTTTCGAACTGGCTATAATAACTTAGTGAGCTCCGAAAACTATTTTGAAATTTTTTCGGAGTTAATAACATTATTTTAGTAAATTACACAAGCTTACATTTTACACAACAATTAAAATATTTTTACATTTTAAATAGTACAAGGATTTTAAAGTTAACCATTTACAAGTTTGAAAGTTTACATAAAACTAGGTAAAACTTTGAGAACCAATTTTCAAATTTTAACTTATGAAATCCGTATAGACCATACAATGGGAGACAAGTATCTTCATCCACATTTATTTTTTTATTTTCCCTTTTTCCCTTTTTCTCTCTCTTCCTTTTTTTCCTTTTTCCTTCCCCCTCATTATGCTAGTTCTTCTACCTCGTTTCTTGTAGCATTCATGGGAGCTTCAAGAGGTCTCATTTCCAGCTGAAAGTGCCTCCCTTTTACCCTTGTAATACCCTCCTAAAACCCTTCAAAGTCAGCCCTTCCAACCCCTCCGAAAGAGCTCTAATTTTGCCTCCATTTTCCCCTGCGTTTTTGGTGTTATTTTAGTCCCTTTTTTGGACTGATTTCAATGGCTATTTCAGCCCCTTTTCCCCTACATTTCATGCCTAATTCTAGCTCCAAATATCAACCCAAAATAGCCCCACAAAACCTCCCAAAACAGCCCCTATTTCAGCTCACTTTTTGGGCTGATTTCAGTCTCTTTTTTTTTTTGTTTCCAGCCACTTTAGTTAGCCATTCCGGCTCCAAATTGAAGCCATTTGAAGGCCATTTCCAGCCACTTAAGGCAGCCACTCTAACTTCCCCATTCCAAGCCACTTTTGAGCCATATTTCAGCCACCATTACTGCCCATTTTTCAGGTCTAGTCCAGCCCGTATTGGGGTTGCTTCCAGCTGAAATTTCAGCTCTTATTTGGCGCCCAAGCTACCCCAAATCATTAAGGCTCATTGGAGACTCCAATACCTTCCATTGGGTGATTTTCGGTTTCGACATTCTTGAAATCTTTACTTGTACTGTGAGTGAATAGTGTCTAGTATAGTATTTTCATTGTACTCACCTCATGCATCACTACTATTCAACTTAGAAAACTACTTCTTGTATAAACATGTTTTACTTAAGTTTGACTTATGATTTTTCAAGCTTTTCAAATTAGTTTTTAAGTAAACATTTTCAAAAGCATATTTGAACAGTCAAACATTTTAAAAATCTTTTTTTTTTTATCACTTATGCTTACATTGATATTGTTATTAATATTTTACATTCTTGAACAAAGTCGTCAGGGACAAGCACTTTACATTCTTGATAAGTGTCATTGGTTATATGCTTTGAATAAATTTAAAATCAATATTGCCACTTGGAATGAAAGTTGATTTATGTTATTTTGACCATTGACATATAATTATATTTGACGTTAGATTTGATGGACTTATTTGATTTGGAAAAGTAAATATCGAGATGTTTGCTATTTGAATAATAATGTTAGAAATGCTTCTATTAGTTTTCTTAGTTTTCATCTTGGCACTTCTTTGTTATTCAAATAAAATGTTTTCCTCTCATATTGTTTTTATGGAATGGTACTTGTCAAAACACCTTAAACTAATGATGTATAATTAACGTATGTGCAC
This sequence comes from Quillaja saponaria, assembly GCA_029379385.1. Classification (NCBI taxonomy): domain Eukaryota; kingdom Viridiplantae; phylum Streptophyta; class Magnoliopsida; order Fabales; family Quillajaceae; genus Quillaja; species Quillaja saponaria. Next base: position 9,373,793 of record CM055611.1, on the reverse strand, counting down.
ATAGTATTTTGGACATAGAACATAGTTAGAGAGGATGCCCTAACCCTGTGTGTAGGCCAATATATGTGGTAATGATTTAATACCCTAGTTAGCGGGAGTTTGGCGTGAGCACGTCATAACCTAAGGGTTCGATAGTTTGTATGAATTGACAAATGTAATATCCTAGTTAGAAGGGTTTTGGTGCTAGCATGTCGTAACCTAAGGGGTTCGACAGTTTATATGAATTAACAGATTTGATACACTAGTTAGTGGGGGTTTAGCGCTAGGACATTGTAACCTAAAGGTTCAATGGTTTGACAATTCTGACGTTGTATAATTCCTAACTATGATTTTCATAAAATGACTATGTCAAATGGTTTATCCACATTTCTTTGAGATTTCAGTTATACTTCTCTTACCAAATGGTCATTGAAAATTATTTAATCACTTTTCTTATGTTCGGTTTGCTAGTTTTGACAATGTACAATGCCTACAGTTGCTTTTTGTAAAATGATTGTGATAAATGGTTTATTTAATTTGTTTTGAAATTTCAATCATAAATTTTTCACCAAATGGTTGTTGATATAGAACTCTTTGTGACTCACTTTTGTTAGTTTGATGTTTCGTTTTCAGACAGTTAATATCTTGGATTTCGGAGCCTTGTGTCAGGAATGGTATCTACTTAAAGTTTCTCATTTTAGTATGACCAGCCTTTGTTTTGGCTTGTGTCTAGCTTGTATTGAAACTTATTGTATGTGTATTTAGACTCTACTACAACCATATTTTGGGATTTGTTTTTGTTTAGATATGTGCTTTCGACCGTGGAAGGCCATCTGTGTATTATATTATTATTCTATCAGGTTTATAAACTTTTGAGTGTCTGGTTTTTAGACAGACTATTGCAGTTTTGTTTCATTTTTTAGAATCTTTGTAGGCTTGTTTGCGTCATGGTGGACCTATGTTCACCCTGATCCATTTGCCGATCATGGCCTCGATTTGGGTCTTGACATTAGTTTTTCATTATCTATTTGACGTTTTAATTTTTTGTCATTACTAACATTATTCATTATGTTATTTTTGTCATTACTAACATTATTCATTATGTTATAACTCCAGAGGCTAATTCTCCAAAAGTATGGTGTCCATGTGAGATATTACCACCATGTTAGTTTTTAACCTATTTCTGATTTTATCAGCAAATAGAATATGTAGACCAGCTAAAAAAAATTCTTTTCAAAAATTAGCCTAAAGAAAGACATCTTTGTATCATTAAAAATGAGATAGACAGATATCTTAGATTAATTAGCTGTTCATGGGATCTATCCAATCTAAACAAATTAGCTCGAACAAAATGGTTTAGAATGGTGTAAATTAAAGGATTTACCACATCTGAAACTAAATTTCCATTTTCTTGTTTTATGAAATTTAAATTTATTGCTTAGAATTTTCAGTTAAATGAAAATCTCACCATCCTAGCAATTGTCCTGTAAAACCACTTATTATAGGTAAAGCTATTTCTCTATCTTGATTGCCATTAGACTTGCACGCTACAAACATACATCAGCACATGCTTAGTAATATTAGGGATATGGAACTATTCTAATCCATCCAGATTCCATTCCAAAATTGATCGTCCATCAAACTGCACTCTATCTAAAACCAAATTATTCTCATGCTTAAGGTTTATTGGTGTTGGTATAGGATGGTACATTTTAGTTGGGACAATGGGGGTTATCTTATTCCAATGAAGTTTATAATTAACTTCTAATTTACTTGGATCTTCATCAAATTTATTAGGAATATCTTCACTTAAAACATTGACACTCTTTGCTGGATGTAAGGCCTCTTTTATGAAAAAATTAAAACTTTGCAACCTAGATATTAATTCGTCTATAAACTTAGTATTTTAATGTTTCTTTCTTTTTTAAATTTTAAATTTTACCATAACAGAATTAATGTCTTTACTTGAAGACCTCTTCAAGCATTGCAGAAAATATTTGTTGTGAAGATTTTTTCTTAAATAGAAAAAATTTTGATCCTTGGGGTTTGTTTACCTAAAGATTGCAAATGTAAATTTGTATAATTATTTTGGTTTTAAATTTCAACCAAAGTTGAGGATGGAGGAGCTTTTTCAAGAATTGCTGGATAGAGACTAGCCACTATTTCCTCTATATTTTTTTCATTGAAAATGACGATTATGGAGGATGTATAGACTGAACATGCTTACCATTTATTGTGAAAATTTTATTAATAAGCTGATAAATTTTGATAAGCAGATTCTAAAGTGTTGACAAACTATTCGTTCAGAGAAATTAGGCCAATTCAATTTATGGAATTTTTCTAACCATTTGACAATGCTGATTTTCTTAAGAAAACTTGCCAAACATTGGTGATACATTGAAATCTAATATTGTCTATCTTCTTCTCCGAAATTTGTTAAAAAAGAAACCTTTTTTTAATTGAAACGGGAAGGGATGAGAATAGCATAAAAACACTATAATCCCTCTCAGCTTTTGGCTGAGCTTGATGATTTATCTCAGCCTCACAAAGAGTTTCAACTTGATATTATAGATGTCACATTTTTATTTTTATTTTTTTGATCTAACTACTTCAATTATCTTATACCTTTCTAATTCGGAAACTGGTATTGATGAAATGTAAGATCTTCTAGTTGATTCTCCTATATTAGCGTATTTTTCGATTTGTAAAGAATTTGATTTCTCTATCTCCATCTGTATACTCTATTATTGATTCAAAAATTTTGTTTTCAATTTTAGAAGAAAAACTCCTTGAATCAATTTTCATGTTTAAGGTGGATTAACCTGATCTCGAGATAGTTCTAGAAATTATGATTTTTATATTTAGAAAAATCTGTTATGAATAAAGTTTCACCCTTTCTAGAAATTTCCTCTCCTGAAAAAAGAAGTGCTTCTAGAGTTCCTAAAACCAAATAACATGATAATACTTTTCTTCAAGAAAAGGCATATGAATATCCTACAAATGCAAGAGAACTCCAATATCCTTACGTTCCAATATCTTATAAAATATAATTCCAATAGAAAAAGGGTATGCAAATTTGGCTCTTTCGAAAGAACTCCTTTTTATCTTTACAACAATCTCCCTTCAAAGATTGCTCCAAAAGAGACTTTATATCATTTGGACTAGAGCAGGCAACAAATGAGAATAGACAAAACTCATAATTAAAAAAGTTTTAAAACCGACAAGATTGGGGAATCGACCTCAGTCGACAAAAGAAGCCTAAAAATCAAAAATTATTTCCCCAATTATATAATTATTTTTTATTATATGACCACTTAGAAAAAAAATATTATTTGAAAACAGAGAAAGGAAACATAGTTGGCTTCTGGAGTTTAATTTTTCAGAAAATTTTGCTAAAAATAATTTTTGATAATGATTTAAAATATGGTATTTCACTTGGGAATTATTTCCTATTTCTCTTCTCATCTATATTAATGAATTTTTGGATTGCTTTCATAGGAATAATTCGAATTTGAAAGACCAAGATAAAATCACCTTGTTTACTGTATACAACCAATTCTCGTGAATTGTTAAATAGGAATATATTTTTAAAATTGTTAATGAACAAAATTTGGACTTAATATATCCATTCCTTGACTTAGCAAAAGAATCAACATAAACTGGTGAGATACTTTTGAAATGAATAAAGATATTAATTCTGTTAAAAGAAGTGGAACAACTCCAATGCCAACTTGTTCAACTCCAAGTTATGACAATTCTAATATTAAAAATGTCTCTAATTTGGTTAAAGTACCATTAGCCTCTCATATAGAGAAGAATTTGAAGAAAAATTATAGAAGATAATGCATCTAAAATGTCTCAAAGATGACCCTACAAATTTTCAAGATTCTCAAGATCCTAATGATGATGACACAAATGATATTTTTAGCAAAGAAGAATGTCAACATAATATATATATATATAAAAGGGTGACAATGAGCCGAGCTAGCTCGTGAACTATTCGTTAAGGGCTCGAATCAAGTCCAACTTATTTTTTAAACAAGCCAATCTTAAACTTTATTTTAAACTCATTTAGGAAAACGAGCCGAGCTCAACTCTTACAAAGCTTGACTTGTGAGCTAGCTCGTTTAATATTATTTAATAATTTTTTAATTACTTGTATATATATTTATAATAAATATATTTATATAAAAAAAATAACGTAAATTGTTATTTGGTTTAATGGTAATTTGTATAAATACTCATTATGTGATCTTGAGTTCAACTCTCCTTGCTCGACTTAAGCTCAGCTCGTTGACAGCCATATATATGTATATGTAGGTATTTTGTTTTGTTTTGTTTTGTTTTTCTAGTGAGGTTCCTGTCATATAAGAGGATTTGATGCCATGAGTGAGTACTGACCAATGCTGGGCAATCCTTATTTGCCATGAATTCTATTCTTCCAAGGTTCAGCCTCCCATGAAGCAATAGTTAATTCAATTAGATGGCTCTATGATCATCAGAACCACATACACAAGGCTTGGAAATCCTCTGATTATCCAGTTCTTCTTCTGTTGAAGTTAGAACATTCTGAGGAGTGCTCTGAGTCAAGATCATTTGCAAGTCTGCTATAACTTGTGCCTGAAGAATACAAAATGAATTTAGCTTTTTGACAATTAATCTGAGATGTCAATGTTCTACAGTTATTCAAGGAGCATCATACATATACGTGAAGTGCATTCTTCTTTTTCTCTCTCACAATCTCAGCGATCAGGAATTTTTCTCTTTCATTAGCCTGTAATTCGGTGGATAACAAGTCATTATACTAATAATTAACCGAAATTATCAAAATTGGTATATGTTATGCACCTGAACATGATAATTCTGGATATACTCCTTGAGACCATTAATCATTTCAAGGTTTTGCCGAAATTGATCCTCTATGACCTGCACGTGAGAAAGTAGATCCATTAGAAAACATAAACAGGCGCAGGCTGCAGCCAATATATACATGTAAGAAAGAAAAAACTAACCTGTATGCCTCGAGTACCATAAACATCATCAACTTCAAGTATATTAAGCAATTGATGATCTCTCGTTGTTATGACGATTCTACTTCCTGACCCGAACCACTCACACTGTCTAGCTAGTGCATTCAGTTCTTCCAGCCTATTTACATTATTAAGAACTGCAAGAACACTTTTGGTCCGCAGTGTACTTTTTATCATGTCAATGTCTGTTTTGACATTGTCTATCTCTAGGCTGTCTTCCATAAGGATATCAGAAAGAAATTGTTTCTGTAAAGCAAGTAATCCATCTTGTTTTTCAGAAATAATGCTTACATCTGAAATGAAACTACTGGCTTCAAATCTTTCAAAATTTATGTTGTACACAGCTTTTGCAATTGTTGTCTTGTCCATTCCCCAAATACCTATTACAAGAATATCATTTGAAATGACACTTAACAGCAGATTTAGTACTCTTTAGCAACTTCAATTCTTGGTGGGAAGATGGAAGCACTCATGTGTTCATCTTGACGTCTACCAAGAACATGTTTCACAATTTCTTCTATAAATTTCGAGTGATGCCAATCCGTACATGTAACAAAGTGTTAATTAGAATGATATACATGTATTGAGCTATGCATGAATCGTAGAAGTGCATATAACAAGAAGAAATCCAGTGCTAGCTGCATAGCTGCTCTTCCTCACTCAGAATTTAGAAGATTGTGGGAAAAGAAATAAAAGGAAGCAGAGAAAGCATAGAATGAAGAGGTAATTGAGCTTCGAATGTAACTCTCATTGGCTGAAATTTGCAACAGAAATTGAGAGATCTTTAACCAATATGCTATTGCTAGCTTATGACAGAACCTGCCCAGATGTTCCAACACGAAAATAATGTATGGCCATATGTTTCAATTTCACTTACACTAGATATGTTCATGTGGAAATGGAAAAAGATGGAGTAACAACCTTAGTTGCTTTGACTCTTTATTTTACCTAAAATAATGGTGTCACACAACGATACTTGGGCATCAGGGTGACACTACAGTTAAGCACATCTGAGCAAAAGATTTCAATTTTCTGTCAATATACATTGAAAACAAACTAACTTTCATATTCTCATACATTGAAAAGTCCATGAACTTCAAGTTTTCATTTTGGGTACCCAAATTCTCACATTGCAACTGATAACAAGTTTCCAAATGAAGGTCTTCCCCACAAATATTTGAAGTAAAGATAACAATTCTTCAAGCACCAAAACACACCAACCAATACTAATTGAAACCGGAAAAGGGATTTATTATCATTATGTGTCCACTAATTAGGCTTGATACATACCAGTAAGCAGCATTATGCATATCCCATCTATGTTCTGCACTTGATGCTTTTGTCAATGCTTCCCTCCACTTCTCCACCTTATTCTCCTCCAAATTTTCCACCCTCACACGCTCTTCGTGTTGGCCAAGTGATCGAGCAAAGCTATTCCTCTGCATCTGAAAATCACAAGGATCAACATCATAAAACACAGGCAGACCCAGTTGCCCAGCTTCATTTTTACACTCAATAATCTTCACAAGCTCGTCCAAGCACCAACCCGAATTGGCATAGTTTCTGGAGAAGACTAAAACAGCAAATCTCGACATTTGAATTGCTTTGAGCAACTTTGTTGTAATCTCACCCCCTTTCTCAAGATTTATGTCATCTTTAAAAGTTCGTATTCCAGCTTCCTCCAAAGCTGTGTGAAGCTGATCGGTGATGTGGTGACGGGTTTCTTCGCCTCTGAAACTCAAGAACACATCATGTCTTCTTCTCCTGACGGTAGAAAAGAAAGAGAAAGATGTTGTGTATGACCTTCTAGACCCCATGGAATTTGGATAATGGGTAAATATATATTAAAGAAGGATGGGATTTGATTTAGAATATGTTGGACAAGAACTAGATCTCCCCTCTTGAGAGATTTCTGGTGTTACTAAGCACAAGAGCTTCTTAAAGCTTATTTAATCGGTCAAATATATCTCACCCTGTTCTCCGTACATGCTGCTTGCTCTTTGCCTTCCACCAAGTTTTGGAATTGTAGACTAATTTCTTGGTGAAGTGAAAGTGAAAGTGACAGTGACGGATGCAGCAACTAGCTAGGACAACGTTTGATATTTCAATTTTTTCACCTGATTATTGTCAATTTATAGTTATTATATTTTCACCCCAACTTCAATTTCGGAATTTTAATTCACTTAAGAATCAATTTAAAGCTTTAAAGCCAGCAAATTGATAACATAAATTGTAACAATACACAATTTTTACGTATTGTTTAAAGAATGATTAAAGAAGATAATTTAATCTCAATTCCACAAAACATCTTAACCTGATAATAACTGAAAATCTCTCTTTAACAATAAATTCACAACTAACAAATTGTGAGAGACTTTGTGTAAATCTTAGAGAAACAACATCTAAGAGTGTGTTTAGAACAATTTTTTTATTAAATTTAATTTATTCTATATGAATTTAATTAAATTTTTATATTTGAAATATGTGAGAGCTTAATTCATTATAAATTTTATTTTATAACATTTTTTATTATTTTGAATTTTTACCAAATTTGATTGATTAAAACTTTTTTAGATAAATTTTCGCTTAAATTTATTATGTTTTACTTTGATTCCATTGCAAACCGGTACATTAATGATGACATAGTGTGGATTACCCCTCCACAGTCCCACTCGTCTACTCTTCCATCCCTCTCTGGCTGATGAAAGTTGTAGGCTCATTTCATCCAACCGTTTTCTTTGACTTCATAGCCATCAACTCCAGACTTTATATATTCTGCTACTTTTGATGATTCGTTTAGATTTTAGAAAATTTATGTTTCTCAATAGTTAGGATCAAATTGTTTTTGATAGTTTCTAGTTTCCATTACTTGTTATCCCATTCAGGTGCTTGAAATGAGAATTTTAATTTTTTATTGCATTATCCATAAAAATTTCAAATATATCAAATCAGGAAGGGAAAGAAAGGTTGGAGAGGAATAACATAAATAGTTAAATAAATATAAGGGTAACAATGTCAAAAATATTAAATTAAATTGAAGGTCAAATTACACTCCCTCTTGAGATTTGTGATAATATATTTTAAAATTTGAGAAAATCAACCCTCGCCTTATTGAATGTATGAAAAAGATAACATTTTTATTAAATAAATGAGGCAAACAACTTGTTTGTATATCCAAAGCACTAAATTTTTTATTTATTTTTTTTATTTTCAAATGTGTCCTAATGCTTTTTTTCTTTTTAATATACCATTCTCTATTTTTAATTCTTTTTAACAGCAACCTCAATTCTTTTTATTATTAATAATAAAATAAGAGTAAAATAATATATCCATATTTATACTATTTTCGATACTAAAAACCAGAACACTATTATAGTGTCCTTGAAGGTTTTAGTAATTTTTTGAATATTAAAATTTTATAAAATAAAAAAGAGATAAAATATCTTATTTTAAGGAAAATTAAAAATTATCCACTTTTCCACCATCTACTACCAATTTCCCATGTATCTCTATGCAACACTAAAACGATATTACTTTAAGAAATATATCATAATAACTACCCACGTTCTCATCCTTTCACTATCCTACTAATTCATTTATGTTAAAACCAAATAAATTAAAATACTAAATAATTTTTTTCTACCAATTAATTATTAAAATATATTTTATTTTATTTAAAATAAAAAAACCCCTGAACAAGTGCAAAGGCGCTTGTGATGGGACTAGTGTGTATATATATATTAAAAGAAAATTCAAACACATTAAAACAAGCACACAATATACATATTTGTTGAAAGTAAATTATATATATATATTAATTAAAAAAAATAAAAGGTAGAATGACAACATTTTATTAATGACTGTCTATGAGGATTTTTTTAATTAATTAATATATATTTAATTTATTTATATATATATTAATTGATTTCTTCAATTCTTTTACTTAATTAAATAATTTCCACTCAACATATTTGTTTTTAAAAATTACAAATACAAAGGTTAAAATGATAAATATATGTTTTAATTTAAAGTCTAAAATTTATTTAGAGAGACTAAAAATTTGACCTTTTAGTCTCGTAATTTTAAGACATTATTTATTTATTTTAGTTGAACTACATGTGTCTACATCCAAACATTGATAGCCAGACACAAATGCGTTAGATCTAGTTAATGTTAATTGCGTATGCAGAAAATACTTTTTGTTGTTAAACTCCGTCTGCAATGTAAATGCTGATACTTATCTCCAATACTGTTTAAATTTTTATGCGTCTTAGAAGCAGACTCAAATAAACAGAAGCAAATAGGCAAACGCATAAAAGTTAAATGAATATGTAAGTAGGCACCCGTTCAAGTTGCCTGTTGGAAAGTAATGTTATAAAAATTGAACTAGTTATTGACCCAAAAATTTATTAGGTCTCAGTCATTGGTTTAATAAAGATCTATCCGATAATATCATAAATATATTTTAAATATTATACATATTTTTAGTTAATTATAAATACCAAATACACAATAAAACAAAAGATAATTATTTAATATTTATTAAATAAAAAAAAATCACATCACAAATAGTCAAATATAATTATTAATAATTAATATGACAACTCATGATTTATTGTGTATCACAATATTTAAGTTTTAACTTATGCATCAAAATAATAAATGTAACATTAATATAAAATGTAACTATTTCACCAATTTTAAATATAAAATATAAATATTTTACTAATCTTTAAATATATAATAATTATTTTTTTTAACAAGTTTTCAATCAATCCTCTACCGATTCTATTGATTATTTTTATTTTTAGCAATTTTGATCAGTCCAACCACCAAAACAAATTCTAGGTTTAATCTATTTTGATTCGTTACTCGGATAATGGTCTAATTGGCTGATCCAATTTTTAAAAACATAATATTAATGTAAAGGCAAGTAAGCCTGATATAGGGAGGGAATGAAGAAGCCAGGGTCTGGGAAGCTTGCAAACTTGCTCTCAATATTCAAATTGTCAAAAGTTCCATCCATAAATGCATACTATGATAGAAAAGTAAATAACATTAAATTTAACAACCTAATAGTAAATACTTATAAATAAAACTCAAATAACTCAATGACAATCGAAATCCTAGAGGTGTAATTAAAAAATATAATAGGGATATTTCTATAAATCTCAATTTGTATAATTGCAGCTTCATTTCTATTTTTTACAACTCTATGAAACTCAAGTCTCAAAATCGAGAATCTAGACAAAATATGCTCTTTAATGGTATATCTAATAAACGATGAATAAAAATATGAATTTAACCATGATGCCAAGACATTGTACATCTAAAAACTAACCCTTTTCTGTTTTTGCACTTTTTTATTTTTAATTTTTAAAAATTGATAATAATAATAAATAAATAAAAACTGAAATCTAAGTAAAGCAACTTGAGAAGCTAATAAAATTCAAAAAGTATGATAAAATAAAAAATAAACTGCTAAAGTAAGAAGGTAGTACTAATTTTAGCATTTCGATACAAAATTTTAGAAAATAATCTCAAAATCAGACTCAAAAGGCTCGATAGCCTAGGGAACCGATTTAAGTTAGCGGTAAAATCGAGTTAGAAGGGCTTGAACTAAGCTAGTCAAAGTTCTGAACCGACGCTCAACTTTGTTGACGTGGTGTTAATGTGGCAATACTGAAGTGGACGATGATGGGACTTGCCTTCATGGGTGATGATGTGTTTGATGACAAGCAAACCAGCCGGTTACTTGTTGACAAGTGTCCTTACGGCTCACGTGTTTGCTGACTTGGGTGGATGACGTGTCATCGAGTGCTTCTTGCACATGGATGTCCAAAGCTGTCACGTGTCGTGCGCATGTGGTGTACCACGGTGTCCTATTAAGGCGTTTTTTTTATGGATTTGTAGATAGATTTCTTGATCTTGATGGTGATTAATTTTAGAGGTTTTGGAACATTAAACTAGTGATTTTGCGTTTTATTTGTGGCCGTGGTGTGGATATCTTTGTGTAGTGTTTGGGTGGCTTTTCATTGAGATCTGGTGGAGTTTGTTGGAGTTGGGGCATGGAAGGCCGAACGGAGTAACTAGCTTGCCTACGATCCGTATCCATAGCTCTATTCTATCGCTTGCTTGATTGGCTTTGTTTGATATGATGACTTGAAAAGAATTATTAGTTGGTTCGCGGGGGGGGGGGGGGGGGGGGGGGGGGGCTCAAGTTACAATAACGGTGAAGTTATGTGGCTGTGAATGGTGGTTTACAACGGAGTGTGGTGGTTTATGGCAGATTGGGTTGCTGAAGAAGGTGATAGTGGCTCATGTCCAATTTCAACTTATTATTTTGTGGTGTTTGGCTGGGAAAGGCAAGAATTCGGCTCTAATAACAAATTTGATGTAGGATAGTAGGGGAAAATAGGGAATTAGGGAGAAAGTGGGGGAGAGATGATGAGAAATTGATAGGAAAGCAAGAAAGGGAGAGGGAATTAGAGGAAAATAGAGTTTGGGAAGCTTGCAAACTTGCTCTTAATATTCAATTTGTCAAAATTTCGTGCATTCTAAGTTTTTATATAAGTTTTACATAAAACTGTAGGATAAAAACATAAATAATATCAAATCTAACAACTTAAATCTAACAACTTAATAGTAAATACTAATAAATAAAATATTAAATTTTAATTTTACATAATAAAATAAATAATAAAATATAATAATAAATTATCATATAATTATAATATCATTTTTCTTTAAAGCGTTTAGTAAAGATATCGGCAAGTTTATCAATAGGAACAAACCAAACACCAATGTTACCATAAGCAGCTTTTTCATAAACAAAATAAAAATCAACCTTAATATATTTTATTTATCGTGTAAACTAGGATTAACTGCAAGATAATGACACTAATATTATCACATAAAATAATTAGAAATTATTTCAAGAAAACACCCAAAGATCCTTCAACAATAGTGGTAATCAATAAGATACATCTAAAATAAAGGCACCCTAAGATCCTTCAACAAGTGTAGTAATTTGTAGGATACATCTAAAATGAAGGCAACTAAACGATATTTCAATTTAGTGCTTGGACCTACAAACTATAGGTTGTTTCTTAGTGTTTGAAAAATATTGTTGAGACCAAGAAAAATAATAATAATTCAATAGTGAGCAAAATTAAAACAACCAATCCAATCGACATTAGCATAACCCACGGTAGCTTTCAAGTATATAAAAGTTATTTTCACAGGCTGCAAGTAACCAGATCAAAATATAGGAATTAGTTGTTAACAGTTAAAAAATATGAAATATTAGGACTTGTTAATGTGAACACTATGTTTAAAAGGATATATATATTTTTTTTTTCTATCAAGTATGTTTGAAAAGGATTTGAAAATACGTTAATGGGTACAAAACTATCTTTTCTGCTTTTTTAGTTAATTATGGTCTTCAGGGTACAGTACTCAGATTAAAAGAAATAAAAGTAAGATTAGGACTAACACTTGCCCGCAATCTATTTTAAGCAGTGTCGGTGAAAATGACTTCAGTATTTTATTTTTGCATAGGTGGGTGTGTGAACAGTAATATTTTTTGGGCCCAGGGCCATTATGATTTTATCAGGCCAGAATATGTTATATCAGGATCTTAGATGGCCTTGTGTAAACAGTAATTTCGTATTAAGTTAGGCCTAACAATAATTTTACCCTATTGGCTAGGGTTTATTCGGGTCTTGTGTAAACAGTAATTTCGTATTAAGTTAGGTCTAACAATAGTTTTACCCTACTGGCTAGGGTTTACTCGGGCGTTAGATTGGCGTGAACAGTAACCTCTTTACGGCCAGGCCTATCAATAATTTTATTGAACTGGGCTTGAGTTTTACCAAGTCGGCTTATAAATGACCTTGTGTAAACAGTAACTCTTTTATAGACCAAGGCCCAATAATAATTTTATCGAGTCGCACTTAGATTTTATCAGGCCAGGTTATGATTTACCCAGGCCTTGTATGACCTTGTGTGAAAAATAATCCAATGAAAGTCAAGAAATAAATATAATTAGATCCCAGAAAGTTTATTTATTTATTGCTAAGAATGAACCCAGAAAGTTAATTATCTTTTAAGCCTCTAAGATAATATAGCAAGAGAAAATGGCAAAAGAAAATCTTGGGTTAGCAATGGCTTCCTCATCTGCTACCTCTAGCTCTACCCAGAAACACGAGGTATACATCAGCCTTAAAAATGATGACCCCCAGATCAAATTTATAGCAGATATGATGAGTACTTCTTTGACAATCCGTGGAGTTCCTACCTTCAAGGATGAGAAGCAGCTGAGAAAAATTCAGAAGGGAACAAATCTTAAAAGAGAGCTAAAAGAAGCAATTGGGATGTCAAAAATTTGTGTGGTTCTGTTCTCAAAAGACTATGTTTACACAAGCTGGTGTCTTGAAGAGCTTGTTGTGATTTTACGGTGTAGACAAAGATGGGGTTTGATTGTTTTGCCAATTTTCTATGATATGGATCCATCTGATATAAGAAAACAAAGAGGGGATGCGTTCAAACTAGTTAATGCACAGATCCAAGGGCGTGTTTGGTGGAGAAGGTGGAAATCTGCTCTCAAAGAAGCTGGGAATTTAAGTGGATGGGATCATCGCGGTAGCAGCAGGTAATTTAACTTTTCTTTTCCTTCCCATTTGTTTGTTTCTTACTAATTTCCTATATTTTTACTATTTGCTTCTTACTTCCTTCTTTGTCATATCATGGGGTTTGATTATTCGTCCTGGAAAGGTACACAGGACATTACTTTTCAGTGTTACTAAACTCTTATATTTTTGTTGGTGTTGTTTTGGTACATAATCAATTTTACTAATTTAGGGCAGAGAATGCTATAGTCTTCTAAAAAAGAACATGTAAATTCTGAAAAAGGAAAGAGAAAATACCCTACAAAGTAATCAAAGACATAAAATTTTACGTCCTTCGACTATGCCATTATTATTTTTTATTGAATAAAATTTTAGTACAATAACATATTTCATTTTGAAGAGTAGAAAAACTTCTCTTCTATATACCCAACATGTAAATTCTAAACACATGCATCTGCATCTGTGAACAAGAACAAACACCACCAACTCACCAAGGTTAGATGGGTAAAGGCAAAATTCACCATACATAAAAAAGGGCTCACCCGGTGCACAAAGTGCTCCCCGGCTATTGCGGGGTAGGGGAGGGTGGGCGCACATGTACGCAGCCTTTCCCTTACATTTTTGCAAAGAGGCTGTTTTCACGCCTCGAACCCGTGACCTACAGGTCACCAAAGGAACAACTTTACCGTTGCGCCAAGGCTCGCCCTCTAGCAAGTCCAAATTTCCGATGCTCACAACTTCTCCCCCACGACCATAGAAGTAAAAAGCTCCACCATAACTTAACATGGCTTTTGTGGACAATCAAGTCTAGTATTGCAACTGAGCTCTTTGTTTGAAATTTGGCTCAATATATGTAAATATATAAAATCTGCTTATACAACATGTCTCGGTGCGAAAATCTTAGTCTTGAATCTATTCCTTAATTTTTGGATGCTTAGATACAACATGTCTCTATACTCTTTTATACTCTAAAACTTTCTAATATTAATTACATATACTGAACCTTTAAACTATACACACTCTGTAAATCTGATTCCCATACATGCTTCTCCTTAACTAATTCTCGACTATTCATTGAGTTATAAATTCTCTTATTTTGCAACACAGCTTCCATCAAAATTTTGAAGAAACAGAACATTCAAGTAAAATCTGCAATAGATCTATATGTCTTTTTCTTTTATTGATAATATACAACTTAATACAAATCCTAAGAGAACCAGGAAGAATGATAACTTCCTCTGGCCCAAGATACAAACAATCCAAACCCTGATTCGCTAAACTTTGAGCTACTCCTATTAGCATCTACCTGTCTACCTGTCTACCTGTCTACCAGTCCAACAATAGGTACAAGATGGGTGAGCAAGTAGAAGCTATCTATCCTGTTTCAATCCAATGTGACATCTCCAAGCTGGGTATATTCTCTAATTGAAAGTACTGTTGATGACTACTAGCCAAATTAGCTTCACAAATTTGCTATCTTCTTTCCCACTGTGAGAGCTTCATTTGCAATACAGCAGGGACTCTTTCATGCAGCTTTGCCTTCCAAATTTTCTCACCCATTTCTATTATCTGTGCTGAATCTTTGGTCTTGATCAAGCCAATGCTGACTTAGCTGAAATACTCCTTTTTCCAACTGGCATTCGTATTAATAACTGTAGTTCCCCTTCTGATCAGCACTTTAATTCTATTTATCCACTCAACAGAGTGCTGTGTAAACAGATTGAGAAGTTTTTTATCATCCCAACTAATAGAATCCAGAGTTAAAAGATCACATACTTTGAGATTACTATTTTCAACAAAATTATCATGGGAAGAGGCTTGAAATTTCCCATCCATGGAATCCAAGGATACTTCTACACTTTAACTCAGACTCCCATCAATCAGGAAACAGAAACAAAGGATTGCCAACATACTTCGGATTCTTGTTGATCTTTTGAAGTATAGCACAAAAGTTCTGCTCTTGAATTTCTGAATATTTTTTGGAGAAGAAAACACCTGCCTTATCGCCCTTGTAGGTTAGAAAAAACCACATGGACTACCATTTAACAGCACTGAGCATGAGGGAGCAGTGATACACAGCTGAATTTAGTACTAAACAGACCCCTTCCCTCTTTTTGGAAGAATTCACAATTTCTTGGCCATTTTGGTATTTTGTGCAATCCATCTGTTGGTACAAAAGCCAATTGGAAATGATATATAATTTTTTTCTTCAAAAGGGGTCTCAGTTTAGTAGCAACAATCTTTAAAATCAACTTCTATACCTGTTTATAGTGTCTAATTAGTCTGGACTGGGTGAAGTTTTAGCACCAGACACCTTTGGAATAAGCACAAGAAAAGTGGAGTTCAGTTCCTTTGACATTTTCTCAACCTTGATGAAAAATGAGAGCTGTTTTACAAAATCCAAGTAGGGTATATCCATCTAATAAACCTTTAGTATCAAGCCAAATATATCAACTTACTCTTTCATATATCAAACATAGAAACTAGTTCACAGCTAAAAGCACCTGGCCCTTGTATCTACACTGCTTCATGCAAAACTAGGATCATATACAGTAAATGATAACTGTCTTGTACAGAGGCAGCAACAAAAAAGCCAATAGGTTGAGTAAAGTATTGCCTCTTGATGTTGTCAGGCAGTGTGAAAAAGAAATCTATCTTGTTCCCATCAAGCCTCGGGATTTTCTCAAAAGCTTGGAACTTATGTTAGCCCTATCAGCTTCAAGTTCAAAACATCTTGCAAGCTTGGCAATGCTTGCAGATGTCCCTTCATAAGATTTTCTTAATTTTTTCATAACAGCGAGAAGACTCTCCACTACATCTGCAGTGCCTCTTACCCTCTTCTTGTTTATCTGAAAATGAATTGAGTAATTTCCTCCATTTCCATTGACATACTCACCGTGGTTGGTATTTGGAGTTATAGCAGCTTGGTTAACTGACTTGCTATCATAAGTAACATTCGTCCTTGGATCAACTCCAGATTCTGCATCTTCAGTCCCTTGTACAGTTGCCTCTTTATTCAATCATTCAACTACATCTGTTGAATCTTCTTCATTCTCACCCATAGCCCTATCCTTTCCAGAAACAATAGAACAGTCTTCGAGGTGAGGAAATGGTTTATTACTTAAACCCTTGGCAGTACGTACCCTTTGAAAAAACAAAAAATATTGATAATGGGCTCTAGGAACAATGATAAAATGAATATTTTGAATGCACTTGCCTTGATCCATTTTTTCCTATTTCGCTTATTAAACTCAATATATTATACAAGTAAGATTCATCATGAGTGTCAATTGGTTCATCATTTGTATGCACAGTAGCAAGCACATGAGAACCTTCTTCCCTTAATAACCTTGTACAATCTATTATGCATTATTAGTAATACAGTTGCTGTATCCTCGCCCTCCAAAAACAAATTGGCTGACTGTCTGAGCTAATGGTAACAGCTAAATGTTTCATTTTAATTCCTCTTTCTATTACTCGGTGGATCTTTTAAGCTTAAATTTGACTTTATCTCTGAGTATACATGGTACATTATTGTCTTTTCCATAGTACATTCTTGTCTTTTTTAAGAACTTATGTTCAACCCTTGAATACTTCCAGGATTGAGTCTCTTTTAGTGGGTAAACTTGTTGAAGACATTGTAGAGAAGAGAATACCCACAAATCTCAACATTTCCATCTATCCTCTTAGATATGATACATGTGATCAGTACCTGAATCTCTTCTTGCAAGTTGGGAAGGATGATGTTCTCATGGTAGGGATATGTGGTGAAAGTAAAATGGGAAAAACAGCAATTGCCAAAGCTGTTTATGAGCAAACCTTTTACACATTTGAATCTAGCAGCTTTCTTTCTAATGTAAGCCAAAATTCAAGGCAGTCAAATGGTCTAGTTTATTTACAAGAAAAGCTTCTTTCTGATATTCTATTAGAAAGGAATATAAACATTTTAAATGTTACTAGAGGTATGGATATGATAAAGGACAAACTTTCCTTTAAGAAAGTTCTAATTGTTCTTGATGATGTGGATGATTTGGAGCAATTGTATGCACTTGTTGGAAGTCGTAGTTGGTTTGGTTTGGGAAGTAAAATCATCATAACAACTAGAAATCTGCAATTGCTAAATGCTTTTGGAATTGATCAAATATTTTTGGCTCAAGGGCTTCCTTTACCACCAAATATACAGGTAAATTAAACTTCCTTTGTTTAGTTTTATTTAGAAGGAATGATAACTTATTTTCTTCCCTCTTAATTATTAGTACAGACCTGTTAATCATAAGTTGACTGAAATTGATTTGATTATCTTTATGTATTATGTAGGCGATTTTAGGACACTTTCAGCAAAGTCGTCGGATAATTGGAGAACTCCAGGAATATATTCAAGTTCTACATCAATTGGTATACAAGAAGAAAATTGTTAACCCATTGAATTTATTGTTTTTTCTCAATTCAATTTGTGACTAATATT
Source organism: Quillaja saponaria (assembly GCA_029379385.1). Taxonomy (NCBI): domain Eukaryota; kingdom Viridiplantae; phylum Streptophyta; class Magnoliopsida; order Fabales; family Quillajaceae; genus Quillaja; species Quillaja saponaria. Next base: position 9,355,689 of record CM055611.1, on the reverse strand, counting down.
AAATGACTTCGATTTATAGACCACTGAGAAAGAAATGTATCTGAAGGGACGTTTGCTCATACAACGTCAAAAGAAGCCTATTCAGGTACTATTTATTGTATCTTGACATTTCATTGATTTTGAAGTATATACACCTCTTTAACATCTCATTTGCCAAACATCATTTTATCATTTTAGGGACAAAAGCAAGCTCATGATGGGGATTCTAGCTTTGATTGAATACAGCGGAAAGTAGGAGCCTATATATACATACTAGATTTGCAGAGACCCTGCACTCAGTCAAAGATTTTGTTTAAATTTCTTTCATTTTCTTGTACATATTGTATTTCCTCGAGTACTTCTTTCAGACAACAATCTTGTAGTACTATTCCTTACAATTGTACGCACATTCATCGTGTCTTTATAAGGAACAAAGTGTTTTATTAAATGATGTCCCGAACATGCATACAAGGTAGGTAAGTGATACTGAATCAACTGTGAAGAATGCTAACTTTCATGTCATAAGATAAATTTCGTCAAATTGGCATGAAAATTTCAATGTATTAAATAAAAGAAATTCAAATCAACGATTGTTTCGAGGGAAAGAATAAAAAAAAAAAGGTGGGTATTTTTAAAAATTGTATTTTTTGAAGTTGCACGTTAAGAAAATGCATTTATATAAGTACTGAAGTAGTAAATCGACTAGGTGTACAAGATTCAAGAAAGAGGTAGACTCAATCTCAAGCACCGCATCATACTTAACACTTCGAACTTGTTTAGTGTATAGAATTAGATAGTAAAATTAAATAATGTATCCTTAAAGAGTTAGCCTGTTGATAAAAAATATGTTTTCATTTCATTGATTTTCTAGGTTCGAATATCTTTGAGTAATGCCATGAGTAATAAATTTTTTATAAGTTCTCAAAATTAATCTATGAATTACAATATAATTATACTATTATTCTTCCTAATATTATAAATTTATATTATTATATTATTGTCAAATACTATATAAAGACTCATAAATAATCTTATACATCCTCTAAAGAGTCCTTAATTCTATAAGCACCAATTTATCAAGTTTTAGGCCATGTTATAAGTTATTTCCCCATTATTTTTAAATCCAGTTTTCTAACAAAACTTTCGATATCAATTGTATTCTTTTGTTTGTTTACAGTTAGTATTGTTGTTTTGTTCTCTCAAGACTACCCCATGTAGAGTACCTTCAAAGTAACATTAAACAACACTTATTAATTCTATACTGACACATGATTCAGCCTTGTTCAAAACCGAACAATATTAATCTCCAAAATTTCAAATGAGAATACCCAAAATTAATCTAAAATTAGAAATAAGGCTCATCATACTCATAGCCATACAACAAGCAGTGGCGGACCCACGGCCTAGCTGGGCCATGGCTCGGCTATAAATTGTTTTAGAGAAATTATTTCTAAGGTTCAACTCGTATTCAATAGGTCTAAATTCCTTTAGCTACCACACAAAATATTTTCTTGCAATACTAACTTGCAAATGAACTTACAGGAGAACAATATTGACAATACAAACAGAAGCAATGGCATAATGCTACAATTTCTAAAATATTGAAATAATTATAAAGAGTCGTAACATCTTGTAAGATCGATCTTTCCATTTGAATTACAGACTTTTTTGGGCTTGTATTGTTGGTGATTGCAAATAAGACATGATGTCTTCTCTTCATCATTGTCATAGTGTAGATACATCATTTGAACATGAATGTATTTTTTATAGTCCAATCCTAATTCATCACCATTTTCTTATGTTCGATAAAAATTCTCAGTTAACTTCTCTAATTAAGTAATACACTCTTGAAAGTCAAGATCATTCGATTATAACTTGTCTCACTCATATTGAAATATAATTTTAAATTTGGTAGTTGTGAAATTGTTAAAAATGTAGTGTGCTAGTCATAACCTTCCCATAAAGGTTCATCGACATACCTTAATAATTCATAATATTTGGACACAGATTGATTTGACTTTTCATCATAAAAACATTGTCTTTCAGTTGACATCTAGAAAGAACACTACAAGAAATAGACTTTTTAGCAACAACATATTTGAAGCTGCAGATAACCATTATTTGCGATAGCAATTTGGACATTTACGACAACCTTGCATAAATGTTGTCGTTGATAGCTTAAAAAATATGTTGCTTACTGTCGTTGATAAATATATATCTCCAGACACTAATAATGAAATAATTATAGCACCATTTTGTGCCAATTTATTGCGTTTAGCTCTTTGTCTATATGCGATAGGTTAGTTGTCGCTAATAGTTCTACATATTTTATTTTATTTAACACCAAATCAGGCCATTTTCCATAAACTTATCACCATCCACAAGTACGCTATCTACCTCCGTTTCAAATGTCACTAATAGTAATTTTTAAAATTTTTTAATTCGATATTATCTACATTTGTAGACGATGTCAAATTTTTTTTTTTACTGAACACTATCTATGTCCACTACATAAACTGTCATTGAAAGCACTTGCTGCCATTGATAGTGTTTCCCAATTAAATCCCTACCCCATAATTTTTCATTCCCTCTTCTCTCGTTTCTGAAATTTTCAACTACCCTCTGTGAAATCTCCCATCCTTCATACCTTTGTCAAACATTCAGTACAAGAAAATTGGACATTTCCAATAAAAATTTTCCCACACACCAAGTTTGTGGGTAAGAGTGACTTTTACCTAGAAACTCACTAGCAAACTAAAAAACCAATTTACCCAAAAACAGTTTTTCCGAATGTCCGTTAGTATTTTGGCACCAACTACAATTTTTTGTGTGCAAATATTACCTACAAACCTTGGTTTTTCTGTAGAAATGTTTTTACTATGTACCGAACAAATTAAGGTTTGTAATACAATTATGCTAAAAAATTTAACTTTTCTCATAAATTTGGTCTGTCGGAGAGTGATGTGCTCCGTTTCGTGTTTCCTATACCGACAAGCTCTCATGGTTTGTCAGTGAATTCTAAATCCCTAAAACACTATTTTCTCTATGCCTCTACCTTTCTCTTCTCCCTTTGACCTAATGCCTTTCTCTTTACGTACGACCTCGATCCACTGCAAATGTCCTTCACACTGCTAACCCAAATTAACGCCCTCATCTGCATTGAAAGCTAGCTCTTCAACATTAGCAGCAGTCCTCATGAACACATTGAGGGAGATAACCTGAAAGAGAGATAAAAAAAAAAAAAAGAATCCTTAATTTCTCAATGCTTGTTTGTCTGGCGATGCAACGTCTCGCCAAGATCCATCAAGTTTTCTATCAGGTTTTATATTGAACTTTCTCACATATTAGCTCTCATTTCCTGCTCATCCAAACACATCCTTATCTATGTGTTGCTTCCATTGCGTTTTGTGCAGCCTATAAGGCATTTCAGCTTTGTTTATATGACTTTCTTAGTTTCATTATGAAGCTGAGTAGATCTTTGCATATGCCGTATATTGACTTGCCGGATAACAATCCAGACCTTCTATGGGAGTTTAGTAATGCAAACGAATAGAAGGTGAGCTAGAAATGCTAACAAATTTGGGTTTTGCTTTGGGGTTTCTGGATTCTTGATTTTCATTAGAGTAGAGTGGGTTAATCTGCTTCAATTGATATAACTTCTAATTAAATCTTGAAAATTTTCCTTAATGAGAGGGAAATCAAAAGGAGAGAAAGAACGATAGAAAGAATGTTGATTTGTGAGGTTTGGTTTCTGAACGTTACGATTTCAAACTGAAGCTCCGAAGATAAAAGGACTGGAAAAAAAAGTGGTTCTTAGGTTCTAGCATATGAGGACTGAAATTGTCCCTTTTAAAGGCTGATTCCAGGTGGAGGTAGACGGGGAAATTTCGGATTAGAGCTTAAGGGCTTTGCAGGTCTGATTTGGGGGAATTGAGAATCAGGTATTATTTTAAACCAACCTTCAGTGAGAAATCTTTATTTCTTACTTCATTCACGTAAACTAATTTTCTTGAGAATGATAGCATTATTGATATAGAAATTATGATGTTTGATAGTTTCTTATAATTATTATGAATTGGATACCAACATTGATTACCCTTAACATGTCCCCTTGTTAATTTGACAAGTAAATGGGCAGAACAATTACGTCTATTTTCATGGCTTAAGTGTCCGTTTTCAAACTTATAAGTGGAATAGATTATCAATGCTTATACCTTGACATAGTTTATGACAACCATATTTCTTGGAGCCACAAGATGCTTACACAAGAATGTCCTTTCAAATTAGTGATTATGGAAAATTAATCCTTGCCCTTCACTAATTGACAGGTACATGTTTATCCAAGAAAGCCTTAGCTAGATTACTGAACTTCACGCTAATGGCTTCAGCTTCTACATACCTTTTGATAAGGTTAATGACTTATGGCTTCAAAACCTCTGTTAGAAGTGTCTCAGAGAAAATACAAAGCCCCAAGTGCATAATTCATAGTGCTTTTAACAGGGCTTGATAAACATTGGAAGATAAGAGGAATACTATCACACTTAGTCACGATTGCAGCATTGGCAGGATCAACACAAGACTTACAGATTCCTCCAATACCAAATTCCATAAGCTTCTCATTGGCTTCTATTATGCAGTTGAGGAAAAGTTAAAACACCAAATAATTGGATATTTGAAGGTGCTATATAAATTTCCAGCTTAATTTGACTTTTCACCACCATTTGACCTATGTAAAGAGTATGGCCGGGCATGCTAGGGAATAAGTGTGGAAGTCAAGGCTTTGGAGTCACAACCAAAGCTGCCGTATATGAGAACAATGTAGTGGGGAGACAAGAATGTGTATAGATGCAGTAAACTAAACTCCTAAGCTGCCTTAGCAACTGTAAATCAAATGGAAGGAAATTAGCAGCGCATAGAGACCTATTGCTTGGGTTTCAAGTCTGGTTCTAGTGGTGAGACTTGGAGCTGTTTTAGAGCTAGCAATCCGAAAATATAAAGTGCAGTAGAGGCCATTTAAGAAGGGGATTGAAGTAGAAAAGTACTAGGAGGGAAGTAAGAAGCCATGAGGGAAGAGGGACACTAAGGCAGAGCATTTCGAACGCTTTGTTTCATTTATAACTCTTGACATTTGCACAGATGTTTGATAGGAAAGATTATTCTATTGGTATTAGTTTTTGGTTGGCTAATTAGGGAAGATAGTTTTAAAACCTCCATGTTAACAATTTCTACCTTATTGGCCATATTTGAATTTCTAATGTTTGACAATATTTGTGATCATGTATATGCATTTTGCCTAACTCTCACTCCATTTATGTAGTTTACATCCGAAACTCCTTTATTGAATATTTTTATCATGAATACTCATTGTAATAATCAAAGTGTTGTTATTCTTGTGATGATTCTTTTTTTTTTTTTTCCTTTGGTGCATATATCAGATTGAATTATGAATATACTAATGCCTTCATTTATTTTTTTTCTTGTGAACATTCTGAGGTTGAGATTGTGAGCATTTTATTGGGAAGATTTACAGTTAATGTGACAGAAGAATAGGATGATATTGTCTCATTGTTTGGGAACAATACTGTAAGGTAAGACAATAGTAAGAGCATATAGACAAATTAAATATGTTGAACTCACAAAAAGGGTAGCAAAATGCTAAGCTAGTAAAAGCAAATAGTCAAATTTTTATATTTGTTTTTGAATCATTTCCTTTATTCATTTGAATTTACATATTATGTGTTAATAACTGTTTTTTTTTAACATAGACTTGTGGATGGTTCTTCCAGAGGCATGGTTGGTGGTAGAGATGGTGATGAAGATCTTAACGAGGATGTCGAAGATGATTTTCATGATGACATGTAGCTAGCATCTAGTTCTATTTAGTTGGTTTCATTATTGTACATTTATCTTTGTGAATTGTGTGTGATTTTGTATGTTTAATGTTATTGCTCAATATTGAAAAATACTTTATTTTATGGATAAATTTTGGATTTGTTTGGTTAATTTATGTTTAATTATGAACTTTTTTAATTATAAAAAAAGATACAAAAGATACATAAAATTGCTTGAAATTATCTACAAACCAGAGTTTGTGGGTTATTCCACAAAAAGAGCTTGTGGGTGTTATTTACAAACCTAGTACCTAGTTTATGGGTAATACCGAGAAACTTGGTTCACGTGTAATGTTTCATTTACTAACAAACTTAAGAGGCTAAAACAAGGAATCTACAGACATTTTCCAACAAACAATTTGTTGGTAATACCAACAAACTATCTTGCTATAACACACAGACAACTTTCTCACTTACCATTTCTTACAAAAAGTTTGTCGGTAATCTTTTTTCTACCAATGAAGGCCCTTTTTCCCAAAAATATGGTTTGTAAGAAATACATATTTTTCTTGTAGTGGTCCTTCTATCCCAATACTCGGTGCTTTGTCGTTCTTACCTTAGTTTCAGAAGTCACTAGGTATGTTTGAAAATGTTTTTTCATTTTGGAGTTCTTGCAACATGTTTTGTTATTTCCCTTTCATCTTTGAGTTCATGCGACCTATCCGTTGTTGTTGTTGATTATTGTGGTATCATGAAAAAAATCATGTGATTTATTATGTCTTTTCTTTTTCTGGGTTTGGTTGGCTTTTGTGTTTCCTTTGTTTGGCTACAACAATATTATTAATCAATTAGGGAAACTATGGTTAATTTATATGAATGGTAAGATTTGATTATTATGCATGCACAAGCTCTTGGGTTCAAAGGAAATTTTAAGTAGAATAAGGAATTTTTGTGATTTGGCTGAGGAATTATAATTCCTGATTGAAGTTAATAAAATTATGTATATAATTTGAATAATGATTGATATTAATTAAATTAAAAGAATAAGTGAGGAAATTGGAAGTTTTGATGGTATTTATGTGTTTGAGGCTCTTGGGTACAATAAGATTTAGTAGCATAATTATGAACTTTGTGGTATCCATATTGGAATCAAGGCTCTTGGCCATGAGTAGATGAATTGCATGGAAGGATGTGAAAATATTTTTGGTTATCTAGTAGGAAAAATGGATTTAAAGGAGAAGTATCATGGGTACGAGTGAGTGTGTCAAGACCCGAACTAGGGCCATGACCGGCGAATGGATTAGGGTGAACATAGACCCACCGTGACCCAAACAAACTTACGGAGATTCTTCAAAACTAAAACTTAGATGATCAAAAGATTATAAACCCAGTAGAATAACACCATAATATACAAATGGTCATTCATGATCAAAAACAAAAATTTAAATAGAAGCAAATCCTAAAATAAGGTAACAATGAAGTTTAAATAGAATACAATCATCCTGATACAATAAGATTGAATACAAACTAGACCCAAGACGGAGCAAAGGCATACTAAAAAGAGAAACTTTAGGTAGACACCTTCCCTAACATAAGGCTCTGAAATCCAAGATCTCGTCTATCTAAAAACTAAAACATAAGCTAATGAGGGTGAGTCACAAATACTCTATGAGTAGACAGTACATAATGTAGCAGGATGGAAACAAACCAAAGCACAAATATTTTCTCAATAGTCAGTTTTCATAAATATACATTTTTGATAACATATGCAAAGTAATTAAACAGTTTTCAATAACAATTTGGAAAGAGAAGTATAACTGAAATTTCAAAGAAACATGGGTAAACCATTTAATATAATCATTTTATGAAATTTATAGTTAGGCAATATATGATGTCAGAACTGTCAAATTGAAATACCTATAGGGTGCAAAAAGTTAGCATTAAACCCTGCTAACTAAGGTGTCAAATTTGTCAATTTAGACAAATCATCGAACCATTATGTTACAACGACTTAGTGTCAAACCCATACTAACTAGGGTATCAAACTCATTGCCACGTATGTTGGTCCACACACAGGGTTAGAGTATCCCTCCTTAACTAGGTACCATATCCAAAATACTATGTGCACATATGCTAACTATATCATGTTAAATAAGATGTTCTGACAAGTATTATTCCATAAAAATAATCCAAAAGGAAAGCATATTATTTGAATAACAGAAATGCCAAGATGAAAACTAAGAAAATCAATGGAAGCGTCTACAACATCATTATCCAAATAACAAACATTTTGATATTCACTTTCCAAATCAAATAAGTCCATCAAATATAAATTCAAATACAATCTTACACCAATAGTCAAAATAATATAAATTAACTTTCATTACAAGTGGCAATATCGATTTTAAATCTATTCAAAGAATATGTCCAATGACACTTATCAAATAAGAGAGGATGAAATGTTAAAGTGTTTGTCCCTGAATGACTATGTTCAAGAATGTAAAGTAACTAATAATTATATCCATGTACGCATAAGTAATTTAAAATGGGTCTTTAAAATATTTGATGGTTCAAGTGGGCTTTAAAAGTCATTTACTTAAAAACTAGTTTGAAAAGGTTAAAAGATCAAAAGTCAAGTTTAAGTAAAACATGTATATACAAGAAGTAGTTTCCAAATTGAAAAGTAGTGATACATGTGGTGAGTACAATGAAAACACTACACTAGGAGTTATCCACTCACAATCGAGCAAAACATCCAAGAATGTCAAGAGCCAAAAATCTCCTAATCGAAACTGTGAGAGTCTCTAACGAGCCTAGAACAATTTCAAATGATGATACAATAAGCATCTCGGAGTCAAACCAAATAACCAAGGATTATAAGCAATGATTTCCCTAACAAAGCCCAAATTCAAAGTTAACACCAAATCTCATATCCTAACCCACAAGCAAACAACCAAATCTAATGAATTCCAAAAGTGGCTAAAACATGCTAAATTAACCTTAGTGAGCTCAAAACTAGATTTATCATAGCTAAAAAAATATGTTAAATACCAAGAGTCTTAAAGTTTCCCAAAACTAACAAAAATAGACAATTTCAAGAATTTTCCAAATCCAACAATTTCAAAATATGTTTTAGAATTATCTATTGAGTAAAGTACACATAAGCCCCCTTTGATTTACCTTATTCCCAAACACATACACATGTTTTATTTTGTCAAAAATCACCTCCCTATGCTTTGATGAAAATGTCCTTTAACGGAATCTGTTAAATTTAACCATGATTTTAAAATTCCCAATTTTTTGCCTAATTTAACTTGTAGTTTTCTCTCTCTTTCTCTCTCTTTCTCTCTCCTAATTCCCTAAATTATCATTTACCTAAGAGGTCTCAATTATCTTTTTGCTTTTGTACATTGTACATTATAAAAATCATTTTGTCCACTTTTGGATTAGAAGGAAGGTTTCCAATCAGAAGATAAAAAGAGCTAAGGAATTTGAGGGGATAAGAACATATAACATAATAAGCAATCACTGATGGTAGAACTCTGATGAGTGGACTGTTGGTGCACTTGACCATGTCGAAGTAACCATGATGGCTAAGCACTTGAACACCATTTATAGCTCAGGCTACTAGTGCTCTCAGCTTTGCCACCCACACATCCACCAATGAACCTGATCTGGACTTTACTAATTACGACATTATCCAAACAAGGTTAAGTATGTACTTTTAGTGATGCGAAAGCCAAGATCAACATGTGAGTGGCTAATTCCAGAGGAGAGAAAGTGACAGATGCTTACATATTATAACCATTTTCCCAAAGTGAGAGGCATAATAGTAAATTAATATGTAAAGAAAAATCGAATATTTCATAGAAAGTTTAAACATTTTATCAAATATAAAAAAAAAAGGTAAAAAAAAACTGGTTGGCCGGAAAATGCATCCAATTTTGATCGTCATCCATTGTTGAACTTCTGCAATATATCTAATGTATAAAGCAATTGAATGAGGAAAAATTAGGAATTTTAAAATTAAGAGAGCTAAAAATAAAGGTTGAATTGGGGAAGAAGTCATGAATTTTGGAATCATAGTTAAATTTAACAGATTCTGTTAATAGACACTTTCATTCAAAGCACGAAGATGTGATTTTAGATAAAATGAAACACGCATATGCGTGCGGGAATAAGGTAAATCACATGAGGCTTATGTGTATTGTACTCTTACCCATTTACCTAAATTAATCTAATAATTTTATTTTCCACACTTATAACAACATATAATTCAAAAATCACAAAACTTGAATTTATAGAATTTTTGCATTTAGTTCCCAATCAACATTCTAACACCAAAAATGACATTCTTGTATTTGAATTTTCACAACCAATACTTAATTCATTGAAATTCCAATAAGTAATATTATGCTAGGATTTCTAATTTGGGAAAAATAATATAAATTCAAATAACCCATAATTTAATTCAAGAGAACATAACTTAACCACAATTTCAGGAGAACAAGAGTATGAATTTTAGTTTGGTACAACTCAAGCAAATTCAAGGTTGCAATAAAGATCCATAAGCTAGAAACTCGCCTTAGTTAGAGGTTGTTTTGGTACCAAAAAAGAGCTGGAAACATTGTTGGAAGTGACTGGAACAACCACTGAAATTAGTCCCAAAAACATATTGAAATGGGGGATGAAAGTGGTACTGTTTTAGGGGCTCTGTTTAGGTGGCTGACTGTAGGTGTTTTGAGTGGTTGTTTGGAGCTTGAAATAGAGCTGAAAGGGAGGGGAAAGAGGGTTAGAACAACCACTGAATTCATCCCAAAAACAGACTGAAATAGAGGCCAAATTTGGGTACAATTTTTGGCCTATTTTAGGGACTATTTGCCGGCTAAAATGGAAGGAGGTTGGGAGGATTTTAGAGGGGGAAATTTTGGTGGTTTTCATCTAGAAGTGGGGTGTGTTATAGTTGAGGAGAAGAAGAAAAGGAAATGGAGGAGAAGGGGTTACATGGGAGGAGAGGAAAAAAAGGAAAAGGGAAGAGAGAGAAAAAGGAAAAAAGAGAAATGGGAAAGGAAAAAAAAGAAAAAGAAAAAAAGAGAAAAATATATGTGAATGGGACACTTGTCTTCTAATGAGCAGTCTAAAAAGATTTTTCAAGTTAAAATTCTAAAATGAGTTTCCTAAATTTCACCCAATTTAATGTAAATTACGAAAATTGTAAATGTTTAACCTTAAAAATCTTATACTATTTAAATCATGTAAAAATAATCTAGCTATTGTAGAATTAATTTGCTCACAATTCTCCCTTTTCGGTTATTTTAATTTTATGTTAAAAGTAGGATGACAATTCATTATAAAGCGTCCCTTGTTTAATGGGATAATGTTTTAGCCCAGAACTTCACAAAATAAAGTGTTGGCCTTGTAACGACCCGGATTCGATCTATATAATTCACATTAACATATTATTAAAAATAAATGAAAAAAAGAATTTCACATAGATAACATTTTTACAAAAAAATTGCCATTTTAATCACCTCAAGAAGCAACAATCTGACCCTACAACGCGATTGGATTTTCTTAGCTCACAAGTAAACTGAAGTACAACAGCTAATGAACCCATCAGATACAACGTTTATAATAACCTAAACGCTGGGTAACTGGTCAGTCTTTCATCTTAAGTTACTAACCAAAAAAGCCAGGCCCTGCCCTGGAAAGAAGCTCTTTGCCAGCATCCTTACCCATCATGATCATATCTTCAAGAGCATATGGACCTATTCTGGATGTTTCAAGCACTGAGATAATATAAAGAAGTGAATGTTAAGGAACTGTTCTCTTGTAACAAAAAAATAAGACATAAGACACCAATATGAAAATTTATTCAGGAGAATATGTTCATACCATGGTTTCCGTCAGGGGAAGCCACCAATCCTTTAAACAAGCAATTACCATCTTTGGTTTTGCAAGCATACCCTGCAATAGGAGTGCGGCAAGACCCATCCAAGGTCAGAAGGAAGGCTCTCTCACAGACAACTGCTAATCTAGTTTCCTCGTGGTTTAGTGAAGCAATGTAGTTTTCCTGAATGAGAAATCATAGATTTTCAAAACATGGTTTTCCACGGAAGATTAATACAAAAAGACTTAACTAGGAGTTTTTTTAATGAACATACGGAAAACATGTAAAAAGCTGGCAGGACATACAACAAGCGGAAAGTCAGTAACAGAGTACATAAGGCATCCTATATGAGTAACAAACTTAATTTTTCCAAGACAAGTTGATGAGTTGCATAAACTAAAATTTAGAGGATATGAGAACCATTCCAAATAGAATCTTATCACTTATTCCCAATAATACCATAATCATGCTTTATTTATGTTCACGTGGACCGGGAGTTTGATGATTTGTGTACCATTCTTTCAAATACCCAAGAACCAGCATCATTAGATTTTAAGAAAAATAATGTAATGAGAAGAATAACAAGAAATACAGTATTTCCAAATATGTGACAACAGTTTTCAACACCAGAAGGCCAGTGACCTTAATATTTTAAAACTAGTTCCATCCACAAATCATGCTGGTCTTAAACTGAAGGGTATAGACTGAAAGATGGAAGCATCAGGTTGGGAGAATTTATATAACAAATGTTTGGTGCCACCTCCAAGACACTGCCAAATAGGAAATAGATTTTCATATGACAGGTGCTTTTATGTTGGTTCTCTATCTCCCAGTTTGATGTAAATCTCAAACATAGTATTATAAATTCACTATCAAATACTCACATAAAGGGTACATTCTTTAATTTCCAGTTTCCTAAGCATAAAATTTGACCTGCTACTGATCAAGTCTAACCTTCAGAACTATTAAACTGTCTTCGGATATTGTGCTCATCAATGATTGACTCAATTCACATCGATCCACTTTTTATGACCCACTGTAAAACAGTTTGTGGCCAGAGATTGCAAGTGTAATAATGAGGCAGCACATACCGTGTTCTAAAACTAAAATATCAATTAATTATAACATATTAACAAGATTTTTTGATGAAGTTATTTATAAAAGAGCAATATGACATAAAACTCACCATCTTATCATCATTGCTTCTGCAGGCAATTCCAATTGCACCTTGAGCAACAGCAGGAAGCATTTCATCAATAGATAGGATTGAAGTCACATTTTCCGTCATATTTAAGCGCTTCAGTCCAGCTAATGCCAGTAACGTTGCTTGGACAACCCCTTCATTCAGTTTTCTCAACCGGGTCTGGACATTACCTCGAAAATTCTCCAGCACCTGAAATTAAATTTGAAATAGAGCTTTCAAGTGAAAGAATAAACTAGTGGTCCAAAACTGCTAAAAGCCTAAAATTCTGGGGAACTAAAAGTAAAGAATAAGCATAATGAAGTAATTGAGAGAAAAACTCATTGTCACAAAGCCAATCCCGCAAAACTATATGTGAGTATAACTAAGCTAAAACTGAATTTAATGAATCATTCTCTCCACGAAACTGGGACTCCATATAAGCATGCAAGCATAACAAAGCCAATTTCCCAAAAGAATTAAATAAACTTTCTACAGTCACTTCAAGTATAGAATGTACAGAAGGGAATCAAGACAAGAGTAACTTACACTAAGAGATGGATATCTGTGGAGTATCTGTGACTTTCGTCTGAGTGAAGCAGTACCAATAACACTTCCAGAGGGAAGATCAGCTACTGAGGCAGCCCTCAGGGAAATAAATGCATCTCTCACATCCTCACGTGGAAGGTTACATGGTAGAATTGTCTTATCAGGTAAGTAAGTTGGAACGTCTTTCATTGAATGGACAGCAATATCGATGTCACCATTTATTAGTGCCTCATCTATTTCTTTGGTGAACAAGCCCTTGCCACCAATGTCAGCAAGTGGTTGAGAAAGTATTTTGTCACCTGTTGTTTTTATTATTACAATCTGAATTGCTCCCTCTTCAGCTAGCTCTGAATGTGTTGCCATTAGTTTTTCCCTTGTCTCATATGCCTGAGCAAGTGCAAGTGGACTGTTCTACATATAAAGAGAATATAATAACTCACAAAATATACAGCTGCAAAAAGATCTCAAAATAAGTCCAGTAAGTATGCATATCATCTAGCAAGTGGCAAGTAATATATTAGCTACATCAATAGTAAAGAAAATGAACTTGCTGCTTGTTCTTTCATTACGAATCACTTCGAATCTCAATGCACATGAAACATGTAATACAGATCCCTGAAGGCAAGTAAACCTTCGGCTTTCATCCTCCTCTAAGGATGCAATCCTTACGGCATTAATCAATATTGAGTGAAAGGAAAGCAAAATCTTTCTCCCATTTACATCAAACCAACAAAAGTAACCTCATGGAAAACAAGAAGGATAAACTCCAGCAAGACCAACATTTCGAAATCTACTTTGAATTAATCTCAAACAGTGCAAATAATTTATTAATTCCGTTAAAACTAATCTGCCGGGGCAATTATGAGTAAACCCGGTAGAAAAATTCAGCTAAAATATTAGGAAATGAATACCTTCCTCTAGTACCAATTCTGATGAGTGCGACCTTAGTCTCCCGGGTTTCTTGCTCAACAGCAACAGAGGCCTTAGTGACGCCAATAAGAAGTTTTCTGCTACAGTTTGGGAAAGCTGAAGCCTTGAGAGATGGCAAAGAGAACCCAAGAACTGAAACCGACCCACTACTTCGGAGATTAACGGGACCAGAAGGACGAGGCAGGACGGCGAGGTTCGTGCAGAGAGAGGAGGATAGGGTCTCCATTGGAGGGAGGCAGAGAATTATTGGGGGAGAGAAGAAGCGCTGGGACAGGGTCTGAAGTCCGGGTATATGATCTCCAAGATAACGATGTAATCATTTTATACGGTTCTAACATCTAATGAGTAATGACTACGGAAGAAGCGATTATCCCTTCCTAATTCATCTCAGTTAATCAGTTTGAATAAAAAGTATTGTCATTTTATCAATTCAGTCCTAAAATTATTTTTCAGATAATTTCCTCTCATAACTTTGAAAAATTTATACTAACTGATTTAATTAAACACCATTAGTAGTTTGTTATTTAAAATATAGTATTTTTATCATGTGTATTAAATTGGTCAACAAAATTAAAATGACATCTAGTGTACTTCAATTTTTATTTTTATTTTTGTCGATTTCTTCATAAATTTTTTAGTATCCATTGTAATTTAACCCGAGAATTACTAATAGTTTTATAATAGTCCCATCAACTATCAAATTAGACATGTGATTCCTTATTTGAGTCATAATTAGCAATTAACCCCTAATTATCTAAATTGTTCATTAATCTAACAAATTAATTTAAAATGTATCAAACTATTATTTTTATAAGTTTTTGACTTAATTGCATGTTTGGTCTATATAGTTTATATTTGGATTCAATTTAGTCTTTAGTATTTTAATTGTTGCAATTGGGTCCCTATATGTTTCAATTTGATGCAAGGGTTCTTACCGTCAATTACAGTTCAAATTAACACCAACTTGACTAACATGGACAGCCCGTTTTCACCGTGCCAATACGTGGCAAACGGTTTGCCAGATGATGTCCAACCTTCTTTCTCCCTAACCCAAAATGACAATTTTCATAATGCCAAACCTTTTCCCTCCAATACCTTTGTTTTCCTCAATTGCAAATCCAAGTTCATGTTTACAAACATTAGTGTTTTTGATTATTTTCCTCCTTATTAGTTTTTGTTTTGAAATCTACCTCTTTTCATTTGTCTTGAGTAACCTGAAGCAAAAGAAGACACAATGTTAGGTTAGAAGAATCTTTTCTCTTTTTTTTTTTTTTTTTTTTCTTTTTTCTGTTGTGATTTTTCCTCCTCAAAATCATTGTCTATCAAATATAAAAAACACTTTTATTAACTTTTGTATTTGGAGTCTATCATTTTTTTTTCCTTTCATTTGAATCTTTCAGCTTTAATAGTGTTTTTTATATGACTATGTTATCAGTGTGTAGTGTATGTTCGTAACATAATGTGGGTCCTTGTCACCTTGCCTTATATGTTAACTTTCTTTTTATTTTATGTTTTGCTCGAAAAAGGGGACGATGATGGGAATTTCAAGTTGCAGTTGCATCAAGGGGGGATTTCTACTAAAAGTCGGAAGAATCTAAAATGTAGTATCTAAATGGTGATGTTGAGATGTTTGTTTACCATGTAGGTTATTGGTCTTAATTTTCAATTGTAAACATGGTTGAAATTTTTTTGTGTTATAATAGTTTTAAGAGTTTGAGGTGGAGAGCACTTGACATGTCATTGACACATGGTTTTGTGCATTTTCAAAAGTGACAAGGATGCTATTGAAATGGTTAATGTTGCCATGTTGTGAAAGTTATAAGGTTGTTGAATGTATATTGAGCATAAAGTTGACACTCATATTATAGTTAAATCTGTTGATCATGTTTCAATTAATAACTTAGTTGATGTATCTTTGGATATGGAAGATGAGGATGACATTGCTAAGGACAAGAGTATTGAGAGAGACAAAAGTTTTAAGAATGACGGTGAGGAGTTTTGTGATGACTCTAATCATAGTGTTAGTGGTTATAGCTTTGAAGATAGTGATGAAGAAATGGATGATGATTGCTTTGACCAAAACATAAATGGAGATGTGAAGAACTTAGGAAAATCTGAAAGTTCTAAAAATAGAAAGCTAACTAGAAAAAGGGTTTACAAAAAGAAAAAATAAATAAAAGGGTGAGACATCACAACATATTGGTCCATGTGAAGCTACATATGATATAGAGTATGAATATAATAGTGATGACTCGAACTCTCCCCCTAAATCTAATATTGACGATAAAAGTGCAAAGATAAAGTTGAAAATATATGGGTAGAAGATATGAGTAAAAATTATGTGTGGAGGATAGGGATTGAGTTTATAAACTTCCCAAAGTTCAAATATGCTATAGCGAAGTGATCGGAATGGTCTTACTTAATGGAAGGAACACAAAGTTTGTTAAAAATCCTAAGGTAAGAACTAGGGTTGACTGTTGGAATGGCTGTGGTTGGTTTGTTTCATGCAGTAAAGTAAGTGGTAGGGACAGATTTGTGGTGAAAATAGTTGGTGATAACCATCATTGTAATAGGTCATTTACTAGTTATTTTGCTAATGCCAAGAAAGTGGCTTAAACAATGTTTGACATGGTGAAAGTGAACCATAAGGTGACATTACCTTATATTAGAACCAGCATGAAGGAAAAATACAATGTGGGAGTTTTAAGGACAATGGCCTACAAAGCTAGACCGAAGAGTAAGTACTTGAACCACATGCAAGTTAAAGTTGTGTAGACCACAACTTCATTTAAAATCACACTTTGAGTGGATGTATAGATGTTTTGTTGCATGCAAAATAGGTTTTTTGGCCACATTTAGAGTGAAAGTTCATGGTTGCGTTTTTGTAAGTGAGTTTTATTTTGGGTAATATAGAAACGGAAAAATTTCTCACGTTTCTACATGAATTTTTGAACCTTTCATGTTGCTTGCTAATGTTTGAAAACCACAATGACAAAGAAGGGGAAAAGGTTGAGCAAGATGAAATGGGGTTGTTTTGGGTTAAGGAGGGAAAAGGTTGGCCATCATGTTGCAAATCATTTGCCACATATTGGACACGGTGAAAACCGTCTATCTACATCAACTTAATTGGTGTTAATTTGAACAACAATTGACAGTAGGGACCCAATTGCATCGAATTAAAACATGTAGGGTCCTAATTGCAGCATTTGAAATACTAAAGACTAAATGGACCTCAAATTTAAATTATAAGGACCAAAAGTACAATTAACCTTAACTTTTACAATGTCTTTTTCATTTGTACATTTTTTTCTTTTTCTATCAAATTAAACTTTTTATGTTACTTCTGTTTTAATATAATATTTTATTTATTGATAATATTTTAATCCATACATGCTAAATTGGATCAATATAGATAGTTCAATTGTTAAAAGAAAGAAGAAGAAGAAGATAAATAGAGAGAAAGAGAAAAGACATTAGAACCTTATAACAATGATAGTTTAATTTGATTTTAGTTAATTTTTTAGATTTAATAGATATGATTGTGGTTATTTGCCTATACGACTAAAATAATAGCATTATGTACCTAATTCGATAATTCATGGGGACTGTTATAAAATTGGTGTTATTTCATTAGGGTAAAATGCAATTGACTCAATTTTTTACAATCTCGCTCTCTCTTATTGTTTTCTCAGTTTTCTCACTAAAAATGTTAAAAGATATTTTTAATTGGTCAAATTTATTGTTCCTCATTCAAAAACCAGTAAGAACATAAAATTTTGATAAATTTCATCAAATTTTTAAAATGCATAATCATATTTAACAACTTTTATTCATAATTTTTAGAGAGACGATGAAAAAGAAAAGTGAGAAGAAGAATTCATAAGAGATTAATGAGATATGATACATTATCGTGGAGTGAAAAGAGAATTTTATTTTTGTTTCTTTTTTCATTATCAACTTAGTATGTAAGAGTAGATCTTGGAATTTTATATTGCTCAAGCCAATGTTAAGATAAACAATGAACATAGCTACAACTCAGCTTGGAGAAAATAATGTTGAGGGAATAGCCCTCTAAGATATTCAGCATGGTACCCAATCTCAAGGTGCAATAGCAGAGGCAAAAATAGTTGAAAAGGAAGTTGATGAGTACCTAAAACAAGAGGCAATGCTTGTAAGTAGGAGGGATATCTCACGGACCATAATAAGTAGTCTGAGCTCTCTTTTCACTTCTGAAGCATATGTTGATATGGATATAGCCAATGAGTCTGTCAAAAGGTACTATGAGTCTATCAAAAGGTAGAGTTACAGATGAAATGAATGTTTCATCTCACAAAGGAGTTCGCACACAAAAAGGATATAGTTTTTGCCCTAAAACAAATGTATCCATAAAAGGCTCTTAAACCTGATGGTATGCCTGCTCTTTTTTTTTCAAAACTTCAGGAATATTATTGGGGATGACGTACTACACTTAGTATTAAGTGTGCTAATCTTGGTCCAGATCCTTCTTCCTTTAATAATATTTTCATAACGCTCATTCCAAAAGTAAAAAAAGCTGAATCATCACATGATTTCAGACTCGTTATTCATTGCAATGTGATTTCCAAGCTTATTACTAGAACCATTGAAAATAGACTAAAGTCATTCTTTACACAAATTATCCATAAAATATATTTGTTCTTAAATACTCATCATGGCGTCATTGCTTTTGGAATTTTTGATTGTATGAAAAACAGGAAGAAATGGTAAGAAAGGCTTTATGGAACTCAAGCTTGACATGGCCAAAGCATATGACATAGTGGAGTGGAGTTTTTTAGAGGCTATTATGTTTAACATAGTTCTTGATGCAGGTTGGTTGAAACATACTATGAAATGTGTAACCATTATTTTATATGCATTGCTTATAAATGGACCTAGTTTGTTTGTTTGTTTTTTATTTTATTTTATTTTTTATTTTATCCAGATAGAGGTTTAAGGTAGGGTGACCCTTGTCCCCATACATGTTTCTTATGGTTGTTGAAGTTTTTTCAAGTCTCCTAAGACAAGCAGAGTTGAATAGTCAAATCCAAGGTATAAAACTAGTGCTCGGGCACCACCAATTTCATGTTAATTTTTTGCAGATGACATTGTATTATTTATCCATGCAAATCATCACAAAGAAAAATCCATTTTAGAGATCATTTAGCTTTATGAATGAGCCTCTAGTTAGAAGGCCGTAAACCTAGACAACTCGAAGCTCTCCTTAAGCCAAGATTTGAGGAAGAATTTGAAGATGAATGTCCAAGTATGGATAAGAATAAAGGTTGTTGGGATCAATGGCGAAGTGCCTAGTTCTGCCAAGAATTATAGGGAGGTCAAAATGAAAAATCTTTGAAGGAGTTACTTGACATATGTAGAAAAAGGTAAAAGATGGGAAGCTGCGGGCTTTAACAAATGTGGGGAAAGAGGTCCTAGTGAAATCCATTGTACAAGCGATCCCAACATATATCATTTCATGCTTTAGTTTGCCAATAATTATTTGTGATCAGTTCACTTCTTTGGTGAGTAACTTTTTATTGTGGTCGCAAAGGAAGAGAAAGGAAGCTTCATTTTATTTAGTGGGAAGAATTGTGATTACAAAAAAAATCAAGGTGGCCTTTATTTTAAGGATTTTCACATCTTCAATCAAGCTCTTCTAGCATAGCAAGTTTGGTGGATTCAAATTAATATAGAATTTATGGTTCACAAAATGTTCAAAGCATGACATTTTTTTCAGGAACAACTATTAGCCTCAGAGATAGGCTTCAACCTAAGCTATACATGGACGAATCCATGATACAGTCAAGGTTCTTGGAAAAGGTGGCAGATGGCTTATAGGAGATAGGAAATCTAGTAGAATCTAGATGGATCTGTAGCTGCCATTACATAATAACTTCAAGAGCTGGACAACACCTAACACTCTCCTAATCAACATTTGATAATCTAATTGATTTGGATTTCCGCTAATGGAATTGCAGACTTATTGATCAAGTGTTCCTTATGTTTGAGGTAGAGCACATTAAAAACATTCCATTGAGCAAATTTTCACCAAATGATAGTTTTATTTGGCACTAGTCTAAGGATGGGACCTTCACGATTAAAACAACATACTACCAGCTCCTCCTAGCTCAATGTCTTTAAAGCTAATTAGGACTTCATGATAATTAGGTGATTTGAAGAAAATTGTGGAAACTACGGATATCCAATAAGGCCAAGCATTTTATATAGCAAGGGTGTAAGTGTTCAACGCTAGTCAAGCTGAACTTAGAAAGGTGAGGAGTCAATTTAGACACAGGCTATCCTAGGTGTAGAAAGACAGATAAGTATCATCATCCTGATATGTTCTCATGCAACTAGTTCTCAGAAGTTTGGAAGAAGCTATAACATATTACAACACCTAGGCTTAGCAAATCCTTTACCTTGTTTGAGGGTCTATGCTATTAGTCTATAATCAAAAAATAGAAATGGTTTGTATGGTTCTTTGGGGCATATGGAAGTGTTGCTACGAGTTTACATTCTAGCAGATACTTGTGGACCCAAGAAGTGTTCTACAATATATTATGGCATTCTAGGATGATTAATGACATTCGAATTATTGAATCAAATGAACGATTTAATTTAATAATTCATTTAATTAATTTTGATGATAACTAATAATTACATTCAAGTTTGTTAACAAAGAAACTAACTTTGAAAATATTTATTACATGTACGATCAACTGAACTACTCAAGTCAACAATCTTCAATCAGCTGAAAGACCAAAGTCAACACGTGTCAACATTCTAAAATAGTGGAAGCTAATTGTTGCAACACTTCAATCATCTGTAGCTTTTCAGTTAGTTGAAGTTCAATTAGGTGAAGCCAAGAAACCAGTCGGCTAAAGATTAGGTCCCTTAGGCTAAAGATGCAACTCAATGAATCTTATGTTAGTCAACTGAAATCTCTTAGTCAGCTGAAGATACAACTTAGTGGATCTTTTCACAGTAAAAAACAATAGTGTTTTTCTTAATATAGTTAGCTGAAGCTTTTCATAGTCATATGTAGTTCATACAAACGACAACATTTCTCTTAAAACAGTCAGCTAGAGTTCGATATGTTGAAGTCCTTCCTGGGTCAGCTAAAGTCTCTCAATCACTTGAAGATAGCTTAGTGGATCTTATCTTAGTCAGATAAAAATGCCTCAATAGATCTTATCTTAATCAACTGAAGATTTTTTAGTGGATCTTATCTCAGTCATCTAGAGTTCATGCGAACGACATCTTTTTTTCTAAAATAGTCAGCCTTTAATAGTCAATTATACCTTGATAAGTTGTATTTTCTTTAGTTAGCTAAACTTCAAGACTATAGAACCAGATGATGTCTTTCCACTAAAATAGACAATTGAATTAGTTCCTTAGTTGTACTCTTACTTTTCCATTAAAGAAAATCAACTAATATCGAAATGATTACGTTTTGGAAGTTGGACAATTGAACCTTCACATCATGATCGACTGAACCTATTGGCTAAGATGTTCTACATTCAGCTAAATATCTTCATCTTATTCCTCAACTGCTCTGCTCAATATACTCTTTAAGATATTTTTACTTTCAAACAAATTAATATAACTCAGAGGATAAGATTAATGTCTCCATCTACCCTGATCATACGAAACACTACCTCATGAGAATTACGTCATGCTATAAAAAATTAAAGAAAAAAGGATGTTACGTGGCTGTCCTTTTATTCACGGTTTACTCCTTTCATGATTACAATATGAACTTCTCTGATAACAGCTCAAAATCAACCTTGTTTATAAATTTCTTAAACCAAATAGGTATTTGACACCTTTATCTAAATTTGATTTCGATGATAAATAAATAATTAATGCACTAATAAGTGGAAATTAGTCAGTTGTGACTCTATATGACAACGTCTCATCCATAAGTAAGTCAGCTAAAGAGATCAACTGAAAAGGTTAACTTAGTTTACTTAAAAACAATACAACAACATTTCATTATATACCAAGTAAACTGGATATCAAATGATTATATTGTTTCATTATAGTTTCATCTGTTGAAAATTTAAAATGAAGCATTTCAAGATCAATTGAAAACTTACATTTCAATCAGCTAAAGGACAATCAGTGGATCTATCGAGACAACTCAGCAGCTAGTGTGAAAGACTAAACAAATCTATTTACTAGCTTAATGGACAAAAGTTAAAAAGCTAAAAGGATATCAATTGTTAGCTATAGGATGACGTTTCAAGATGAAACATCAATTATTCATTGTCTTCCTAAAGCTAAGTCTGATCAATATATTTTTCACACCAAATTTCATAAATAGACAAGCAAGTACAACCTCAGAGGAAATGTCTTTGCCACTACTTGTGTACACAACTTGAAAGTTTGGCTTATGTTTAAGTTTGGCTTATGTTTAAGTTTTTAGAAAAAAGACATTGCGTGACAATAGTTGATTGATTCTAAATGTGACGGTCTACTCTTTTTGAGAACGGCTAGCTTTATAACTTATGTTACAAATTGATAAAAGGAGCTCAAAACCAAGAATCGATCTTTATCAACTTTGATCGAATCAAGCATTGAATTTTAGGTGCTCCTGTGCAATTTTCTTCTCACAAGCATCAACTTAAAAAAATAAATAAAGATTCTAACTTTTACAAATAATTTCTTTACAAAACTTAAACCAAAGCGTCTATACTTTCATTATCTTGATTATTGTGAGTGATTTTGTGATTATGTGAAATCACTTCTCATTTTTATGAAGGTTCCGAGAGAAGGAGTTTAAGTTTAAGCTTGGTAAACTTCTACTTGAAAAAGTTTGGGTTGAACTTATAAGGTTGCTAATCCCTACATTCAGTGTTGTAATGGTTTTTCCGAGTCTTGTGAATTTTGTTGTTAGTTGATTGAATTCTCAAGTGGATCTTAAAGAATGGATGTAGTTAGAGGGGCTGGTGAACCACTATAAATTACTAAGCAAATCTCACTACCTTACTCTCTTGCATGTGTTGAGTTAAAATGAATTTGGTGGAAAGCTTTTTACAGATTCTTATAATTTTAGCTAGTGTAAATGTTGTTGAGCATTGCAATTAATTGGTGTAAAGGTTCTTACTGACTCATGTAATCTCAGCTGGCACAAAAGGTTATTAAGCCCTGTAATTCAATGATATAAAGGTTTTTACTGAGCCCTACAATTCAGCCGATAGTTGATTGACTCTCAAGTGATACTTGAAGAGTGGATATAGCCAGAAGATCTGGTGAACCACTATAATTTTGCTAAGCAATCTTATAATCTTACTCTCTTTATTTTCTAATACTGAGTTACTGTTGATTACAAATCTGTTTTGCTGTCTGCATTTAAAATCTACAAGATGGTGTTATTAATCGGTTAAATTATTTACCCTCTCTAATTTACCATTCTTGGGCCTACATCATTAAGTCTTCATTAGCTAAAAGAGATCAATCGAAAACTTATTTCAGTACACTAAAGAAAGGTTCAAAATTAAGAGTTTCAAGATCAATTAAAGAAAGATCAACTAAAAGAGACTAATTGAAAAGCTATATTACACTCAGCTGATGAATAGTCATCAGATCTACTGAGATAGCTAAGATACTACACTTTGCAAGATAAAACAAAGCCATTTTACTAGCTCAGTAGA
The DNA here is from genome assembly GCA_029379385.1 of Quillaja saponaria. Classification (NCBI taxonomy): domain Eukaryota; kingdom Viridiplantae; phylum Streptophyta; class Magnoliopsida; order Fabales; family Quillajaceae; genus Quillaja; species Quillaja saponaria. The sequence goes on along the minus strand of CM055611.1, from coordinate 9,331,659 downwards.
CTAAAGTTGAAAACCTAAAAGGATGTCAACAGTCAACTATACGATAAAATTTCAAGAGGAAACATTAACTATTCATCGTCTTTCACAACTGTGTCTATTCAAAATATATTTCACGCCAAAATATCATAAATAGAAAAATTGGGACAGCTTAGAGGAAAAAGTCTTTACCACTGTCTTTGTATTGGTGTCTATTATTAGAGGCGCTAAAAGTTTATATATCTGATCATTCACAGATGCTTGTTGTTATTGTAGGTGGTATAAAAGTTTACATGTATCCATAAACGAATTCATGGCCTTAGAGTGAAGTGTGTTCTTCATTTTGTGCAAAGGATTGTACGCAGCCTAAAGACTTAGGTGTTAGATTGAAAGCAAAGTAGAGTTCAAAAAGAAGTGAATTTGGGGTTAGAGCCACAATGAAAAATTGAATATGTTGTAAGATGTGTTATGACAAAACAGTTACTTAGGTTCTGATGAATCTAAATGAATGGAAATCTATGTTTTTACAAAACATTCAGGTTGTTAGGAAGATATATATAGAAGAAAATACAAGAAACCAAAAGGCTTCATTTATTTATATACATTTTCAAACAACTCGTGTTCTTAATTAAAAAGTAAAGGAAATCAATAAAATGTCATTTGTAGAACTTTAGGCATAGATAGTTAAATTGGCCATGTTCTTAAAGTCCATTGGCAATATATAGATTGGAAATGCTATTTGAGGCCATCATATTTGCTAGATGGCATATAACTTTCGTGATAGAAACTAGTGTATTTAATATTTGAATTACTTTTTCTTGAATAATTGCATGTATTTACGTTTGATTAGAATGATTGTTTGTTTGGCTTTTATTTTATTAAGACATACTAATCTAACAAGGTATATACTTGTGGTGAATTATTGTAGAAAATATGGATAAAGACTAGAGTCGGTTTAAGGTGACCGTGGTTGGATGGAACGTAGAATAGAAAATCATCTACCCATAAACGAGTTTATTTCTAATGTTGAGAAGTTTATTGATTTTGCATATAGTCATCCTCAAATTATGAATGATAATAGAATTTGATGTCCATGTCGGGTTTATAAGAACACAAGGTGGAAGTATCATGATAAAATGACTCTTGACTTCTATAAGAAATGTTTCTTAAAAACTTACAAGTGATCGACCTTACAGGGTGAGGTTAAGACTTGGTTAGGGTGAACTTTAGATAACCAAGAGATTGATGTCGATAATTCAAGCAATCGATACGTCAACATGATTATGGATGTTGCTAGTTTAGATTTCAATTAGGACGAGAAGAATCAGATTCCTGATGAGCCGAATTCTAATGCTAAACAGTTTTTTGAATTGTTAGAAAATGTTGACAAGCTGTTGTTGGATGGTTATGATTGGCATAATCAGTTATCGGCAGTGACCCAACAATTGAGATGTAAATCGAAGTTTAACATGAGTAAGAACTGTTATGACTAGATTGTATTAATTATTAAGGGTATGTTGCCTAAAAATAAGAAGCTGCCCAAAATTTTTTACAGATCGAAGCAAATGTTAAAGAAATTAAGGCTTGTGTATAAGAAGATACATGTATGTCCTAATGATTGTATACTTTATTATGGCAAATCAAACAAGAAGTTACAAGAATGTTGTGTCTACGGGCATTCGAGATATCAACCCAAGGCCCGATCAAGTAAGAATGATGTACCTTACAAGGTATTGCGTCACTTTCCACTGGCACCTAGGCGCCAAAGGCTCTTTATGTCAAAGAACACGGCACAACATATGACTTAGCATTGTTAGAAGGGTGCTAATGGTTTAATAATTCACTCGAGTGGCACTGAAGCATGGAAACATTTTGATGACAATTATCCATCATTCTTTGAAGAGCCAAGAAATGTTAGATTGGGTCTTAACCCCATTGGGTTTAGGTCATTCAATCATTCATCAAATGGTCCTTCTATATGGAAGGTTTTTGTACTCTGTACAACTTGCCTTTTGATATATATATGAAAGAGCAGTATTTATTTTTGACATTGCTCATTCCTGGACCAAAATCTCATACGAAAAATATTGACATCTACTTAAGACCTCTTATTGATGACTTGAAAAAGTTGTGGTATGAGGGGGTTAACATTTACGATGCATATAGGAGTTATAATTTTATTATAGGGGTTGCATTTATGTGGACCATTAGTGATTTTCCTGCTAATGGAATGATATTGAGTTGGAATACACATGAAAATTAGCTTGTCCATATTATATGGAATGCACAAAATCATTTTGTCTTCCTCATGGTCATAAGCAATATTGGTTTGATTGTTATCGTTAATTCTTGCCTACTGATCATGCTTTTAGGAAGCAAAGAGATAAATTTAAAAACAAAAAAAAAACATAATAGAGAAAGATATGCCCCCATCGCAGTTATTTGGGAAATAAGTGTAGGATCGTCTGAAAAGATTTAATCAGATAACTTTTAGAAATGCATTCTGTAAACAGAGAATTTCAGGATTTAGAAAACAACATAATGGGGCAAAAATAAGTACATTTTGGGAATTGTCATATTGGTCCACCAATCTTATTCTACACAATCTTGATGTAATGTATATTGAGAAGAATTTATTTGATAATGTGTTTAGTACAGTGATGAATATGAAAGAAAAAACCAAGGACAATCTAAATGCTAGGATGGATTTAAAACTTTTTTGTAAGTATCCTGAGTTGGAGTTGAATAATGTTAATGGAAAACTTGTTATGTCAAAAGCTTCTTACAGCTTGTCGAAACCTCAAGTGAAGGAAGTGTGTTAGTGGGTAAAAAATTTGAGGCTCTCAGATAGGTACACTACAAACTTGAGTGGTTATGTAGACATGGATAAATGCAAGTTGTACGCGATGAAATGTCATGATTGTCACATGTTCATGCAAAGACTAATCTCGATTGCATTTCGCGATTATTTACTTAAAAGTGTATAGGAAGCATTTACAGAGGTTAGCAATTTTTTCAATGACCTATGCGCAAAAGAATTGCGTGTAGAGCATATGGAGATGCATGAGACGAATATTGTTGTCATTTTGTGCAAGTTGGAGAAAATATTAATAATGGGTTTTTTTGATTCAATGGAACATTTTGACTATACAACTACTTTATGAAGCTAAAGTGGGTAGTCATGTGCAATATCGTTGGATATATCCATTTGAAAGGTATTTATATCGATCTTAAACTAATTTCATTTTTCTTTTTTGCAAGTATATTAATAATGGGTTATTTATTTATTTATTTATTCAATGGAACATTGTTTGTATAAAGAATGACGTTTTATTTAAAGAAAAATACCTAAAACAAGGCTTCTATTGAAGGTTCTATATGCAAGGCCTATTGCTTAGAAGAAACTTTCAACTTTTGTGAAATGTATTTCAAGTCAAACATTCAAACGAAGTTAAATTGAGTCCCTCGTCAAGATGATAGAGGAGATGTGAATAGTAAAAGATGACTCTCTATATTATGCTAGTCAGATCATTCATTTAGTTTTAATAAAATTAGACCTTTTAGTGATGTGCAGTTACAAGTAGCAATGATATATATTCTCTTAAACACAATAGAGATTGAGCCTTATATAGAGAATTTTGTAAAATATTATTGATGGACTATCCAAATCATTCAGACGATCAAATTCAAAAATTAGTGGAGACTAAGTTTGCATATTAGATTCATTAACATATTAGTTTTGATATGTATATTCATTTTAGTTTATATGATTACTAAGTTTAACTTATAATATAGGCACTTGTTGGCAAGATCACCGACCAACATATTGTTGACATTACTTGCCTACCAATGACGCAAGTTAGGTATTTTAATAATGGATACTTTGTTAATGAATTTAAGTTACACACACTCTCATACAGGGATGGCAAGAAATCTATGAATAGTGGCATTCGTGTGAAAGAAAGTTGCTACGATGTTAATGAACAATATTTTATAGCATGTTAACAGACATAATAAAGTTGCAATACTTTGGAAATAATTGAATTGTACTCTTTCAATGCAATTGGTATAATTCCTATAAAGGGATGAAAGTAGATTTTGTGCATGGTCTAATAGATATCAATTATATATCCAGACTTGCCTTGTACGAGCCATTTATATTAGCTTCTCAAGCTCATCAAGTGTACTATGCCAATTACCCTAGTAAAAAAAGAAATGATTGGTCGGCAGTTAATAACATCGTGGCAAGAACTAATTTCAATTTCCCATCCAATGACACACCAAGTGTTTATGTGCAACTTTTAGGTGATGATATATTTTAGAAGGTTGAGCCTTATGTACTAGTTCTAGTTAATGCAGGCCTAGATCTGGATGCTCCTGGAGTTTTTATAGGTGACGGTCCAAATGAAGAAGTATATCATAATCAAATAAGTGAACCTAGATTTATTGTTGATAATGACATAAATGAAGAAGAATATGATGCGCTTAATGAAAATGAAGGCGATTATGAAGAAGATATTAACGACTTAGAAATGGGTGATGAAGAAGTTGGTTTTCAATATGGTAGTGACGTGACATGTAAGATGATTAATATTTATTTTTTATTTGTTATATATGAATTTATGCATTTATGATTATATAAATCTATATACAAGATCATGATTTGAAGTATACATGTATCTGATTTGAGTGCATCTCGTGCACCACCAAGCACGGATCAATCAAGGACACGTAGATTGACTTAGTCTAGTTGTGCCATTACTAGCCCAGATCATCTAAGCCAGCATATGCCATTACTAGATCATCTCAGCCAGCTCGTACCACACCTAGAAAGCCTCAGTTGGCCCTTGCAGCTATTTCACCGTCACAACGTATTACATTATGTATCTCATTTTTAAGGATTTTGACAATTTTTCATTATAATTATTCAACCTTTTAATTTACTCTATTTATGAAATAATACATGTGACCTAGGTGCGTCTTCATCTAGGATGGAATCGAGGTCATCTGACCATGACTCACTATTAAGCACATATGGAGATAAGGCTTCAGTCACTATGCTAAGAGGATATGCACACTTAGATCCTCCTCCCATAAACCCTGCAAATAGACCAGTGTTTAAGATTCGAAACAAAGAATATGTTTTTTTACTAATTTATATTATTTATTCTTATATACACATGCACATATATATTATCTATATATCAATGTTGTAGCTTCAAATTTTGTTATTATTGTATATTTAAAGAGAATTTCATAATCCTGATATTATGAAGGCTATCTTAACAATTATTCTATTGCACATGTCTAGATAATCGAAGTGTGGTCTAAATATCGCCAATTTATAGTAGACTTGTGTTTCCACCAGTTTAGGGTAATTATTAAGTATTATTTATTGAATTATGGTAAGTATATTTCACTATTATCAATCGAACATTTTGCTAATTTGTTGTGAAATTATAGACCTTTACAGGTTTGAGACAGAATAAGAAGAGAAATTAGGCAAATTGTGTTTAACCCAATTGCAAGTAGACATACAAGGACCAAGGGATGAACGGATAAAGACAAAAAAAGATATACAACACAGACATTACCAAGTGTGAAAGTTGGATGCCGAATTGGTTAAGGGCAGCTAACTGGCAACCTCTACTAGAGATTTGAGGAGTTATGCATGGATGAAACGTTCTAAAACAGGATCAAAAAATTGAGCATCAAGATATGGATCATCGATTAGGCACGTAGGAAGACCAATCACGGTGTTGCAACATAAAGAAAAAATGGTATAAATGTAATTTTAAAAAATGTTATGTTTTACTATTGTGTAGTGTTTTACATGATGCTATGTTGACTTTTATCAAAACATTTGTAGAAAAAGGCATATAGAATGGAACCATCTCATCTAAAAGTTTATCATCACATCCATAAAAGAAAGAAGACTGGAGAGTTTATCAACCTGAAGGCACAAAAAATTTGGTAAAATTTTAAAATATTCACTAACATATTTGTATTACAAAAACGTGTTGTGTTATATTGAACTAAAAAATTATGTATCTATGGATTTGCAGGAGGATTATGAGCATCATATCATTGAGAAATATGGGGAAGATTCTGCAAGTCATCCATCGTTTGATGAAGAGATTTAGCTAAAGGTGTTTGGGGGAGTAAAAAAGGGAGGAAAAGTTTAAAGGCATGGGACACTTACTGCTGCAAGGACCTTGTTTGGAGATAAGATCAACTTATCTCGATCTTCTTTTGGATCTACTGCCACATCCCAACCTACTATTAAAATGAATGAGCACATTTAAACCTTAGAGGAAGAATTAGTAACCCAAGAAAAGAACAATGAGAAAATCAGAAAGGCTAATAAGAAATTGAGAAAGGACAATGATTAAGTGAAAGAGGTGATGAAGCTAATGATGGAGCAACTAGGTTTAAACAATACCGGAATACTCGAAAAACTTGATGTAAGTAACTATGACTATTTACATGCAGGGTTTTCATTTCATATATTTGCATGTCTTTGAATCTTAGGTGTGTGTAACATTATTTGCCTGTTAGATTTAAGATCAAATAATTAACACCATGTACGTTGTGATAACAATGGAATTACTATATGCCATTATGCTTTTCTGGGGTTAATAGAAAAATGTTTAGACTAAGTTCATACTGATATTGTGTGGTCAAATGATAAAGTGATAAATCAATCAGTGCTTGATATTAGACATCTTAATAAATCAATTTTAAGTTTGAGTATCTTTGTGACATGTAACCCGTCTTTATCTCTTTATTAACCATCTGATGTACTTCCTAAGAAATTGGTACTTTGTGTATTATGATAATTGTTGTTACTTGTTAGTATTATTTCATATCAAGTTTTGTAAAGCTAAAGGCATTTTTAACTCATTTGAAGTACATGTCTTTCACTCTTTGTTTTATGCTACACATGACTCCCATAGTTTAAGATGCTTAGAGGACACAAGTACATGCCAAGCTTCTCTATTGAGAGGTAGGTTTTGCTGTGGGTCTTTGCTACCAATAAGGTGAAGGTGGAAAGGTGTTATTGTCTAAATTACTAGCTTTGACTACATAATCCCAATTCTTTTTATTGTAAAAACATCTACTTTTGACTAAGTACATTAGACATGGCTAACAGAATTTGCATAATGGAAACGACTTTTTTGTTGTTTTAAATTTTTATTATCTTTGAATTTGTATGATCATTCACTTAGAAATGTGTAAGGCAATAAAATTTATTCTATCGATTTCATATAGATGGAACTTTTTCTTCTTTTATCTTAGATGAATAACAACAATCCATAAAGCACAATCTATCAATGGAAGTGTTAGTGATACAAATTTTACTTTACTTGTTCCTTACCAACATTGCCTGAATGATTGAAAATGCTTCGTCTTTTTTCATTCATTTAGTTGTATTGTTGTTAGAATAGTTATCATGGTGTTAACTAGGTGTATTTTTATATTCTCTTCTTCTATTATATGTTAATATTAGACTCTTTTTTATTTAAATGGGAAAAAGTGGGAGAATCTTCTATCTACATGGATGGCGATGGAGATGGTGATGAAGATCTTGATGCTGAGGTTGAGGATGATGATGATCTTCATGATTGCGATGATGATCTTCAGAATTACGATGATGATCTTTATGATGACATGTATCTAGATAGTTTTATTTAGTTTTAATTTCATTACTCTTATGTTTGAACTTTATGTTTATGAATTATGTGATTTTGCACGTTTTATTTTATTACTCAATGTTAAAAAATATTTATTTTTTGAATAAAATTTGAATTTATTTGGTTGATTTATATTTAATTATAGATTTGTTCAATTTTTAAAAAATATAAAAAAAAAAGCTTGGAATTATCTACAAACTAGAGTTTGTGGGTAATTTCATAGAAGCAAATTGTGGGTTTTACCTATGAACCTAGTTTGAAGGTAATATCGACAGACTAGTTTGTCAATATTACCTACAAACAAAGTTCCTAGGAAATAGTATTAGATTTTACCTACAAATAAGGTTCGTGGGAAATGATACTAAGCATTACATACAAACAAGGTTCATGGGAAATGGTACTAGATATTAGCTACAAACATGGTTATTAGGTATTACCTACAAACCTGGTTGGTAGGTATTACGAACAAACTAGGTTTGTAGGGAATGTGTTATTTACCAACAAACTTAACATGTCTAAAACATGATTTACCCACAGATCATTACCTACACACAATTCATCTATATTTCGAAACAAAATTTCATGGTTTGTAGAAAATACCCACAAACAATTTACCCACTTACCTTTTCTTACAAATCGTTTGTTAGTAACCATTTTCCCACAACTAAAGACCATTTTTCCCACAAACCTGGTTCGTAAAAAAAGCCCAGTTTTCTTGTAGTGTGAACCAAAGAACTTACAAGATTTTGAAGATGATGAATCATGGATTCATACAATATGAGAAAAACTAGTTCAGTTTGAAAAGAAACAAAGTGTGGGAACTTTTTCCCAAACTTGACAACTTTCGAGTCAACAAAACAAAATGGGTTTACAGAAACAAAATTGATGAATCTAAAGTTATGGTCATAAACAAGACAAGGTTACTAGCATAAGGATACAATAAAAAAGAATGTGTTGATTTTGATTAAATTTTTGCATATGCATGTTTTAAAATTTTTATTTTATATCAAATGGATGTGTTAAAAGTATTTTCTGAATGGTTTTATCAATGAAGAAGTTTATGTTGAACAACCTTCAAATTTTGAAACTTTTGATAAACCAAATCATCTTTTTAGACTAAAAAAGCTTTTATATGGCTTAAAACAAGCTCCTAAAGTTTGGCATGCAAGACTGTGTAAATTCTTGCTTGAAAATGAGTTTCAAAGAGAAAAAGTAGATACTACATTGTTCATAATCATAATTCATCTGATATTCTACTTGCTCAAATCTATGTTGAATCAAAAGGGAAGTACACTAGTCACTTGGATTCTATGACAACTTTCTGATGTCGTCAAGTTGTTCTGTCCTTAGCTAGATGTTGATTTCAAGTAGATTTTCAATTGCTTCTAACCTTGAATCCAGAAGTTCTAATGTTTGCTTCAAGGAGATGGAAAAGTTTTTGAATTTTGTACCAAGTTATGGATAAGTTTTCGAATTTTGTACCAAGCCAACCTTTTGGATTTGACATATCCTCTCTACTTATTCTATTCCTTTGTATTCCAGACTAAAACTTTTCCAAGAATGCATATATACTAGACAATGTATTTTCACAATATGCAAAGTCTGTTTTAGAATTTTGTTGAGGCATTGCAAAGGAGGTAAGTCTTTGTTAGATAGTTTGGATGGAGAGTTTGTTAGCTTCAAGACTCATGCTTCAGATTGCACTGAAAATCAAACTAATTTATCAAGACATTGAATATTAGTTTGAAGTCTTCATCTGAGATCATTAAAGCTTCCAGTTGGAGTCCTTGCATTGTATTTTCAGGAATAACATCATCCCTTATAATTTCACTATCATCAACAATTTTTGTATCAGCATCAAAATTTTCTACAGCATTTTCTGGTACAGTTGTTGCAGGATCTTCTGCTTTAATAGCTTCATTACTCATAGATTCTGCTGTAGGATGATCTTCTTTGATGACTTTAACTACTGTATATAAACGACTTCTCTATAATGTCATCAGTATTGATGCCTTGAATTCTCTTGCAGTTATGTTTGGGTTAGTAGAAAATTGAACAACTAATTCTGCATTTTCAACAATGGTAGCATCTAGTAGGGGATTAATTGCTTTATTTCGTAAGGCAGCTTCAACATCAGCTGTGTGCTCTTTAGCCATTTGTTGTAAACACTTGCCTCAACTATAACTAGTTCTCAGCTAATTGTTAAGTAGCATCATCATTTGTGGTTGGTTGATTAGTTGAAGGCTCTTCAACAGCAAGGTTGACTGAGTCAGAATCAGCTGTTCTCTCATTTTCTTTCTCCTTCTTAACCCATGATTTGTCTGACAAGTTTCTTGGAGAAACAGTTGACTTAAAGGAGTAGCTTAAGATCTTTGGAGTTTTAGAATTACTGAATGGTACTCCAAAATGGTTGAATATAGCAGTAAGTGGAAGACATAGCTTAACCCTTTTTTCTTTGACATTCCCAACTTGTGACAGTCCAACATTTTATCAAACATTAAACGAACACATTCAATTTAGTTTTGGTCACACTCTGCTTCCTGTGACATCTTTTGCAAAAAGAAACGTATTTTGTGTTTGGTACCCAAACTACCTTGGATTCTGTATTGTCAATTTGTAGCTCAAAGGGGTTTTGAGTTCTTAGTGATCAAACCACTTTTCCCTTGCCTATTGAGCTTATATCTTTCAATTTACATGTAGGAGTTGTGTGACCAGGTTAATTAGAAAATGGCAGAGATGTGTTTCAATTTTAACAAAACGAATATTACACTTTTCATGCAAAGTACTGGAAGGAGTATTACAGCATATAGTCAAGACGAGCTATGAAGCACAATAAGGTTTAACGCCGTTAAATACTTACGTGCCATTTTTTAATTACGTGGCACAATATTATTGGAGGGCCGACCACACAGAATTAAGACAGCAGATCTGCATCCTTATGAAAAATTAGAGAATTACCTTATATTGTGTAATTCATATATAAGCCCAACAAAGTCACCTATGAAACAAAAATATAATAAAATAATCCTTAACTCAATTTGTGTTAGTATAACATTAGAAAACTCTTTAGCTGCATATTATTATATTTTATAAGGTCTTAGTTCAACTAATTTTGACAGAAATGCTAACGGTTTTAAATTTAAATTTTATCATTGAGACATGTGATATTGTCTTATTTGTGATTTGTTTGTTATATATATAATAAAAAAAGAAGAATGAAATTGAGAAAAAAAAAAAAATATATATATATATATATATACAAGATCTGTCCTTTTTCATTTTTGTTTTGTTTTATTTTTATTTTTTTCCCATTTCCTGAATCTAGTTTCTCTGGGGCTCGATCAAGCAGAGACCTATCTTTGGCCTTCGTTCAACTAGTGCCTAAAATTATACGAGATGATTAGTAAGATGCAAGTGTAATATAAATGGTCTTGAAATGAAACTAATTTTGAGAGGAACATGAAACATTACCTGAATAACGTTCTTTTGATACCTCTTGAGGTACCTTTCTTTTGCAATTATCTATTCGTCAAAGGGAATCTTACACACACATTAGTGTTTAAATGGAACAATTATACTGGAAAATAGTAAACCAAGTTTTTTTTTTTTTTTTTTTTCCTGCATATCTGTTGATTAAGAACTACAATACACTTCTTAAGTCCCGCGATTATGCAATGACTTCGTTGAAACTGCTTCCAAATTATCTATATTAATTTGAAAATTTAAGTTAATTTTACTCGAAATACATTAATTCAAAAATTGAAAACAGAAAAGAAAAAGAAAAAATGTATAAATTATTTTTACCTGTACATTGGGTGGTAGCACAAGCCCTTAGAGCCAAAAAAGTCTGATCAACTCCAAGTACATTAAGCAATTGCAAGATTTTGATTGTTATGATTATTTTACTCCTCAAACCAAACCAACTGCAACATCCATGAAGTGCATACATACAATTAAAACTCTTTTAAAGCACAATCTTTCCTTAATTATTTCCATCCCTCCTGTAACATTTATAACTTTTAATTAAGTCCCTTCTAATAGAACGTCTGTAAGAAGATTTTCTTGCAAATGGAATCCCTTGGAACAGGAATTTCAGCAAAAGATTTCAAAGATGAATGTTTGAAAGACGCCATTGATGAGTAGAGGGAGAAAGAAAATCTAGAATTGGAATGCTTGAGGTGCCTTGGAATTGCAATGTTGTTGAGAGAAATTGTGATGGTAAAGTTGCTGAAGTTACATTGATGGGACTAAAAGGACTAGTTAGAAGCAAACAAATTTCCAAGCGTTCGAAAAGTTTCAGTACCCGAGAAACATACGGCTGAATGACTCATCCAGAGCTGGTATGTTTTGGAATAAGTCCATAATATCCTTATTTAATAAAAGGTAATATAAGATTGAAATGCAGTCACATAGTTATCTTATCGGCCTATATAGAGACAGTTAATATTTCAGGACGACATACCGAAAGACTACTTAGGATGTAGTTTAATGTGGCAGTTGAGCTGTTTAATTAATAAGTAGTTTCTAAATTATTTGTTACGATTATTTTAGAAGCCGTAAGCCGTCATTAGTTTGAAATTTAAACTAGTGCCATTAAGAAACAATAAATTTAGCCTCAATTATCATGTAAGAGATTCAAAAAACCATTAAACAATTTAAGGCTAGTTTAAAATGCATGAATAATTTTTCAGAATTAGAATAAGAAATGAAATGAAAATAGAATGTAAGTGGAATTTTGAATAATTATTCTATTTTATTGTTTAGTAGCATCAGTGAGGAATAATCATTTTATTTTCTATATGGTTTTTAGACATGAAATAATATAAAAATTATGCTAAAATAATAAAAATATCCTTCACTAGATAAAATAATAAAAATATAATATAATTTATGAAATATATATTTCTTAATTTTTTGATTAATTTTTAAAAAAATTATATTATTTATTATTATTAATTATATTTATTTTATTATTTATTTTTTCTTATTTCTATGATTTATTAATATTAATATTTTAGTTTTAAATTACTTAACTAATTTATTTATTTATAATTATATATTTTTTATTATGATATGAAGAGTATTTTTGTCATTTAACTAAAATGAATTGATTTATAATTATTTTTATATGCAAATTTTTTGTTTTTTTATTTTATATGACTTTATATTATTTAATGCAATAAGAAGGGTATTTTTTGTTATTTTTCTAAATTAAATAATAAATATATTTTGTTTATTTATGTATAATACTATTATTTTAATAATATTTAATATTTTATTTTATGTGTTATAATGATTTTTTTTTTTTTTTGGTCATTTAACTAAACTAAATCGAATCCATAAAAGTAGGAATGGACAATCCCACCCCCATAGGTGAGTATTAAATTTAAAGATGAACAAGAATTTAAGAAGGGATAATAAAAGTAAAGGAAATGGAAAGACAAAGGATAATAAAGAGTAAGGATTAGTTTGGTACACAAAAATGACTATTCTATTATATGCATGATTCAATGGAACGAGCATTCTTTCATTTGATATGGTTTTAGACTCAGACTATTTATTCCATTCGGCCATAATTGTTTAATTATTGATTTGAGATAGATTTTTTGCATGCTATCGCTAAAATTGCCATAAACTGGATTGTTGAGCAAAACAAATTCCATGTGCCAATCTCAAATCCTGAGATTATTAAATTTTTATTTTTTTTAACATTATTTAGATTTTTCTTTTGAAAAAACTAAAATAGGCTGGGGAAATTCATTGAACCCAAAATGAAGGGGTAACTGTATTTTTCTGCAATCAAATTATCATTCAATTTGTGTAATATTCACCATTTTTTACAAGCACATTTCATTTTATACTTCAACTCAATTTACAAATAGACCAAATCATATAAATTTAAATTATATCGTTAACTTTTAACATTCGTTCATCAAAATAACCAAATTCCATTGTTAACTTTAACATGCCATATTGAGATGCACCATGAAGCTCTGCACAGGCCCTACCTGTTAATCCCCTGTCAATAGTTATATATACGATTGTCTCAAAGATTAAACCATCTGTGTCTGTGTAAGTTTGAACTAATTTCGACATGATGCAAATAACTCATTAAGTTATAGTTTGTTTGATGATATTTTATATTTTTGAGAAAGAATAACTATTTTTATTATTAAGTTATAGTTTTGTTCGATGATAATTTTTATTTTCGAAAAGGGATAATTATGTTTTTTTATGAAGCCGATCATTATATTAAGCTATTTGTGGCGGTAAATGTGAATATAATTAACACAATTAAATTAGTAAGCCATATTACACGAAAAAGTTGTAAGAGAGAAAATTTAATTTTAATTTCTGCAACTTGTTTTTATACACTATCAAAAATTACAAATACATCAATTACAAAATTACAATTAACCTAACTCAACAGTATCAAATTAGACACACACAAGGGGAAGAACAAACCACATAGAAGAAAATATCCAAACATCAATATAGATAAGGATTTGGAGCATTAAATTTCATGATTTCAACATCTCTATCTTATTCATTTATGCATCATATTTTCTAAGAAATGATAATATCCAATGTTTAGTAGGGATTGTATTATGTAATTTTATACTTTTAAGTAATACGTGAAATGGGTATTATTACAGCAACGACTGATGTTGCTGAACAGGAGGGAGTATGAATGAATTCTTCAAAAGCTCAATGACTCCCACTGAGGTCAAGCTCCTCCTATTGAGAAAATTTGAGTACCAATAAGCAGAGAGCTTAGGTTTTCTCTTCAAGTCAGGATCATCCAGACCTATATAATATAGGCCGTAGCTTGATTCATAGCCATCTAGCAACTCAAATGCATCCACGAAAGACCATACAAAGTAACCTCTTACATTGGATCCATTCCTTCCAAAACAACAAAGAAAACAAAATTACTAAATTAGAGGGAAATACATAATTATTCTCACAAAATTATTATTAGAGGAACTAAAAAAAACGATCTTTTATTTTGGTAGTTGGTACTTGTTAGAGCATAAATATAGATAGTTTAGTTAGTAGGTCAATTTCCTTATTTATAGTTTATTTATTTATGTATAGTTGACTTACTTGTACTCCACACAATCTTGTAATATAAATATATTATCTTGGTATGAAGAATTCTCATCCAATTCATCAAAACACTTTGAGTATCTCTCTTTTTGGTCTTACATGGTATCAAAGCTTAAGGAGAAAAAATTCCAATTTTTTATTTTTCGTTGTGTCTTTTTCCAGCATGTCTCTCTATTGCTATGTTTCTAGCAGTACGATTAAATTCAAGATCAGGTCGTTTTTGGATCACTGTTCATCGTTATGTCTACCACCGAAAAATCTAAAATCGGTATGTCAAAACCTAGTACCTTTATATCTATGTTTTATAGATCCCCTGTTATTACTACTAAGAAATTAAATGGATCTAATTATTTATCTTGGACTGCATCTGTTGAGTTATTGTTTCTCGGACAGGAATATGAAAATCATCTCACAAAATTATTAGCTGATATTCCAACTTCTGAACAACCTAATTGGAAAAAGATCGATGCCCAATTATGCAGTTTACTATAGGCATCCCTTGAACTTTCTATATTTCAGATTTTCAGGACATATAAAACATGTTTTGAATTGTGAAAACGGGCCAAAGATTTATACACTAATGATATCCAACGTTTTTACACTGTAGTTTCTAATTTGTTGAATCTAAACCATGCTGATTAGGATATGTCTACCTATTTGGGCAAAATTCAAAATGTTAAAGCTGAATTTGCTGAAATATTATCTCTTACCACTGATCTGGCTGACCAAGAGGCACAAAGAATAAGCTATTCATGATTCTCACTCTATATGACATTCGAGCTGATCTTGATCCAGTTTGCCATCAGATATTGACTAGTCCTACTATTCTTTTCATGGAAGAAGTGTTTGCTCAGTTGTTACGTATATCTTCTCCTATAGTAATACATGTTAAGAATCCATATCCTAATTTTTCGGTATTGATCTCCCACTCTAGTACTCGTAGAGGTTGGGGTCGTAGACGTCTGCAGTGCACTCATTATAACAAGATGGGTCATACTAGAGAAAAGTGTTACCAGCTAATTGGTTATCTAGGTCCTAAAGTTAATATTGTTCAGTCAGCAAATTCACTTGAAGTTTCAACATCTGAAGACAAGCCTCTTAATGTCTCATTATCAGCTACTGAATATGATAAGTTCCTAAAATATTAAGCTACCTAGCAATCTTCTCATGGTAACTCTATTGCTTGCCTCTCTCAACCTTTTCTAACACTTGGGTTCTTGATCTGGTGCCTCTGATCACATATCTGATAACCCTAAACTTTTTTCTAATATTAATAATCCACCATCACTTTTCACTATCATTATAGCTAATGGTTCCACAACCATTGCTAAAGGTATAGGTCAAGTTACACCATTATCTTCTTTGCGAAAGAGTCTGTGATTATGTCCCATAATTTCTTTCAGACTGATTTATGTTAGTCAATTGGCACGTTCTCTCAATTGTTCAATCATTTTCATTGATGATTCCTTTATTATACAGGACCAACGTACAGGACGAACGATTAGTATAGAGCGCGAGTCACAGGGCATCTACCATCTTACCTCACTACCTATATCTTCAGTGGCTTGCTCTATGGATATGTCACATATTCTCATTCACAGTCGGTTGGGTCATCCTAGTCTATCCAAGTTTCAGAAGATGATTCCTCGTTTGTTATCTTTGTTATCTTTAAATTGTAAATCGTGTTAACTTGGCAAGCATACACGTGCTTCATTTCCAAAACATAGTAATTTTAGAGCAAAGTCTCCATTTCATCTTGTTCATACTGATGTTTGGAGTCCTAGTCTTGTCAGTTCATATTTGTGATTTCAATATTTTGTAACTTTTATTGACGATTATTCTCGTTGCACGTGGTTATTTGTAATGAAAAATCATTCTAAATTATTTTGTATATTCCAACAGTTTTATACTGAAATTAAAACATAATTTGGTGTTTCTATCCGTATTTTGCATAGTGATAATGCACGTGAATACTTTTCTACATCATTTCAGCATTTTATGACGTCTTAAGGTATGCTACATTAACCATCTTGTTCTCACATCCCTCAACAAAATGGAGTTGCTGAGCTCAAAAATAGACATTTAATTGAAACAACTCGCACTCTATTACTTTATAGTCATGTTCCACTTCGGTTTTGGGGTGATGTTGTACTTACTACATACTACCTTATTAATTGCATGCCATCTTCCATATTGCGTAACAAAATTTCGTATTCTATCATCTTTCCTAATCATCCACTATATTCACTTCCGCTTCATATCTTTGGTTGCATTTATTTTGTTCATGATCTAACACCTGGGCAGGATAAACTCTTCCAAATCAATCAAGTGCATCTTCTTAGATTATTCTCGTCTTCAAAAAGGTATAAAGGTTACTCTCCAGATAAGAATCGTTACTTTACCTCCGCTAATGTCACATTTTTTGAGGAATCTTCATTCTTTCCCTCGACTATTCCCGAGTCACCTCCTATCTCTAAGGCTATACCAGTTCCTTATCTTGGACCATATGAACATACACCATCTGCACTACTACCTGAATCTTCTACCTTATCCGAACATCCTCTCTAGGTTTACCATCGTCGCTCTCGGCCTAATCCTACAACAAGCACTGTTGATGTACTTGATGACTCACCTTCTGTACCAACACTTTTCCATGCTTCAGATCCTGCTTTGTCACCTATTTTACAAAAAGGTACTCGTTCAACTCGTAATCCTTATCCTATTTATACTTTTTTGAGTTATCATTTTCTATCTTCACCCTCTTATGCATTTGTATCTTATTTGTCTTCTATTTTTGTTCTAAAACCTACCAGTGATGCTCTTGCTCATCCCGAGTGATGTCAAGCCATGGTTGATGAAATAAATGCCTTATATACTAATGATACTTAGGAACTGGTCTCTTTACCTTCTGGCAAGTCTACCATTGGATGTAAATAGGTATACACCATTAAAGTTCATCTTGATGGTTCTGTTGATCGCTTAAAGGTTATATTAGTCGCAAAAGGCTACACTCAAGTATATGGTGTGGATTATTTAGAAACTCTCTCCCGTAGCTAAAATTATTGCTGTCAAGATTTTCATATCTCTAGCTGCTATTTTTAATTGGCCACTCCATCAATTGGACATCGAAAATATTTTCTTACATGGTGACCTTGATGAAAAAGTCTTTATGGAGCAACCACCTGGTTTTGTTACCCAGGGGGAGTCAAGTATGGTGTGTCGATTGAAAAAGTCTCTAAATGGCTTAAAAAAATTTCCCAGAGTTTGGTTTGATAGATTCAGTGAAATTGTTCTTAGTTTTGGCTTTCAGATGTGTACTAGTGATCACTATATTTTCTACAAAGATACATCTAATGAAAAAATTGTTTTGATTGTAAATGTGGATGATATTGTGATTACAGATGATGATAACTATGTGATTCAACAATTGAAATCATTCCTACAGTCCAAGTTTCAAACTAAAGACTTAGGATAGTTAAAATACTTCTTTGGCATTGAGATTGTGAGCTCACAATTGGGGATTTGTCTTTCTCAAAGAAAGTATTGTCTGGATGCCTTGAGTGATACAAATATGTTGGATTCAAAACCTGTGGTTGGATTCAAAACCTGTGGACACTTTTATAGATGCCAACACTAAACTTGTACCGAATGAGGGGGAGCTACTGACAAATCCTGAGCAATACAGACGTCTTGTTAATGAGTTAAATTATCTTACAGTCACTAGACCAGATATTACTTTTGCAACTAGTGTGGTTAGCCAATTTCTTTCTCAGCCTCGAAAATCTAATCGAAATGTTATTCGTATCCTAAGATACCTTAAATCTGCACCCAGAAATGGATTACTATATAAGAACCATGGGCACACTCTAGATCGAGGACATGGTCTTGGTCATACATTAGTTCAAAAATATGATTCTACTCCAGTTCAAGATTATAGCGATACTAATTGGGTAGGCTCTCCATTTGACAGAAGATCTATTACAGGATACTGTATATTTCTAGAAGGAAATTTTGTTTCATGGAAAAGCAAAAAGTAGACTGTTATTGCAAAATCCAGTATTGAATTTGAATACAGGACTATGACTCATACCACTGCTAAGTTTGGCTGAAAAATCTATTAGAAGAACTTGGATTTCAACACACAACTTATGGAGTTAGTATGTGATAATCAAGCTGCATTACATATTGCCTCAAATCCAATCTTTCATGAACAAACAAAATGATAGTCAACTTTTATATGTTTTGTTCGTGAGAAGTTTATGGATAATACAATCAACACCATATATGCAAAATCCAAAAATCAATTAGCAGACTTATTCACAAAGTCTTTGGCGGGAAACGGGCTACGATATCTATGCAACAAGTTTGGACATATAATTTCTATACTCCAGCTTGAAGGGGGAGTGTTAGAGTGTAAATATAGATAGCTTAGTCAGTTGGTCCATTTCCTTATTTATAGTTTTCTTATTTAGATATAATAAACTTATTTGTACTCCACATAATCTCGTAATATAAATAGATTATCTTGATATCAAGAATTCTCATCCAATTCATCAAAACACTTTGGGTATCTCTCTTCCAGGTCTTACAATACTAATATTGAATGTATTAGTCCTATATATTAATTTGTTACGGCGATTAAATCCAGAACTGAAGTCAAGATTTTTTAGAGTTGTACTGGACCCTATGACATCCACAACTAGTCTACTACTTAAAAAAGATGTACCTCAGTGCATCAAGCAAGCCTCCAATGTATCCATGCAAGTACTTCACCCTTGGCCAGTCAACCAATGATGAATTTCGTCGTGTCCGTTGACCTACAAAGACACATGGCATGGAGGATGATGCTAGGGGTAAGGTATACAGGAGTATTTTGCAAATCAATTAAACCTAGCAAATGGTTTTAGATTCAACGACATCTTCAAATGATAAAATAAAAGGTAGGTGCTAGATCCAAATGCTTGAAAATCATTTTAGTTTGCAATATAATTCCACAGCCTAGTTCATTACACTAAGCAATGTAATTTGTAAACTAGTAACACTTGCAATATATCTTTTTTGATAATTAAGAATGCCCGCAGGTACAGACAGGACCAAATCTCCATACAATAACAACTGTTATGAATAACACAAACACATGAAAACTTCATGCCTTTTTAACATGGCATTAATACTCAACTCAACTAAAATTTAAATCTCAAATTAGTTAGAGTCAACTATATGAATAATTTTTCTCTATTCAATAAGATTCATCCCATAGATTGGCTAGTATTACAATTATTCTATGAATAAATTATCCATTATTATTATATTCTTCTAGTAGTTTTTTGGTCAGTTGGGGGGGGGGGGGGGGGGGGAAATGAAAGAAACAGGAAGAGAGATAGAGAGAAGCAGACCATTTTCGTGGATGAAAACAGGAGGATTGTCATACTTTTGCTTTAAGTACTCCAGAACCTTTTGCAGAGCCCAAGGTGTAACTGGAAACTGAACCAAAACAGTTAGATGTAATGCACAAATTGATGTTTTGTAATAATACAACCAGTTGTATAAGCAACATGTCAAACTGTTACCTCAAAGGCAGATGTGTCATTTTGAATACCTGCCAAAGCCAAAAAAGACTATCACTGAGCTGTTTTACTTCCTCAAAAATGAATGACCGTGGACAGATGTATATGTTGTTAAATAGCATGGGTTTGCTAGTGTTAGACATTGACGCCAGGGAAAGAGAAGAGAAAGGAACATGTGATCTGGTGGAGGAGGTCAGAAGAAGGACAACAGAGAGAGAGTGTTTATGTGTAACAAAGGTTTCATATTGAAGAAAATTCACCGAGAAAAGAGTAAGTCTTCAGGGAGCCTCATGGGGTGAAAAAGAAACAATTTTCATAGAAATAGGAGAAAATTATTGTCAACATCATAGGCATTGCCAACATTGTTAATATCACTATAAATCTACTAATAATAAATCCTCGGCAATATCTAATTTGGTAATTTAAGGATGAAGATAACCAGCATCAAGCATAATTCAATGATGTGATGAGCACATCTGACTTGTTAAACTCAATCCAATGCAGATGCAATACAAGTCATAAGTTGCAGTTGGGAATTAAACAAATCCTCAACAAATTCTCTTTCATATGTAAAACAACATACTTTTAAGTTCTATCGCCATGTCTGCATTGACGTCTCTTACTTCCATCTGTAAAGTTCGGGGATTTTCCTTCACGTATAATGCGTTATAACAGTTCACTCCCAGAAAGTCATATGAGCCCTTAACCAAGTTGGATTCAGCTTTGGTGAATGCAGGAATTCTAGAGCCTGCATTCTTTTTTATTATGTCGGGATAGTCCCCAAACACTAAGGGATTTAAAATCCTACAACAGAAAACCAGAGATTAACCACAAGATGGAACGAGTTTTGAAATCAAACAAAGGAAATTTTAATAAATAATGGAAAAGTATGCGTTATAATAATAAGAAAGAAAATCCCCATAATCGATCTGCCACGACATGTGAGCCTTACTCTTTTGGGGTACTGATTGACATTACAACCATTAAATACCATAAAAAACATATCCAGTCACAGAGATGGATAGAGAGAGTCTCCTAAAACTTACCAACCAACATAAAAGTCATTGGCTCTTTCAGTGGCAGTTACATCTTCAACAGTGTTTGTTAAAGGAACAAACCAATAAGAGAATATATTGATCCCTATAAACCCATGCTGCCTATCCTGCATTGGCAAGAGATTTCCAAAATTAGTCAAAATACTAATTTATTATTTCACAAAATATGCTATGTAATGAAGTTCTCCGTATGTTTGTACCCAAAAAAACAAAACAGGGAAACTTCTCATGTAACCAATTTCAAACGGGTACGAGGTCAAATTGAAAAATAAATAACTAAAGAATATATAACTGAGCAAACATCATGTTAATATGCTCCCGCCAGACTGCCTCTTGTAAGATATAATTGGAATAGCTGTGTACTGTATATTATTACCTGGTACTTTTTTCTATACAATCTAGCAGCTGATCCATGTGCCAACAATATATGATGAGTTGCCATATATGGCTCGGTTGAGGAGTTGCCTCTGGAGCAGTTAACTCCAAATGGAGATGAACATCTCTGAGGTGGTAGAATTCCTCTGTCATAACCCCCAAGAGCAAACACGTTGATTTCGTTTACTGTTGTCCAATATTTAACTCTATCTCCAAATGTTCTGAAGCACAGGTCCGCATATTCTGTGAAGTCCTTTCTACAGACACCCATTCAATTCTCACATTACAGTTACTAAATAAAGACTATGAGTCAAGAAGACAAGAACCATACACAATGTTTTGACTAATCCATCCTCCATAGTCATCCTCCAGTGCTTGTGGGAGATCATTATGGTGTAATGTTACATGTGGTTCAATACCTGCATATATGATATTAAAAAAAAGGACAAATATCAGAAAGATAAAGGTACTGTTGAATATATAGAAATTTTTACATGCTTGTTAGAGTAAAACTTGTCCTAATAAAACTCTAGGAAAATACAAATTTGTTTGTGTGAATTAATGATGGAAATTGAAAGCAACCATGGCTTGTGAGTTCATTGATGAAGTTGTTATAATATTCTAGTCCTTTGGGATTGACAGGTCCTTTTCCATCTGAAAGCACACAAGAATTCTGCTATGAGAAAATGAACAATATATTGCTGAATCTTAAATTTAACAGTGGTGAAAACTTGGTACCGTATACCTGGAATTACTCTTGACCATGAGATGGAAAATCTGTAGGCCTCTAAGCCCATAGCAGCCATGAGTTGAACATCTTCCTGTATGGGATGGAAGTATTTGACGACACACAGATGACACTTATAGACCAAGATATTGTGTTGAAATCAGTGTAACATTTATTAATCAGTCAGTTATGTCATGCCCAAGATATTAAAATTCGTTTCGAAATACCGTTTTGATAAGTTTGGAAACGAAAACTATTCGTGAAACGATATGGAAATAGTAAATTATTTAAAAACGCTTGGAAACATATAATAAAACACATATTATGGTAATTGTAAGTATCCAATATGATTAATTTAATACATGAAATGCTCATAATTACATGTAAAAGTAAAAACATAAATATATACATACAAATTGATGGTAATATCAAATTATAATCACATCCAACCCTAACATTAAAAGCACTAAGGAAGCTTATATAATATATATATATAATGCATGTAAAATAGTTACATAAAACAAGAATTTTACTTAACAAGAAATTTATAGCATTTCAATCTAAATTTACTAAAATGAATTTGTTTCAAACAAAAACTGCACATTTCTTATGGAAACGATTCGCCCGTTTTGACTGAAATTTTACATTTTGTTTCTGAGGGAGTCTTTCACTTCAATAATTGTGAAAACGGAAAAGATTCGCCCATTTCGGTGGAAACAAAATGAATTTTTGTTCCTTGGTCATGCCTGTACAATCAACGAGGGAGACTGTTTCCAAAAGAAAAAAAATTAAATTCTTCTTGGCTGAGAGCTAAAAGGCATGTTGAGGATATGATAGGTTGGTGTTTTCCAACTATGGCCTGGATCAAATAAAATTCGGATGCCACTTCAAAGAATGGTTGTCTAGCTAGAGCAGAGGTGTGATCTGTGATTCATCTGGTGCTTGGTGGTTGGGGGGTTGGTTTTTCACAGAACTTGGGAGCTTGTTCAGCTGTTGTTGCTGAACTTTGGGGGGTCTATTCAGGCCTTTGCATGGTGCATGGGAGTTAGGCTTTAGGAAGATTGAGGTTGTTCTTTCCCTGTAGGAGAGTAGGTTTCTGGAATCCGGACACACCCTCATGGACAGCTTGTTAGAAGTATTTGTGGCATGCTTGGAAGATTGAGGTTGTTCTTTCCTTGTTGGAGTGTGTGCTTAGTTTTGGTCACACCTATCGTGAAGGCAATATGGTTGCAGACTGGATGGCGAATTTGCTGGGTTTGGGTGTCTCTCATTTTATGGAACCCCCCAGTGGAGTGTTAATTTACTATATGATGATTTATGGGGTGTTAGCTTTCCCCGCTTTATACATGTTTAGGTTGTTTTGGGCTTTGCCCCGTTGTTATACCCAAAAAAAAAAAATGTTTAAGATGTCTTAGATTAATGCTGTGTTGTATGTAATTTTATTTAATATATAAGTCAAGGAACAGATTTTCTACTAGAGGCAAATTTCAACAGACCTTATATTTGTGATATACATCACTTGCTACATCGCCATTAGCTCCGTGCATGTTACCTGAAAGAGTATGATATAAGAATCATTTTTCTAATTCAGAAATCAAATACAGATTACTGATATAAATTGCATCTGACATTCCACACAGGCGATGCAGACCTATTGTAGTATTGTGAAGCAGCGTATGAAATAAAAATCAACATCCAAAAGTCTTCTAGTTCAATCAATATGTGGAAGTGACACTTTATGCTTGTTTCACCAGACATTAATATTCCCAAATCTTAAATTGTACCACGCCAATTGATAAGTAACAGTTAACAACAATGATAACTAGTGTACACAGTACATAACAATTAAAGCAAAGGTTTGACGTCACGAATACAATTATTTGTAGGACTACAATTCATCTCTTTTATTAATTAAGTGTTTTGAGTTTTGACCCAATGTAAATGAAAGTTGAAGAGGAAAAAAGGACATTGGCAATTTGAAACATGTGTTTCCTTCGGTTGTCACAGAACAGAGAACCAAATATGAGGATAATTTGTATTCACAAGGATATAAAAGTAAACTTAACATTCATTGAAAGAATTTAAAAAAGAGAAAGAAAATTATGAAAATAAAAGAAATGAGAAAGAGAGAATAAATCACCAGCATGGGCAAAGGTGTCCCATATACTGGGCTTTCTACCATCTTGGTCTGCTGCACCTTCAACCTTTTCACAATATGGTTGAACAAGAAAGGATAATATAATATATAGGATAAGCAAATTATTCCCCATGAAGAAACTAATCATTAAAAAATTTCAACATGGCTAAGAACAAAACTTAATAAGTAAATAAAAGAAAACCTGATAAGCTGATGTTGATGCTCCGAATACGAAGTCAGATGGGAAGTCATCCCTGCTAAAGTTATCAGCAGCAAAAACAGTAAGTGCCAGCAAAGTTATCCCAAGAAATAGCTTCAACATTGTTCTTCAATTTCTGCTGTTTCAAGTTCTGGATTCTCTTATCATGTTAAGATTATGTTATCCCCTCACTATATTTTTGGTGGACCACAAAAAAAGAAAGAAGAAAGAAATTAAAGACAATACAATAAAGTAAAATGTTCTAAACCTAACAGTCCAAATGCGACCCTGTATTGAGGTTGACCTTTCCTCAGCTATCACAGGAAGAAAAATCAAATACCCATCTGATCAAAATTCCAAATAGAATTCTCAACTGTAACAATGGGTACTAACAAAAGCAAAAAGAAAATGTCATATCCTCCGCCGGAATTCGAGCTTGTCTTATATAAGCATGGACGCGATCGCCGGAATGCGACGGTTCATAACCGTGACTAATTTCTAGATACTCAAGACTCCTGAGTTGTTTAATTCATTCGTATATCGACGCAATTTATTTTATAAATTAGAACCCGTTGGCCGCCTTATAATTATCAAATCTTTATTTATTTTGAGCAACTCTACGAAAAAAGTTTTTCTTTACTTTTCTCTTTTTTTTTCAGAGTATCCCACATCATTCAAAGGATGAGTTTATTCGAAGTTCGTGTTTTCCTTATAAGTTTTAAATATAATTAAGTTGGCAAAAAAAAAATTTGAAAAATATATTTCAATTCAGTAAGAAATAAAATTAATCATTAATATTCTAGTTTTAATGTTAATAATTAATATTTAATCAAATCATAAGTGAATTAGTCAAAATACGAGATGTTGATCCGATATTATCTCAAATTGTTATAGTTGAATTTTTTGTTATGGAGATTACATGCTATCTGTTTAATTTGGTCAGAAACTTTTATATTTTTGATAAAAGGCAAAAATAACAACAATTAAAAAAAAAAAATTCAACCCTACGCTTCCAAACAATACCAACGTTATCACCCTCCACCAGAAATAGGTCGGTGATACAATGCACTTGCTGCCACTCAACTTGCTCCTCACTTCCATCTAACATTATATTTGCGAGACTGTCTGCTACTTTGTTAGCTTCCCGGTAGATATGCTGCATTCGAGACTCACAATCACTTTTCATGATCCTTGGAATATCATTGATAAGAGGTTGGTTAGCATTGGCACTACTTAATATTTCATTCACAAAACAAACTCCAGTCTTTGAATCCGATTCCACAATCAAGTCAAGCTAGTTGAATTGAGAATTTGAGATAATTGGTTGACTTAACTAAAAATATTAAAGAAATTTAATGATATGTTAAAACTTGGACCATATTCACCTTATGAGGGAGAAGTTATTGTTGTTGAAAAACTATATATGTTACAGTTTTAAATTTAAGATTCAACAAACAATTTATATTCATACCAATTTTTTGAATACGGATTCTCTAGAATTCTATGTTGGTCGAATTTCTAGAATTCTATTAATCTATATTATTCATTTTTTTTTTCTTTTTGTAATTTTAACTTTCTAAATAATTTATGATTAAAATTAAAATTAGAATTAGGATTGAGATTAAGGTTAGGATTATAATTAATTTAGGATTAGGATTAATTAAGATTAGGATTAGACTTAAGATTATGTTTAGGACTAGGATTTAGATTAAAAATAAGGTATATTTTAATATAATATTTAATTTATCAATTAAATAAAATAATAAAATATATATTTTAATTATTTTGATGGTTAAGATTCAACCAAAGTAATATGAATGAATAAGATTAAAAGAGTTATAAGAACTTTACTAATAAAGAATTCTAGGGAACCGGACCAGATAGGTGGATGAGATTAACAAGGAGGAGAGTGAGTGGAGATATGAGTGGATGCGGATAAAAGATGGAAATGATAAGGAGGAGAGAGGATGGAGATCTGAAAATAAGAAAGAGCTTCTGAATTTGAAATGGGTGTCGCTGGGTTGCAGAAGAATCGGTGTTGAAGAAGAGGGTTAAATCAAAAAATTTAAATTTATTTGATAGTAAAAGAAATTTTAATTTAGGACAAAACTTAAATTATTGAAATTATGAACAAGGTTTTTACTGGTGAATCAAAATTTAACCGGTAAAAGAAACACATTTCAAACAAAGAACCAAGCCACGTGTATGAAATGCTTGGGTTTTTGGGGTATAATATAACTCACCATTGGTGATTGGTTTTTCATTTTTTTTTTTTTTCTCTGAAAAGACACGTTAACAAATTCCGTCGTACTCCGTCTTAATTTAACGGTATACTTTGATTAAAAAACTAAATCTTTACAGATGATGAGAAAAAAATATATCAATGGAAAAATTATAAAATAATGTAATCCTTAAAATCAAAACATAATTAAGTCAAATTGTTACAAAGAAAAGTTTCAAAACCAATAATTAATTCTAATAATGGTTAGGTGTAATGTAAGCGAACTGTATTTTTATTCTAAATTGAGAATATAAGTTCAAATTTTAAAATAGCTAATTATTGAGAAGATATGCCTGTGAAAAAATTCGAGAAACATAATAATAATAATAATAAAATGGGTTAGACATTTGTAAAGAAATCTACAAAATCTTTTCAATAAAGTATTCTATATAGTTATCTCTTAAACAAATATGAAAAACTAAAACTTGTTAGTGATTTTTATAAAAGATTTTTCTAATGAATGTCTTATGAGTTTTTGAATTTGAAGTAGTCTAAAAATAATAAATCATTTATTGTACATCATTAAAATTATGACCAATCACTACAATAATTGAAAAAAAAATTATATATTTATTACCTTAACAAGTGTCCTAAGTATACCTGCTAGAAAAAATTATTAACAATTTTTACGGATGGAACCATGTGAAAAAAGTGGAGGCCAAAGTAATTTTTGGGATCTTAAAATTTTTACCATAAATTTTAGTTTAATCTAATTAGTGTTTTAATATTATTGATTAGAATTAATCCTAAGTGTTGTTTTCCTATTCAAATCACTAAGAAAATATTATTCGTATGCCATTAATATTACTTAAGTTTTTATTTTTATTTAAATCAATATCCCTTTTGATATATTGATTTTTTTTTAATTATATCTAATTTTAAATTCTATTTAAATATGTTTTACAATTTCTTGCATAACTATGACAAATAAACTTTTTTCTTCATGTCATAGTTTAAACGAAGAATTTAGTTGAAATGAACTTCTAAAAATCGTGTAATTTTACAAATTAATTTGAACAAAACAAAACATGCTCTTTGCGTTTAAAAGAAAAAGAGATTGGAATTAATTAGACACAATCAGCAAAATTGAAGGGCCATTTAGACATAATTGAAAAAAACTAAAACTTGTGCTAAACCACTAATCCTCTTTTACCTTGTTAAGAATTACTTGTGTTGATAACATTATTCAAATCTTTTAATGAAACCGCGAATCCTCTCCCTCTTTGCAATAAAATTAAATATGAGAAAAATACACAATGAATGGCTGCTTTCCTTCAAGAAATTAGAAGATACATTCAAGATCAACACCACAATCGTGACTCTACACTTTACAGTAGAATGGAGGCACGGATTTCTTTAAGTTAATTAGTGACCATAGAAATCAATTTACATTGAGCACTTTACAATTAGAAAAAAAATTTGTTGCAGGGGAGAAACCTCAAAGCTCCTGCTGAGTCATACTTTTAACTGTAAATCCAACAACAACTCCACTCATCTTACAACATCTTCATCATCTAACATGGGTATGCTACCCTGCCAGCTATTGTGCGAGACTTTTATCATGTAGGTGCTTTGGAGCAAGGCTTCGATTCTGCGAAGACTCAACAGACTGTTCCTGAAGCAAAAATACCGCATGCCCATAAGTAATGAATTAGACTTCCTAAACAAAACACAAACCACAACTATGTGAATTGTGATTATAAAATGCATACCATGTCTTCCAGGTTATCTTGAATGTCATAAAACCCATGCGTCACTGGTGCTCTAAAACAATGCTGTCCCTGCAGCTGCAAAAATAAAAACAAATCCAAGCTGCTTCATAGATAACCAATATATTAAACAATATGGCTTCAGGAAATGAAACAATTATTTACCAATCCTTGCATGCTCTGTTGCATTCCATAGTGAGGAATACGAGTTCGCAAGGGATGCAATTGCCCCTGAAGAAGATCAAGACCAAACATAAGATCTATATGCATCTTCTTCCACTCAAAACATTGAGGAAATCCAATCCATCCAATCAGAGGAAGTACGTGTGCCCTACCAGCCCCTGGATGGCCTGTTGATTGCTATAATAGCCATCACGCACTAGAGAAATTGAGTTCAACTGTCCCTTTTTAGGATGATGAAGCAACAATTAGCATATACTTCTACCATTTAAAATAAGAATAAATACAGACATGACCAAGAGATACCTCTCCTTGCAGACTTTGTTGAGCACCATAATAGCCATCAAAAGTTGGAGCTCTAGAACCTAGTTCCTATAAGAAGGGGAGAACCTAGTCAGAAAGCACTGAGACAAAGATTATACTGTGATTTATTATGCAAATGCTCCTAGCAATATCTTGGGGTCTGAAAATATAATTTATACCACTGCTGGAATGTCCTGTTGAGGAATGTAACAATCGTCAAGGTTGTGTGCTCTTGAAGTCATATGTTCCTACATGTTTTTAATAAATAAATAAGTTCCGCGAGGGAAAGAAGTAAAAAAGAAAAGTTCCATTAATAAGTGGCGGAGCTTGAAGGAAACAAACCAATGTACACACATATATAAATACACATAAAAGTTTATTACAAACCAAAGCAAATATTCTAGTACTATGTGGGAGGAATTCAAAAGAAAAATAGCATGAGACAAACCATCTGTTGGAAGCTGTCTTGAGTCCTTACAGTGATTTTCTCTGGTTCGGAAAGTGGCTACAACATACAAAAACTACTTAAGAACATTATTTTATAGAAGCTGAAAACAAGTCATAGAATCTTCATTCAAACATCTACTGACCTTTTTCTTATATGTTTTCCTTTTCTTGGTTGACTTTGCCATATGGCTGCCATGATTTGCTTCTGCAACATCTAGGAAACCATGAAAAGTCGACATGTTAGGCTCTAAAACGGTCCGAGCAGAATCATTGACACTCACACAATGTTTATAAACTTTTTTGAGTGCCTGGAATGCAACTTTGTAAGTGTCCTGAGATAAAGATCCTACTTCACTCAACGTAATTGCTCGTCTACACAAATCGTTAAAACGCTGCAATCGATTAGGAAGCACATTGGTTATATCACCAACAGTTTGTGACACCTTTGCATCTTTTGTCCAACGCCTCAAAATATAGTGGGAAGGAATGCTGGAAAGACCAGACATTTGAATGACCAGTATTGCATGTCTACAAAGAATACCTCTGTATTCAAATGAACGACATAAACAACAGACATCCAACTCTGTTTCATTCCAAGCTACAAGGAATTTCTGGCGTTCTTCAAAATCATCAACTTGGAAGATTACAGATGATACATCTTCTCTTTCTTTGTGGAGACGGCAAGACACTACTCCCAAAATCTCGACTTGAAACTTTTTGAAGATGGAATCAGTATAAACTGTAGCCATTTGCTTCTCAAAAGGTGAGAGGGATATCAATGAAGGTTGTTGTCGTGTTTCAAAGTCTGCTTCAGTCTCCATGTCATAACTCTCTGCAATAAACACTTTATACCCCTCAATAAACTCCTTAAACGTAGTTTCCTTAAGAAGATACTTGTCAAAGTATGAGGTTATACTTCCTGCTCGCTCAGTTGTAGACATTCCAGCCAAAAACAAATCCTGCATATAAGTAGGAATCCAATTTTTACGGTCTTTATATAATAATTGAACCCATTCATCCTCCTTCAGTTCAAATTTACTGATCAATTTCCACCATCTCTTTTCAAACTGTTCATCTGACCAAGACTGAAAAATGCATTTGCTAAATTTTCCCATAAAATCACCATTTTGATTTATGACATAACCTAAGTTTTCAGGAACTTTTCCTAATATATGCCATAAGCAAAAACAATGGCGTGTATCAGGAAATACATCAGCAACAGCTTCTTTCAAGATATTGTCTTGATCTGTGATCATCACTTTTGGAGCTTGGCTACCCACTGCTTTAAGCCATGTACGCATCAACCTCACTGTAAGTTGTTGAGGTCTCCTCCCCAACCAGTGCACATCCAAGTAAAATGTACTGGAAGTGATGATTAACTCCAACAATAGGAACAAAAGGAATTTTACATTTGCTCTTAACATAAAAAGTATCAAAGACAACTACATCATGGAAGTTTCTATAATCATGTCTACCCTTTGAGTCAATCCAAAAGATGCTTCTCAACCGTCTATCATGATCCAGGTCAATTGCATAGAAGAAGTTGGGATTCTCATCCTGCATACATATAAAGTATTCATTCATCACTTGTATATCGCTCTCATCTAGAGCCAACTGCAAACCATTCTCTTGGCAAGCACCAGTATCCTGTTGTTTGTCCCGTCCCCGAAAACAATCATCAGGACAAATCTCATGATTATGCTCCTTTACAAAACTATATATGGTCCATTTTTCATCGGGTGTCTTCTTGATATGCATGCCTGCCTTGCAGTCTGTCTTGATACATGATCGTGGATTTACAGTTGTAGTAGACTCACGCTTGCTTCCAAATCTAGAACAAGCAATTTTTATATCAATAAACTTACCAGATTTTTTTGAGCGGCGACTGGCTTTTATTGTGATGCCAAATCCCACTGACCGAGCATATTCTTGGTAGAAAGAATATGCTGCTTCTTTCGACTCAAATTCTAAACCATTCTGAGGCTCACTGCTGGACCTTTTATCCACAAAATCTACCCAATTGTTATCCATATCCATCCGATCCCTTCCGGAGGTAACATTTTCGCTAATATTTGCTCCATCAACTTCCTTGATATGTTGAGTTCTAGTATATGGATCAATATTGTCTACCTGAACATGCAAGTCATTGGCAGTATCAACAGCATCATCTTTTGTAGTTGTTCCAACATCTAAGTGATCTAACTTTTCATGTTCACATGAAGGCAGCTCGAGATTTATCTCCATGAATGAATAATATATTTTACAAATTAGAAGAGACCACTCATAGCATGATTACCTGGGAAAATGAAACTATATAGTCAGAATAATAAACTGCCAGAAACTGAGCAAGAAACAAACACTCAAATTCCCCTACATGTTCCAACAATTATATGTACCAACAAACTTTAACATCGTTAAAGAAACTAAGACAATAAATTCTAATAGCTATATTTTAAGGTTTGATTCGTGAAGTTTCTTACTTAGTAAAGCCACAAGATGCTAACATGAAGAGCTATCAAAGTACACAAACAGATTACAAACGCCATTATAAATGTTACTGAGGAATGCACTGCAATTATCTAATCTTCCACTACCATAATTGGCAAACAAAATTACTTTCTTAATGAGGGAAAGATTGCTACATACTGGTAATATTCTTAGTGCAAGAAAGGAACAACTTCAATTGCAAACCTACTTAAGATAATACTTTTTTTCAAACATCTACTAAAGTAGATCTACTCACTAATCTATTAAAATATACAAAGCCCGTGTTTCCAGATTCTCAGGGTAGTCTCATTGTATACACGCTCACTATTTATTCCAATCTGCTGTGTAAAATTGTTCATTCCTACTCATGGAACAGGTGTAGGCTTGAGGGTGTTGCCTACTTTTCTGGTTGGTTAGAGGAGGAAAGTAAGCTTTTCACTATCTCCCTCTTCTTCCCTATTTCCTCCACCTCCACATATCGATTGGCAGACACAAATCCACAATCCCTCACACCAAACCTACCTCTAACCCATATTCTCAGAGCTCCAACCTTTCACAGAACACAACAAGGATCAAACACAAGAATAAACAACATTTACGCAAGAGGCTATGAAGGGCACGAATCCCAATGACCCAATTCCATTTACAAGGTTTCTGTTTGAATAAAAAAGAGATTCAATATGCGTATCACAATTTATGATGAAAACTAAAATCCCATTGTCAGAAAAATCAAGGAAATATCACAATTCCTAAATCCCCAAGTTTAAACCCAATTAGCTGACCTCAACTTAGTAAATCGACAATCTTCGTAAACCAAAGTATCGTCGTACAC
The DNA here is from genome assembly GCA_029379385.1 of Quillaja saponaria. Lineage (NCBI taxonomy): Eukaryota > Viridiplantae > Streptophyta > Magnoliopsida > Fabales > Quillajaceae > Quillaja > Quillaja saponaria. The sequence goes on along the minus strand of CM055611.1, from coordinate 9,298,580 downwards.
AAGCCAATAGAAATTGAAGGGGAGAGAAATAGCTACTTTTTGGCATTTATGGGTATTTGAGGAATTTAACCTAGAGAAAGAGAAATAATCGGAGAAAAGAAGTGAAATTAATGAGGGAAGAGGAGTTTTCATTCGGTGCAATAATTTATAGAACGAGGTTACTCTTTTCTTTTTAAAAAGATTTTATTTTGTTTATTTACCTTCATAAATTAAATATTTAAAAAGTCAAAAAATTAATTAAAAAATAAGATTAAAAAAAATTTGAACTAATAAGAGTATAACACATATAAAATGATAAATCTCATACCAATAAATTAGAAGATTGACTTAATTTGACACTCAAATGACAATAGAAACCAATAATAGATGCCACTTTACTTAATATTTTTATAAGGAGTTATCCAACAAATGTCCTAAGGTCTGTAATAAGATTCTATATATAAAAATTTGTATAATTTATTATAATAGTTGATCATAATTTCAATACTATTAAATACATAAATTGTTATTTTTGAAAAATTTTAATTTTTAAAAAGCTATATTTATTACAATCTAACAAGTGCTCTTAGGACACTTTTTAGAAAAACCAATTTTCCAAATGTTTAATAATAAATAATAAAAAACAAATTATAGCTAAGTTTCTTAATTGATTGAAATTATTCATGTCTATTTTTAATATATATATATATATATTTTTATTTTCTCTCGCTCTATTCGCATTATTTTTTCATGTATTTTATTATTATTTTGAAAAAAAAAATTCTTTCCAAAAAGTATTTTTTTTTTCTCACTAGTATCCATACATATTTTGGGTGTGAGCCTAATTTCTTTCAGGTTGGGGTTATCCTCTCCCACAAGAATTTTATTATGAGCTCGAATCCTAGATATTGTAGAGGCCACTCAACTGCTGAGATCAAGTATGCCTTATCACTTAAACCACATCTCGTAGGTTTCCAAAAAGTTTTCTCTATTTATTTTTACATGTGATTTAAATGTAGCATTAATATCAAAAATAATTGTCAACAAATCCAATTAATTATAAATTATGAATCTTATTCTTAAAATCATTAGTAATAGAGTATAAGATTAGTGTCCATTAAGTAAAATTAAACAAGACTTGCATTTAATTCATGATTAATAATAAAATTCAAAATTAATTTCTTTACTAATCTAATTAGTTATAATTTATGAATTTTATTTCCAATATCTTTATAATGATATCATATACATCTTTATATTAAATGCAACTAGTGTTTAATTTATGGTTAAGGATTAATTTTAAATTTAATCCTTAAGAAATCCAATTAATTATGATTTATGCATTACTTTTGTCAAACCTTAATATGAAGGCATGATTGGCTAGAGGAATGAATAACCAACCTTAGTAACCCTAATTTAAAATTAAGAAACACACATATGACACTTGATTGGCTATCATTAAAAGGAAAGTTTTATCAAAACAAATTATATGCAAAGATTTATTTATCAAAACACATAACACTTTAACCAAAAAAATTTGGTAAAGGTTCCCTGTAAAATGGAACATACCTGATAATACAAGCATATATAACCTGGTTACACTCAACCAGTCAACACAACAACAATACAAAGGGGAGCTCCGCTCCAATCATATCATAAACAATAACAATTAGACTATCATACAAAACAAAACACGACAACCCAAAACACTATCATACAAAACAAAACACGACAACCCAATACCCTATTACGATTACAAATTTCATCCTTTGGCTTAAAAGTGTGCAATCACAAATGTATACCTTGTTGCAATGCAATCGACAAGTTACGAATCTGCCGGTTATGTACGTTGGGCTCTTGATACCAAAAAAAGCAATAAAAAGCGAGAGATGTGTCACTAAGACTCGGTGAGCAAAAAAAGTACCCAAATAGCACTAACATCAATCAAGACATATACAAAACACATAAATCAAATAATCTAAGAATAGCATGAATTGCAAGTTAATTCAATTTCACATGTAGGCAAATGTAGATAACGTAATAAAACAAATAAATACAAATACACCGAAATAATTAAACACATTAATCTAGCAACCAAAGAGTACATTCTCTACTTACAAGGCTTAAGGATTTGGTTGGTCACCCTGTCTAGAGTTCAAAGGTGACAATGTATCTACGATATGATTCAAAGCTAAAAATTATAAATTCAAGCATTGCTTAGTTTATAAATTCTATGGTTATAATTCCCTAATCATTTATTTAACTACTTAAAACTTATTTAGATCAATACCTATGCATTTACTAAAAGTAAATTTGTCCTGAACATTTCATCGGACACCTTGTAGACATGTTTTATGCTAGTCATGTGCATGTATACATATATATACATACACCAAGAAATTAACATAAGTCCTTCAATTCACATTTTATTTATATTCGAACATTGAATTCAAGTTAACTAATTATTTAACTTTCATCAAAAACATGAACTATACAATTCTAATATCAATATATATATTCTAATTCCAAAACTTCCTCCTCATTCATACTATTTTCATCACCTTCAAGCTATTTATTTCATCATCCTAACTACTTATTTCACATTCCTAACCAGACTCAAAGGTGCAGAAATTTATTCAAAAGAACTAATTGATTTGAAACTAACTCAAGCCCTCCAAGAGGCTCACAACAAAAGAAATTTTTTTGCACCTATTTCCTTTGCTGCCATGACACCTTAAAGCCAAGAAAAGCCTCCTCCCTTTGGCCTCTAATGGCCGGCCATGAAGGAAGAAGGAAGTGACCAAGCTACTGCCCAAAACAAGGGATTACATCTTGGTGGTAAGCCTGCTACAAGTCTGCCCAATTCACCACCCACACACCTCATGTTGCCAAGAACATTATCACTTACACGGCAAGGTAAGGAGTTGATTCAAGGCTACTGCAAACGACCTTTATCACACCCTCAAATATAGGTGTGACTGATCGGAGGAATGTGTAACTATACCCTCGTAACCCTGAATACTTAAGTACTGTGTATCTCTAAATTATAAATACATTACAATTAAGACTATTAAAATATTACTAAATTAAATTTAATCCAAACTTGACTATTAAACATAAAACGATTACTGAAAATATCGGCAGTAGGTTAGATGAAACATGCCCATAATATATATAAACAACTTGTTTACAAAATCAACAGTAAATCATAGTATCAGAATATACAAAGGAGCCCTGCTACTAACAAAACCTGGAATCACCATGATGAATTCAATATATATCTAAGAACAATACATAACACCTAAAGTGAGTGCAAGTGTAGTCTTTTAAGCTCCAAGTGTGCGATTTCTGAGATATATCTTGCTACAGTAGAGTCAGCTGGTAGCAAATTCTGACACGGCGAACAGTGGTTTCCTAGAAACTAAAAAAAAAAAATGACAACAAAGGAAGGAATGAGTCACAAGGACTCAATGAGCAAATCATGTACCTTAAGGGTACCAACATCATATAACACAAATAAATCATAGCTTAAAATTATATTTAAATTTACTTATCCACGTACGTAATTATAATTATCATACGATCACAATTCATGTAGTTCAAAAATTTCACCATATCAATCAAATCATACAAATAAACAAATAAACAAAGGGCCAACGAGTAACTCAGCCCTGCACAACAGTATCTTCCCCAAAGGGCCAACAGTATTCTTGTTATTAAATTAACTTAATTTAATTATCTAAAGTAATCAAGAGCTAAAACTATTAATCTAGATTCATATATTCGTAACTTATTAATTATCCATAATTTAGCTTACCTATAACAATTGGACTAATAAAATATTCCAAGGCTACATTTAATTCTCTTAACTAGTTGCACATATTATTTGATTAAAAGTTTTTACTCTAATGTTCTATGCTTAAACTTTTTACATGACATACAAACATATAATTTAACTTAATTGAAGTCTAACTAATTGCCTAATTAAATTCTAATATGCCTAAATTATATAGGGTTCACGGCACAGGGGATTCATCTATCATTTATTGTTGCCGTGACCCAAAAGAGGTACAAACTTCTTCTTTTTCATTCCATAACAGTCGGGCATGGAGGAGTGATTGGTGGCCAAGTTGCTACAAAACAGGGGCAGCATCTTGGTGTTTTCTTTTCTAATTTAAATCTCTTATTACAGCTTTCTTTCCACACCATTACCAAATAATTCTTTAGCACTAAAACTCCTATTAAGCATAATCAGCTACACTTTTATTCACTTGAGCAATCAGTTAGCCATAACCATTTAACCTACATACCACTTTCCCAATATGGAATAAAAGGAAAAGAAGGAATTTGCTTCACATGAAATAGGAGTACCCAACACTTTGCTACCAAGTAGTGTAGGTGCTTACTAGATATTGCAAGGTTCAGCTAGCAATTGTTACCCACGCACTGCCTTTCAACGTTGGTCTCCCACAGCTTCAATTTGTGGACTTGGATGGTAGCAAAACGGTGCACAACCAAGCTAAAACATAGCAGCCCTGCACCTTATACCCATAGCCAAATAGTCACTGGCACACTTACTGCACCCACACTATACCCATATCTTACGATATCCTGCTTCCACCAGCCTTGCTTGTTCTAAGGTCCTAAACGCCTACTACCCTGTAAACCAGGGGAATCCTCCGTCAAAGCTAACATTCAAGACACAACAAGTACAAGAAAAGAGGATGGAATTTCTTGGATATATGAAGTCTCGGTGGAACAAGAAAAGAGTGTAGAAGCCTCTAGGTCCTCTAATGGTGGTGAAGGAAGCATAAGGAAGAGTAAGGTCGGCCACACATAAGGAGAAAGTGAGAAACAAATAAAAAAAAGAAAGAAAAGGAAAGGCGAAATAAAGTAATATTAAAAAAACATGTGCCATAAGTCTAATTAGATATTTATATCATTATATATTCACTTATTATTTTATGTTTGTAACATATTTAACTAATTACTCAATTGACACACTCTAAATGAATTAAACTCTACTTAATTTGATTTACCATATAACAACAATACCCTTTTCTATATATATATATTAGCGTTCATTCACTTAAATACTTTTTATTTACCTAATGACATAGATTATGTACAACATTCTAATATGTACATCAGGTTTGAGTTATCACAATCTTCCCTCCTTAATGACATAGATAAACGATTGTAAAAGTATGTTATTTACCTGAATCATTGAAACAAAGATGGATATCGTTGTTTCATTACACTCTCAGATTTCCAAATGGCTTTCTGTTCCCTATGATGTTGTCATAGAACTTTTATTGAAGGAATCACCTTCAATCGAAGTTTACGGACTTGTTTATCAATGATTCCCACAAGTTGCTCCTGTACGTCAAGTCCTTGCCTACTTACACATCCAGAATTCGAAAATATGTGATTCATCAGGCAAATACTTCTGAAGCATTGATACATGAAATACTGGATGCACCCTATCCAAATATGAGGGTAATGCTAGCTTGTATGCCACCATTCCAATCCTATTTAGGATTTGAAAACGCCCAATAAATCTCAAGCTTAACTTACCTTTCTTACCAAATCTCATAGTGCCTTTAAAAAGAGAAACTTTCAGGAACACGTGATCACCCAGTTCAAATTCTAATTGCCTCATATGGTTATCAACATACGATTTCTATCGGCTCTGAGCTGTCTGTAATCTATCACTAATCACCTGAACTTTCTACACAGCATCCTAAATCAATTCTAGCCCTAACAACTGATACTCGCCCGTCTCAAGCCATCTAACTGGAGATCAAATTTCCTACCATACAATGCTTCAAATGGTGCAATTCAAATGCTACTATGATAGCTGTTATTATATGCAAACTCCATTAGTGGAAGATGTTAATCCCAACTACCTTCAAAATCCATCACATAGGCTTGCAAAATATCCTCTAAAATTTGTATAGTTCTCTCGGATTGTCCATCAGTATAAGGGTGAAAAGTTGTACTGAACAATAGCTGAGTACCAAGAACTTCATGAACAGATTTCCAAAACACAGTGGTAAACTGAGCACCCTGGTCAGAGATAATAAAGATTGGAACTCCATGTAATAAAATAATCTCATTTAAATACAACTTTGCATACTGATGTGCTAAGTAAGTAGTCTTTACTGGAAGAAAATGCATAGATTTCGTCAAACGATCTATAATTACCTAAATAGAATCAAAACCCCTAAGAGTTTTAGGAAGTCTTGATACAAGGTCCATCATAACTCTTTCCCATTTCCATTTTAGAACGTCCAGCTTTTGTAACATCCCTGCAGGCCTCTGATGTTCCTGTTTCACCTGTTGGCACACCAGGCACCTATAAACAAAATCAACAACATCTTTCTTCAGTACTTCTTCATCATTAAAATTTTCTTAAGTCCTAATACATTTTAGAGGAAATAGGTTGCATAACATATGATGAACAATGAGTTACTTCAAGAATCTTTCTTCTCAACTTCAAGTCAAGTGGCATTACAATCCGATCACCATATCTCAGTACTCTTTCAGCATCTATCCTAAAATCACTAATAGCACCTTGATCACTTTTAGTTTTCTTAACAATCATCTTTGGATCAACCATTTGTGTTGCTTTTATAGCTTCAACAAAAGTGGACTTCACTTGAATATGAGCTAGCAATATCCCATGGGGAGACACCTCAAACCTAACTCCATCAGCCATACATTACTGTAAATCTTTGACTACCTAACTACGCATAGATTCCAAATAGGATAAACTACCCATAAACTTTCTTAGAAACCTAGAAAACTTTGAATTTTAGAGACATATGTTGGTCGAGGCCAATTATGAACTACCTCGATCTTGTTAGGATCTACACGAATTCCTTTCTTAGAAATCACATGTCCGAGAAAAATCACATGATTCAACCAAAATTCACACTTATAGAATTTAGCATAAAGCTTATTTTCCATAAGTGTTTGCAATACAATACGAAGATGTTGCTCATATTCCTCCTCACTTCGAGAATATACCAGAATGTCGTCAATGAAAACAATAACAAACTGGTCCAAGAAAGGCTTAAACACCCAATTCATTAAGTCTATGAACGCTGTAGGGGCATTAGCAAGCCCAAAATACATAACTAAAAATTCATAGTGTCCATACCTAGTATGAAAAGCAATCTTCAAAATATCTTCCTACTTAATTCGGAGTTGGTGATACCTTGAACGAAGTTCAATTTTAGAAAAGTATTGAGCTCTTTGTAACTGATCAAATAAGTCATCAATCCTGGGGAGAGGATACTTGTTTTTAACTGTGACCTTAATCAACTGTCGATAATCAATACACAGTCTAAACGAGCCATCCTTCTTTCTAACAAACAAAACAAGAGCACCCCAAGGAGATAAACTAGGATGAATGAATCCCTTATCTAGCAAATCTTACAATTTCACTTTAAGCTCTCTTAGCTCACTCGGAGCCATCCTACAAGGGGAAATAGAAATTGGTTGAGTGTCGGGTGGTAACTCAATGCCGAACTCAATCTCCCGATAAGGGAGATAACCTAGGAAGCTCTTCAGGAAATACATCAGAAAACTCCCTCACCACTGAAATACAATCTAAAGGAGATAACTGAGTATCCCTGACAAAAGCTAGATAGGCTTAATGCTTCTTCCTAATAAGTTGTCTTGCCTGACAGGTTGAAATCAGACTATGAAGAACTTCACTCCGATCATCTTGAAAAAGAAAAGTCGGCTTGGTAGGGATACTGAATTTAACACTCTTATCGCGACAATCTACCAGAGCATGATGATTAGACAACCAATTCATGCTTAGAATCACATCATACTCTAGCATATTCAGTATGATTAAGTCTGCCAAATAATTATCATCACCCACAAGACCTCATATGAAGCTATGTACTGGTCTATTAAAATAGTTTCCCTCAATGGAGTTAAGACTGATAAAGGAATTTCAAGAGGCTCAACAATTCTCTTCGCAAGGGAAGCAAAATATGGTGATATGATAGAGTAAGTAGCTCCTAAGATCAAACAATACTTTAGCACTAATTGAACAAAAAGACAAATTACTTGTTACCACCGCATTAGAAGCCTATGAGTCCTAATTTGTTAAAGCATAAACTAGAGCCTGACCCCTACCTGATGATGAAGAACCCCTAGAAAAACCACCATGTACCCCCGAAGGTCTCATAGGAGTTGTAGATAATGAAGGTCTACCCTAAACTGATGAAGAGGATCCGATTGAAGTAGACTGACTTCTTAACAACGGGTAATCTCGAATACAATGATCCATTACTCCACATTTAAAACACACACCTGTCCTCAATCTACACTGCCTAATATGCCTATTACCACAAGTAGAGTATATAGGAAACACACATATGATCGGGGTTTGCTAGATGATCCTCCCTATAACTGAGCTCCTGAGTCTCGCCTCATCTGATATTTACCCTATTGAAAATTTCCTCTGAATGAACCCTGCCTAAGGTTAGATTCACCCTTAGGTCTACGTAAACTGCTAACTCTAAAGGTCGGAGAACCCTCATGCCTTGCCTTTTTATGACTTTCACGTTCCGACTGTCTCTCCACCACCCTAGTCTCCAATCAGTAGGCAGCATCAACAGCTTGAGTATAAGTCGTAGTGTCCGACACAAACACTAATCTGAATAGATAATCTTTCAAACCATGCACAAATCTCTTCACTCTCATCTACTTCATAGCTCTTAGATGCGGGGAACAATGAGACAGCCTAGTAAATCGAGTCTCATACTCCACCGCTAACATGCCCACTATCTAAACCAATTGCTCAAAATCTTGAGCAGCTTATCTCGCACACTTTCTGTAAAAAGTGATCCAGGAAGGCTCTGCTAAACTTTAGCCATGCCAGTTAAGTAGGCTCGGTTCGCCGCTGTACTAATATCTTATACTAATCATAAGCTACATCATATAACTGATAGCTAACCAACTCAACCACACAAACGGGATCACATTCCAAAGCTATACACAATCTATCTGACTCCTCCAAGAAAGCATAAGGATCCTGAGTTGGATCTACCTTCAAAAATCTTGGCTTCTACATCTTTCTAAAGTCATGAAGTGTCACAAATAGCCCCAGATCTTGTTGAACTAGAGCGGGAGGATTTGCCTTTTGTTGAGGCTGGTTAGGGGGAGCTACCAACTAGGAAAGCACAAGCAAGGTCAAAGAACCAAACAAGGACTTCCACTTTACCTCCTCAAGGTTGAACTACCCATATGCAGGGAGCTTCCACTCCTCACACTATCAAAGGAGTTGTTGTAACTCCAAAGGAAGGCAGCCATTTTTACAGTTATAATGTTGTTTATAGGGATTCGGCCAGCTAATAATGGGGAACACTCAAAACATGGCACAAACAAGAACGAAGAAGGAAGGTATGGCTACAAAGTGAAGCAAAAAGGCAACTGTAGGGAAAATTTATCATAGTAGAGACAAGGGAAGGAAAAAGAAGAAAAAAAACAAAGCCAAGATGGTCTATGGTAGTTGCTATAAAGGAGCTGGACCTGTATACTTGAAGCAAGTGCTAACAAACCAAAACAAGAAAAAGTAAGAGAAAGGAGGAAAGTGGAGGTCTCGTCTAGTCAAGAAATATGCATAAAATTCTAGAGCAAGAGGAAAGAAGGCAAGAAAGGTTAGTGGAAATAAAGCAGCCAAGAGCAAAAAAAATAAAATAAATAAGAAAGAAGGAAAAATTGGCTAAAGAAAATAAAACAAGAAAGGGAAAATAACAAAAGACATAAAAAAAAAAAAACTTAAGTAAATGTACATGTTTAAAACATGTGGTGTATAATGAATCCTAGCTATATGGGTATATATATATTAAATCTTAATATATTTGTATATATACCTTAATTATTCACTCATTTGAATTTACTTGGTCATAATTTTTTTTTTTAAGATATACTAAGATAGCAAATTATTACATATTTAACTATATTGTTATTTAATTAATTAATTCATTTATAACGTAAATTTATACATTACGTTTAAAACTCAATTTTTTTTTATCAGATTATGAAGGTTATAACAATCTCCTTCCCTTAAAAGAAATTCGTATTGAATTTTAATAAAAAGGGGATACAAATAAATTGATTTACTACAACTCCAATTTTTCCACGTGGTTTCTAGCCAAATAATTAATTGAAGTTTATGGACTTGTCTATTTATACTCATCATTATTATACTCATCATTGATTATTTCTCATGCATTAGATTCTGATCCACTTTTACTTCTTGGAATTTTTGGGTTGTGGGCTGACCACATTTCTGTTGTGTCACTCTGATTATTAAACACTTAAATCTTAATTCACGTTCAGAATAATATCATATTCTTTATTTAAAATTTAGATTGATGAATTAAATCGGATAATTTCATGAATAAAATAAATTTGCTTCTATTTACTTTCGGTTTTAAATCTTTTTTTTTTCTTGGTTAACAATAAAATTTAAATGTGTAAACAAGATGTATAAAAATCTTTTAACACATGCATGTTCAAAATATTAAATTAGTTAATTGAAAAACTTGAAATATCGAAGACTTATTATTATTATGTTAGCTTCAAAATTAATTTAGTTACTTTAACATCCATATCGGAACTTTCAAAACTTTCACTTTCATAAACATATAACCATCATTTTCTTATAACCCTTGATCACAACCTTTAATCTAACACATGAATTTGTTAGATTAATTTAACAATTGACAAGAATTTCTTACTCTTACTAGGCTAAATTCAAGGTTGCACTAGGAAAGCACATGCAAGGTCATAGAACCAAACAAGGACTTCCACTTTACCTCGTCACAGTTGAACTACTCAGATGCATCGAATTCTATAAAGATTTCACTCCTATAATTATTTATTCATTGGTTGGGACAAGAACCCAAGAAAAGGGTTGATTTGAGGCTGGGGAATTAGTATATCGACTCGCTTTCTTCCTTCCTCTTTTTAGTCCCAAGGAACCTCTTATTTAGATTTAGAAACTTTTTAGAAAGTGTTATAACAAACGAGATATTTCACAATTGACATATGGCCTGCTAACTAATTCTAATCAATTTCATTCTTATGGGAAATTTTCCAATTGAAAAAATATATGTATATATAAAGATAATGAGAGCTTCCACTCAATCAACCACAAAATTGGACATGACACGAATTAGAGGCTCAGTAGCCGCTTATAACTTGTTGCTTACCATGCCTCATACCATCAAAGGAGCTGCTGTAACACCAAAGCAAGGCAACCAGTTTTACGGTTGTAGTTGTTGTTTATAGGGATTTGGCCAACTAACAATGAGGAGCACTCAAAACATGGCACAAACAAGAACGAAAAAGGAAAGTATGGTTGTGAAGTGAAGCAAAGATGTAGGGAAAATTTATCACGGCAGAGATAAAGGAAGGAAAAAGAAGAAAAAAACAAAGCCAAGATGCTCTGTCGTAGTTGCTATGAAGGAGCTGAACCTATATATTTAACTAAACTGTTATTTAATTAATTTATTTATTTATAACGTAAATTTATATATTATGGTTAAAACTCGATTTTTCTTTATAAGGTTATAAGATCATAATTATATAGTTTTAATACTTTCAATTATGTGCTAACATTATGGCACCAAATAGATGAACCAGGGACTCTAATTATTTATGTGGCTTGTGCTACTAAAAAGGGAATAGAGAATGTAGCTTGGAAAATAAAGCATGTTGTTCATGGATCTGAGGGTGTCTAAGTAATTAATATCACTATCATAAATAATAAAGTCATGAAGTAATATGTGAAATGTGGGTGCAATTGTCTTCTTTCCTGATTTAATATATATATGCATACTTTGGGAGGTATATCATATGTTACGTTTCTTTTGATAGTGCTTTTAAATATGATCTACTTGTTTTATCCAACTTATAAAGTTTTGGTAGGCTTTCATATTCCAAATATGGGTACCTCATGCATTCCAATTAATGGGTGATTATACACTTAGATTTGACATCATAATTATATAGTGTTAATACCTTTATTTATATGCTAACATTATGGCACCAAATAGATGAACTAGAGACTGTAATTATAGATGTGCTTGTGCTACTTAAAAGGGAATAGAGAATGTAGCTTGGAAAATAAAGCGTGGTGTTCATGGATTTGAGGGTGTGTAAGTAATTAATATCACTATCATAAATAATAAAGTCATAAAGTAATATGTGAAATGTGGGTGCAATTGTTTTCTTTCCAATTTAATGTACATATGCATGCTTTGGGAGGCATATCATGTGCTATGTTTCTTTTGACAGTATCTTTTAAACCTGATTACTTGTTTTATCCAAATTATAATATTTTTGGTAGACTTTCATATTCCAAATATGGATGCCTCATGCATTCCAGTTAATGAGTGATTATACACTTAGATTTGACATCAAAATTATACAGGTGTTAATATTGTCAATTATGTGCTAACATTATGGCACAAAATGGATGAGCCAAGGACTTTTAATTATAGATGTGGCTTGTGCTACTGAAAAAAGAATAGAGAATGTAGATTGGAAAATAAAGCATGGTGTTCATTGATTTGAGGGTGTGTAAGTAATTAATATCACAATCATAAATAATAAAGTCAAGAAGTAATATGTAAAATGTGGGTGCAATTGTCTTTTTTCCAATTTAATGTATATATGTATACTTTGGGAGGCATATCATGTGCTATGTTTCCTTTGATGGTACCTTTTTAAATTTGATCAACTTGTTTTATCCAAATTATAAAAATTTTGGCAGACTTTCATATTCTAAATATGGATGCTACCTAAATGGCGAAATAAACAAATACATAAACACACATACTTATTTTCAATTTTTATTAGGAATCATTATATATATACTTGTTATAACTCGATGATCTAACGTACATGTTAGGATATTGTACATGAATTTTTCGTTATTATATAAGTAATAGATTTTCTTGAGATAAATTAAAGCAAGAAAGTACATATATGTATGTATAAGTAAATTAAAGTTATTACCTTATTGGGTGATTTAGATATAGATTTTATATATCATATAAATTGTATTAATAAGTAAATTAAGGTATATGTTTATATAATAAGTTAGAAACTAATGATTTTAAATAAAAGCATATAAATATATATTTACTCAATAAAATTAATTTAAGCCACACAAGTTAAAACTCTTAATTAGTGGACCAAATATTTTAATCATTTTACTCATTTCCATTCGATTCCAACATTTTCCTTCTAAGGCTGCTTGCCGATTCCATAATTCCTCCTCTCCTTCATCACTAACTTCAATTCTTAAGCAAGAACTGTTCAAAATTCTGGTGATTTCCTCTTGTTTTGGGTTGCTGTCAAGGTATCAGTCAACTTTCTTTCAATTTTTTTCATAGGTGAAACCGATTTGCTCTTTCTCCTATTGCTGTGTAACTATTTTTCCTGGCTGATAGCGTGAGTTGCTTTATTTCTTTGATTAAATAGCTAGGTTTTTTCATACGTATGGTCCATGTGATGTGTCCTTGAGCCAAGAATCAAACTTAAGGGAGGCGGCAGCAAGTGTATAGTAGAAAATTCAGTGTCCCTATTTTGGGTGGTTGATTTCCTCTCTTTCTTATTATGTTTTGTGAATATGACGGTAGGCTTAGTTAGTCAAGAATTGGTGGATTCAACTTGAAGGATGGGTGAAAGTGTGTTAAGTTCGGGGGCTAAAATAACAACCAAGCTGCTGTCCCCTGTTTTGGGTAGCAACTTGGTTGCCAATTTCCCCTTGATAATTGGTGTTGAACGTGAAAGGAAGAGAAAGTTTTGGTAACTTAATATAGGTATGGCTGTGAGAAGGATAAAAAGGTAAAAAGGGATATTGAAACCGTGAGCCTTATGTTGATTTTGAGAATGGTTTCTAACTAGACAAAATTGAAATGTAATTAAACTAAGCTGTATGTTTATTAGACTTGTAAAAAAAATTATGCAAAGTAAAAGAATTAACATTAGAAATCAATAAATAATGATAATGAATCTATATATATATATATATAAATATTATAGATGCTTGTAAGTAATAAAAAGTATAATTTCAATTTTTAATTAAACTTTAAGTAATTAATTCAAGTTTAATTCAGGAAGTGAAATATGATTAATACAAGAACTATAAGATTGTATTAAAAATAGTAGTAAGGTATATGCATTCTAAATAATGAACTAAAAGCGTATGAGAATCTCATACGTTATAATAGTGTATTATGAAATATGGAATTAGATATGAAATAATTATTTTTAGTAATATGTAAATTTATGATTTTTAGTTCAGGATTGTATGGAGGATACACCACCACATTCACAGTATAGGTGGGAGGACGAACAAAATCCGTGAGCTTAGTAAGTGAATTACGTGCACTTTGGTTAGCAGATTATTATGTGTAATTATATGTATGTTTGAATTGATGTATTATGTGGAGAAATAAGCAAATACAATATTTCAGTGATTCAATTGAATTATATTTGTTTGATATTGATTATGGTTGATAAGGGCTAACAAAGTGAGAGTTTTCTGAAAAATAATGATTTTTATTTCCGACATTAAGATTTAGGTGCACCTAGGACATTCTAAATTGAATTTTTGAGATATTCTGATTCTGATCTTGATAAATGTTTTCAAAATTGAGTACTCAGCCCCGGTGGGATAGATCATGTAAGGAAGGAGAATTAATTTATTGTACGGGCATATAAGTGCCTAATGGGGGTGATATTGTTGTACTGGGGCTTGAGTTACTTGTTGGCCCTTTGTTTACTTGTATGCCATGATTGCTAAGTTGAAAATTGGGATATATGTGAGTTTTGATCATATGATAATCATAATTATGTACGTGCATAAGTAAATTTAGATACAAGATTAAGCTATAATATATGTGTTGTGTAATACTAATACCCTTAGAGTATGTGGTTTGCTCACTGAGTCCTTGCGACTCACTCCCTCCTTTGTTATTAGTTATTTTAGTTTATAGGAAATCACAATGTAATAGAATTTGTTACTTGCCAGCTCTGCTGCGGTAAGGTATATCTCGAAAATTGCACACTTGAAGCATAAGAGACGATACTTGTAGTCACTTCAGGTGTTTTAGCATTATTGTTGTACACTGAGTTAATCATGGAAATTTTATATTTTATTAGGAAGTAAAGCTCCTCTGTATATTCTAATACTATGGTTTGGTGTTTACCTTGTGAACATGTTGTTTATATGTATTATAAGTAAGTTCTACTTAATGGGAAACCACTATCGAATTTTTAATAACGTTTTATGTTTGATAATTGTGCCATGATTTTATTTTAATTCAGTAATATTTTATTAGTCTTAACAATAACTTCTTTAAGAGTCAGAGCTATACAGTATTTGAGCATTCAGGGTTACGGAAGTGTGATTATCCATTTTTTTGGCTATTCTTACCTTTATTTGAGGGTTTGACAATAATATAGATATATAATATGACAGGATATTAATATAATAGTTAAGGCTTATAATATTTAATTTATATTTTGAAGATAGAATAAAATATACAATATAATTAAATCTTATATATATTATATAATATTATCAAGTAAATTATAAATTAATATTAATAATATTTTCAATGCATATATATGTTTAATAAGCAGTTGGGGGTTTCATTTTTTAATAAATTATTTGTATATATAGTTTATATTTTTAATAAACAAATTATAAACTAATGTCAAATTGTTTACATATTTTAACATTTGAACTAAAAGTAAACCAACTTTAATAATCTTTCAAAAATAATATAATAATAATGACATTATAAGTAGAATGTGACATAAAGGTATTAAAGATAACGTAAGGTGCTAATAATTTTGGATATCTTATTTTAACAAGAATAAAACATTAAATATAATTACTTTTATATATATATAATTACTTTTACATATATATAATTACTTATATATATATTATATAATATTATCAAGAAAATTATAAATTAATATTAATAATATTTTTAATGCATTTGGGTGTTTTCATTTTTTAATAAATTATTTGTATATATAGTTGATATTTTTAATAAATAAATTATAAACTAATTTCTACAATTGTTTAGATATTTTAACATTTGAACTAAAAGTAAACCAACTTTAATAATATTTCGAAAAGTAATTTTTTTTAATAATAATGACAATATACTAAGTGGAATGTGACATAAAGGTATTAAAGATAATGTAGGGTGCTAATAATTTTGGATCTCTTATTTGAACAAGAATAAAACATTAAATATAATTATATATATACACATACATATATATATATATATATATATATATATATATATTGTATATAATTTGATACTTGGATTATAAGTATAATATATTTTTATAATAGATATAGGATATTTTTAAAGGAAAAAAAAACATTTATCTAATAATATTATTTTTTACAAATATTTAAATATTATTTATTATTTTTTCTCTATTATTTATCTTTTTTTTTTTCTTTTCACTTTATTTTTTCACTTAAAAAGGAAAACACTAACATTATAACATGAAAATTATTACTTTGAAACATTAAGTACAAACAAATACTAAGTTTTATATTTTTACAAACAAGCAAAGAGTAACAATATAACAAATACATTATTATTTAAGAATTTTTTTTCTTCAAATGGAATTTGTTCACTTTAAGGTGGTTAATATGTTTAATATAAATACTAAATCATATGTATATTTTCAAATCTAAAGATAATATAAAAAATTAATTAATATTCTTATAGTAAAAAGTCAAAGATCAATAAGAGAAATTAAACTTACTTGCTGTAATTGTTTAACTTGCATCAATAATTTATTTGTCAGTCATATTCATTACATTATGATTAACCATTAAGACTTTTTAAATACACTTTGTAATTTTATTTTATTCACAAAAGTAGAGATGAGAAGCATTGTCACGTAAAGAAAAAGTAAGGATAAAAAGACAAAGACAAAATAAATATCATACTATTTATATAATCTGTTTATATGATTGAAGTTTGAAAATGAATAGTATACTGCTTATATAATTGAATGAATGCATACCAATAAAATTACATTTTAAAGTTATTATCAAATAATAAATAATAAATTGAATTAGTCTTTATCTGTGGCATTCACAATTTCTATTTCAGTTTATGGAAATTTTGAATGTTATTTTAATTTTTATTAAATATGTAGCAGATATTAAGAATATAGGCGATGCCATAAGCAAGCTTATCTTGATAACTCATGTGTTCTTCACCCGTAGGAACCCAACACCAATCAGTCCACTTATCACCTTCAATTGTTCTTTTTTATTATATTGGATCCCATAACAATAACTTTCTATTATTAGGTGATCATTATTGATGATAACACAGTTATGCTCAATTCTACAGCCATTACTACAAGGTAAAATGAATAGTTTTTGGGTGACAATTATCGTTTTATACATCTTTTTAAGAATAAGTATTTAGTCGAGCATGTAAGTTGAAAATTAGGAAAAAAAGAAAAACTAAACCAATAACAAAAAGAAGGACAAGATATATAAACATAATTTTTTGGGACTGATAAAAGTGTATGATATAAAATTTGGGCATAACCTATACCTACTCTTACTAAATATGACCCATTCATTTATATTTTATTGGCATGTTCTATTATTCGTCATCATTATTGATGATAACACAGTCATGTTCAATTCTACACCCATCACTACAAAGTGAAATAAATGGTTTTGGGGTGGCAATTGTTATTAATACATCTTTTTAAAAACAAGTATTTAGTTGGCCATATAAGTTAAAAATTAGTATATTCGTGCCACATGCACATTAAGAACAGTTTCTCCACCAAATTAGTATATTCATTTTTTATGCTACAATCGAGAGAATATGGATTGTTCATCTGGGAAAAGTAATGTCTTCGGTACACAATTTCATTATTGTAGCAAGAATTATTAGGATATTTCCACTCGATTGGAGAAAATAGCTTAGGGCTAATGCGAGCATGATACAACCTTCTTTCCATATCTTCAGTACAAAGATGGTGTATAAACTCTCCATATAAGAGACAAAATGCGTGCATAAGAACAATTCCACATTTTCATATGTCGTATTTTTCTCCCATTAATAACATTCCATAAGTATATAGTGTGATAAGAATAGATTTTTTGCGTGATATCTTATACAACCATTTGAGGGCGACTGCTTTAGAAGGAATTGTAAATGCATAGCTATGTTAACACAAATATATGTGAATTGAACAATTCAACAATAATTATTATCAATATAATAAAAATTTCACAAATTTTAATGAATAAACTAACCAAAGCTACTATGAGTTGGGTGTCGCTATTTCTTACATTAGCGTATTTTGTAATTAATAGAAAGTAATGCGTAGGTGAAGAAAATGATATCAATTGAGGTCTTGCCATAACAAGCACTTGTTTCGTTGAGCTTAAGCGATATAATTTCTTATACCTACATGAAAAATTATTAAGTTTTTATTAACATCATAAAGACAAACACATTTATTATCTAATGTATAATAATTAAAATCAAAATTGAATATATAAATAAAGAAATATATATATATATATTATTTATCTATTTTAATAATATAAAGAAACAAATAATATAAATGTATTGGTTATAAAATTACACAGAGCACATACTGATAAAATCATGATTATTATCCTTATATGCTCTAATTATAATAAAAAGTATGTTAATCAGCAATTTGTCTAGTAAATGTAAGAAATATGATTTTTGAGGATTTTGCTTTGTTTCTTATTGAGATCCTACATGAAAAGAAATATTAAAATACAAATAAAAATTAGGAAATAATATGATAAATTTTATATGAAATGCTAAATATTATAAAGATAGGTGTTTCTGAAGATAAAATTGTATTGTGTATAAAATTAAGAAATTTGTAATTGCATTGGTACGGCTAACAGGGGTAGAAAACTTGAAAATAGAAATATATGTACTAAGGTTGTTGTAGTTTTTTTGTTACTAAAACAAAAGTTGTATTGGTAACCTAGCTATATGTGAACTGAATTGAGAAACACATATTTATAGACAATAAAGAGTGAGTTGACAACAATGAAAGCCTTAATATAGTTTACTATTTATTTGAAATAATTGAGTACATAAATATATATATTTATAACTCTTATATCTCTTATGTAAACAAGAATAATTTTTATTAATATTACATCATGACTCATATGAAATAAAAATAATATAAGCGGGTTATAATTTAAAAGTCTCGATGAGTTGGGCTTACCTTTATTTATGGAAAATAAGAGTTAAGGAAAAAAAAAAAGATAGTAGAAAAAAGGAAGATGTCAAGGAAATTTTCAAGATTTAGATGAATAATGACTTAATTATATGATTATAATATTTTTTTTAGAAAAAAATTAATATTATTAGAAATCAAAAAAATATTAACAAACAACTACTAAGTTTAATATATTTACAAACAAACAAATATTATCAATATAATAAATACATTATTTTTAAGAATTTTTTTTTTCAAATGACATATGTTACACTTTAAGATGTTTAATATTTTTAATATAAATGTCATATCACATGTATTTTTTAATATTTATATATAAGATAAAAATTAATTAATATTATTATAATATAATATTAAAGTTCAATAAAAGCAATTAAACTTATTTGACTTAATTGTTTAAATTGCATCAGTAATTTATTTGTCAGTCATATTCATTGCATTCTGGCCAACCATTAATGACATTCAACTCTCTTGTTTTGAAGGCATATATATACAATCCGTTGGACCATTATTTATTTATTTTTATTTGATTTTAGTAGAAATAGACTAATTGTGAAACTTATATTTTGTAGATAATTATGTGATGGGATTAATAAGTGAAACTCTACAACACCTCACATGTAAAAGTAATTGCTGAAAGTGCATATTGCTTATTCTAGAGAAAATATGAAATCAAGTCATGTGTAATGTCTCCAAAATGCTCAAACAGTAGTCACATGTAATGTGTACAGTCTAATAGGATGAAAGGAGGGAAGAAAGGATGATGTGATAATTTATTTAGACCCTTGAAAACCTTCACATTGGTCACCCTCACCGTCACACTACTTACACTTGCAAACAATAGACACAACTCACAAGATAAATACTTTTTCTTGCTTTTGCTTTTGAATATTATCTATGTCTCACGATAACTTTTCTTATACTTTTGATATGCACAATTTTTTGCCAAATCCATTACTATGATAAGATAATAAAATCTATGCAAATATATCATAAAAATAATTTAATTCCTAAACAAAATTATTTGTTTCAATAATATAGATATTGACAGCCCTTTTTTTATTTATTTGTGTAATCAATATGAACTATATTGACATGATACCTTTTATAATCCTCATAACCTGATAACAAAAAATCAAATTTTAAGACACAATATGTAAAATTTCATTATAAAATAAACAAATTAGTTAAATAATTATAATAATATAATGGAACATGTTATAACTTAATAGCTTAACTTACGCCTTAGGATGTTTGTATGTAATTTATTTTGACTATGAAAAATTAAAATAAATGAATATGTATATACATGTAATTAGAGAATTAGTTTTACACCATATTGTAGGTTGACTTGAATTTTAAATTTTAAATTTATGTAAATTGTAGTAATAAGTAAAACTAGTGGACGTAAACGAAGAATTAGAAAAACAAAAGTATAGTGAATATATATATATATATATATATAACTAGGATGAATTTCCACCCTACATTCTAAAGCTTGGACTTTTGACTTGATTTTCTTTTATTCTATTTCTTCATCTTTGTTCTATTTTGGATTGATTTTTTTTCTTGTACACTGACTTTGCTATCTTTTCATTCCCCTGTATCCTTCTCGATTCTTCTACTTCATTTCCTCCCATTTACACCAACTTTGCTCCTCATTTTCTTCCTTGTTTTGCTGCTCAGCTGACTTATCTTTCATTCCCTTATTATATCTATGAAGTTCCTTTGTAACCTGAGAAAGATCAGCCTTCATCCTTGTTTGTTGAGCCTTGTTTTCCTATGTAACAGTTATGAATATAACCTTCTATCTTGCTGTGTAGTCTTCTTCCTTAAGCATCGTCAAGGCAGTAACTGCCTTGCTTGGTTACTACTACTTTATTAGGCCTTGAGGGGCAGCAGATATGTGGTAGTTTGAAGTGGAACTTGAAGGACTTGGAGCTACAACCAATTGGGCTTGTAGTGCCCTGTTCTTAGCAATTCATGAGTCTTGTATTTATTTTCCCATTATGAGTCTTATACTTACAACAATTAAGAAACTTCAATCAGTGGGTATACACTTTGTTAGCCGTAAGTGTATTTTCCTTAAGTGAGTTGCCATGAACATGTGTGTGGGAGCTAAGAGGAAGTGGTGAGTAGTAACAATGGGATCTTGAATAGCCGCTGAACATATCCTAAACTATGCCTTGTTTTAGCTTTTGTGGCCGATTAAGTGAAGATAAACCTGTATCATTTTGTTCATTCATGAGGTGGGGGGAGGAGAACAATAACGAAAACAACTAATTTCCTAAGTGAGCTGTGAGGTTAGGTGGGTTGAACTACCTCCAAACTCATTTATTTTCTTGTTGATTTGAGGCTTAACTTTAATCCTTTTTTGGTATGTTGTTAACTAGTGGTAGAATGTAAGTTGACTAAGAATAAAAGTTTAGAAACATATATGGTAGTTGTGTATGATTATTGGAAAAAGGAAGTGTTGGAATTAGGTTTATTTTTGGGGGTATATATACTTACACACATGCAAATGAAATGAAATTAATCATGTACTAAGATTGAACTTGTTTTAGTGTGACTGACTTTAAAAAGCCTTAAAGGATGAATGAGGAGAAGAGTAACGAAAATGAAATGTTCCTAACATCTTGAAATACTATACTGGAAAGTTTCGTAATTTATTTCTTAAGCATGAGAATTCTACAAGCATTAGAATCCGTATTTGGTAACCAGAGTTGTACAAGTGCCCTGTTTTTGGTTCATGTGAGGAATCAAATGAGTTCAAGGCTGATTTTAGGCAAATGTTCTAAATAAGAAAGCTAGTTATCTTCCTAAAGTTAATATTTCAACTTGGTTTTATTAAATTTAATTAAGTATGTAAATGAAAATAAATATTTATCCAAAGAGATTGTGAAATACCTAAAAGAAGTAAACATTAAAGAATTAACTATACTAATATATTCATTCAAATTATACATATGATACCTCTAGAAAGATATAATTTTCTATTAATAAATCCAACAAATGGAATTGGATTTCTTTTTTCCTAGAGAAAGTTATGTTCAAATAACTAAGGTGAGGTCAGAGCTGCCAAAATCCTGCGTTTTGTAGAATTTGATACAAATTCAAAGAATAAACTGTATTGATACATAAATATAAAAATTTTCAAGTGATATACCATTATAAAGCTACATGTTTCTAGTATTTTATAAATTTTACAAAATTGGATTTGGAATTTCCTAGAAAAAGATATGACTATTAGAATGAACACTGGTCCAAACCCTATGTTTGGACAGTTTTAGTATTTCTAAATCATTAGTATTTTTTTTTATCTTTGTTAATAGTTTTATTTTATCTTATGCATCATCAAGACATCAAAAATGTCTCTTTATTATCAACCTTATCACATAAAGTACAACTCATACTACTTGATATGTAATGACTTAATAGAAAACTTTCATAAATAAACCTATAGAAGTTGATACATAAGCTTAGTAATTAAAAGATTATAACAATAATGTTTATAAACTAAGTATTATTTGGAAATATGAATTTCAGTTCCTGGACCTAATGTCGACTTGATGAGATATGTGAAAGCAAGTGTAAGTGACGCATGAAATCAGTTAAAGGTGAGTAGTTAATTATTGCCTTTGGGTACTAAATTATTATGAGTAATTGTATATATATTTATATAAATGTGCAAATGCAATATCTTAGTGCAGTTATTTGAATCATGTTTGTTTGAAATTGTTTGTGATTGATAAGGGCTAACAATTTGAAATTTTTTTGAAAAATGAGTTTTATTTCTGGAATCGAGATCCAAAACACCTAGGATATGTTAGTTTGAAGTTCTGAGATATTCTGAATTATGATAAATATTTTTAAAAGTTTGAGTGCTCAGCCTCGGTATGATGGATTATGTACTAAGATTAATCTATTATGTAAGCGCGTAAATGCCCTGTGGGGGTGATACAGTTGTGCTTGGCTGGGTTACTCATTGGTCTTTTGTTTGCTTTGTATGCTATAATTACTCTGATTTCCTTGTGATTTTATGATTCATGCAAATTGTGAAGTTATGACAATTACAAATGTGTATGTATATTTTGAATTAAAACATGAACATTGTTATATGATATTATTATACATGTTATATTACTTGTGTTGAGTGATGCTAATACATTTTGGGTACTAATTTTTCACTCACTGAGTCCGTAGGACTCACCCCTCTTCTGTGGTTATTTTTTTAGCAACAAGATCTCGAAGATAAGCTATTATCGATAATAGACCTTGCCTAGTGTTTAGTAGCAAGGATAACTCTTAAGAATCTCAATCTTGAAGTCAAAATGGTGAAAATTTACATTCACACTAGAGCTGTAGGGTGTCTAGTCGCATAAGGTGTAATAGCCTAATAAATTGTTATTGTGATAAAAAATGAAGCGGACCTCCTTGTTATTCTTGTTGTTGTTACTTTCGTTGCTGTATAAGAATAGAGTTATGTATTTGTTTATTTTGGCATGTTCCATTTATGGGGAACCTTTGCCGCAATTTTAAATAAATTGTTATTTATTTCAGTACACTAATTTTTACACCTAACTTTTGTTTTATAAATATTTATTTTTGCTATTTAGTTTAGTAAAGTGTTGTGTTCGTTTCTTATTTTGAAGTCAGGGTTACAGAGATTTGATTATCCATTCCTCCGGCCAGTCATACTTCTGTGAGGAGTGTGATAATACCAAACAGAAAATGTGATACAAATACTTTAAATTTAAATTTAAATTAAATTTAAAATTTAAAATGCAAGAAATTAAAATATATAGGATATCTTTTTAATTACGAATAGTACACAGTAAATTAATAATTTATTAAAATTAATAATACGAAGAAAAAAAAATGTCTACATCCAAATAAAATAGAAATGGATTCTTTATATTCAGTGACAGAGGTAGGCCTTTTCTTCATTCCCAATTTACATGGCCGACTAAGTAATTGTTCTTCAGAAGATAGAGAAAAGGACAATTACCACTTAAAAAGTTATTTAAGTTTATAGTGATGGTGGAAGCTTAGCATACTACCTGTATTACTATAAATATATATTAATTTTTTATTTATGAAATTAACATAATATAATATAATTTTTAAATTAATTTTTTACATAATAATTTGCATGCTATAATGTTTAGGGAACATGTGGCAAGATATTACTGTTATAATCCGACATAATGAAGTTGAGTTTTACATGTAATACATAAATTTATGTTATAAAATAAACAAATTAATTAAATAACAATAAAATTAAAACATGTATATATAGAATATATATTTATAAAACAAGAATAATTATACACCATGAATTTGAATGACTTTGACTTTAGTTCTTTTAAAATTTGTCCTATGTATATTCTTAGCTAGGTGTGAAACATAGTATGCACAAAGAAAATTAAATGGAAAAATAAAAATATATGTGTATATTTAGGTGTGAAATAAAAGTTAATCTATACCACTTATATATCTATATATATATATATATATATATAAATAAAAAAAATTGGCTTATATTGACTTTAGTCTTTCCATTGTCTTATTCTTCCTATTCTAGAAAATTTCATTCCTCCTTTGTTTTTTTCAATTACTTTAGTCTCTTCCTCTCTTTTTTGTGGGGGTGGATTCTAGCCCATGTAGCCGAAGAACTCAGCCATATTTGTTCAAGCTTTTAGTTTGGCCATGCCAGAGTTTTTATTTTCCTTTCTTTCCAGGTCGTGTGGCAGCTTTTGTTTGCAAGGGCAGTTGGTGGGAAGGCTTTTAGGCTAACAATAACAAATGGTGGAGAGTTTGGGTACTATCTTCTTCTTTGTTTTAGTAGGATGTCTTGTATTTATGGTACAAAGATGAAATTTCAGATTAGAGATTCAAAGAATTAATGTGAACTGCTATATTAGTTAGTGTGGGTTATTTGTGGTAGATGTTAGAAAGTTTGATTTTTCTACTGTTGTTGCCTTGTTGAGAGAATTTAGAGGACCTAATTAGGGTCTGCTAGTAGATAGAATCTAAAACCCAATAATTTGAATGTAGTTTAAATCTCAAAAAAGGTAATGGAATAGAATGATAGTTTAATGTCTTTTATTGGATCACATTTAAAACCTAATGATGAAGTACAAAGTGTAGAACCAACGTTAAATGATTAGTTTCTTTTGTAAGTGTTACTTTAACTAATCTAATTTGGTATACTCCGTACATAAAACAAGTTCTCAATTTTTTAAACAATTTCTAGATTCCATTCACTAGTTTATTTAAAATATTTAGTTTTCCTTTTCTTCTGTCCCCCTATTCCTACATGTTTATTTTGTGGTAGTTACTTTAAATGGGTAGAAGGGTTGTTGCTTCTTTTCCTTTGTTGAAAATATGCAAAGCTCCAAACTGGGCACAATATCCAATTTGTAAAGTTCAATCTCACGATAGTGTCCTTTATGATTCATGATTAAGCTACTGCTTGTTCTAGCTGCATACTGCTCATATATGTAGTTTTAGGAGTTTAACTTTTCTGTTTTGGGTTACAAAATCTGTGGAGAACTGTATTTCTTGTGGGTTGTTGTTTGGGTGAAAAATTAAATAAAATGGAAATAAGGATTATGAACAAAGAACATAAAAATGAGAAGTTATGGGAATGATTAGAAGAAGAGTATGGGAAATTGGTTGTGTTCATGTTGAAAATACTTTTGATGAATTTAACTTTTAAGCTAATGTCTGGAACTTGAGTGAAAAGGAATTGAGGAAATTAGATTGATTTCCTAGTGTAGTATATATATATATAAATTAATGGAAGTGGATTATGCACTCAAGATATTTGATGAAATGTTTACAAGAAACTAGTAATAACTTTATAATAAAACTTGATAGATTTAATTATTGATGATTAGTTATCATTGAAATTTGAATAAAAGTTCATAAACAAGAACAAAGAATGCTTGATTAATTTGGTGAATTGAGGAATTAAAGAAAGTGGGTAGTGAGTATAAGCAAAGAATGTTTAGTTGTGGGATAAGTGTTGAAAGTGAGAATTAAAGGTTTTTGAAGGGATGCAGGCAAATTTTCTTAAGTTAGAGAAATCTTATATTTTGGATGTTTTTGGGATTGAATTTATGATAACCTGATAACAAAAAAATTGAGTTTAGAGACAATAGTTAAATTTATGTTATCAAATAAACAATTTAACTAAATAAAAGTATAGTTAAATATGTTATAATTTGATACTTTAGTGTAACCTTAGTATACGTTTTAAGATTTTTTTGGTTTTGCAAAGTAAATAATATTTTTACCTGATAAATTCAGGAGTGACTAATTAATGTATAGATATAAATACATAAATATTTAATTCTTACCACAAGCCAATTTAAACAATGAACAATATAATTAAAATATGTGTGTATATATATACATATATACAACTAAGAAGAAAGTTGAACCATATATTGAAGATAATGCAGAATTTTTTTTCTAACACATGTTTTGAGACATGTGACTTTGACTTGGATTTGCTTTGCTTTTCTTTTCTTTCTTTACGTTATTTCCCCTTCTCACTTTGACTGAACCTTCTTGGCTCCTTCTTACTGCCGCCATAACTTTATTTTCCTGAAGTTTCTTCATCCCTCCCAGTTCACTTCAGCGATCATTCGAGAGTTTCGCCTCTATATCTTGCTTATGTTGTGGATTTCAATTCCTTGCCACTGCTTGTTGGAAATTTCTCCTCCTTCTCTTTTGTTTAAGGACTTGATTACCTTCTGCTCTGCCTCCTTCTTGATTTGTTTTGTGTTGGGTTGTGGAGAATTTTCTACATGCCGAATGAATTTCTTCTCATTTTCAGCCAAAACCTCCTCCTTCCTCCCTTACCTTCATCTTATTTTGATCAGGTTTTGTACCCAAATGGCAACACTAGAACCATTTACAGCAGTAACGCCCCTGTTTTGCTCTGCCTCACGAGTTTCTTTTTCTCCAACTCAGCCAAAGTGAAACCGTGAATCAGCTTGCCATGGCTGGTGTCTTGCACTTTAAGCTTCATTTTTTTCTTTCATCTTTCTAGCCTAGAACCACCAATGGTGTGACAGCCAAAAACTTCTTAAGAATCCATAACAGCCACCGCCAACTCCCTTAACTATAAATGTGAAGTCATTTTGGGCTAGCATATGTACGTGGGATAATCTAAAGATAGCCTTTGGTAGGTAAGGCAGCAACCTTAACTATACCTTTCAATCTTTCTTTCTTTTTTGTATTTGTTCATGCCTTGTCTAATTATGATAGTGTACATATATATATATAAACATATAGGTGTGTAAAGTTTTGATAATTGATGAAATAGCTTAGGAATTAGAAGAAAGTTTAGAAGTGGAATATGAATAAAATGTAATTTGATGGATTTATGTAAGTCTCATGGTGAGTATATATAAAATGATACTTGCTTATAAGCTAGAGCAAAAACATGCATATAAAGTAGTTGATAAAATGTTTACAAGAAAAAAATTATAACTTAATGAGTAAAAATTGGTTGGATTGATATTGGAAAGTAACAACTTAAGTTCTTGATTGATTCTAAATCACTAGTACAATATTGAATTTAATTGGATTAGGAGTAATGTTAGTAAATTAGTGTTGAAGTGAAGAGTATGAATTAGAGCTTGAAAGTGGTGAAAAATGAGAGTTAAATGGGTTTTGAAGGGGGTGTAAGGGCAGATTTGTGGAGGAAAGAAATCCTGGGTTTCAAGTACTTTTGCAGCTGAATTAAATTAAGAGTTCAAAATAGAAAGTATAGCTTAGGATCTTGGGATATTGTTTACAAAATTTAGTAGCTTGGTTCTAAGTATGTTGTGAGTTAGAGCTATTAGACTCCAGTTAGGTCATGCAGGATTTTAGTGCCCTGTTTTCAATTCATATAAAGAATTGAATGGGTTCAAGACTGATTTTAGGAAAATTTTCTAAGTAAATATTTTTATTTTTTTAGTAACAGGAGTTCGATACATGGAGTTACCGAACTTGTGACTTGCCGATTGAGTAAGGCATGGTAATTCCAGTATCTCAGACTTGAAGTTAAATGATGAAAAGTTTGCAGTCAAACTAAAACTGTGGGTTGTCTAATTTTGAATGATATAAGTATCTAGTTATTTTTCTTGTTTATGAAGTGGTATCAGTAGAGCTCCTTGTTATCTTTATATTATTGTTATGTGAAATCATGAGCATATGTATTTGTATTTTGAGGCATATTCCTTATTACAGGAAATTTCTGTCAAAATTTTTAGTAACTTGTTAATTATTACAGAAAATAAACTTTTACGGTGCACTTCAATTTTAGAAAAGCTACTTTTATTCTTTAGTTGAGTCATGAGTTAGGTTTGTTACTTTGTTTTCGAAGTCAAGGTTATGATAGATTGGTTACCCAATCCTCCGGCCAGTCATGCCTCTGTGAGGGGTATGACATAATTAAATTAATGGTTCTAAAAAGAAAATGTAGCTTAGGGTCTTGAGATAAAATCCATAATATTTCATAACCTGGTTCCAAGTATACTTATCGTTAGAGCTAGTAGACTACAACTAGGTCTACGTAGGAATTTTCAGTGAGCTTTAGTCAGTCCATGAAACTTCATCAAGGGTCATGGTTGGAATTAGCTTAGGACTTTTGAATTAAAATTGTTCTTAACACATTGAAACACTAGAATGGAGAGTTTAGTAATTTAATTCCCAAGTTTGAGAATTTTATAAACATCGGAATCAAAGGTTGGCAACTAAGAATTTTACGAGTGCTCTGTTTTTGTTTATATGAATAATCGAGTGAGTTCAAGACTGAGTTTAGGAAAAGTTTCTAAAAAAGAAAGCTAGATAACATCCTAAAGTTAATGTTTCAACTTGGTTTTATTAAATTTGATTAAGGATGTAAGTAAAAATAAACATAGATCCAAAGAGGTTGTGAAATGATCTAAAGGAGTAAACTTTAAATAATTAACTGTATTAATATACATATCCAAATAATATATTTGATACTTATCTAGAAAGATATTTTTGTCTACTAATAAATCTAATAAACGGAATTTTATTTTTTTTTTCCTAGAGAAAGTTATGTTCAATTAACTAAGGTAAGGTTAATACTGTCAAAATTTTATATTTTGTAGAATTTGATGCAACTTCAAATAATAAACTGTATTGATATATAAATCTAAAAATTTCAAATGATATATCATAATAAAGTTACATGTGTTGAGTATTTAATAAATTTTATGAAACTGGATTTAAAATTTTCTAGTGGAAGATATGATTGTTAGAGTAATATTGGTCTAAATCTCAAGTTTGGACAGTTTCAACATCTTTATCACACTAGTGTTCTTCTATCTTTTCTAATTGTTTCCTTCTACCTTATGCATTGTCAAGATATCTAAAATATCTCTTCATTATCAACCTTATCACATAAAATACAATTCATACTACTTGACATGTAATGGCTTAATAAAAAAATTTCATAAAGAAATGTATATAAGTTGATATATATAAGCTTAATAATTAAAAGATTATAACAATAACGTTTATGAACTGAGTATTATTTAGAATTATGAATTTTAGTTCCGGACTCTTTTGTGGGCTTGATGATATACGTGAGCGTAAGAGGAAGTGACAAACAAGATTTGTAAATCGGTGAATGGTTAACTATTATCTTTAGGGGCTAGATTATTATATATAATTATATGTGTAGTTGAATATATGTGATATATGGAAAATAAGAAAGTGCAATATTCAGTGTTTTATTTGAATTATATTTGTTTGATATTAGTTGTGGCTAATAAGGGCTAACAAAGTAAGATTTTTCTGAGAAATGATTTTTATTTCCGAAATTGAAATCCAAGTGCACCTAGGATATTCTGATTTGAAATTATGAGATATTCTGGGTCTAAGAAATGTTTTTTAATTTGAGTGCCCTAGCCCCTGTGGGATGGATCATGAAAGGAGATTAATCTGTTGTGCGGGTGAGGGTGATACTGTTGTGCGGTACTGGATTACTCGTTCGCCTTTTGTTTGTATATTCTAATTGTATTGCTTAGAATTGTGAACTTTGGATATATGGTTCGATATATACATATGTGTTGCGAAACACGTGAATCGTAGCTTTATGAGACTTACAATTATGTGAGTGTGCTATTAATTTAAGATATGAATATTATTACTTGAATTTAAATGATAACATATGTGCTTTAAGTGATAAAAGTTTGCAAGTCACATTAAAACTGTAAGGTGTCTAGTTTTGTATGATGTTATAGTCTAATATTTGTCTTGTTTATGATGTGGATGGAGCGAAGCTCCTTGTTTTCTTTGTATTGTTGTTGTGTAAGAACTGAAGTTTATGCAGTTTGTATTTTAAGGCAAGTTCCATATTGCAGGGAACCTCTGTCAAAATTTTCAGTAAGTTGTGATTTGTTTTAGTCAACAAACTTGTATCATTAACTTTTGTTTTATAAATTTTTAGTTTTATTCATTGGTTAATTAAGAGTCATAGTTGTCTATTTGTTTTGGAGTCAAGGTTACAGAGATTTTGTTACTATTCTTTCGGTCAGTCATGCCTCTTTAAAGGGTGTGGCAATTACTTGTTGAATTTACTAATTTAAAAATTAATTAATTAGTCTTGAACTATATAATATTAATTGCATCAATTACCATAAAGCATAAAGCATAAAGCATAAAGAGTGCTCAATTACTATATCTTTGCCAATACTTCTACGTGCTCCTTAGCATTAGGAACTTTATTTTTTGATTCCAAATGATATTCGAACCACAAAGAACTTGCATTATTAGAAAATATGATAATTTAATTAGATAAATATCAGGGCACAAAGTTAATTATTTTAAGCATTTAATATCATCTACCAAAAAAAAAATTTAATATTATTTATTTTAAAATAAACAATTGATAGGGATAAAACATGAATATACACATCGTTATATATAGAGAGAGATCATCTTTTTTTAATTTAATTTAATTTTTTTAGTGCATCACTAAAAATAAATAAATAAATTGTCACTAAAAAGAATATATTTTATTTACGTACAATAAAGATTTTATAATATAAACATTCGGTAATGTGAAGCTAAATTTAACGCTCATTTATTTTATTTTAGCTATTGTAAGAATATGATAAAATTACTTAAATTTAAATCATAAATATTTTTTTATTTATTAAGTATAAAATATTGTTAATTATCAATATTATAACCCGATAATTTAATGTGTGCGTTAAAATTTTTGTACGTATGTACATACATTTATAAATTATCAATGACTAATTTATTTACACTAAATAAGAAAGTCAAATATATGAAATTGACTTAGGTACAACTTTATTACTGTATACTATATATATATATATATATCTACCAGGACTTAATATAAGCCATTCAAAAAATCTTATTTTATTCTATTGACTATTTTACTTGATTCTCTTTCCTCCAATCTGCCGTGAGTTATCTTCCTCCTGGCGAATGGTTGGTTGTGGCTGGCCGAAGTGGGTTTTCTCTTTGGCATCCATGTTTCCTTCTTTGGTGAGCTTCTTGTCCTCTTCTTCTGGTAGGTTGTGAAATTGAAATTAGGGGGAGTTTGTGAACTGAAATTCAATTCAATTAAAGGCAGTTGCAGCCGATGAATCTAGCTTCTTTCTCTGACTTGTTAGTACATGTCTCCTTCTTTCTCCTTCAGCTATGTATGGCTTGAGTTGATAATCCAAAGTTGTAATAGTTATACTGGAATTTCAGCAGCTGGCGGAGAGAGCATAGGCCACTATCTTGCAACCAGTTTGGTATTCTAACTTCCAGCCATACGCTTGAAGTTTCTTGATCTGTTGCCGTGGGGTAAGGGACGTATATAGGGGGTTAAATTTAGCAGCAAGTGGGGATTAGGACCAACAGCTAAGGTGCCTTATTTTCAGTCCTATATATTTGAATTTGTGAAGGTATACTTTTCATCATTAATTGGTTTAGTTTCATCCACCAAAGGCAGCTGGGTTTTTGTTCATTCACGTTAGGAGTTATTGTGTTGTAGGCAAAGGATGTAGGTTGGCGTCAAGGGTGAAGTTGGGTACGGATTGATATGGATAATGAGTTATATTTAGGTGGTTAATGGAAAGGAGAGTTTAACATTTAATTACTTGTGGAAGTGTACAATTTAAATTATTGATTTATCATAAGTTTTAATAAATTTCTAGTAAGGAGCTTAATTTTGAAATTTAATGTGAATATTAATGCCATAAAAAGTTTATAGTATTTTGATTTAACTCACTAAGTGGAACATGTGTAAAATGTGAGATGATATTGAATAGTGAAGGAGGAGATAAATGAAAGTAGAACAAGGATTAATCATATATGACAAGAATTGATAAAATGCTTATAAACGATTGAATATAAAATATCCATGACAATCAAAATTTTTTTTTTTTTTTTGTTTCAATGTGTTAGATGAATATATACTGAAAGTTGCATAAACAAAACAAGTCTTTTACTACTTTTTTGAAATTGGTTACTCATCATCACTACTGGTGTCTGAATCTGACCAATTGATTGTTTTAGTTAAAGGATAACAAAAATATTTAGTTTCAATGTACCAACAAAATGCATCCTCAATTTCATCCTTGTACTTTAGTGGAAAAACCTTCCTCCATCTGAATGTAGGTGAAAGAAGTTTGTTGGGACTATACATGGATCATGTTACACCCCTCGCAGAGGTATGACTGGCCGAAGGAATGGATAATCAAACCTTCGTAACCTTGACTTTAAAAACAAGAAACGAACACGGACTCTTGACTAAACTATGGAGTAAAATTAAATTTTATAAAAAAACATGAGTTAACTAAAGTAAATTAGTTTACTTGGAACTTATAACAATTTATTAAAAATTTACTGCAAATGTTTCCTATAAAGTGGAACATGTCTCTATATGAGATAAGCACGTTCCTGTTTTTACACGATAACAACTACCATAACAAAGACAACAAAGAGCTCTGCTCTATTTCTTATCACAATAACAAATAACTAAACTGTTATGTTACATAAGACTAGACTCGCCACCGCTCCAGTGTGACTGCAAATTTTGATCCTTTGACTTCAAGATTGAGATTCCGAAGAGTTACCTTGCCGTTTAACACTCGATAAGTCTAATACTGATAATTGTTGCTCAGTGAGATCTTGTTACTAAAAAAAAGTCAACAAAGAAAGGGATGAATCCTACGGACTCCTTGAGTGGAAAAGCGTATTCAAATGGTACTAGCATTATTCAACACAAGTATAAAATATATTTAATTAATATTATGTATCAATATTCATGTATAAATTCAAAATACATGTACACATTTGTACTCATCATAAATTCACAACTCACATGATTCATAGGATAACAAATCAATCATAGCAATCACAGCATACAAGCAACTAAAGGGCCAATGAGTAACTCAGACCCGTACAACAATATCACCTATCAGGCATTTACATGCCCGCACACAACAGATTAATCTCTATACATAATTCATTTCACTGGAGTTGAGCACTCAACTTTTAAAAATATTTATCAGAATTAGAATATATTAAAATTTCAAATCAACATATCCAAGGTGCAGCTGGATCTCAATTCTGGAAATAAAAATCATTTCTCAGAAAAATTTCAATTTGTTGGTCCTTATCAACCACAAACAATTTCAAACAAACATGATTCAAATAACTCAATAAACATTGCACTTGCACATTTATTTAAATACAGATACAATTATACATAATAATCTAGGCTCTAAAGACAACAATTAACCACTCACTTTTGACTGATCTCATTCGTCACTTATGATTGTGTTCATAAAATCAATATTTAGTATAGATAGGTTTGTTTATGAAAATTTTATATTAAGCCATTATATGTCAAGTAGTATGAATTGTACTTTATGTGGCAATATTGATAATAAAGAGACATGTTAGATGTCTTGACATGCATAGGGTAGAAGGAAACAATTAGAAAAGATAGAAAACACTAGTGTGTTAGAGATGTTGAAATTGTCCAAACTTGGGGCTTGGACCAGTATTCACTCTAATAGTCATATATTCCTCTAGGAAATTCCAAATCCAGTTTCATAAAATTTATTAAATACTAGATACATGTAGCTTTATAATGGTATATCATTTGTAATATTTGGATTTATATATCAATACCGTTTATTCTTTGAAGTTGTATCAAATTCTGCAAAAAGTAAGATCTTGGCTATTTTAACCTTACCTTAGTTATTTGAACATAACTTTCTCTAGAAAAAGGAAATCTAATTTCGTTTGTTGAATTTATTAATAGACAAGTATATCTTTCTAAATAGGTATTATTTATATTATTTGGATGCGTATATTAGTACAGTTAATTATTTAAAGTTTACTCTTTTTTTCCATTTCACGATCTCCTTATATACATGTTTATTTTCACTTACATACTTAATCAAATTTAATAAAATCAAGTTGAAACATTAAATTTAGGAAGTCAGCTAGCTTTCTTATTTAGAAATTTTTCTTAAAATTAGTCTTGAACTCACTTGATTCTTCATACAAGCAAAAAAAATAAAAATAGAGCACTCGTAAAATTCTTGATGGCCAATATTTGATTCCGATATTTATAGAATTCTCATACTCAGGAATTAAATTACGAAACTCTCCATTCTAGTGTTTCAAGATATTAGGAACAACTTTCATTTAGAGGTCCTAAGCTAATTCCAACCATAACCGCCCCCCCCCCCCCCCCCCCCAAAAAGAAATCTTTCGAATTGACTGAGGTTCACTAAACAAATCCTACATGGACCTAGCCATATTTTAATAGCTCTAATAATAAATATATTTAGAACTAGATTACGAAATTTTCCAAACATCATCTCAAGACTCTAAATTACATTTCTTTTTAAAACTCCTAAATTAATTCATTCCCAAAGACACCCCAAATATTGAATTTCTCTAACTTATAAAATTTTCCCTACATCCCTTCGAAACCTACCTAACCCCCATCTACAACACTTCACCCACAACTAAACATCCTTTGTATATACTCACTACTCAATTTTATCAAATTCTTAAATGTATACACTTGTATATCTATATGCACTAATTTTATACAATTTATTGATTCAACCTTACCTATACTCAAAGTATTAAATTTAACATTTCCTAGTTAATTTCAGTGTTTACTCTATGTACAATTTCCTTATGTATTCATTATTATTAGACTTCGATTTATAATTTAAACTTCCCTAAACTTCTCATATTCTAACCTTTAATACATAACAACATAAGGTTTAACATAAGGAAATTCTAATTAACTTACCTAAACTAAAATATTAATACAACTAAATTGGTTCAAGGTTCATGGCAAGAAAAGAGTGCTACCTATAGTTCCCTCCCTTGCAGCTAGTCACTACCATCACTCAACCCTCTTGCTATTCAGCCCTCATGACTGATCCAAAAAGAAATAAAAGTTGCCTAAATTGCTGCCACAACTTGAATTTACATCTACTAATGCTACTTGTTTTTTACGGCTGAAAAAAAGGAAAAATAAAAGCTGCCAAAGCTGCTCCTTCCTTATGTCCACCCACAACCAGAATTTGGTCACTAAAGTAGCAGCAAAATGAAGTGTAAGCCAAGTTGAAACAGAGCACGACTCCATGTTCTAGCAAGTGCCTAAGTTTTACTCTCTCACACACACATGGAGCTTTGAAGCTCACGGTTTGGGAGATTAATAACATGACTAGTTCTTGGTGGCTTCCCTACCTAATTTCACTTACAAAGAGCTGAATAATCAGAACATAATTAACCACTTTAACCCTCACCTGTTGCTGCAAAACAAAACTTTACCAAGCTTCTTCACGCTCACGGCTCACACCAAGAAATGCCCAAGAAATGCAAGAATATGGCTGGAAGCAAGCTATTGGTTTTGTTGCTCCAAACTCCCATCCATGGCTGCTACCCAAGCCTCTAAAGCCTGCCTATACACTCTCCACCAACTTAGACTCAAAACTCATTTGAGTTTGTATGAGGGTAAGGGAGGAAGGAGAAAATTTCAGCTTATAAGAATCTAAAATTCTCTCCGTTGGCAAGAACTCTCACACGGGTAGAATGAAAAGCAAGAAATAAAAATAGAGCTTCAAAACCATGTGCAAGAAGGATAAATAGAAAGCAAAGGCAGTGAAGTAATAAAAACCTGAAAAGTTAGTAAAGAAAAGGACAAAATGGAAAGAAAATGAGGCCAAAATTCATTCTTTAAATGAGTAGTTTTGAATTTTTCTTAAGTTTATACATATATTTACATATTTATATATATATATATATATATATTACAATTGTTTATTTAATTTTATGTACTTGATTCGTATATGCTTTTCACTCAAAATTTACACTAGATAAAGTCAAGCTTCAAATCAACTAGGATTTAATTTAGTTGTATTATATAATTTATTTACAATCAAGAGTTACACCAATTTATTCTAGTTCATATTTTCATATTGAGTTATAATATGTCAATTACATTGTTACTTATTTAATTTGTTTACGTATTTATTATTTTATAACAAAACTTTTCACATGGTGTTTAAAATTTTGATTTTACGATATCAAGTTATGAGAGCTGTAACAGATCAATACCATTTAATTGACACATGTTGCATCTGGATACATCATAATTGCTTGTGATATCCCATGAGTTCATGTGTGTTCCAAATTGGATATCGCTCTCGAACGTAGATATCATAGAATTATTTGCTGTTAAATTTATCTCATTTGGTATTTCTCATTCCAAATCATGAATTCTTAATGTGATACATACACATTGGACTTCACAATTAAAATAGTGGGATATCTAATATGCATGTGGCTTAAATAGAAGTAATCATTTAGTAAACAAACCTTCATAACTTAATAGAAATATGGTCTCATACGGTTGAATCATAAGTGCCTTCATATGGCTTACCTCTACAACGATACCAATATGATATAAAGATGCCAGTTCCCATAACAAACAAATACTTATTCCGAAAATCCACGATAGTTATTTTGTCTTATTTTTATTTTAAATAAGTTGAGAAATGAAAAATCAAGATGAAAAGGGAAGTTATCAATTGAGCCTTCAAATCCATTTTATTTAATGTAGCACTTTTGATATGAAGAAAATAATTTTTTTCCCCTTGTAACCATTGTATCCTTGAAAATTTATTGAATAAGATAGAACAGGAGAATTGTAAAATTAAATTGATGTGCCATAGATATGAATTTAATCCTGGCAAAATAATTATGAAACGATATCAGATATTTATTGTGGAATAATAATAATTGTAGATTGAATAAATTTTTTGTTGAAGTGAATAAACGAGTATGAAATTATCTGTTGTAGTATTGAACAGAGAGAGAGATTGAAGAAGAGAGAATGAATAATGAAATTAGAAAAGCATGATAAAATATATAAATAGTATCTAATCAATCTAAGTTTTTGGAAAAGTAAAAGACAAAAAATATAGATAACACATGTTGTCATAAAGAAAAAATCAGATAATAAAAAAGAAAAAGAAAATATATATTTTTTATATTATTGAAGGCTGAATAATGAATATAATACTGTTTAAATAATTAAAGGTTGCATAACAATAATAAGATATCTATTATTGTTTATAATAACAATTATTTTTATCTTATATTGGTGAATTGGTATTGGTGATGGTGATATTCAATAAACTGTTTATTTATCATTCACGGGAAGGAATCCATCACTAATCAAGCAACCTATCACCTTCAGTTGTCCTCTATTTATTTAATTGGATCCCACAACACTAATATCTTTATGCTTAGTGATCACAACTATTATTTAATCAGTAATCGAAGACTCACATATACTATTTGTGATCACAACTATTATTTTATCAGTAATCTAAGAATCACATATACTATTTTTTTAAGAGTATAAGCTTAATGGTTTTTGAAGATGGTATAGATAAATTTGTAATCAAAATCAAAATTGAATCAATAAGAAAGTTTAAGTCATATATTTTTGTTTTATTATTTCTTATTTGAAAATAATGTGTTAAATTATTATTTTTTTTTAAAATTAACTAATTAGAAATATATTCATTTACCATAATTTATTCAAACAGTCAATTAAAAAAAAAAATCTCAGAACACGAGAAAAATGACGGAAAAAAGATCAAATCTTCGCCGATGTTTCATTTTCAGCAGCGCCTAACGTCTCCGGTTGTTTCTCGCTGGCTGAACCGACTCAGTGGGATAGAAGTTGAAACATAGACAATTCACTGCCTTGATCATCCTTTCAATTCCTTATGTCCCACTGGTAATCTTAGTTTTATTTATTTATTTTCCAGGCTTTCTGGTGCTACATTATGATAAGGGCAAAATCAAGCTCCAAGAATGGACGCAAGAAATTGACAGAGTAAGGGTAGAAGAGAAAGGAAATTGAGGGAGAAACAGAGAGGCTTTGAGCCACTTTTCATTAACATTTTCAGATCCTTTACAAAACAATGAATCCCAACCTTTATACACGTTTACTCCTTCTAACAATCTAACAGACTCCAACTAACCATCTGACTAGGCACTGACTAGGATAACAGACTAACTAAATCAGTTGCCAGCTCTAGTAAATGAAACGCTGCGTATTTGGAGTCTCTGGACTTGGGCTTGATGTGTTGATAGCCTGGTCTGTTATAACCCGAAATCAAAACGTAATAACCCATATCACATTAGCTGTGTACTCGATTCTTTCAATGTTCTTTCTGTTTGTGAAAATGTGTCGGAGAAATTGGTGTTGTTCAGAATATATGAATGATTTTGTGTGGGATAATTATGGATGATAGGGAATTAAAATTGTTGGGTGGTTTGGGAAATGGAAGCAGGGATCTCTTGGATTATGATTCCTTTTCTGGGTCTCTCGTTTCCTTCAATTTTACTTCAGCTATATTAGGTGAAATTATGTTTGACCTCGGAATTTTTTGTGGGTATAGTAGTTTTTTGAGAATCTTTGCATATTATAATTGAAAGAACTAGTGTAAAATAAATTCTTTGCGTGATCTCATGGAAAAATTGTTACGAAGTTTTGGATGATGGCTTTGGTGAGCTATATGATGCTTGGATTCAGGGCTCTAATTAAAATTGAAACCTCATTACCTACCTAAAAGAATCTTCTTTATTATTATCATCATCTTTGGTTTCTGAGGATCTGAGATTAGAGTAAAATGTCCCCATTATCCTAGTTAATTTTTGTTTCCTTCTTTATAAAAGAATTATACGCGGATGCTTTGACTTTCTTTTATTGATAGAAATGAAATATGATTAAGAAGGAGGACATGTAAGATGTAACCTTCCTAACTAAAAGAGAAAAAGACAACGAAGGGACAAACTGACAGGGCCTTAGTTTAGAGAAGCTGAAAAATTACTTTGTCCTGATGAAATTGGGTGTCTTAGATGGTCCTTAAAATTTTAACATTTTTCTCCAATCAAGTTAGCAACTCATTGAAAATAAAAGGCACACCACTATAGTATTTGACACTCTCTTTCTTATAACACCTCTAAAACTTTTAGATCCTTCAAAAACTTAGAAACAAAAGAAGGCACTACAAAATAAGCTACAATATGAGTTTCTTGGTCAATTCCCTCTTTCTCTAGGTAATCCGTGCATCTAGTGGCTTCTATAAACAAACATCTGGTTGTTTTCCGGGACAGCACCTCCTACATTTGCCAGCTTTGCATAATGAGATTGCCATTCCTATTTAGCATAGCATCAGTTTTACTGTCCTAACTATTACAAGACAATCTTTACATTAATCTTTATCTCCAATTCTTGTACATTATGAGCCATAGCCGAGCTTTTCTCGAGACACTAGAACTTACCAGGGGTTACAGACCCATATGCCACCTTTAGGATAAGATAAACACACAACCTAGTCCCTTTTCATTCCTAATTACTCTCTCTGGTCCTAGAATTCTTGTAGCAGCATATCAATTGGTATTCAGTTTCCACCACCCAGTTGGAGATGATGACCAAGAGACAAATTTGTTTTTCTATGCACATGAGAAGTGGAAGAATTCGCCAGAGTGAAAAACTCACAGACTCTATTGATAACAGAATTTAGTCTATTGAGTGCTAAGAGGTCTGTTAGAAAGGAAAAAAAAAAAACAACAGAGTTGTTTATATTCAACTCATAGAATCATATCTGACCACTTCTTATGCTATGGAATTAGTAAAGGATATAAACATGGGCTTTTTTAAGGAGATTACCTGTCCAGAGCTATTTCCTTGGTGTCCAAGATGATATATTTGCATACGACAGTGCCTGTGGCATTTTATATGAGGCATTTGGAATGGATAGCTATGTAGAGATCAGGATTTGGTGACTGTACCACAAGAACTAGGGAAGGTCTTACTGCAAAAGCCCATACACTTCCACAATGAAGATTCAAAATTTTATGATTTTCTCATGTCATGGAGCATGTTCATACCATGCAGGCAACAAGGTGAATAAGCTGTTCTGCATATTTTTCATATAAAATGTCTTAATGGATGGAGAAACATATCTTTCTCACTGCATCTTCATTTTCTTGAAGACCCCTACAGTGCTAAGTTACCAAATAATCGTGACTATGCTAAGAAAAAACATTAGGGAAGTTGGCTTTTGGATACTAAATAAAATGGCTTTGCCCTAATTAATGGATGCTAGCTAGGAAAGAATTGCTGAGAAAGAAGTATGTGTGGTTTATGGTGTCTGAGGATGATTAGCAGATGTAACATGGTTTGAGTCACAATGTTGGAACCTCTTCTTTCTCTTAAGTAGTACTGTACTATGCAGAGGGGAACTGTATTTATGGCTTTTGGGTTCTATTACCACAAGTATTCATGGCTTTGGGTTGCATTACCATTGTTATTTCTATTAATGCTCTTAAATCTTTATTGGACGTGTGACTTGGAATGTAGTAAACCTTTCAAGCATATTGATTTTGTAAAGAATTTATATGTTTTTTTCATGATCAGAATATTTTTTACTAGTTATGGCAAGGAAAACTAGTTGTTTTTGAAATAGTAGCATGCTTGCGTTGGAAGGACAACAATCTCAGTGACTATCCACAAGTCATCTAGCTATCTTCTGTTGGTAATAATGATCTTCCATCTATTTCTAGATGTAAGTTTACTTTTCTTTGTGAAACTTTGATTTCAACTCTCGAGTTACTCATGAAATTATGTTATTATTTTGAAAAAAAGTGATTCTTTGCTATTTGTTTGCAGGTGGATCAATATAAACAATAAATGTGGCTTTGTACACTCTATTTGACTCTGTTCTAACATCCTTCAAAATGAATCTGCCAAAGCCTTGAATGCACTATCAGATTAATATCTTGTGATGAAGTTCCTTTTTATTCATGTAAATGGCGAGGAGAGAAGACTGATTTTGCAATCAAAATTGAGTTCTCTAAATATTTTTATTATGTAATTATATATTAAGTGATTGCAAGGATATGTGTAACATCTATTTACCTTTAATACATAAAGAACAGGTCTTTCAATATGTATGTTAAACATTCATAATCTAGCAGTCTCATGACTAGTGGCTGTTTGCTGACTGTTGCTGTATTTCAAGGAATAGTCTACTATCAGTCCCAGTTTCCTTTTTGCATATATTTTTTAATTTTCTTTCGCGCTACTGAGCAAATTTCTCTGTGCACGAAAGCTTTTCTGGAATAGCAACTCCATGTTCATTTTTGCCGTTATATTTCTTTACAAAATGAAAAAGGTTAATGCTAAAATTGTTGCTGTATGTGATTTAGGACTCAGACTGCGTTGTGAATGCTAGTCTTAATTCAACCTTGCAAGGATCTTAAACATAGGAAATGGCTTCTTGGAAACTTACAATACCATAACTATCTATGTGTTGTGAAATTGAAATACATCGTAATGGCCGCTAAAGAAAGATAAAGAAAAACATCTTTTCTGATCTGCTGATTTATCCAATATTCTACACAGGCAATCCATTTTGTTCTCTCATAAAATTGTTTTTCAATACTTCTAGTACCGGATGAGCTGATAGAGCAAACAATTGAAATAGTTCTTGATACAAGCAGAGTAAAGCTCTAACAAAATAAAAGACCCATAAGCTGAACAAGGTAAGTAGAAGCAAAACAACATTAAGAGCTCCTGTTAAGAGACTAAATTTTCTTAAAACAGCAAGGTAACTTGAATTCTGAGCCTCGAGTTTAAATTCGATTGCCAACAGCACAGCATAAGTAGATAGAGGAACAGCAATTACCAGAGTAATGCTATGAGCATCAAATGGAATCATTTTGATGGTTTTGTAGTGAAATTGGAGGAAAGGACTCAAAGTGACGCTGAGAAAGAAAATAATGGAATGCAGAGGAGATGGAAAGTTCACTTCTTGACTGTTTCCTCCTCTGTCATCATATAACAATATAAACAGAGTGAGGAGCATGGAATAGCAAAATGAAAAAGAAAACCATTGATTAAGAGCTCAATTAGAGATGTGTCTTACCTCTCTGAGCTACCACCAGTTGAATGAATCACTGGCATTTTCTTCTTAATTAGTTGTAGTTTCTGCAAATCTGTCTTCTGGTTCCTTAGGTGGCCGGGTTAACTAAGAGGGGGAGTGGCTAGCTATTTATGGATGTGATGTCAAGTTGAATCTCTCAAATGTGGACTTTTACAACATTTATTTTAGGAATAAACAATTCTTTCCTCTATACCAAAGTATTAAACGTGTGCGTATATCATTGACAGAAGAAACGGAATTGGAAGCCGAAAGAGATTCAAGAAGTGAGCCTACATAGACAGCAGTGGTAAGTCATGACTCATGGTATATCATTGACTCGACATTCGTTGTTAAATTTAGGAAGGAAAATGATGTTTTTTTTATCCTATCCTAATAACAAAAGGCATGCATCACTTTCCCCAATTGACTTGACATGTTGGAGATTGATCAGAATTTGTGTCTCTACT
Organism: Quillaja saponaria; assembly: GCA_029379385.1. Classification (NCBI taxonomy): domain Eukaryota; kingdom Viridiplantae; phylum Streptophyta; class Magnoliopsida; order Fabales; family Quillajaceae; genus Quillaja; species Quillaja saponaria. Next base: position 9,255,238 of record CM055611.1, on the reverse strand, counting down.
CGTGTTTATGAGTTAATTATGAAATTCACATTAATTGGGTAAAGCGGGTTTAAGGAGTGCAGGGAATACAGTCTAATGTGAATTACTTGTTATTTTTTAATGTTTTAATTTTTAAGTAATATTTTAATTATCAAATGTTATTTAGTCATGCTTACTTGTTACTTGATTAATTATTTTTAATATAATTAAATTAAAAATTAGTTCAATATATACAATTTTTGCCTAAATGATTTTAAAGTCAATAAAAAAGATTGAGAATTTAAATAGTGATGATTTTGGAACTAACGAATCAGAGCCATGACCCCATATTTTTTCTTATGGTTTTACATCCCTTTAGATATTAGACCATTCAATTACTAATTATTATTATTTTGGTATACAACCGGCCAAACGACCAAAAACACGAAAGACGAACGTGGCTTAGCAACTCCTAAGATGTCCCAAAGCAAATGTAACTCCAAATCATCTAGAGGGCGAACAAGGTGATGAGCATCAAGCTTACCGTCAGCCGCATTCGTAGCTAACAAATCAGCACAAGTATTGCACCCACGATACCCATGAGTTATATGAATTGTCCAATCCTAGGAGATGAGCTTATTGATCCTGGACACTAAGAGTCTATGCTTCACAGTACTCTTGTAATCATCCAGTAGTAAAGATACCACATTCTTCGAGTCCACTTCTAGCTTAATTTTCATTTACCCTTCATTCCTATGCAAGGCAGAGTCCATGATAAAGTGCCCACAGTTCCGCACACATTGCAGTACAATGCACAATTTCAATTGCAAACCCGGCTAACCAATTTCCGATATAGAGAATTCAATGAAAAACCAAGCCTTGATATGATTTCTGATTGGCTGATGAACGACGAATTGCCAGAGAAGATGGAGGTTTCTGTTCAGCTCTTGAATGAGAAGTTGCTAGAGATGGGGATAGAGGTTTTTGATATACTCTTGAACGAGAAAATACTGGATATGGACTTGGATGATTCGGTTAGTAAGGCATTGGAAGATTTGCTTGAGCTTCTTTGTAGTGACAAGGAGCTGAATCCAACTGTTACAACTACGTTTTTTTTTTTTTTTTCCTTAACACTGTTGTAACTTTGCTTAGCTGATTACTGTATATGTGATTTTAAAATCCACTTAATATGTTCTAGGCTAGTAGTTAAGGTAAAGAGTAGAGGTTAGCGGCTTGCAATTCATAGCTGCTTTTTCATTTGTTAGTTATTTTGATGTCCTTTCTCTGAATTGATCTTCAATGATATAGTGCAACCTTGTTTTTGTTTCGAAAGATTTCCATCTGCATTTCCGCTGTATTTCAAAAGAAAAGGTTATATAGTAATTCTTTCTCTCACATAGTGGTTAAACTCTTGAGGCATCTTTGTAATGATGAATTCTGTATCGTTTATATTCTGAAATGGTGCACTGGTAGAGGACTATAATACTTCGAGATAGATCCTTATTCCTTAAGTAATGGTGATAAGGCATGAGCTTACTACTGGCAACGGTTTTCCACATAAGCAGTGATTGTGAGCATATGCAGCTGGAGGGAAGATATTAAATGGTCTCCCTTGCCCTGGACTTGAAGGGATGGGGTTCCAGTTATGTGGTTCCTAGATGTGTCCAGCCTTTCAAGTTCAAGATTGAACCCGGGATGTGGCTATATTTAGCACCGTCAAGCTCATGCCTTCAGATGAATTCTGGTATCCCACCAGGAATTTGATTTCATGATACATCAAAAACCTCCGAAAATCAGCTTGTCCTGTTATTTATGATCCTTGAGAGTGGCCCCACTAGCTGATTTGTGGCTTTGGCCTCTCTTACAAACGTGAGCATTACAATATATATTGTCTCTTTCTAGCTAGTTTCTACCTACATGACCCCACAATTTAGAGTCCTCCATACTCCAACCTAAGTTTTTCTCTCCTATATAAGTAAACCCCCATATCCCTTTACTAAGCAACTAAGCAGCAAGCAGTAAAAGCACTCATCTCTATGGTTAAAACTCTCTTCCTAGTCTGTGAAAAGCAACATACACAATGGCAATTGCAGCAATCTCTGCTATTTCTCTTCTATTCTTTCTGCTTAACCTATGCTTCCAAGGCACTTATACTGACTATGGAGGAATGGCAAGGCGGCCAAGCCACATTTTATGGTGGGGGATGCCACTGGCACAATGGGTAAGCTTCTTCTCATTTAGCATATGGTAGTAGCATATAAGTCTATAGGAATTAATCAAGGGTTCTGTACTGTATGAATTACAGTATATATTGGGTTTCACATGATTTGCTAATATTGCAGGGGGTGCTTGTGGATCTTGTTATGGGACTAACACTGCAGCACTCAGCACTGCTCTATTCAACAATAGCCTGAGCTGAGGGCCTTGTTACGAGATGAGATGTGACAGTGACCCTAAATGGTGCCTCCCCTGCTGGTCGAAACAACAGATTTCAACTTGCCAATTTAACCTTTTTGCAAGCTGGACATGTCTGTGAAGAAATTTGAAATCCCAGCAGTGAAATAATTGTCTGATAGGTCTATGGAGCTCAAAGAGTCAAGTTTGCTCCCAAAATATATAATTGTCTTGATCACAGTAGCCTTTTTAAGTTATGTTGTATTTTCAGGTTATATTCTTTTCTTTTCAGCTTTATAATTAAGTTTTTCATGTGCATGTTCTGATGAAATACATAATCTTCTGTACTAGAAGGGTAGCTCCTGTGCAATCCCATGTGTTACCTTGTATTCACTGTTGGTTTCCTTTAAAATTCAAACTTAAGGAAAGATAGAAAGTTAATAAAGCCATTTTAGGTGTGAAAAATATATATATTTTTTTCTATGTTCTCTTTGTATTGAGAAGTGATTTAATAATGTTAAAATCCAAGATGGTGTTTTTCAAATAGAGAGCACTTGTTCATTTTTCTATTTTCTGTCTATTTTGAAAAGTCATTAACCTTCGTCTTTCTTTAGAGGAATTGGCGACTACCCTTTATATAAAGTTGTCATCAATGAAGTATATATGAAGAACATAAATATAAGACAGAGCCTGGCTTACCCCCAACAGTTATCTTGTTTACCACTTTGTTCTGCAAACATCCTTTCTCTCTGACTATCTGGAACAATTCTAACCACTGGTTAGAATAAGCATGCAAGAAACATGAACACGAAGAAAGAGTATCGGTTAGTGGACAAGATACTACTCTGCACAACTGCAGCAACTCTTTAGAAAAAAAAAGAAAAAGAAAAAAGGAGAGAGAGAGAGGAAAAGCACTAAGAAAGTTCAACCACCCAGCAGGCACCAAATGCATTTAGTAGATCCACAGAAAACAAGTAATGTATCCACAATGATTTAAGTGCACTAATTCAAGTACGGTTCTTCTCTTCTCTAGCACACTTCCAAGTATATACCTCCGGACTTGTTGCAATCCAAACACACATCCATCAGCTCCTCCGTCCCTTCTTGTGAAAAGGATTTGCTTCTAGACTGTGCTTGATGCTTAATATGACTCAAACGAGTTACTCTTCCATGTAGTTGCTCATTTGTGTGTTTTGTAAGGACTTCTTGCATCACCAATTGGTTTTTCATTTTAGACCGAACCAGACACTTCATTAGGGTCAGGCGAGTTCTTTTTCAATCAACGAGCTTGTTGCCTTAAGCGAGGTCCTCTAACTTTAGAATGAAATCCTTCTCTTTCGCTACTTACATGAGTATCTATAGGCATCCCATCAAGTTATTCCCAGCACATTCCTGATATGTGACATGACAACAGTTATAATTATCAACCTTTCCTAATATGACATACACATAAGTGTCAAGGAAGGCAGATATGTGGAAATTGAAAAGGAGCAGTATCACTGACGACTAGTACCAGCATTGCTAATATTTTCTTATGTCACTTGATCAATAAAATCAGTATCCAAGCCTGCTTAGATCAGATGGCATGACATCAACTGATAGCCTGGTAGATTAAAGTAAATTGTGTTATGATTTTCAAAAAATGATAACTTTTGGTGAAGTTCAAATTTATTGCACAAACATCTACGCTGTCCTCAGATTCTGCCACTATTTCAGCAGAACGTGCAAGAATCAGCAAATGATTAGTACCCTCATCAGGAGCTTCCTCAGTCACTTGTTCTCCATCTAGTGGGGTTTCTTGGTGGTAATATCCTCACGCCTTCAACCTTTCAAGCTCTTCATCATATTGGCTACTGCATTTCTCCTGTGCCTGCCACGCTTTTGATATCCCACATATTGACACTGCATGTCAGTCTGCTGATGCTCTACACATTCTTTCATTTCCACACTTTCCATGGAAATTCTTCAGTCCCTTCTCCTGGGGAGCAGACTCTAGCTGCTCTCTCTGTGTCATTGACACCAGTTACACAAAAATTATGCGTCCAGGGTAATGAAAAAGAATGGGATACGAGAATAAATTTCAATTGTAGCATTTTTTTTTCATAGTCACTGGTATTTGGTTTGAAAAAAGATTGAATCTTTTTCATGTTTCCAAACTTTTTCCCATCAAGATTTGTACAATGCCGAAACAAATTGTGCAAGCAGAGAAAATGGGGCGGTTGATATCAACCATGGATAACCAATCTGCTACTACAATAACCCTGAAGTGAAATAGTACTTCATCTTAATGACAGATTAGAGTGGGACCAAAAGAAAATGATGCAGATGAGAGGAAAAAAAAAAAAAAAAAACAGCGAAAGAAAATGGCAAAAGCAGATAGTAAAATCAAAATGCAGGTGAAAAGTGAAAGGAGTATAAAATAGTAGTCAAAGAATTCAAACATACCAGAAAGTATTTTTCTTTTTACAATGAAGACGGAAATAAATAATATACAAACGTAACAAACCCTAAGAATGGAGACTCGCAGGAATAAAAAACAGTAGGTGAAAAATTATGTAGTTTAACACATTATATAACATTATAAGATGTATCAAATAAGCATTTAATAATATATTTTTATTTATGGTAGATTATACGGATTTAACAACCACAAGCGCAAGTATCGCTTTCAAGTAATACAGTAATAAATACATATTGTTTTCACGAGAAATAAATTATTTTCTAATATTAACTGCCAAGAAGATACAACGTACTCTTATCAAGCCAATATAAATATACAGATTTTTAGACAATTTATAAAAAAAATATTTAAACTAAGCCTAGGTTAATGAAATCTCTCACACTACTACTTAATTAACTCTAGTTTAATTCAATTTATGTAATAGCTTAATATTAACCAGATTTCTTAATCAATTACTAGCATATTCCTATGTCTAGCAACCTACATATTTTTCTTAGTCTAATTCCCTATATTCATTTGAGAATTATTCTAAGGCAAACTCATTAAAAACCAATCTCCTGATTACTTAAGGTAAAAGAGTATATTCATATCTCTTAAACAAATTAGATTATCCATATCACATCAATAATCTAAATGTAAGTTGTATTGTCTAAAGCTAATCCCAAAACTGACTCTTCCAAGTCAATTCCAGAATTCCCTAATCGATCTAACTAGTGATCAAACAATTAGAAGCATTAAGAACAAGTCAATACAAATATTAAAACTAAAACACTGTGTTGAATTAAAACTAAAGTCACATTAACTACATGTGAGTTCAATCATTATCTCTAAAGTACGACTACTTCATACTAACTACTGAAAACATAAAAACTAAAGACATTACCATTACAAGTAAATAAAAATAAGAAGAAAGGAGTAGAAACTAGAAGTTATCACGGCTTCGGGTCTCCTTAGCTCCTTAGCACTCTCAATTCACGAGCTCTAGTATATCTCAAAGCTTCAACCTTCCCTTTTTTTATTAGACCTTTTTCTCCTAATTTAATTAAACTATGATTTTCAAAACACAAATAGGTGCCAGCGAAGTGTGTGTATATGCACTGCGGCGCTAAATGTTCTACTCAATTTCATTATGACTCCATCTTGCCTTGCCACAGCCTCACATAATAAGGCTGCTATGGTGCCAATCCTTTGAATGTTCACATAAGTCATCTTTAGATTGGCTTGCTGGCTTCAGGATCAACGAGCTGTGACTCTTCTCTCTCTGTGATTTTTCTGAGCAGCTTAAGATCTTCGCATAGCGGCTTTAGTCTTTAGGTGCCACAGCATTTAGCTCTCTAACTTTTGTGGTCTATTCCATCTTTTTATCTATGACGCAGCTTCAACTTATTTGCATTCGTAGCAGGAGCTCTATCTAAATTTTCATCAATTTCTTCCTTTTGTGGTGTCGTGGTTTCATGTTCTTTAGCGCTTGCGGCATGGCTTGAGATCCTTTCCTTTTTTCTGACAACTAGGACACTACAAAGACACTTAAAATAAATTAAATACCAAAATTAGTAAAACTACTTCTAATTAAGGTAAGACTCTACAAAACTCTTTAAACAACCTAAAACACTATATTTGACTAGTATTCTAACTCAAAACTCTAGGATTTAGCATAAAATATGAATTTAAAGTATAGTGAAATAACTCTATTTTATAGAGTTAACACAGCCCCATGCCTAATATTTTGTTAGTCCTAAGCAAAAAAAAATAATAATAATCAAACAAAACTCACAATTAACCTATCAATGATGAGCTAATTATTCTCCTAACAATCCTAAAATTTTATAACAAAAACTTGATGAAAGATGAAACACAAGTATATCCTCAAGTTTATTATGTTTGGGCAAACCTTATGTGTGTGTGTGTGTACAAGGCATCATCACTAAAGTTAGATGGCTTCAAAGATATTTTCAAGGTAACTCAAACACTAATCTTAACCCTTAAAACTTCTTCTCTCCACTAATGTAGGCTAGCACTTAGTCAAAAATCAATAGGTCTTTATTCAGCTTGTAATGTACAGCTAAGGCAAAAGTGCTGATGGAATGGGATTTTTAGGGTTAATTATCCTAAGCACAATTTCTTTGTATGAGCTCACCTTTCTGTTTCACCTTCTTTTGGATAAGGATGCTAACTCCCACTTACTCAGATTTCAACAATTTCATCTCATGATTTATATCACCCGATATACCTCTGCTTGTGTGGGCATAGATGTTCTACATTTTTTCCTCATTGATCTTTCTTCTATCAAACTTTTGTTTTGTAGATAAATCATCAAGGAATTTCCACATAATTTTCCCAAACTTAACTTTTATCAAGTATGGGAAAAAATAAAAATAATTTTTTTTTTTTTTTTTTCTTCTTCTTCCTTGCATTGCATTTACACTTAAGACATAATTCAAACTCATTCTCTCTTTAAAGCTCAATTTTACTACATATTGAATGTGCTAAAAAGGATTGGTTTACCGTATGTATGTACTAAAAAGAATAGGCATTAAGCTCAAAAGTGGGTAACTAAGGAAATATGAAATTAAGGGTGGATATATAAAGGCACTATCAATCCAAAAATGATCTAAATCATGTTTTCAACTAAGCTTTGCCTAGGATTTATCCTCAAGAGGATTAGGGTTAGGGTTATAAGGAAAAAGTAGTCTAAGGTTTATAAGGAAAAGATCATTAAAAACAACAACCCTAGATGACAATAGTCTTGTATGGATATGAATGCATGAAGTATATGCCCTAATTATAATAAATTTTTTTGTAAAAATTCTTGAATTATATCAAAAAATCAATGGATAAATAAGATATTATCATAGGAGCATAGGGAAATATTAGAGCATCATTAACAAATCAACTTGCACAATACAGGGAAAGGGAATTACAACCTAAGTACCATGTTTACACAAAGTAACCTGACATAGGGGATAACAAGTTATATATGTGAATAGAGAAATACAAAACTGAAAGTTACCCTCCCTAAACCTAAACTAAACAGTGTCCTAATGTTTAAGAAACAAAGAAAAATAAGAAAAATAAAAGGTAAAGAAACTCTACTTGTTCATCAAAATATATGTCAATGTCCTTCTCAGGAAGGAGGAATAAGATTAGAAGGCTTGGGACAAGGAGGGAATGTTTAGATCTCATCCTCATTGCTACAGCATCATCCTCAATAACTCATTATTTTGACAATTGATAGCATGGTTATGCTGCCAATGCTCTGCATACTACACCTCTGATTGTGAGAGTCACTGGCCTAATGTCAATCTCTGTGTACCAATCGGTGTGACTGAGTTGGAGCTACTGGATCACCTTCTCCTATTTCAAAGTTGCAGCTCAGAAATCTTTTCATCAAGCTTATTGTCAATTGGCTCTTTCTGCATCGCCAATGGTTCAGTGTCCTCCCTAAATCACACCATCCTCTTTGCATAGCTCAATGAAAAAGGAAATGAACCATATGCCCAAGTGTCTACTATTTACAGCCTGCAACATAGCACTGTGTATAACACTGACCAATATTAATTGACATACCTCGTACTATAGGGATAAACCAGAATTGCTCGCTTTTTAGTCACATTACTTGCATGACCACTAGGAAGCACATTAGCGAGCACGAATTAATACTGTAACCTAGTAGTGGCTATCAACTAACTGACTTCACTAGTTCTCCATTAGTGAGTTTCCAAGTGGAGCCTGGATAGCACAAGGCATTGATCACCTCATCATAGTCCACTATTCCACTCACATAGGCCACGTACTTATCAATCTAAAATGCCTAAAAATTCCATAGTAGGCATTTATCATTGTGCTTTTGAAAGGCACCATTTTCCCCTAAACCATGACCTTACTATTATAGTGCTTCACAAGGTTGGCATAGAATTCTCTAGCCATGCAATTACTCTAGCCGTGGGTGTGCACACAGTTTAATAATTAAAACTGAGATGTAGACCTCGTTGAGCCACAATTGTCTTATTTACCAACCCTTCATGGAACCTTTTCTTTACCGCAACAGAAATAAACCGATTGCTGTCAAAGCTAGGTCTAGCAGATCGAGCATGCTTGGTAGCCTTAGTTTTTGGTCCCATTATCCTGAAAAGCAAAACAATATGATCCTAAACCACAAACATCATAGAAAGATTGGAAACTCAGGCATATACTCAGTAATAATCCATCAAAACCCATACAATGTCTATCCATAATCCATAATCCCTGTTTCAACTTTCATAATATTATGATAATGCAATCAAGAATTATGGGGAAATGGGTTATGAAAGGATGATATACATTTACTTAGTTTAAAGATTGAAAACATAACATCCACGTAACTAGAAACCCAAACTCAATAACTAACCACAATCCCCAAAATAAAGGTTTCAACCCACTATCCATCAAGCAAGTAAGCATATAACATAAGAAGGTCATCTTTCCTCTTAATAGATTAAAGAATTAAAGATAAAGTAGAAGAAACTTACTTGAGTTGAAGAGATGTACAATGTGCGAGTAAATCATGGTGTGGGAGGGAATTTGTGCAAGAGTGAGTAAATTTTCTAGAATGGGGTTTGGGTTAGAGATATGTAGCCTAAAACTTATGATTTTTCAACTTTCGATGTTAGGGTTCAAGATTTGGTAATTATAGGGTCTGAAAATCCCTTTTTAAAAACTAAAATCTCGACAAGGCTCTGCGATGTGAACATATAGGCGCTGCAACGCTCAACCCTAAAATTTAAAATTTTCAAAACACTGGATTTTACCCAACAGCTTGATGCTCTCTATTTGAAATACTCTTTTTCTCGGTTGAGCGGCGCTGTGGTGCACTAGTTGTGATGTCACGATGCAGAGCTCTTTGGTTGAAATGGTATTTTCACTAAAATTCAAGGGTCATAACGTATGTGTTTTAAGGCCACATCTTAAAACACTCTGAGTACATACTTGAGATCTTTATTTTTATAGAGCAGCGGAGTTAAAGGATGAGGGCTACAGCTGTGTTCTCTCTGAGGCATGTCCGCTAATTGGATTATACATTGTGGCATCTATGCCTTATGCTGTGGTTTCTTAGTTTTTGTTTTCCTAAGAGAGATGACATGAAAGCTGAGTGTAAAGTAAAAATTAATAAACTAAAAAGTAAAAATAAAGAAAAGAGTTTAGAAACTTGGATTACCTCTTAAGAAATGCTTGGTTTAAAGTCCTCGACATGACTTATGTTGTTCAAGTGGCTTTGCCGAATATGATGGAGGTATGATCATTATCAATCTTCCCTCCCAATAGCGTTTCAATCATTGGCCATTCACTTTAAATGTTATATTGATTAGTGGCTATCAACTCCACCACACCATATTGAAATGCTTTGGTGATAAAGAATAGACCAGACTATCTTGACTTAAGCTTTCCCAGGAAAAGCTTTAACCAAAAATTGTAAGAAGGACTTGTTGACCCGGCTCATAGAAGTGCTCAACAATCTTTTGGTTGTGCAACCTCTTAGTTTTCTCCTTATAAAGTTTGGCATTCTCATAAGCATTTAGCCTAAACTCATCCATCTTATTCAATTGATAGTTGCTTTTCATTAGCAGCTGGATTATCAAAATTCAATTTGTTTTATTGCCCAATAGGCATTATGTTCCAACTCAATAGGCAGGTGACAATCTTTGCCAAAAACTAGCCGAAAAGAAGACATGCCTAGAGGGGTCTTGTAGGCTATATGTTATGCCCATAATTCCATTATCCAATCTCTTAGACCAATCTTTTCGTGAAGGACAAACCGTCTTCTCTAGGATTCTTTTAATCTCCCGGTTGGAAACCTTAGCTTGTCCACTTATTTGTGAATGACATGCTAGTGAAACCTTGTGAGTTACCTCATATTTAGCAAGAAGAGCTCCCATTTGTTTGTTGTAAAAGTGAGACCCTCAATCAGTTATAATTGCTCAAGGTATACCAAATCGTGTGAAGATATTCTTTTTCAAGAATTTGGTTATGACCTTGGAATCATTGGTTAACACAGTAATGGCTTCAACCTACTTAGAGATGTAATCCACAGCAACAAGTATGTATTGATTGGTGTATGAGGAGATGAATGGACCCATGAAATCTATCCCCTAAACATCAAACAATTCCACTTCAAGTATGTTGTTGAGTGGCATCTTATTCTTTCTCAATATGTTACTCATCCTTTGGCACCTATCACAATTAAAAACAAATTCATTAGCATGCTTAAATAATGAAGGCTAATAAAAACCTAATTGGAGCACTTTTATAGCTGTTTAGCTTTTTCCAAAGTGACCTTTGGACTCCTAAGCATGATAGTGGTGGAGTATGCTCTCTACCTCTTTCTCCGGAACACATATTCTTAAAATCTGATCAACACAATGCTTAAACAAGAAGAGATCATCCTAAACAAAAAAATCTTATAGCCTTGATGTAAAAACTTTTTCTTTTCTTGAAAAGTTAAGTTATAAGGAAAAACCTTGCTAGCTAGATTGTTGACAAAGTCAACATACTAGGGCAATGGTTATGAATAACTTGGAAGAGTTGTTCATCTGGGGAGGTTTCATTTATGAGAGTGGGCTCAACCACTTGATCTTCTCTCTCCAATCCTGAAAAGTGATCAGCTACTTGATTTTCAGAGCCCTTTCGGTCTATAATCTCCAAGTAGAATTCTTGTAGCAACAAGATCCACCTTGTCAACCGAGGCTTTGCATCCTTTTTGTTAATCAAATACTTAATAGAAGAGTGGTCAGTAAAAACAATGACAGAAGTTCTAATTAAATAAGATCAATTTTTTCAAAAGCAGTACTATTGCTAAAAGTTCTTTTCTAGTTATTCTATATTTTAATTGGGTACCACTTAAAATTTTACTGGCATAGTATATAAAGTGAAAAATCTTTTCTTTTCTTTGCCCTAAAACTACTCCTACTGCATAATCACTAACATCACACATTAATTCAAAGGGTAGGTTCCAATTATTGGGGTTGTAATCAATTTGTTTTTCCAACTCTAAAAATGCTGGTAAGACATGCATTATCAAATATGAATAGGGTGTCTTTTTTTCTAGGAGATTACAAGGTGGTTTAGATATTTTCGAAAAGTCTTTTATGAATCTCCTATAAAAGTCGACATGGCCTAGAAAGCTTATTATTCCTTTTAGTGAACTAGGTGGAGGTATCTTTTCTATAATTTCTATCTTAGTATGATCTACCTCAATTCTCATGTTAGACACCTTATAGCCTAGAACTATACCTTCTTGTACCATGAAATGGCACTTCTCCTAATTTAAGACTAAGTTGGTCTTTTCACATATTTTAAGCATAAAAGTTAAGTTATGAAGACATTTATCATGTGAATGGCCTAAAATAGAAAAGTCATCTATAAAAACTTTAAGCTCTTGCTTCACTATATCAGTGAAGATAGCCATCATGCACCTTTGAAAGGTGGCTTGGGGCATAGCATAGACCAAAAGGTATCGTTCTAAAGGCAAAGGTATCATAAGGCAAGTAAATGTGGCCTTTTCTTAGTCTTTTGAGGCAATAGCAATTTGATTTATACCCCAAATAACAATCAAGAAAGCAATAGTATTCTTTACCTGCCAGCTGATCTAGCAGTTGATTAATGAATGGAAGAGGAAAGTGGCCCTTCCTTGTAGCTTTATTTAGTTTTAGGTAGTCCATGCATACCTTTTAACCACTAACGGTTCTTGTAGGAATAAGTTCATTGTTTGTGTTTGAAACAACTATTATCCTTCATTTCTTTGGTACATATTGGATAGGACTTATCTAATGACTATCTGAAATTGGATAGATAATTCTACCATCTAACCGCTTGATTATTTTCTTTTTCATCACCTTTTTCATTATGGGAATAAGCCTCCTTTGATGCTCTTTTGTATCTTTGTGGTTATCCTCCATGAGGATTTTGTGCATGCAAAAAGAAGGGCTTATACCCTTAATGTCAGCAATTGTCCATCCTAATACTCTTTTGTGTTCTCTCAATACACGAAGGAGTTTGTCTTCCTACATGTTAGTAAGAGAAGCTAGAAACAATAATAGGCAAAGTAGATGAATGACCAAGAAAAGCATACATTAGGTGGTTTGGAAATAGTTTCAACTCCAAGGTAGGAGGCTCTTTCAGTTGATGGCCTTGATTTGGATGGGGTGGATGGTTGTAAATCCAGATTCTCAAATATTGGATTTGGTTTCAACATTTGTGGTGATGCATCCAATAATTTCATAAACCTCATATAATCATCATTTAATCTATTAGTGTGTGAAATTATTAAAGCTTTAAGAAGGTCACTTGGTATTCTTCCAAAAACACCTCTTGAACAAGGTTGCTGACTATATCAATTACAAAGCATTCTTCATGATCTTGAGGAAATTCCATGGATTGACAGACATTAAATTTAGTTTCTTGATTTCTTACCCTCATGGTGAGCTCACCCTTTTAGACATCAAATAGTGTCCTACCAATAGCTAGAAAAGATCTTCCTAATATAATAGGTACTTCTCTATCCTCTTCCATGTCTTAAAATATGAAATCAATATGGAAAATCAGTATGTCCACCTTATCCAGAACATCCTTTACAATTCTTTTAGGGTATGTAAGTGATCTATCAGCTAATTGTAGGGTAACCGATGTTGGTTTTACTTCATATATTCCTAGCTTTTGCTAATTGATTAGGGCATTAAATTTATATTAGCTCCTAAGTCATAAACTGCCCTACCAAAGATGTTGTGTGCCTGTGTAAAACTACTTGGATCTTTCAATTAGGTGGTAGGTGTCTTTTAAAGTATGGTGCTACACTTCTTCAGTAAGTGCAAAAGTTTTATGATCTCCAAGCTTTCTCTTCTTGAATAGAATGTCCTTCATCAATTTTGTATAGCTTGGTATTTTTTCAAGAGCTTCAGCAAAATGAATGTTTATATGAAGCTTCTTGAACATATCCAGAAATTTTTGGAATTGCTTATTATGGTTTTGTTTGTGGAACTTTAGAGGGAATGGAAGAGGATGATTTGGTTGTTGAGGTTTAGCGATTACCTTAGGTTTCCTTCTTCTCTTCCATAGTTTCAGTAGGGCAATTGGTCTTTAGTAGGAGATTTAGGAGTTTCATCAACTTGTATTTTTTTCTCTACTTCTCTAACTCTTTCCCACTCCTAAGAATGATTAGTCTTGCAATGCTCTTTACCCTTTTTACTTGGATAGAAAATATGCACTTGCAACCACTTAGGATTACCATGATGTGGGAATTTTCTCATCAAATCTTTATATATCTCGAATGCCTCATAGAGAGATTCTTGATCATGTTGAAGGAATGATGTGATCTTATTCTTTAGTTTGGCGGTTTTAGCAGGGAGGAAAGAATTTGGCCATAAACTTTTGTGCCATGTCCTGACCAGGTCGTGATGGAATGTTGAGGTAATGAATACAACCAACTTTTTGCCTTATCCATGAGTATGAAAAGAAAAAGCCAGAAAAGGATTGCATTATTAGAGATGCCATGTGTCACACAATTATAGGAATGTGATAAGATGAGCATAGGGGTCGTCACCAGGTAATCTTCTAAACTGTGTAGATTGTTAAATGATTTGTATTGTGCCTGGTTTAATCTCAAAGTTATTTGCAATAATAGTTGGTCTTTATATGCTAGAGTGGGGGCCTTGCACAAGAGGGATAGCATAATCCCTCAAAGCCTTGGTTTCGTAAGCTTCTTAATCATCATTCATTGCACTAGAGTGTTTTAAAATTTGATTCTTTCTCAACTTTTAAAGCATTCGTTCGACCTCGAGATCGTATGGTAATAGTTCCAAAGCCCTAGTATGTTGTATACAATGTCAATAGCACCTGAACTTCAATTAGAATCAAGTAAGCTTATAATGATATTAACAAAATAAATAAAAAAATTATTTCCCGGCAATGGCACCAAAAACTTAATATAGATATAATAAACGCAAGCACAAGTATCGTTCTCAAGTAATACAGTGATAAATAGAGATTGTTCCCACGATGAATAAATAACTTTCTAATGTTAACTATGAATAAGATGCAACCTAACTCTAATCAAGCCAATATAAATGTGCAGATTTTTAAGAAATTTATAAGAATATTTAAACTAAGCCTAGATTCACTGAAATCCCTCATATTACACCTAATTAACTTTAGTTCAATTCAATTTATGCAATAGCCTAATATTAACTTAGATTTCTTAATCAATTACTAGCATATTCGTATGTCTAGCAACTATATATTTTACTTTGTCTAATTCCTTATATTCCTATGAAAATTATTCTAAAGCAAACTCATTAAGAACCAATCTCCTGATTACTTATAGTAAAATAGTATATTCTTATCTTTTAAATAAATTAGATTTCCACATCACATGAACAAAATAAACATAAGTTATATTGCCTAAAGCTAATCCAAAAACTGATCTCTTCCAAGTCAATTCCTAGAATTCTTAATTAATCTAACTAGTGATCAAGCAATTAGAAGCATTAAGAACAAGACAATACAAATATTAAAGCTAAAACATGCATTGAATTAAAGCTAAAGCCACATCGGTTACATGTGAGTTCAATCATTACCCTTAGAGTACGACTACTATATACTAATTACTGAAAACATAAAAACTAAAGACATGACCATTACAAGTAAATAAAAAATAAGAAAATGGAGTAGACACTAGAAGTTATTACGGCTTCAGATCTCCTTAGCACTTTCTAAGTTTCATCCTTCCTCATTTTTATATGTCGTTTTCTCCTAATTTAACTAAACTAAAAGTCTTCAAAACATGGACAGGCATAGCGACATGTGTGTATATGGCGCTACGGAGCTAAAGGTTTTGCTCAATCCCATTAGAACTCTATCTTGTCTTGCCACAGCCTCAGCATAATAAGGCGCTATGATGCCAATCCTTTGCATGTTCACAGTAAGTCGTCTTTAGATTGGCATGAGGCTTTAGGTTCAATGCACCACAGCTCTTCTCTCTGTGATTTTTCTGGGTAGCTTAAGATCTTCACACCGCTGCTTTAGTCTTTAGGTGTTGCGGCATCCAGCTCTCTGACTTTTGTGGTCTTCTCCATCTTTTTATCCGAGTTGCGACTTCAACTTATCTACACCATGGCAGAGCACTCTCTGAGTTTTCATCAATTTCTTTCTTTTGTGGCATCGTGACTTTATGTTCTTCAGTGCTACAAAGCGGTTTGAGATCCTTTCCTTCTTTCATCACAACTAGGACATTACAAAGACACCTAAAACAAATTAAATACTAAAATTCGTAAAACTACTCTTAATTAAGGTAAAAACTCTGCAAAACTCTTTAAACAACTAAAATACTATATTTGACTAGTATTCTAACTTAAACCTCTAGGATTTAGCATAAAATATGAATTAAAAGTATAATGAAATAACTCTATTTTATATAGTAAAATAGAGTTATCAATAGATGTTTCGATGAAGAATTACAATTATGTCGTTCTTCTATTTTTGATAGATGGAAGGAAACTAGACTTAAACTTGGATTTGGGAGAAAGATGAGCTTAAGTCCGTGTTGATAGAAGAAGTAGATTAAACTCTTTACTTGTTAACAATTACAATTAGGATGCTCTTCTTAATTGATTGTAAAAATGAAAAAAAAAAACATAATAAATGATTTATTACTTTTGTGATAAAAAAATAAAAAATTTATTAGTTGATAAAACTAGTTTTGAATCTAATATTTTATTAAAAGTTTATATAGAAAATGTTATACAATATACTAAAAATATTTGTGTGGTTAATTTCTACTATTGATTTGTCATATTAAATGGACACATAAGCCTTCTAATTAATATGCATAAATTGTTACCAATGTCTTCCTAAAATTTGTGGGTGGTACAAAGGAAGAGTGAGGGCCTAGATTGGATATATTTTTCAACGCTTCCATCCACAAACTTTACAGCCACTCCCTAATGCTAACGGGTAAGCAGTTCAAGCACATTTTCTGGAAAAGAAAGGAAAAGACATTTTTGTACTACTATAATTTACTCTACTTTGTGCCTTACTTTTGAAGCTGAGGTTTTTTGACATGATTATTTGGTAAGGAGATCTTTTTCTATAATAATTTTAGTTTGTTGGAATTGTAATTTGAAATTGGTGTTTTAGTAATTCTAACTCTTAATAAATAAAATAATTAATGATATGAATTAGTATTAATTTTATTTTAGTGGTGGGTATGAAATTGTAATGAATTATGTATTAACGTGAGTTTCATTACTAGTTAATGAGTGTTTAATTCATTATATTAGTGGTGAGTTATTATGTAGTACGAGAGTCACAAGTTAGTGCGTTATTATTACTAGTATAAATATATTAATTATATTGAGTATTTTAATATTTGGATCTACTCCCAGTGGCATCACCACTTGTATTGATTTAGTAATAAATTGTTACAGTTTCCCTTACAATATTATCTTTCTCTCACTAATTGTCTAATTATGTGTTTGTATATGTGATTGCTCACCACATTCTAACAAAGTGGTAAAATCTGAAATAGTAGTTGCCCCAAATTGACCCAACCAACCTGACATATTTCAAGACTCGACCCATTTAGTGATATGTTCCTACAAGTGATGGGTGAACAAATCATAATTCTTATTTAAAATAATTATTATGAAAGCTTTTAATTAAAAAGAAGTTAAACTAAACATTTAATTAATGATCATTAGTGATAAGTCATACTTGCATTACTAGTAAAATATGAACAATCATAATGCACACTTCAAAATTAGAAATAATGATTTTAATTATTAAAAAAAAAAAAAAAACTTGAAGTAAGCATTTACTTAATCATTATATCATTAGTGATAAGTCATATGTGCATTACTAGTGATGCGTGAATAATCATAATGCTCAATTACAATAAATTAGAATTAATTATTTTATTTGAAAAATTAAAATTTTGAATTATGCATCTAATTTATGATCACAAGCTAGATCATTAGTAATAGGTTATATGTACACACAATGCTCAATTAAAGTAATTAGGATTAATTTAAAAAGAAAAAAGCAATAGGAAGTAAACATTTAACTAATCATTTTATCATTAGTCTTAGGTCATATATGCACACTAGTGAATAGTGATGTGTGAGCATTCATAGTGCTCAATGATAAGAAATATGATTAGTAATTTTAGTTAAGAAAATTAGATTAAGCATCTAATTAATCTTTAAATCATTAGTGATAGATCATATATGCACCTAATAGTGAAATGTGAACAATCATAATCGTCAACAAGTAATTTGTAATTTTTGTGAAAAGTAAATTAAGTGAGGAGTTATTGCTCGAGGACAAACAACATTTAGCTAGAGGTTATCCAAATATGACAAAATGTGAGAAATGTCTGGTGGAAATTTCTAAACAAGTGAGATTGCACTTGAGAGAAAAGAAACAAGAGAATGACAAAATGAAAGAAGTAAGAGGTGAAATTAGAGAAAATTTAATAAGCGAGACAAGGAGAAGAGCGGTGATTAGAGAAGAAGCTATTGATGGCACAAATGATGAGATGAGCATACAGGAAAGATAAGACCAATGATGGAGCCTATATGAACTCGAAATCTAACTCACACTTAGAGTGTGAAAGAAGGTTTTGGAAAGTTTACTAAGAGAGAAAAAGGTCCAAGTAGAGAAAAGATATATCCAAGCATATATAGGCAATAAGATGTTTACCAACAAAAGTTGAAAATCATGTGAAATTCAAAAATGTGGGCAAAGTCAGTAAAACATGCTATTGGAAAGTTCTTTATTTATCAAAATATTGCTCCTAACAAAGCACAAGGGCCATATTATCAGTGTATGATTGATGAAATTACACTTGTAGGGGTTGGTGTTGAAGGGCCTACTCCTTATGAAATCTGTGGTCCTATTTTGAAGGATGAGATAAAGGAATTGGAGGAATATATTGATGAATTTAAAAAGAAATGGGAGGTTTATGGAGTGACTTTAATGTGTGATGAATGGACATCTATAACCGATTTGTCCATAACAAACTTTTTGATTTATTGTGATGGAAAGACAGTTTTCACAAATCAGTAAATACAACGGGGATTGACAAATGATGTTAATTATCTTTTTCAGTTGATGGACGAGGTTGTTCAAGAGATTGGTGAAAAATATGTAGTTCAAATCATTACAGACAATCAACTTATACAAAAAGGCTGCAGAGTTATTGATGGATAGAAGACCATATTTATATTAGACATCGTGTGCTACATATTCTCTTGATTTGGTATTACACGAAATTGTGAAATTCAAAAGTGTTTCACCTATTCTAGAGCAAGCAAAGAAGTGTACAAATTTCATTTACAATCATGGAAAAGTTCTTCATTTGATGAGGCAACATTACACAAGTGAATTAATACGGCTAGCTCAAACAAGATTTGCCACAAATTATATTGCTCTTGAAAGTCTACAACATAAGAATGGCTTACAAAGACTGTTGACTTTAGATGAATGGACAATGAGTGTATCTAGTAAGGATCCAACTGGGAAGAAAGTTCAGTCAAACTCTTATGGATTCTAAGCTATGGGAAAGAGCTAAAAAAATTATTAGTATACATGCTCTAATTGCAAAAGTACTGAGAATGGTTGATGGGGAGAAATTAGCAACTATGTCCATATGTATATGTAGTAATGATTAAAGCAAAGGAACTAAATACAAGAAATTTCCCCAAATTCTTGTAAAAAGTATATTGATGTCATTGATGAACGTTGTCAGAAGCAGATAATATCTTGTATTCACATAATAGGTAAGTAATGAATATATATTCTAGTTATATATGATTTTGCTTATGACTTGATATTTTAAACATACATCTAACTTGTATTATATCTTCATTTTTTTTAAAAACAAAATAGCATATTACTTGAATGCTAGCATACCAATATAGTAAAAATATTGGGGATCAACCAAAGTTAATAAATGCACTTCAAGATAGTGGTTAATAGAATTGAACCAAGCAATACAAGAGCTTCTCATGCACTAACAGAGATAATAATAAATGTTCAACAGTATTGAATTTTATATATACTTGTTGCTATTGAGAATTAACAATCTATTTGTTAATAGGTTAAAATTTTTCGAGAGACCATGCATAGGTTTTCAAGTCGACTAGCTGTTAAAGGAAGAGGAAGAACAGATCTAGGTAACTTGATCTTATTTAATAACTTTATTTCATTAATATAATTTTTAGTTAATTGTATAATAGTAATATATTTTTCACAGCTAAATGGTGGTTTTTGTATGAAATGGATGCTCCAAATTTGAGAAAGATTGCATTAACAGTATTGTCACAGGCAAGTTCATCTAATAGGTGTGAAAGAAATTGGAGTACATTTGCTCTTATTTACACAAAAGTACATAACCGACTTAACTATGAAAAACTAAATAAACTTGTTTATACACAATATAACATGAGGTTAAAATTGAAGCATATTATGAAAGAAAAAAGTCAGGGAAAATGTTGATTTCAAAACAATAAATTTAACCACTGTGTTTGAAGATAATGAAAGCTCTTTCAGAATGGTTAGATGATCTTAGAGATACATTACTATATGAATTTGATGGCCATGGCCAACTAAGGCCAAATGCTTATTTAGCCACCTTTGCTAATCATTGGTCAAACACACAAGATCAATCACAAGCATATGGTATGAGAATGCAAACAAGAAGAACCCAAATAGGTGATGATGAAGAGTTTGAAAATTTAATGAGAGGATTTCAACATCATTCCCGATATATATCTGTTGATACTAAAGTAGAAGAATAAAAAGAAGAATATGATGATGATGATAAAAGTGGTAGTGATAATAATGGTGATAGTGGAGATGAAGGTAATAATGGAGGAGATGGAGGACATTGCAACAGAGGTGGAAGTTCAGGTGGAGTATTCTTTAACAAAGAGCAATGATTTAATTATTGTACTCAAGATACTGATCATGAGTATCAACCAATTGCATGAAAATGAAAAGCGTTATGGTCGAAAGGGAAAAAAAATAATGAAAGTCAAATGCAAAATGATGGAGATACAATGATGGTGAAAGTTTAACTTCAGACTTTTCTCATTTCATTTGGGTGGAACTAACATGCATAGAGATGATTCTTCCACTTATAGTTCTAGTTATGGATATGGGTCTCAACCATCTGAATATGATGCTTCTAAGTTCAATTATGGTTCATTATCCTCTAATTATGGCTATGATGCATCTTCTGGATATGATACACAATCATCATCTTCTAACTTTGGTCATTTTGCTACACAAACTCATAATTTTAGACACAATGTTGAAGATTTTTAGGAAATTCTCCCCAGATCTTGATTGGGAGGCAAGGAAACTAACCAGGACTAATTAATAGCCAAAAAAAATCTTCTAGCCTAAATTAATTTTCTTTCTGTATTCTAGTTTTGTGCATGTTGGCCAATTTGAAATATCTGTCATTGTTTTGCAGGCTGAAGGCTGACTTTTTCTAGCTAGCAGACTAGCCAATGCCACTTACGCAAGCTTGAGATTCAAAAACTTCAACTTCTTCTAGCTTAGACTAAATTTGTCTCTGTATTGTTAATCAGGAGGAATTGTTTCCTATTTTGTTTTTACCCATTTGGGATTCTTTACCATTCTTGTGGTTATTCATGTTGAATGTCCAGGTTTCCAATATGATAGGGTTTTTGATGATAGTTATAACAAGCCTATTCCTGCTATATTGGATATTCCTTCCAAGGACCATCCTACGATCCTACACATTATTCAGTTCTTTGACGAGTGAAGTCTTCTCTCTTCTCTAATGAATCAGTGGCATCTCAAAGGCGCTAAGTGCACATATTAGTATTCATGGATTCAATCTATAGACTATAGTTCTAATAATTTGGCTCTTCCGCAGTTATTTGAATAAAGAAATTTGTTTGATGTCTTGATGATACAAAGATGGTAGAGTTTTTTGAAAAGTGCATCCCTTTGTTCTCACGATGATACAAAGATGAAGACCGTTGAGTTTTCCTTTTCACATGTTCAGAGATTACATAGTGATATAAAAAAGAGCCCTTTCAGGTCTATGTGATCCCCTTATAAAATGAATAGGTGCTCTCTATTTGAAAAACACTTGTCTTGAATTCCAACGTTAAATCACTTCTCAATATAGAGAGGAAATAGAAAAGAATATAACTGATTACATAATAAACAAATAGTAACGTTATGAAAAAAAGGTCCTATATTACAACCTCAAATGTATCACAACCCCAACATGAAATGTACAATGCTGTTAAACCAAATCTAGTCTCTATACAGAACTTGGGTGTCAACCTGCAACCCCGATCTAGATGCTCGATATGAGCTTCTGCTAGCCGATTGCGTAACAAATCCAAATTAAGCTGGGACACCCAAAAGTTTAAAAGCAATAATGAATATTCACAACAACCAACAATTATAGTAGCTAACAGAAAAAGGGAAAAATAAAAGAAGCAACATGCTCATGCAGTCAAGTAAAGAAATGATGCAAGTTCAGCAGAAATTGTAAGTGAAGATCCATTATTTATTTGCACTTTATTTTCTTTTGTACCAGATAGTCAAGATAATATGTGACAGTCAACTGAGTGCCTAGTAGAGAATGAAAAAAAAAATGAAACTTGAGAAAGATGAACATTTAATTGTAGTTAGACAGTTTGAACTATTATGAATTTGTCACAGCAGAAACCTAAACCGATAAGAAACTGACTGACACTAATTGAAAGAAGGAAAAAAGAAATTAGACAAGTATGATACAGGTTGAAACCACACCAGTTGTTTGGAGTTAGGAAGGATTACATGTCATTCTTACGAATGTGCTTTACACTCATGCTCAAGACCACAACTAATGCAAAAAACCGATAAGGACAATTGCCAAATTCTGTAAGGACAATTGCCAAATTCTGTAAGGATACGTGCAAATCAAATTGCTGGATGAAGCGTGAACAATAGAAATTACGACATAACTAAGAAGGTTATATGGTCAACTCATGTGATTTGACCACCACTTGTTCCAGTCTAAACCATGTTTAATTCAATGGAGTGGATCCCATTTCACTTACCTTAATAAAACTAACATTACCACATGATATATATGCTCCCACAATATATAAAATATTTTCTGGACTCAAAACAGTAACCAACACCATTCAAATGAAAGAAAATGTACTGATCTACAATGGTCAGGCATTAAAAGGATTTAGTATTATATATCATTGAAACAAAACAGAAGTACCTCATTGGCTTTGCTGAGTTGGAGTTCACAGTGAGTGCAATATATATAATGGTAATCCTCTTTTAGGTTTCCTTGCTTACAGATGGGGCACCAAATCAGTTCTCTGTGTGCCTAGAATCAACATTTTGATCAAATAAGTCACTCTTGTCCAGGCACATAAAGGGATAAGAAATTCACTTTCTTACACCACCCTTTATTCTCTCGGAAAGCATGTTAAAATAACATATGGATAATACAATAGACATCTTCCAAGTATGACATAAATTACAGAAGCGGAGTTCAGTGTTATATAGAGACACCAGCACTGCAAACAATATAAAACAGGACAGGAAAACACAAGGTGCTGCTATAGTATCAGAATACTAGCTACACTGACTTACAGCAATGGGTGGTGAAAATGGTCTAAAGATTGACACGTTAGGGGTGTATGCAGAAATAGGCTTGTCTATGTAGTTATGACGTTGTAAGGTACACATATAAAATACTTTGCACATAAAATAATATAGAAACTGAAAAAGGCAAAGAAATATGAAGAAAGGTTCTGCACAGCCACATCGCCAATGTACTAAACAAATAACTATCCTTCTGCTTACAAGTAAACCGCATTTTTAGGCAATCAACAGCCATATGTAAAGATACCGGACACTTCCTTAGAGCCTAAAAACCTTCCACAAACAACACCAATCAAAAGAAAAATTGGCTACAACTCAAGCAATTCAAGTTAACATAAAATCTTCTGAATACAAGACCTGCTAACATAAAACATAAGAATTCTAATTTCTGACCAAATCAAATAGCACCTTAGATATGCATCATGAACTAGCACCAAATCCTAACTATGGAAGCACTCATGGGAATTAACTAGAAATCCCTTACCAATATTACAAACATGATCTCTAAGAGACTCAAAGAATGCGTTCAATAACTTGGAAAGAAATATTGAAACTGAGTAAAAAGGAAAATAGAACAAGCTACACAGAACAATGCAACACATGTCTCCTTGTCATGTGGCTATAAAAACCAAGTGACTATCACCTCCATCATTTACATATGTGGACATCACATGACAGCTTAAATACCAATGATTATCAACTAAAAATTAATGTAGAGGACAGCTACATATAAGCCCCGGCTGCTTTTGTCACACAGATACACATAGATATATATATATAACCTGTGAAGCTCAGACTACTCAATCTCCATCTTCTGTCACAAGTCAAGATATATTTCCTATTCTTTAGCTCTATTATGTTTACTTTCCTGATATAATTCCTTTCTTCCTTAAAATCTAACAAACTCCAAATCATAGGTTTGTTATATGTAATGATTTATTGAAAAAAAGTCATATCTTTGTACAAAAGGCAGGCACAAACACAATAAAAAACAAAACTACAAGTCATATCCTAGTTAATTAACTGATGCAGGAAAAATATTACAGAAATAGAGAAATCAATAGTAAAGGTTGGGTTGGTGCAACAGTTGGGTTACTGTAGCAGTTGGGGTATTGCAGCTTTGGGTTAATGTAGCAGGTCAAGATTATGGTTTTTATATCATTGTAGGGCTGTTATTATCTTTTATGTATGACTAGGATTAGATTAAATCAAGGGCTATGACGAAGAGTTATCAGGGTTTTATGGTATCATCTCTACAAACAAAAGTCGTTTCTCTCCCCCAGATACAAATTTGTTTGAGAAAATCAATTTAGTGTAAAAAAAAGGTCGAAGCAAAAGTAGATGCAATGGGGAATAGAGAAAGGTCAGGGACATATTCGAGATGCAGTTTTCATTATCAGGTATTAATCCAATGTCTACAAACTCGATAGCAGAAAGCCATACATTATCTAAAGTAAAGGCAACATCGCAAAGTGCTCATTTTAAACCCCAAAAAAGGAACCCCCTTGAGAATATAAATGCCGTCATAAACCCATTACCATGAACAGTTTATACAAAATGATCCACTAAACCCATCTGCATGACACATAGGACCATAAAACTCGATTACTATCCACCCACCCACTCCTCAAAACATTTCTAGCTCTTTTCCACGTTATAGGAATACCTTTTCTTTTTTTATGCATTCAAGCATTGTCTAACCTAGGACAGATATCACACTTTCATTCAATCAACAATGTAAACAAAGAACTAAAACCTCTAAATTACCAAAATTTCCAAGTTCACCAAGGGAATATGCTCCGTGTTAGTCATAATGTTTTTCTGCATTCACGCATAACACATTATCCAAATAAGTTAGTTTTTCTGCATTCACTCGATACACATTATCCAAATAAGTTACCATATTTTATCCAGTCATATAAAAGAACCCAACCCAGTATCATTCACATATGCATGTCTGATACATAAATCAAACACTCATATCGTCATATTCATGCATACGAGTACGATCTACAATGCATTTGAGCATTGTACCTGATCCTCGTTCAGCTTCATATGCTCATCAATTGCATGAGATAGGTAATCATCTTCCTCCTCTTCCAATGTTGCAAGGCTCTCTGAACCTGAAAGAAACTAGGTAAAAATCTGCACAAAATCTTGAGCTGAACTATTACAATGCCAAAGTTATACATTAAATAGATGGAACAAACAAAGAAACACACATAGACATTACATACATTTATGAATATGCATACCTCTCAACATAAATTAGATAAGCTCAATGAAAATTAGATTAAAATATTTGAGAACCACATACCTTCAAAGAAACCAGTTGGTAGACAAGATCATGCACAATAAAATAGAAAAAAAAAATGCACAGAAAAAATAAAATAAAAAGAATAAAAATAGAGAAGGAACTGAAATAAACAGGTCCAGAATGAATGCAACTACAATTCCAATACCACTATCTAATTACTTTACTATTATTTTTGTTCTTTGGACTGGAAGGTTACTACTACTTAAAAAAATGGGAAAAATGAAAAAGAAAAGGGAACATCTGAAAGGTCTTCAATTATGAAGCAAAATAGAAAAAATGCTGCACCTTTTCTAGTTGGTTCTTCCCCTGGATCCTCATAAAATATCCTTTGCATTTCTAACATTATATCTTCGCATTCTCCCTGATAGGAATTATGAAGACCATCATATTCCCATAACATGTCATTAATCTCTGATGCAGAAGGAGGAATATTCACGTAGTCATCCACTGTTGAGTCCTTTATTTTCTTCAGTTCATCAGATACTATGCCTCGAAATGCCGATATGATAAAGCCCTGCCAGAGGTAATGATCTTAGTAAAACTCTCATAGTCATAGATGCAAAAGGGAAAGGAAAAATCATAAACTTTGAGGAATATAGCAAGGTTCCTCAAGATTTTACAAGTAGGTGTGTACCGTGTACCATGTACAAGGTCTAACAAAACACACAGGCCGCTGCCTCAAGCAAAGATAATAATACAGTAGCACTTCGAGGACCTATCAAGATATTATATTATAAGAAATTGCCTCAAATCAAGAGTTTTAACGACATAAAAGACTTGTCAGCTATTTGCAAGCTACTAGAAGCCTCAGCTGAGCTCAGGCTCAACTCATTCAAGTAAAATCAGCTGAGCTTGAGAATCAACATGATCCCTCTGTATGCTTGCAAAGTTGCAAGCTTTTAAATAGTAAAATACATATATTATGTTTTTACAATTTTATGTATCCAAGATACTTATACAGTTCTTATAGTCTATATCTCTATAGATATTATTAAATACTTATACATTTATTATAGTCTAATCTATATAATTTCCTAAAAATGGAGGAAGTCTTAGAGAAACCCATCATTAACATAAGCCTTCAAGCAGCTGTGTGGGACTTTTAGACTTTTTATATTTTACCCTTTTGGAAACCAAACACTTGAAAATTGTTCACAAGCAGAAGACTTGCTATCTATAAACAGATTCCTCCTTCCTTAACAGATGCAAGTTCAACAATTTCATAGGATGCATTAAGACAGTATGTGTGGCTTTATCTTGTAGCTAGACTCAACAATTAATACAATTGCCAATTGCTTATTCATCACTAGACACAAAGTCATGGTTTGAGATATTTTCCTTTATACTAGACAATGTCCAGTTACCAATCTGAAAATCTAAAATGGTTCAAATCATAGTTACCAAGTACGTGGATTGATATAGCACATGGAACGGAAGGAACGTGGAATGTCACTTACCTAGGAACATGGTAGGGTGGGGGATATGCTTCTTTGGATCACTATCCGGAACATTTTTTTTTAGGATCTCATATGTATGTGTGTGTGTGTGTGTGTGTGTGTGTAAAAATAAAATTATGTTTTAGCTAATTAAAAATATAGTCATAAATGAAAAAAAAAATAAAAAAATAGAGAACTTATTCAAATTCCATTATCCATACCATCATAATAACCAGAAAGTGAGTGTCTAAACTTGCAAAATGCAAATATCCCATAACTATTGTGCAATAATAAATATCCATAAAAGTACTAGTAAGTCTTAAGCTTGAGTCTTAGTATCTAGTAGAAAAACTATGTTATCTTCTTCTTCCCTTTATCAATAGAAGATGATGGCAACTCCCTCCTATGATTAGAGCTAGAAATTTGAGATTGTTGAGATCTCATCTGGGGTAGTAGAGAAGTTGAACTGTGCCCCATGAGCCATGTGAGTACAAGTTGTTGATGGAGCACAGATACTAACATGGGACACAAGTATCAAATACAACTCGTATCAGATATGAAGATAGGATAAATCTTAAGAATGTAGGATACAATACAGTCTATGATAAATTTAATTAATTAATTTCTAATATATTTATTATATAAATAATTTAAAATTAGTATAGTAGTAAAGAAAAAATCATTAATATTAAATATGACGCATGTTTCAAAAAATTAAAATAAATTATACATGTAACAGACAATATATGAAGTTATAAGACATAAAAGGAGTAGTGACAAAAAGCATACAACTTGAGCTCAACAACTGATATTTTTTCGAAAAGAAAAAGGAAAAACCACACCCATGGCACAAAGGAAAAACCATTCAATACTTTAATATTAATTAAAAACACAGTTTTCTTTGTATAAAGCCAAAGAAAAAAAAGGATGGATGCAAATGAGAATGGATCTAGGGTTGCATTGCCTGCATGGAGCAACTGAAATCCAGCACCAAACCACTTGAAACATCTGCAAAGGCCTACAGGGTTCCAAGGAGGAAGAAGATAGCGGGTTCAAAGGAGGAAGAAGATATGGGTTCAAAGAGGAAGAATGAGGTGTAGATAGCACGTTGCTGTACTCATGATCATAATGCTCAAAGCAGTGTTCCAAGTCAAAAACAGTCCTCGAATAGAATCGAGGGATCCAGTTTGATATTTGCTACCTGAGTAGCGATTTATGGTAATCATGGTTCAGATAGATGCAGAAAGGTCAAGATTTACACCTCAAACCAATCTAAAAAGCTAATTGACCCAATTATCAAACACAATTTCTAGTATTAAAAAGCTAAATCTCTTTTGAGTCCCTCATCCCTTAGGAACATTACAACTTTCTTAAGTCATAAAGAATATTATCACGGGTTTCATTTCTCACAAAAAAATTTGACGGGTGACCAACGTAACTGCAAGAAAACTAAATATCAATGCAACTGACCGAAACATTGAATTCGCAAAGCAGCGACACACCAAACTAATATTATCTGCTTCTTGACTCTTAGTATCATCAAGAAGATAAGTAACCCTTATTTTGCAGCATATCTTTGAACGAGAGATATATAAGGGAAACTTGCCGAAATGAATATTCCTATCTTGGAAATGGAATAAGAGCAAATTAGTTTAGTGACTATGAATAGTTAACTCACTTCATACATAAAACTTGAAGATGCACTTATGCATCATAGTAATGATAGATTATAGATTGTCACAGAAGCATCGAAACACATAATGCCAAGAAATACATAGAATCAGTCACCTTTTGACTTTCAAAGTGGAGTTATGAGTTGTTCATACCCAGAAAAATACCCGAATATGAACATACTTTGCAAGGAATTATAGACATTAGACATATTAAGCACTACAGAGCTTCCAGGAAAACTGAACATGATCAGTGGACTCCACATAGTTAACAAGACACACGATGGAATTGATAGGAAGATCCTGAACTATGGCCCAAAGCTTCAAATAATCATTTCCTCTCCAAATGTTGCACCTCAATAGACTGTAACCCATAAAAGTTTGTGTGTGTATAAGTATATAAACCACAAGAAACCTTTAAACACTAACAGGGTCAGACATGTGAAGACTCAATTAAGATCATTGTGAACCCCCACAAAAACTCTCTTCCAGACTCTCATCTCTTGATATGTCTTCTTCTAGCACTCTTGCAACCATATCCTTCCCTTTCAATTTGACAAGGAAATTAGAGCATCCCAAAACTTGGTTTATACATTGTTATATTCATACAATGGAACTTCGAAAACACATGTATTAACATAATGGACTATCTTGGGGAGGCTCTCATGTAAACAAAGGATAGACTATCACTAATCAATAAACCACAAAGGAGTTTTGGTGCAGTACGAAAAATTAAAAACTATATCTAAATGGCCCCTCATTTGAGCCCACCATTCAGTTATGTCTAAAATTAGTGAATGCAACACACCAATACAAAATTGATAAGGTCAATAGAATGAAAATAATAATGAAAACAAATAATAAAGAAAACAAAAGAGAAAAGAGAACCTCCTGATTCTTATTGAAAGGTTGTGCAGTTGGCAACCTCATTTTCCAGAGCAAGCGGGTTCTGTCCTCTCGTACCCTTCGATAGCAATTTTCCCTGAGCTACAAATGTTAAATAACATTCATCAATCAGGATGCAATGCGAGAGCTAATAAGCCCACAACAAAACTATACAGATTGATTTCATTTGAACAAATTATAGATGAAATAGAAAACAGCAAGTAAGAAGAAGGGAGAGACGGACCGTGTCTTTCCAGATGTGATATTTGTTGAAGTGGGAATCGGACTTTAGGGATGATCGTGTTCGAATTGGGACAATGGGTGATTCTTTCGGGGTTGAGTCTCTACTATCTCCATCCTCCATCTCTCTCTGTGTCTTGACTACTCTTGCATACACTCTCGGATACAGGCGGTCGTAATGAAATTGAGCAATGATTTTTGTGAATCTAACAATTATGTACTGCTTACAATCTAAAATTTCAATACATAGTCTCTCAATGTCGGTGCGTCGAGGAGGAAGAGCAAGCCCAGATTCCTCTAGCAAAAAGGCGAAGATGGATCTGGTTCACAGAGAAGCTCCATGGCCATGGGATTTCAACGGTGATTTTGGTGATAAGATGACTTTGATGAAAAGATAAACCAACTACAGACGCTGGGTTGCAAACGGATATAGACGGCCGTAATGAAATTTACAGGCTACTACTCGCTGGGTTGCACTTTTCTTTGTTCTTTGCCAGGAGGACTAAACTTCACGAACAATGGAGGGAGACTCGAAACGGAAAGCCTACTGCGAAAACAAACAATACAGCATCCCATCAGCGCTGTCCCAGAGCACTTGGCCCGTCTTTACGATGATCTAGGGTGCGCTTGGGTTCACCGCAAGGCCTAGGGTTCATTTGGGTTCACTGCAAGGGGAAAATCATGGTTAGAGACCGTGGTCTCAACTTAGTCTTTGTATGTTTGTATTATCTAAAAAATATGATTTGTGACCCTGATTTAAAAACTAGTAAGTAAAAATTACGGTAAAAGCATCATATTTTTTGCTTGTAGGAATTCTAATATATACTTGATAAAATCAATAAATTGGGAATCAATATTTATCAAACTGATAGCTTTGAAAATCAGAAGTCATTTTTATTTTTTATTTTTTATTTTTTGCAATATAGTAATTGGGAAAAACCTTAGGTTGTTTTTTATTAGTATATGATTATTATCTATTTTGTGAAATAAAATCGAAGACTTTAAAATTTAATAAAAAAATTTTAAAAATAATATTAATGGAAGTTAAGAATTGTGTGAAAAATTAGAGAATGAATGTGAATATCGATAAAATTGGGAAAAAAATGAAAAAAAAAAAAAATCAATTTTGACATTGCTGACATTTGTAAAAGAAGAAAAATAAATTTTTTGACCGTTGGCAAGGCAACAGTCAATTTTTTTTGAAATAGAGGAGAGCGAAACGGTGAGAAATAGGAGAAAAATTACATGCCACAAATTCATAATATTTTGACTTTGACTTGTTAGATTTTATTTCATTTTATTTTTCCTATTTCTTCCCCTGTTTTGTTATCGGCCTAATTCAGAAAACTCCACCCTTGTCTTGACCCTACAAATCTCATCCTTGCTGACCGAGACAAACTCTCCTTCCCTTCCTTATGCTTATGGAAGTGAAAGCCTTGAAAGTGGAATATGTTAATGTTAAGTAATTAGTTTAATTCGAATTTTAAGCAATTAAGGGTTAATGGAAGCATGTTGATTGTATTGGGGAATATACATATATGAATCTATATATATATATATATATATATATAAAGTAGACTAAAATATGCATATAAGGTATTTGACAATATGCTTAGGAGAAATCAATTGTAAATGTATGCATGAAAGTTGAGGTATAAAAGTTTCACTAGTAAAATAAATAGTTATGATGAAAATATGTATTAGATTAAAATAATAAATAAAATGAATGAAGAAAAGTTAAAAGACATGCACTAAGAATTGGAATTCGAAACATAGTAACCTTAGAAGATTTAGTTTAAGCTTTTGATAGGAAATAAGAAAAACCTAAATAATAATTATGTGAATTGGATCAAGGAAACTTGAAATTTAATTGTGTTCGTGGTGGAAAATATATAACTCAAGTATTTGAGTAATTTTAAGTAAGTAAGTTAAATTCAATTCAATAATTGAAACTTGATTAATATAATGTTATTAGAATTTGGTTAATTGTATTGGAGGGTGTATATATACATGAATTAGGATAAAACATGTCTATAGAGTGTTCTATGAAATTACTTAGGAGAAACTAAGATTGAAATGATTAGTAATGTTGAATTAATGAAATGTATTGATTAAATTGGGGTAGGTATATGTCTACATATACTCATGAACTAGAATAAATTAGTTGTCCTTAAGATATTTGACAAAATGCTTAAATGAAACTAATTGTGATGAGATGAATAAAACTTGGAACTTGTAAACTCTTGTGGTTAGGGATTAGGTGAATTTGAATCAAAATTCATAAACAAAGCAAAGAATGGTTGGTTAATGTGGTGAGTTGAGGATTTGATGAAAGTGGGTAGTGAATATGAACAAAAGATGTTTAGTTGAGGGGTGAAGTGTTATAAATGGAAGTTAGGTGGTGAATGAAGGGATGCAGGGCAGATTTGATGAGTTAGAGAAATTCATTATTTCAAGTGTTTTTAGGAATGAATTAAATTAAGAGTTTTAAAGAGAAAATGTAGCTTAAAATCTTAAGATAGAATGTAAAAAATTTCGTAACCTGGTTCTAAGCATATTTATTATTAGAGTTGTTGGACTGCAGTTAGGTCCGTGCAGGATTTTAACCGAGCTTCTGTCAGTCTGGAAGACTTTGATGGGGGTTATGGCTTAAATTAGCTTAGGACCTCTGAAAAAGAATTGTTTCTAACATATTAAAAGACAAATATGGAGCGGTTTATGTCTTAATTCCATGTTATGTGTATTTTAGTGGTGTTGGAAGTCATGGTGTGATTTTCGGGTCTTAACTGAACCTATTTTGATGTAATTGATGTTAGGGGGTCTTAAAGGTTGATTTAAGAGTGCAATGCTAAAGATGAAATGTTCCTAACATCTTGATAAACTATAAGAGAAATTTTCATAATTTAATTCTCAAGTATGAGAATTTTATAAGTATTAGAATTCAGTTCTAACAACAAGGAATTTGTATGTGCCCTGTTTGTGCACGTGTGAGGGTTTGAGTGGGTTCAAGACTAATTTTAGGGGAAGTTCTTAAATAAGAAAGATATTTAAATTCTCAAAAATAATTTTTAAATTTGATTTTGTTAAATTTGATTAAGTATATAAGTGGAAATCAAATATATATCTAAAATAGTGCGAAAATGCCTAAAAGGGGCCAATTTTAAATAAATATTTGAAACATAATAACTCTAGATTTTTGTAATTAAAAGGTTATAAACTATAAAATTGTCAAACTAATTAAAATTTGAAAATTTTACTTGTAGCTCCAAAAAGTGTCATTGAGTTAACGACGCAAATGAATGCAAGAAGTAGTAACAAACAAAATCGGTAAACGGTGAGTGGATTATGTACTTTTTGGTTGCTAGATTATTATATGTAATTGTATGTGTATTTGAATGGATGTGATATATGAAAAAATAAGTATGTGTAGTGTTTCGTTAAGTTATGTTTGATGTTGAAATTATTTGTGATTGATAAGGGCCAACAAAGTGAATTTTTCTCTGAGATGATTTTTATTTCTGAAATTGAAATTCAAGTCCATCTAGAATACTCTAAGACATTCTAATTTTGATAAGAGTTTTAAAAAGAATTGAGGGTTTAGCCTTGATGGGATGGATTGCGTATGGAAAATAACTTGTTGTGTGAGCGCGTAAATGCCCAAATGCCTGGTAAGGGGAGTATTTGTTTTGCGAGGCTAAGTTACTCAGTTGGCCCTTTGTATGCTTTAAGTGTTTTGATTGTTTGGTTCGAATAATGAATTCCAAGTATTTTAGTTGCTTTGTCTATCTTGTGAATCATATGAATTGTGATTTTATAATGATTATATGTACGTACATGTGCCGTTAAATCAAGTCATGAATGTGGTTACATGAGATTAACTAATGGATATGTGTTCTTTATGCTTTGATTGATACTATTACTCTTTGGGTACAGTTTTTCACTCACTAAGTCCGTAGGACTCACTACTTTTCTATGGAATTTTTTTTTTTAGTAATAGGATTTTAGAATATATCATCGACGAGCTCGTGACTTGTCTAAAGACTTGTCGATAGTGTTCGACAAGGCATTGCTTTTGAATCTTATACTTGAAGTCAATGATGAAAGTTTACAGTCACAATAAGGTTCTAAGTCATTGTGTAATTCTCTGTGTAATATTTTATTAGTTATTATTTATGATACTGCTAGGAATGGAGCTCCCTTATATATCCTATACTCATTGTTGTCTAGTTATATGTAAACAGGATAATTTGTTTGTATTTTTGGACATGTTTCACTTAACAAGGAAACTCTGCTAAAATTTTCAATAAATGCTATATGTTCAATAATAAGTCTATAATCATTTAAGAGTTATTTAGTTATGGTAAACTCAGGGTTATAGAGGTTTGGTTATACATTCCTCTTGGCAGTTATACCTCCGTGCAGGGTGTGACAGTGACAGTCCAAACGAGCTACAGTGTGGCCTTGGTGGTCTCGGCAACCTAGTACGTCGTGGACACGTTTTTTTGTACATGCCAAATAGGCATTATTTTGAATATTCTTTATCAACTATCAAATTAGGTAAATAATTATTTTGTTTAATCCTAATTAGTTGATAATCTCTAATTATTTAAATTAATAGGTGAATTTTAATAGATTAATTTTTAACCTTAAATTAAAAAAATATGTGTGTCCATTTTTTTCCCTAATTCTCTTTAAAGTAAAATAAAATATCTCGTGCATTGCACAGACAAATTCATCTAGTTTCTTCTATTTTTTATCATAAAACTCATTAGTACGATGTGTAGTGCAAGAACAAAGATTTTACTATTTTAGAGTTAAAAAAAAAAATCTAATTAATTTAGGTTTCCATTTTCTTTTTCTTTTTTGGTTTTTTTCACTTTTTTAATTAATATTAGAATTTTTTTAATTATATTATGTCACACAGTCCACATGTTAACCCATTATTTGTTAAACATGATACATGAGCAAGCCACGTAGGACATGCCTTGTCATGTCATCCTCTATCACCTCTTGTTATATTAAATTAAATAGAATCTAACGGTAGGGACTATATTACTTGATTTTTGAAATTATAGGTTTTATATTTTAGCCTTTTAAAGTGTAGAGACGAAAGTGAATTTTCAATAAAATTATAGGGATGAAAAATATAATTTAATCAAAATTATAATATTATTATACTTAAATTATTTAATTAAACTTTCAAGCACAAAATTTATAGCACACTTATCTTTTAGAAACCTAAATAATAATAATAATAATAATAATAAATCAACTTTATCTAATTTTATAAGAAAAACTTTCAAGCACAAAATTTATAGCATACTTATCTTTCAAAACCAAATAATAATAATAATCTTAATTTTATAAGAAAAACTTTCAAGCACAAAATTTATGGCACAACTTATCTTTCAAAAGCCAAAAAAAGAAAAAAAAATTCAATTTTATCTTAATTTTATAAAAACTATCATCCCATATGAAATATGTCACACCTTGTCCAATACCACCAAAGTCATTACAAAACCTTAAATAGAGGTTGTTTTAGTGCAACTTGTTAGGACTATAAAGTCACTATCCCAATATTGTGGGTCCATAAGCCCTAGAGCAAGGACCCCAAAGGTTCCTGAGTCACCAGGTCGAACAGACTCCACTAAGCCTTATATAAACACCCTTACTCCTCCTTAAAAGTTAATAATACTTTCTCTCACTACATACCATTGTTTACTCTCCTTTTGTTCAATTGACTTGATCTTCAAAGGTTTACCAAGCCCTACCCGACCTCTTTCTCTATAATAGGTAGACTCGATCCATGAAGACTCAACTTGACCGGCTAAAACACTAATTTGGACCCAATACCCCATCTAGACTGCCATCTTATCATCCACATCATAAATAACTTTTTATTTTAACATTGGCCTTGTCTATGAGAAATAAACTAGTAGCAATTTGTAAAGCCCACCTTTACCTCTATATAGAAGCAACGCATCTCCAGAAACTTATGGTCCCATGAAGAATCCCTAAAACCCAACTAGGGCCCTTTGGGCTTAGTGCAATACACTAAGTCTCACAGACCTATCCCTCTTAAGCAAAAACAACAATAACTAGATCTTCTCGAAGAAACAATAGGTGAAATCCCACAACATAGAAGAGAAAGAATCGAGAAAAACATAGTTGATGAGTCAAAAATCCCTGATACAATATGACACAATTATAAGAAAAATTAAGAGAATTTTACAGAGTTGCCTGAACCTTCTATCAAATTAAACGAGATCTTCGATAACTAATTCAAGAATTGGGGATTATATTCAAAATCTCTATTTTTTTAGGATCATCCTCTGAAAATATCTCACAAGACTTGAAGAGCCAAGAGATTAATATTGAAAGATTACCACTAAGATAATGAAACACATATCTTCAAAAAGTTATGTCAGTGGACTCATCAAAAGAAAAAGCTCAAAGGCTTAAGTTGAAATGTACTATTTAGATAAGTCCTATTCATTGATTTATTGGATACAAAGTCAATATATGAAATGTTCTATTTCATTAATCATAGTCATCCACTAAAGAGTCAAGTGTTGAACCTGCTAGTATCATTCAACAAAATCACCTTGTGCTAATTAAACTCTTGAAATATCTTCAACTACAAAGTCATCATTAGAGAAGATATCTCAAGAGCTT
Organism: Quillaja saponaria; assembly: GCA_029379385.1. NCBI lineage: Eukaryota > Viridiplantae > Streptophyta > Magnoliopsida > Fabales > Quillajaceae > Quillaja > Quillaja saponaria. The sequence goes on along the minus strand of CM055611.1, from coordinate 9,218,521 downwards.
AAGAAATCACTATATGTCGAATTAATTGTTGAAATCAAGTCAAATTATTAAACTGTTAAAGTTCATAAGTGAATACAACGTTCCATTTAATCAGGTGAAATAAAAGGACTAATGAAAGCTTAAATGTGAGAAGCAACTGAAAGCCAAAGGAATGAAGCACTCCATTTTAATAAATGGTTATATGCTGAAACTAGATCCAAACTGTTGAAATGAATATCTACTAAAGCATGGTTAAACAAGTAAAAATGAGTCAATGCATTATCTACTAAGAGCATTCAAACGCTGACTTGTCAATTGAAATGAAATATACCATTGAATCAAAGATCCCTTATAGCTTTGATTAATCTAAGGAGCTTGGAGATTGAGAAAATATCATATTGATTGGCATCTATCAAAAGCATTTTATTAAAGACTCGAAGAGTTAAAAGCAAATGCATATTTTTGGATTAAACAACCATCTATGGAAAATGAGTGATAAATTGAAATTTTTTGAAACTTGTTGTTTGAATGCTCAAAAGAGAAATGACTGATCTATAAATCTTCTTAATGGATACTTATACCAGCTATATTAATTACACATCAAATCAAACTGTTGTAGCTAATCTCTGTGCAAATCTCTTAAGTAAAAAGGAAAATCAAGTTTCACATCATGTATGTTTCAAATAGAATACTTAGTCTAAATCTGCATAACAGTTAAAGCCTACACTCAAGTGAGACTAAATCTGCATAACAGTCAAAGCCTGCACTTAAATGAGAAAACCTTCTCTAAAGTTACTGTAAAGACTATGCCTAAAAGAACTATTCAAAGTCATACTTTTAACAATGGGTAAATTCTTAGAATAATGACTAGTTTCATAAAAAGCACCATAAAAAGTGAAGAACTTTGATGAATTTCAAGTGATGGATGAATAGGTGAAAAAGTGAGAAATCACTTCAGAAAAAATGAATCTAAATCATAGAATCATCAAGATTCTCTAAGGTTAAACTTTTAGATCATCAGTATCATCATTCACAAAGAGGAAAACTTGTATATTTTTATTCTATTGTAAACTCATTTAAAGAAGAGAAAATTTTTTAGATTTAGTATAAATCTGTATTGATCAAAATTTTCAACAATTGACCAAAGGGCACTAATCTCTCTATAAATAAATTAGATGACAATATCTGCCTTTTTAGAAATAAATTTTGTCTAACCTATGTATAAAGGGCACTAATCTCCCCATAAATAATTAGATGACAATATTCTTCTATAAAATTGAACATAAGACATTAGGCCCTCAACAATTGACCAAAGGGCTTTGATCTTAATAAAATTGATCAAAGAACAATGGTCCCCTTGTAGCTGACCAGATGATAGTGGTCTCTCCACAATTGACCAAATAGTTGTTGATTCCATAAGTTAGAAATATCAATGAATAATAGAATCCTCTAGTGTGATCTTAAGGAGTGGACTAGCTAAGATTATTTGGTGAACCACTAAAAAAATTTGGTGTCTCTATTTTATTTTGTTTACTACTTTCTATCTTATGTTGTACATTATTTTCTCAAATCAAAGGTTTTTAAACAAAGTATTTTTAAACAGATAAACTATTCACCTCTCTAGTTTACATATTTGAGCCAACAAACACGTTGTTGGAAATGTTAAACGACATAATAGCTAGGCAAACTAAACAACCCGTCATTGTTAGTTCAAATAGGCAAATTAAGGAACATGAATAGTTTTTGATTAAAATTTAAACCATTTTTATAATTTAAAAAAAAAAGGAAAAAATATATATGCACAAGAAAAGGTGATATACAATGACAAGACAGTATGTGTAAATCACTTCAAGTTCAGCAGATAGAAAAGTAACAACAATTTGCTAAAATTAAAGAGTTAAGGGATAAAGATACTTGACATAATGATTTTATAGTGGTTCACCAATAACCTTGGCTACATCCACTCCCTAAGCATCTATTGGGAATTTTACTAATATTTAATTTACAACAGGTATCAAACATCCTTTACAACAATTGAACTTAACAATATCAATTGATCTCTAACTGTTCCGCAAAACACACAAGCAGAACTTATATTTTCTCACTATACTACATCACTTGTCTTTTCCTTCCAAGGAAAAATGATTACAGCAAAGAGATGTAGCCAAGGTGAGATTTATAAAGAGTTTAATGATATAAAAGTTTAGGATCTTTACAACAACCAATTAGATCAGTATGATGTAGCATGAAAGTTTTGGCTTAAAGAGTTCTCGGATTGATTTCAGAAGCTTGATCAAATCGACAACACAAATGTTCAATCTCAAAAACTTGTTTTTTTCAATTGTGTCTTCATGCTTTATAAGCTGAACAGATTGTAGTTGTTTCTCAAATGAAAAGACTGATTGAAGTGTTTAGCTAAAAGAGGAAACCTTGAATAACACATTTGAGGTTGTTTTAGATAATTAATATACATTTTGGTACAACCTAGATTATTGTGTGCAATTCTAACTCTATTTGCATTTCATGTTGACCTTGTTCAAATCAAATAGCAGACATGGTATCTTTCTAAAAGACAACTTAAAGAAATAGGTAAAACACTTGCTCTTCAGAAACCAAGAAATTAACAGCTGATACTTGAACAACTATTATCCTTGAGATTTAGTGACTTTCAGCTAATAAGGAGCTTCAACCATCTGTTTAATGAAACATAGCCTTTTATTCTTTAGATCTTGACTTTTGGCTTTAATAATGCTTTTGATGCTTTTGACTTTTAATGAAACTAATGGTTTTAATGCTTTTGACTTTTCTCAATGGATCAATATTAGTAAGAATAGCTGAGCTTTTATTGGTGCTAAATAAATATTTCAGTGGACCTTGTCATCTTAGTAGCTGAGTGATTCCTAGCATTCAACGGTTGATTTTCCATACATACATAAGAAAAACATATATTGAATTAGGATTCATTTCCTTATGAACTATAATATATATTTTTTTAATTATCAAAACCATAAGATTTGAAATAATATTAAATTGATTAATCAAATCATATTTGCATTTGATTCAATAAGCATGGCATCATATGTTTTACCTCCTATACCCCCAACCCATAGCCGAGACAACACATTATGCTAGACCCTGCCAACCTCCTTCACCTATCATCAGCCAACCACCATTCACCTCCTCCATCTAGCAAGCCCCAACCGTACACCCAATGAAACCTTGTTATTGTATTCTTCTGACTTCAACGACAATTACCATCATATAAGAATCACTTAAAATAGATAAAATCATTGTTGAAGACAATTAACCACCATTGTCAGACATGACAATTACAGTCAACGACCACCATGGTATATATTAATTTTTATATGACATGAGCACAACTTTATCACACAATAATAAACTTAAATAAATTGATCAATACTATATCCACAAATCACAAAAGAAACATATCTCATTAACTACTAGGTTAAATCCTTGAAGTTAATAATACTTTTAGTCTATATAATTCGACGAAATGTTCAATTTAGTCCCTATATTTCAAAACTATAAAATGTTATTCTTATAATTTTTAAAATCGTGTGATGTAGTTCTTGCCATCAGATTTACCTTAACAGAATATAATGTCACAAGTGGCTGCTTACGTGACTTGTCCATGTGTCGTAATGGATAAATAAAAAATTGTCATGTCTTATGGCATAAAACTAAAATAAAAATTAATATATATATATATATATATATATATATATTCTATAACAAAATACGAATCCAAATATCAAAAACCAGAAGAATTAGAAAATAAAACCCGGAGTCCTAAATCTACCATACCACCACATCTTTCTTATTCTTCAGCATCCTTGTCCTCCCTAGTAGACATCCCTTGTCCTCCTACTATAACACTTCCCTTGAAATGGATATAGAAGCAACATTATTTCCACCTTGATCAAAACCAGTCTCTTAAGCCATGAGCCTCAGGGAACTCTTGATTTATGAAAAAACTGGGTAGCAAAAATCGTCTTGCCTAGAAATCATCACTATAGATTTTCTATTGAAATCATTAACTTTCCTAGTGTTGACAGCTAAAATAGAAAAAATCTTGGAATCAATCTTTTCTTATAGCTTTTGACCTTCTTCTGTCACACACCACACGAAGGCATGACTGATCTGAGCAATGGATAACTAAACCTCTGCAATCCTGACTCCAATTCACATAGATGCATATGACAATTAACCAAATTAGAAGTTAAAAGGAAAGTTTTATAAAATAAAATTATATGCAAAGACTCATTTACTAATATACATAGTAATTTAATTAAAAATTTTGACAGAGGTTCCCTGTAATATGGAATATGCCCAATAATACAAACATAGTATACCTGGTTACATACAACCAGAGCATAACAACAGTAGTAATCACAAGGAGCTCCACTCCAATATGTATCACAAGCAATAACAAACTAAATTATTACACAAATCAAAATCCCAGACCCAAGCCTAATGTGATTGCTAGACTTCATCTCTTGGCTTCAAGTAAGTAATCTTGGATATATACTTTGTCGCAACATAATCGACAAGTCAAGTATTGGTCGTTGATATCCGATGAGATCCTAATACTAAAAACAAAAAAAAACATAAACAAGCTAGAGGTCAGTCACACAGACTAAGTGAGTGAAAAACGTGCCCAAAAGGATACTAACATCAAACAATACATAAATAAAGGCATAGATAAGATGATTTCATGTTAAAATGCATTACCAAAATAATTCAATTTCATACATATGTAAATATAGGAAATGTAAAATCAAACAAATATAACTTCTTCTTTTTGGTACAAAAACAAATTCATTTCATGTAATACATTATACAAACAAATTAAGCAAAGCATCCAAAGGGTCAATTAGAGTAATTTAGCACTCGCACACCAAATATATATCCTCATCGAGACATTTTTGCTACTACACACCAAACATTTATATCAACTCCTTACATATCCTCCCAGGGCTGAGTTTCTCAAATATCATATAAACAAAGCAAATGTATCCTAGGTGCACCGGATTCTATTTTGTATGTAAAAATAATATCATTGGCCCTTATCAAACACAGACAAACTTACATATTTAACACAATATAATCAACATGAAAATGTCAACAGTATAGCATTTTTATAAATTAATTCAATTAAAGTGCTAAAAATCCACATTTGAGAACTATATTAACATATTCATAAATATACACCGAAATAAACATTCTGAACAAACTAGCAACCAACGAGTAATATTTTCCACTCATAAAATTTATGGATTTGATGTGTTGTTTTTTCTATAATTCAAGAGTGGCGATTGATCAACTACATGTTCTGAAGCTGAAAATCATAATTTTAAATTTTACTTAGTTTATAAATTTCATAGTTATAATCCGCCAATTACTAAAACTTATTTATATTAACTTCCATACATTTTTTAAAAACTAACTCCTCTTAGACATTTGTTAAGCAACTTTAATTCTGTTTCATGTATATACATACCAAGAAAATCAATATTAATTCCTTAATTCAACATTACTTACATTCCATGCATTAAATTCAAGATAAGTTAATTGTTTAAAATCAATCATGGGCTTGAATCATGAAATTCCAATATCAATCCAACCAAGTTCCATAATTTCTCTTTCCTTAACCACTTAACCAATAATTCTTTACTCTTGTTCTTAGACTTTGTATTCATTAAATAATCTCTAACCACAAAGATTTGAATATACCAAGTTTTATTCATTATATAACAACTACTTTCTCTTAGACATTTTATCGAATACCTTGAAGGCATGATTTATTTTAATGAATGTGTATGTATACAGATATATACATACAAGGAAATCAACATAAATCCATCAATTCCCATGTGATTCATATTCCAACATTGAATTCTAGTTAAACTAATTACCTAACTTTCATTAAGAGCTTGAACTATACCATTCTAATATTAACATATTCCAATTCCAGGACTTACTTTTTCAATAATCATATACCCACCATTTACATTCTTATACTTTTATTCAAAATTAACTTATTCTATAAGCTTTAAGTCATCCAACAACACAAACATATATGGAAATGAAGATATAAGTCAAAGTGAAACTACCAACAAGAGGCAAGGAAGGGTGGCTAACTGCTAGAAAATTTAGTTAGCAGCCAAGGCTATTTATAGCCTCCAATTAGAAAGCTAAGAGGAAGGAAAGACTTATTGTCCTATAGCTGAAGCAACTAACACAAGGCTGTCCAAAAAAGGGCTGTACAAGGGCATGAATAGGAACAACTACAAGGCTGTAAGAAGGCTTGCCACTGGCTTGAGGAGTAAGGATGGATGAACGGTAGATAAGAAGGGTGGCACCAAATGCCTCACAAAGCTAAGAAAATAGAGCTGGACTCACGGCTACAAAGGAAGAACAGAGGAGAGCAATCCACAACCAAACAGAGCTGATGCTGCAAGATTTATGAAGACCAAGCAAAAGAGCAAAGGAAGAAAGAATGAGGTAGCTACCAAAGGAACTCACACATAGCATAATAAAGGAGAAGGTGCTAGAAAGCTCGAGAAGCAAAGGGAATGAGAGGAAAAATAAAGAGGGTGGAAAAAAAAATGAAGAAGAAAATTCAGCTACTCAAGAATGAAACAAGAAAGAGAATAAAAAAAGAAAAGGAAAGGAAAATAAGACAAAATTAAAAAAAATAGAGTTAAAGTCAAAAAATGAAAAGTGTGGTGTATATTTTATTCTTGGTTATATATGTTAGTAGTATGCCCTAAAGCCAATGACATATGATGCTGTGGCATATTATTTTATGTACAATCTTATTCATATTATTAATAAATATAAGTGATAAACATTATCATGTATAAGAGTTATTAATTAACCATCATGAGCCCAAAGAATTAAAGTAATGGAAATAAGCATCATGATTAGATAATGCTAATGAGATGTATTTCCTTTAAGCTTAATTCTTAAATGTTCCTAATCATAGGATCACTAAGTAGGACATTAGTGAATCCGGATAGATTAGTACATATCTAGTTGGCTTAAAGAGTTGATGGTGGCTAATCTCATAGTCACTTGTGTATGAGACACTAAGACAGATATGTAGGTGCTCATTAGAGAATGAGTTCACTGAACTGACTCAACTGAGAACACCTATATGGAGTTTCTCTACATGTCAATAGGTGGTTCTTATGTTATAGTTGTGCAAATAGTCATTTGACTTGAGACATCATAGTTATCTTATATGTACATCATTATACTTTGATACTATTTCTGATTATATAAATGAGTCACCTAAGAAGTAGTAATCACTTGCACATGGAGGTATGTGAATGTGCAATAAAGGATCTATCACTCTTAGTAGAAAAGAGAGAATGTCCTATGTGGTCTATAAAAGATTTAACTTAAAGTCTATGGCCATTGCAAGGTGGATATTAGAATATGAGTTTCTAATTTTCCTGATGAAGTTATAATCTTAAGATTAGGCACATATGATTAAATTTAGGGTTTGATATTATTTCCATACCCAAATAAATTTAATCGGGACATTACATGATAGAATGATTAAATTGCATGGTAACTGTTAAAAAAAATGTTCAAAAGGTTCACAGCCATATTCATACTATTATGAGTAGTCATCATGTACTGCTAGGCACTAATCTTGACTTGTAGGAAACCCTGATAATTAATTAATTATCTATAGATGATTAATTAATTAATCTTAATTAAATGGTGAATTAAAAAGAGTTTTAATTTAAATAATTAGAATGAGTTCTAATTTAATTAGACAGGGTCCAGTAATAAATATGTAAAAGTTACATGCCTATTACCATCAATAATTTGAACCTAAGGGGTAACACACAAAATGACGATATTCAACTAAGGAGAGTTTTGGGGCAATCATGTAATTATTATAATTTGTTATGTATTAGATTTAATTATGATTAAATTCTAATGTTAGCATAATCTCTAATGTGTTAGGATTGTCCAATACATAAAGAGGTTAGCTAGTCTTTATAAAATATAAGACTTAATAAAGTAAAAATGAGACAAAAGAGAAAAATAATTATACGTACTGTACAGAGAGCTTAAAAGCCATCAGATGGATTTTAGTCTCATGAGAGTTTCAAAATTACAAGAGAGATTCGGTAACTTGTGTTAGCACACAATGAATCTCTTGATAACCCCTTTCATCTTCAAGCCTGAAGATCCTTAGTTGGATTCGTTCAGTGTGGATACACTTAGAGACGGGACACCTGTGTCGTTGTTGTGCTCTTGATGAATCAATAAAGGAGTGAATGCCGATCAAGAATATGACAAAAGAATTAAAAGCCTCGGAGGTACACAATTCTCTACTTGTTTAATTGTTAAACTATAATTAGGATCTTTCATATAATCATAAGGTAATTTTGAGTTAAAAGAATCAAAATTTTAAATTCTGCTACGCATATGATTGTCATATTTTACACTGATTCCTAACTATATATATGTGTGTGTGTACTTATTGTAAATGTTTACTAGTTCATTTCATGTATACATTTATTTGACTTATCAATAAAAATTACATAAGATAAGATCAAGATTTATTTTATGTATATAAAATAAAAGATTGGTTTATCAATAAAATTACTTAAGATAAGATCAACAATTAATGTGTGCTGCTCCTACTAAACATGTTCTTCATATTCAAAATTTTTCTTTGAGTTTTCATGTTGTTTTTTCTCAAGATTGAAATAACAACATGATGAAAGCAAACACGGAAAAAAAAAAAAAAAAAAAAAAGAGATTGGTTTGAATCTTACTGTTTTGAAGTATATAAAATAAGAGATGGTTTGAATCTTACTGTTTTGAAGGCATGATTTATTTTAGTGAATGTGTATGTATACAGATATATACATATACCAAGAAATCAGCATAAATCCATCAATTCCCATCTTATTCATATTCCAACATTGAATTCTAGTTAAACTAAGTACCTAACTTTCATCAAGAGCTTGAATTATACCATTCTAATATTAATATATTCCAATTCTAGGACTAACTTTTCAATAATCATATACCCACCATTTATATTCTTATACTTTTATTCAAAATTTACTTATTCTATAAGCTTTAAGTCATCCAACAACACAAACATACATGGAATTGAAGATATAAGTCAAAGAGAAACTACCAACAAGAGGCAAGGAAGGGTGGCTGGCTACTAGAAAATTTAGTTAGGGGCCAAGGCTATTTATAGCCTCTAATTAGAAAGCTAAAAGGAAGGAAAGACTTGTTGTCCTATAGCTGAAGCAACTAACACAAGGTAGTCCAAAAAAGTGCTGCTACATGGGCATGAATAAGAACGGCTACAAGGCTGGAGGAAGGCTGCCACGGCTTAAGGAGGAGGGATGGATGAACGGTAGATAAGAAGGGTGGCACCAAATGCCTCACACAGCCAAGAAAATAGAGCTGGACTCACAACTACAAAGGAAGAGCAGAGGAAAGCAATCCACGACCAAACAGAGCTGATGCTGCAAAATTTATGAAGACCAAGCAAAAGAGCAAAGGAAGAAAGAATGAGGTAGCTGCCAAAATAACTCACCCAACAAAATAAAGGAGGAGGTGCTAGAAAGCTCGAGAAGCAAAAGGAATAAGAGGAAAAATAGAAAAGGTAGAAAAAAAAATGAAGAAGAAAATTTAGCCACTCAAGAATGAAACAAGAAAGAGAATAAAAAAAAGAAAAAAAAAAAGAAGGAAAATAAGACAAAATTAAAAAGAAATAGGGTTAAAGTCAAAAAATGAAAAATGTGGTGTATATTTATTCTTGGTTATATATATATATATGTACTCATTGTAAATGTTTACTAGTTCATTTTATGTATACATTTATTTGACTTATCAATAAAAAGTACATAAGATAAGATCAAGATTCAAAGTCAACCAAGTTTAAATTAATTGTATGTATATTTTATGGATACATATAGGTATAATGTTTATTTATTTTATATATTTATAGGTATTTTATGATTAAGAGTTACACCAAATTATTCTAATTTCATGTTTTAATACCAGGATTATGACATCCATGTTACAAAAATCTCCCACATAGCTAGTTCGATGCTCCTACCAAACATGTCCTTCAGATTCAAAATTTTTCTTAAAGTTTTCACGTTGTTTTTCTCAAGATTGAAAGAACAAGATGATGAAAGCAAACACACACAAAAAAAAAAAAAAAAAAAAGAAAAGAAAAGAAAAGAAAAGGAGATTGGTTTGAATCTTGCTGTTTTGAAGTATATAAAATAAGATATTTTATGGTTTTGAAGTATTAAGACTAAATTGATAATTTGTCTAACTAAAGAGACTAAAAGTATGAAAATAGAAAGTTAGAATTGTATGAAAAAATAAAATATATTACATAATATTAAAAGAGAAATAATTGATGAAAGACGCGTAAAGTAAAGCTATCCAATTTTGTAAAATATATATATATATATATATAAATAAATAAATAAAGCTACCTGGAATCTGACCCGACCCGGACACAGCCGAATATCAGAAAACTGCACTTGCCAATCGCTATTGCAATTGCCTTGGGTCAAAGGACGATCTACTCTAATCTCTCTCTACAGTTGCCACTCCTTTCAGAGACAGAGAGAGAGAGAAGGAGAGAGATGCTGGAAAACCCTACACCAGCAATTTCAGCACCATCAGATTCAGCTACAGTGATCAAGCGCTATGCTCCTCCAAATCAAAGGTGATTTGGGCTCTCTACTCTGCTCTGCTTCATCCAATTGTTATGCCGTTACTTTCTCTTTTTCTCCTGCTGCTATTTTCTTGTTCTAATTACATTCCATTTTGCAATTTGTTTACAGGACTCGTTCTAACAACAGGCGCAAACCATCATCAGGTCACCTATTGATTCATCATTCTCTTTCTTTTTTGTTTTAACACTCATTTTGTACCCTTTCTTTTGAACTTTTTTTTAAATTGTTAAAAATCTGTGTAACATTCTAATTGAAGTAAAATAAATTATGATGCAAATTATCCCTGTTATTGTGTTTCAGCAAGATTTGTCTTGCCTTTTTCTTCCTTGGAAAATTATTTGCTAGAATTTGAGAGAGAGGCTGGAGAAGGGCATGGAATGAAGAAATATTGTCTCAAATCAATGGTTAAGAAAGTTAATTTATATTAATGGAATTGGCGTGAACTATATAATTTATTTTGTTAATTAAATAGATATCTAACTGTAACTTTTGAAATGGAATTGGCGTAAACGATATAATTTAATTCTTAGAGAAATCATACCAGTTGGGTTTTGGGTTTCCTAAAAATGAAAACAAAAATGAACTGGTCTGGATCGGACCCTTTCCTAGTTTTGTCAACAAGATTTTTGTATTCAGTTTTGGTCTTGGGACTAATCCGGTCAAGATTGTCTCCAACTTTATAGTTTGGTACCAGAATAAAACATCAAAACTCCATGACCTCTCTATCAACAAAAAAAAAAAAATTCTCATTCTGGGCCCACTTGCAATCCTTGGCATCATAATGTGAGTTAGGTGTTTAAAGGTCTGGATAGAATATCTCTAAATAAGACCTTGTGCGTTATAGTTCAACTCTGCAATAATTAAATTTAGGGGGGCGTTTGGAAGCCTCAATTTTTGTTGTAGGATAATTCTTGAGGAAATAGATAATTTTGGTTTAGTTAATGGAAAAATATGTTATTTTGGCTGAAAGCATTTGGATTCTTCTACCTTTGCCTCCTTAACTGTTTTGTCATATGGTCAGGTGATGGGTGAAAGTGCATTATACTATCTATATGTTAATTGTTCTATCTTGTTTGGAGTTTGTGTTTCTTGTATGATAGCAATGAGCAGATGTGTATTAGCTCTAATGTTTTAATAGACATCTTCGGTACCTGTACTTTGTAGGGATCCATGTAGACAAGCAATTTATCTGGGATTAGGGCTTGTATTCTTGTTGTTTAGTGTTTACTATCTTTAGGATCTGATATTTCAGTCTTCTATGACATAGTCATTATATGTCTGCATAGATGATGGGAAACACAATCACCAACATTATCTAAATAGTAATTAACAAAATCATATGGAGAATGACAAATGTAACAGCATTAAAGAATCTCTTTTAGTATATAAGTTGGGCTTCTACGGCATCTTATAACCTAAGAACCATTTTCACTTGACCCTTTTGCTTCATTCATCATGACTAGCAAGATCATCCATACAACAGGGTGGGTGGTACATGATCAAATTTTCCACTTAAGATAAGTAATATTCATTTCGGGAAAGAATGTGATACACGGGTCCTAAGTTCAAGAAATGTCATAATTATTATGAAATCTCAAGTGCTTGACAAAGACAAGTTCTGTACTGCATATGCATCACCAGTTCACTTGACCTTTTAGGGTTGCCAACTTCTGTCCTGAAGCATTACTTGCATATCTGCTAATGCAAATTTCTATATTTTGATTTTGATTAGTTTATATTAGATTTTGCAGATCGAACAAACAATCTGTATGCTAATGATATAGAAAGGAATCAAGTTGCTGCATCAAAAAATGTTCCAGTTATATATCATGGGGACGGAAGTAGTATTCTTCTAAATGAGAGCCATTATTCAGCATCAATAACTTTAGAGGGTTGTTGCAACAGTGCAGCTTCTCGGCTCTTGAATGATCGTATGTATACACAACAATTTTTCAAAATAAATTTGTATTTTTGTTGAGAAATTTCATATTCTTTTGCTGTTCTGTATTTCTATAATTCAAGAGGTCTTCCACTAAAACCACTATTGTGATAGTGGCACCATGAAAGTAACCCTACTGTTCTTTCAGGTCAAAATAATTTAGTGTTGTTTGATCTGAAATGTAATGGACTTTCAGCACGGAAAATGATTTACTGATTGTGTATAATGTTTGTATAGAACTCTATCAATCTGCGGAGTTCAGTACGTCCTTGCTAGGCAGTTAAGAATATTGAGTCTTTGGACAAGAATAAGACAGTTTCTTTAATTTAAAGGTGAAAAAGGTATGCATAATTAAACTTGTTAGAACATCAAATGATTAAAAAGTTCCCCCCACTATAAGCTTGAGCTTGTAAGATGAGTTGGTACTTTATCATGGTAACAGAGCAAGAGGTCACGACTCATGAGTTCAAGCCCCTTCTGTAATCTGCACCTCAATTAAAATCATAAAATTCAGGTATTTGTCTGATCCATTAAAATGAAAAAATATCGAGCCTACTCGTGAGGGGAGTGTTAGAACATACATATGTTTAAAGGACTCTCCCTCACTATAAGCTTGAGATTGTAGATGAGGTGGAAATTTATTAAAACTTTTTAACCGTTATCTTTATGTGGCATTACTTTGTAATTTTTGTTGGATTCAAAGGTCTTGACATTTCCTCACGACCAGTTATTTCAAAATTGCCAACCTTGTCAGTAGAGTTTCTTTAGTATTATATGATAAACGTATATAGAGATTTGTATTGTCCACTTGATATAACTAAGTTGTCTGCTTTCAGTCACAGCAAGTTACCATACCAATTGACGTTCTACCTGAGCCCCACCTCTTACTGTATGATCACATTGGAGTGAAGCTCTTGACTATTTGACACGTCCACAACACAAAAGTTGCATGCATTAGAAAATATAGTGAAGAGAGAAAGAAAATATAAAAAAGGTCCATAGAATTGTATAATATAAACAACACTTTCTATGGGGTGAACTGGTGAAGTTTTCGTTAATTTCTTGTTTCTGATTTACTTTTGAGCTTCATGTGCCCAATTTAAACTATGCAATCTAGTGATTTGTTATCTCCATTCTTCATGTATCTCTGTTTGCAGGCTGGACAGCTGCAATGCAGTGCTACAATAATCCGTCAATAGATTCAGCTGGTGAGTGAATTGAACATAATAATTGTCTGATTCTATAGCCAACCTTTTTTATTAATATTATGATTATGCTCCACTATATTAGAATTTGAACTAAACTCATGGAAATTCACATACCTTAGAAATTCAAACCAGGATATCATTTTAACAGATTGATGTCAAATCTGACCACTATTGCAAGTTTTCTTTCCTTAAAAAAGAGTTTATTGCGAGTTTGGTACAAAGTTCCTAGAAAATAGAGTAAAGTTAGATTCAGTTTTGTAATGAATTTTGTGAATAGGAAGGGGGTCAAGAAAGAACTATTATCAGCACTGATATGCCTTGGGAGTCAGGCTAATTCTGCTTGACTCCTTTGAAATTTATTACTGTTAAAAATCAATTTATTATCACTTACAAAGCATTAACATTTTTGTAGTTTCATGCTACTAGAGAAAATAATTAAGGTTGTTGAGTATTTGAAGCTGATGAAGGAAATTAGGGGCATTCCTTTGAGATAGTCAATAATAATTGGTTCCTGAAACCTAGTAGACTACCAAGATATTCCAGGAGGTAGTAAAAATGCCAAGGTGAATTGTGTCAGTGTCTGCTATGCGTTTCAACCATGAATGGTTATTAAATTCTGATTTCTTCCCGATATTTAAACCACAGATGTCAATTCTTTAATTTTTGAAATAATTGTCAAGGGAGCAACCTTGTTTATGATTGTTGGCTTTTGTTTCTTTTTCTATGTTGTGTTTGCCATTTCTTTTGTATTACGTTGTGACCTAATGTAATCTGGTCATTCCAGATGATGAACAAAGATCTTGCCTAAGCTTCCTCTTTTAATTAATCAAAGAAAATTTTAAAAAATAGGGTATTGATTAAAAATCATTTCCTGGTATGGTGTATGAAGTATGACCATTTATCATTAGCATATAATTCTACTGTGATTACTTTTTATTGATTATAAAAAAAAATTTCTTTGCCGTCTTTATATTTCAGACAAACCAGTCATGCATTCTGGAAGTACATCAGCATGGGGTAATTTTAGACTTCCTCATCAGGTGAACTTGCAATTCCTGCCCCAACTCTTTCTATTTATATGTCTTGTACCATGCATAATATTTTCGATCGTTTGTCTTTCAGATAATGTCTGCAACAGACAGCGTTTCACCTCCTGGGTCACAGCTGGACTTGCTGGGTGAGCTTCGTCGTGCAAAGCACAACACCAGTTTCAACACTTGATGCCTCACATCAACCTACGGCATGTAATGTTTGTTTAGATCCGGATTTGTAATATACCTTAAAAAACTTTTGTGCGGACGAAAAAAAATCTCAAATATGTCAAACTTGTCTAGTCCATGCGATTGGAAATACAACAAGAATCATAAAATTGGTTTATGTACAACGAACTAGAATCCATAACTTCTTATGTTTGTTCTCATTGATTCTGTTAAAAGGTAACTCGTGTTTATATTCAGCATTCTCTTATCTACAGTTTAGCATTTGGTATGGTAGGTTTGAATTGCTTGGGATTTGGATATTTGGATAACTTGCTGGTTAAAGATGCCAGTGTTTTGTATACCGCCACTCTTGGGTTGAAATATGAGATTCCCCCGGGGCAACTAGTATCGGATAATGGAAATCTTTTGGGCGAGAATTTTTAATGTTAACATGTTTTATTGGGGTATTAGTTGAAGTCCCTTATATCAGCTCCGGATCTCATTACCATTTTATGTTAAAATTGTACAACTCAAAGAAAATTAGGGTTACTACAAAACTAGTTCATATCGTGTAGGTTTCCTATACTTCTAGCATTGAATGTAACTTTTTCTTGTCTTATTTGCGACAAAGAATATTATACTTTGAATAATATTAGTAATTATCATCCAAAATGTTAATATATAGGCTTAGAAAAGAAAAGTTTTTAGATAAAATTTATTCAAAAAATTACGCTTATTTATTATTTTAATTATTGAGAAATTATTACTTTTAATTAGGTCCTTAAAGAATTATTATTTTTATTTTATTTTGATCCTCCAAGTTTTAAAGTTTTCTAATTGAATTCTTAATGAAGTCAAAAACATTAATTGAGATGTAACCTAACAAATTAGCTTACATGCGTTTTAGGAGATGATAAAAAATTAAAAATTAATGCAACAAAAGACAATTGAAATGAATATTGACTCTATTATTAGAAAAATTATTTTCTCAATTTAAAATTTAAAACTCAATTTTTTCTTTCCGAAAACGAAAACTTTTCTTAAAACATCAAATTCTTTTCATGTATTTTCAATTATACCAACTAATTATGCAGTGTCACATCTAAACTAAAATACTTTTGACTCAATTAAGAATCAGATTTTAAAAAGATTAAAATATTGAAGGACTAAAACAGAAAAAAAAATTGATTCTTGAAGGACCTAATTAGAAAATATAATTCTTTAAGGACCAAAATAGAAACTGGTGTAATTTTTAGGGACCAAAACAACAAATAAGCCAATAAATTGATACTTTAGACATAATGGATGTCATTTTTCCTCAATATAATGCTCATAAAATGTAAGTAATCAAAATAAGTATCATAACAGTAATCATGTTAATGAAATGCATTTCCCAAAATGTCATTCTAAAATGTTTCTAATCGATGGACAATAGTAATCTAGTTAGACTAGTACATATTTTGTGTTTTTATTTGGAGAGTGATTGATCTCATAATCATTTATATGTGGAGACACTAGAGCAAAATGTGCGTGAGTGCTTATTGGTTGAATAAGTTCGTATTGAACGGGCTCATATGTAAGAACACCCACATAAAATTTTGTAGATAGTGGTTAATGAGGTTCTTAATTATCATTGTAGTTATGCTCTATCCCTATACTTGAGTCGCCACCAATGTCTTATGTCTAACTTATCATATTTTGACATAACTCAACAAATGGTGTAAACATGATTTGCCAAAAAGGAGTTATCGTTGGGTATGACCCTTAGGAATGAAGGCATGTACGTGTACGATAAATGATTTGTCACTCTCAGTACAAAGAGAAATGCTCTATGTGATCTATTACGATGGACACGAAAACCCTAGGCCAAGGTAGTGGTAAAATTGGATAGCGATCTAATGTTCACACTAGCTATAAGTCACCATTGAGATCAAGTCACATTATGAGTTGTTATGACAGTATTACATACCCTAAACTTGATCCAGAGAATAGGATGACAAAGGGATTGAGTTGTATAGTAATTTTAACTAAAAAGGTTCTTTCAATTTGTATGGTTCTTAACCAATATTCTTAAATTTACTATATGGGCAAATAGGGTATATGACTAGATAATCAATTTTATGAGACCTTGGAGGTTTACGAATCTCTCTGTAAGAGAATTAGAATCAGTTAATTAAATTAGAAAGTGTTCTAATAATATTGGATAGGATCCAATACCGGATATACAAAATACCACCCATTGTCTAAGTATAACTAAAGAGTCCCACCATTACTAGAGTAATCTCACATAGCGATAATTATTGGATGAGTTAATATATGTGTGAAATTAAATATGTATTTAATTACTATATTTTAGTGTTTGAAATAATAAATTAAATATGAGATTTATTGATAATAAATAGATTGTCTATTTATCAATCATGACATTTTAGTTTTTATAATACTAAAATTAAATATAAATATTTGAAATACTACAAAAAAATATGAGATGAGAATTGTTGATATTCAATAGAGTGTCTATATAATTACCACAAAATTAGTATTATGAATACTATAATAAATTTGTTTATTTGGATTAACTAATTTAATCTTAAATGACAATATTATTTAATTGAGATTTGATTAATTGTCAAAAAAATATTCTCTAATGTACAAGGGTTTTGTTTGGATAAAAGGCTTATTGGAAACAAGTACATTTGCTAAGAGATATTCCCTATGAAGCAAGGACATTGTTTGGTTATTTCAAAAAGAAAGAAACTTGGTGAGTTAGTTGGGAGGAGTTTAAATCCACCCTTGGTCAGCCCTAGTGTTCTTATCCCTCTCAATTCCTCATTTTCATATTCTCTTATACACATACATATGATATGCCTTGGGTTTTTACCTAGTGCATTAAAACCTATACCTCATAACGAAACAGCCCCAAGAAAACTCATTTCCAAGAGGTTCAAGATCTAGGCAAAGGTGCAAACCTTGGACTAACTTATTGTCCATTGTGCTCACAAGAATTTGAGGGGTTATAAGGTAAAAAATTATTGCTAGTCTGCTGCCCAATGACCTTAAAACCTTCACAGTTTTTGAATTTAAAATTGAGCAAATAATTCTTTTAATAATTGAGCCGATGTACATATAATATATTTTTTTTTCATCCATGCATTATTGTTTCTTTATTCTTCATCTTCTTTATTATTTCAACAAGATATATATGCTAATTTTGTTAGGTTTTTATCTCTCTTTAGTGGACATGACTTGATTAAGAATCTTATTGAAAAAATTTGAATCTTAACATTTATTCAAATAATTCCAAAGAATGAAATTGAAATAATAAGTAATAGTTAAGGGTAAAAAAAAAAGTAATAGCCTGGCCTGGTTTTGGACCTTGCACCATGCTGACAGCATGTCGTTGACAAGTCAAGTAAGAAGTAAGGTATCACATCCCCAAACGGAGGCATGACTGGTCGGAGGAATAGATAACTAAATCTTCGTGACCCTAACTTTAGAACCAAGAAACAAACACAACTATTAACTAAACTAAATAATAAAAGTAAATTTTATATAAAAAAAAGAGTTAACTGTAAAAGTTTGTTAACTAAAATAAATGACAATTTATTGAAAATTTCTGTAAAGGTTCCTTTGCAATATGGAACATGCTTTAAAATATAAACAAGTACACCTGTTCATATACAACCAAATCACAATAACCATAGAATTATACAAAGAACCTCCACTCCAGTCATATCACAATTAACAAATAACTAGACTATTACATAACACAAAATCTAACCAACCACAGCTCTAGTGTGATTGCAAACTTTCACCCTTTGACTTTAAGATTGAGATTCACAAGAATTACCTTGTCGCTAAATACTCACCAAAATCCATTATTGGTAATAGCCGTTCTCAAGATTTTGTTACTAAAAAAAAAAAAATAACCAAAGAAAAGGAATGAGTCATACGAAATCCACGAATAGAAAATACTACCCAAAGGATACTAATATCACCCAACACACGTATAGAATATATATAATCATTTAATATCAACATATCATATATTCTAAAACTACTAAGATTACACATATACAAATACAGAAATATAAAACTTAGCAAACACAGTTTAATTAGTACACTATGTAATCAACTCAAAACAATCAAGGCATCAAAGCATACAAAGTAAGCAAATGGCTAACAGAGTAACTTAGCCCCGCACACCACCTCTCCCCGGGTGGTTTTGCACCCGCACACCAAATAGAATTCAGAAATAAAATAACTAAAATCAGAATCACTGAATCTCTTCTTCAAATCCACCTACTGGGATTGAGCACTCAATTCTTTAAAAACACTTATCAGAATTAGAAAATCTTAAAATATCCTATGTGTACCAGGATTTTAATTCAAAAGTAAAAATCATTTCAAAAAGAAAAACATTTCGTTAGCCCTTATCAATCACAACCAATTTCACATGTCAAACATTATTCAAATAACTCAAATTAAGCATTATACATACTTATACTTTATAATAACACATTTATTCAAGTATATGTAATAAATACAAATATTAATCTAGCATCCCAAAAGGTAATAATTAACCTATTCATTTTTAACCAATTTCATTCATTACTCACACTTGCGATTGTGCACGTCATTGATTTAACCACACTTTCTGAAGCTGCAATTACATTTTCTAAGTGTTACTTAGTTTGACAATTATTAAGTTATAACCTTTTAGTTATGAAAGTCTAGAGTTACTCAGTTTCAAGTATTTATTTAAAGTTAACTCTGTTTTAGTTATTTTTACAACCATCTTGGAGATATATTTGATTTTTGCTTATATACTTAACCAAATTTAACAAAACCAAGTTTAAACATTAACGTTATAAAGTTATCTATCTTTCTTATTTAGAAACTTTTCCTAAATTCAGCTCCCATGAACAAAAACAAGGCATTGTACAAATTCCTAGTTACCAACCCCTGATTTTGATGCTTATAAAATTCTCATACTTGAGAGTTAATTTATGAAACTTTTCAGTATAGTATTTGAAGATGTTAGGAACATTTCATCTATAGTACTCTTCTCCTATTTCATCCTTTAAGACCCCCTAATCTTAATTAACTCAAAATAGGTACAGTAAGGACCTGAAAATCCTAGCCAAGAATTCTAATACCTCCAAAATACACACAACATAAAATTAAAACCTGTACCAAACCAGATTTAATATTTAGTATGTTAGCAACAATTTATATTTAGAGGTCCTAGGCTAATTCAAACTAAAACCTATGACAAAGTCTCCTGAACCGACTGAAGCTCACTAAAAATCCTGCATGGACTTAGCTACAATTCAACAACTCTACTAACAAATATACTCAGAACCAGGTTATGAAATTTTGCAGACATCATCTCAAGACCTTAAGCTAAATTTTCTCTTTCGAACTCTTAATTTAATTCAGCTATGAAAGCACCTGAAACACAAATTTTTTTAACCCACGAAATTTAGTCAAGCATCCATTCAACTCTTAACACTCACTTTCAACACTTCACGCCACCACTAAACATCCTTTGCTCATACTCACTACCCACTTTCATCAAATTCTCAACTCACCACATCAACCAACCATTCTTTGCTCTTGTTCTTAGGCTTTTGATTCAAATTCAATTAATCCTTAACCACAAAGATTAAATATCCTAAGTTTTAACCCTTACATTACAACTAGTTTCTTTCAAGTCTTTTATCAAACATTTTAAATGCATCTTATTTTATTACTTGAGTATGTATATATATACATACCAACTCCAAGAAACCAACATAATTTTCTCAATTCATATTACTCACATTCCAAATATTGAATTCAAGCTAAAACAATTATCTAAAGTTAAACCAAAACTTGCTATCATTTCCATCAAAATATAACTTACACAATCCTAGCATCCATATGTAAATTCCAATTTCTAAGGCCTCCTCCTTATTCATACTATTTTTACCACCTAAAAGTTATAAATTTCATGATACTAACCATTTAGCTATTACTATTAATTTCTAGTTACCCTTATTAATATTCAATTTCCAATTCTTACTCACATACCAAGTAGGAAAATCTTAATTCAAGAAAATTCACCATCTTAAGCAAGTGATATTATGAATAGGACATGGAACTATCAAGAAAAGATGGTGGTTGTGCACCTATCCTATTGGTTTGAAGAAAGTGATATTATGAAGGGAAAAATGGTAGCTGTAGCCACCTCTTAGCTTGCTGCCTTGTTGAACCATAACACACGTAAACTTCCTCCAACAAGCTATATAAAGAAGTGAAATAGAAAGGGATTAACTGCCTAAGTATCTTTTAAGAAAAGAATAAAATGTAAATAAAGCAGAAGAACCTGGCTATTTAAGAGCCTTGATCTCGCTCTCCACAAATTGGGACCATGTTCTACATCTTTCATAAGTAGTATTTGTAGACATGAAGACAAAGCAATTAAGATTTTAATTATTATATTAATGCACTTACTGTCTAGGTTCAACTATAAAACCAATTTAAAATTCTAAGCAACATGAAACCTCAACCTATTTATCATGAACAGGTTTGTAAGGCTTTGTTGATTATGGTCATAAATTCCCAGCTTTTTAAAACCTTTAATAGAACAAAAAGATACAAGTTTGACTTTCGAGATCTTCCTCTATGGCATAGAACTAATAGCGTTCCCTTCAATCTTTACACACTGCCCACACACACCAAGAATTTCTACTTTATTAAGCAAAAACTCAAGCTAAGTTACTTAACTAGCCTAAGAAATTTTCAGTGAAAAACAGGGACTCACCTATAGTCAACACAAGGTTGTCTAACCTAGCCTTTAAACTACTCTTCTAGTCTGAAGCTGAAGTGTTGGAGGCTTCACCAACTAAAACGGAAACAAAGCAAGTGAAAAATCCTTTAGTTGGAGAGAATCAAAGAAGGTTCAAGAAAGTAAGGAGGAAACAAAGAGAAGCAGGGGAAAATGGATTGCAAGCCGGAACCCGCCAAGAAAGGGAAAAAAAATTAAGTTTGGTTGGCAAGAAAAAGGGAAGATGGAATAAAACAAAATAAGGGAATAAAATAATACAACTAATTAAGTCTAAAGTCCACTTAGTAAAATGTGGTGTAGGTTAATCTATATATTACAATTATTTTTCTCCTAATTTATTGTACCCATTCACTAATTTTACTCACTAATACAATTTAAATAAGTGAAAATTTAAGTCCAAGTCAACCCATGATATGGTGAAAATTAATTTTTCTATATATATATATATATATATATATAAACAAGTGTTTATTTATTTTGATTTTACTTTGCATAAAATTTTATCCACTTAGTCATAACAAGTTACGTAAACATTCTAAGGCATATGTTAAGCTATCGGGTTATAACATAAGGGTACGAAAGACTTAGTTAATGACTAGTGTGACATTGGGTGCACATTGTGCTGCATAAAGACAACAAGCATAAGATCTTGACATTAGGCAATTTCTTGACATGGGTCAGTGGCATATGTTAGTGAGTTATATACATGCTTGGGTGTGCATAAGAAGGTGCAAACATGGTGCATCAATGAGGGGCAGATTGGCTAAGTCGTGCAACAGTAGGATGCAAATGGGCAGAAGGCTTGAAGGCCTTGTGCCATGCTGGAGCAGCATATGGTACCATGAAGAAGGCATGCTAGACAAGGAGTGATGACAGGTAGATTGATGTATTGACACTGTCTTGAAATAGACAGATTGATGCCTTAACACTGCCTTAACATAGGCAAATTGATGTCTTGAGTCTTGACAAGGATTTTAACACAGGCAGTTGTGCCTTAACATTGGCAGGTAGCATCCAGAAGGCAAACACCAGCATGCGTAGCAGCAGCATAACAAGGTGCAACATGCTGGGCAATGTGTGGTAGCGCTGCAAGGCGCCATTTGGCTTGGTGGTTACCAAGCAAATGCCCATTACTTCCAAGTTAGTGGTGCAACAGTTGGGAAAGTGGTTCCTTATTTGTAGGGAGCACTTGATGAAGTGGGATGTGGATTCCTATCTTCAAGAGGCGATTATGGATGGTTACAAAATGGAGAGCATGGACAACATTTGAAGCCTAAATTGAAGGAAGATGTGGTGAGTGACACTGTCTTGAAATAGACAGATTGATATCTTGACACATATAAATTGATGTCTAGACACTGCCTTGACATTGTCTTGACATAGGCAGATTAATGTTTTGAGTCTTGATTAAATCTTAACACATGCTGCTGTGCCTTGACACTGGCAGGTAGCATGCAACAAGCAGACACCAGCATGAGTGGCAACATCATAGAACTGTGCTGCATGTTGCGCAACGTGTGGTAATGCTACAAGGCGCCATTTGGCTTGGCGGTTACTAAGTAGTTATTGGTTGCAAAGCATGCCCACAACTTGCAAGTTAGTAGTGCAGCAGTTGGGGGAAGTAATTCCTTGTTTGTAGGAAGCACTTGCTGAAGTGGGATATGGATTCCTATCTTCAAGAGGCAGTTATGGATGGTTACAAAGTGGAGAGCATGGACAATGTTTGAAGCCTAAAATGAGGGAAGATGTGGTAGTGGGATAGAGCATTCACACATGTGCTGGCGACCATGATCATCTTTGGTAACTATATAGTAACCTTATAAGACACTTGTAAGTTCTAGAGTTAGCCTAGTAGTTGGATTTAGCAACTGCAATATCATGTGGCAAAATTATGAGGGTTCAATGAGAGACTTTTGTAAGACTATGTATAAAGCCATTTTAGAGAGGACTTTTGTAGAGGTAGTGCTAACATGTTCTGGAACTCTGAAAAGTCTAAAGAATGTACCACAATCTCTCAAGTGTGGGTTCCTAAATACTTGAGTAAAGTAATAAAAGTCGAGTGGAGTTTCTGTAATTGTGTGGGTACTTACTTACTTGTTAGTATACCTCATGGGTGATACACTGTGTATTGCCTAAGAGTCTATTGAGATGGACATCAATGAAAGGAGAGAAAAGGAGAGGAGAGGATAATGTACATTTTTCTTGTTTGAGTTTTTTTTTAACTGAGGGAGAGGAAATGGAAGGCCTTCAAATTCTTTCAAACTTCAAAATTTTAATTTTACCAAATTGGAAAGATTTAAAAAGAGAGTATAAATATTTTATAATTTTTTACTACAGTGCCAAATATATTCTTGTCTTTTTTATTAAATATTTACTAATACTTCATTAAAATATTTTAAGGACAAAATTGTAAAAATATAAATTTTTTATTATCTCTTCTAATTTTTCTTCAACTCCCAAACAAGAAATATACATTATCTTTTTCTCTATTTATTTTTATTAATTTTTAAATTAAAAAAAATGATAAGAGTTAATTTTTGTTCACTTTCATATCTTTTCATTTATTTTTCTCTCATTTTCTCCTTAAACTCTCAAATAGACTCTAAGTGTAATTTCACTGTGAGAAAATTGAGCTTGATAGTGGAGTTGTCAAGTTGCCACACAAGACTCGTTGAACTTGTAGAAAAATTGGATGCCTCCCATCACACTAACCATCATCAAGCTGACAGAATATAGCAATTCCATTAACTTCATGTTTGTGCAGGAGGTTTTCGGGCGGAGTATTGATTTCTTTGAATCTTGGAGTTACGTGTCATTTCCCAAAACCTCAGGGTAGTTTGGTATTATTCACTCTTAGTTTTATTATTTTTATATTAGAAAGAAATTTAAAAACTTTAGAAAACTCAAGTTGAAGCATCGCACGATGGATAATTAGATATCCTTTCATTCACAATCCAAATTCCAACCAGTCCAGGAACAAAGCAATGTTAATCGGAAAAGCTCCCCCCGTAAACTTTACCCCAAGACCCAGTAGACTCGAGTCGCTACGTCATAAGCCATGGCAGTCTCTTCTACTTCAGTCAGAGTTGCAGCTCTAAATGTACGAAAAAATCTTCTAGAAGTGTTGTAATGGTTAAAGCTGGATACACGTCCACGCCCAAGGACGTTATGTCTTGGAACCCCTCCGCCACCACATGTAGACTAACCGAGAATTTGAAGAATTCCAATGATACAGCCACACCTGCAACGGACAAAAAGACCCATGGAGGTTTGCTTCTGGGTCCTTTTCTTTATTTGAAAATCTAACTGATTTTGCTAATTTTTGTGGTCTATTAACTTATTAGGGTGAAAAACATACTGGTCATTTTTTTGGTGGACAAATATCATTGAAGTGTTAAGTTAAGATGTTCATCTGAAATTGAAAATGCTACTTTGTTTTGTTTTGTTTTTTTTTTTTGGATAAGAAACTGTGGGTACTCATTTCATTAAGCAATATTTACAACTGTATGGAGGGCATTCACAGCAACTGGCGGAAGTTCCTCAATTAATCAAGTAGAAAACAATATTACAATTCAAATGATCAATATTATAAAGAACTCACTAAGGAGACAAATAACTCACAAATGAAATGAGACAATATTAACCACGAAGAGACTTGAACATGAGACCTCTTGCTTCCAGCACATCCGTCTTAGCCAGTTGAACTAAGACCGGTGAAAATGCTACTTTCTACTGCACTGTGGTTTCTATACTTTTGAAAGTCCAATTCCATGGAGATCAAAAATACAAACACAATTCACTTATGTGCAACCTATGACAATGTGAAGTAATCAGGAGTGAAAGGAGCAATGGTATTTCTGAAGGTTCACATCAGAGGAAAAATGGTTGAGATTCATGCTTTGAGGTGGAAGTGGACTATTTTTGTTTGAATTTGTTTTGTTGTTGATGAGAAGCATAGCTTAATAGAGAGTTGTGTTTGATTGGTACAAAGCTATAGTGAAATTGTTGAAGATTGGGAAGTTCCCAAAAAAAAAAAAAAAAAGGTTGAAGAGGATGTGTCTTTTCCTTTATGTTTTTTTAATAGGTAGTGATTTTATTAACAAGAAAAGAGCCATATCTTCGTATGCAAGGCGAGTATAGACACAACCCACTGAACGCAAAAGCAAAACTACTAATTACAATTCATTTCTTCTAAGAAATCTACAAAACACCCAATCGAGTGAAAGAAGGCTGAATGGACATCTATGGAACCACATAAACAAAAAAGTTCTCTTTAGTTTTTCCAAAGATGTCAACTCACTCTCGAAGATATAATTGTTCCTCTCTAGCCAAATGACCCACATCAAACAAAGTGGGGCTGCCGCCAAGCTAGCTTCCTACATTGTCTACTTTTGCTCTTGTGCCAGCAAAACAAAAGATCCATAACAGTATTAGGAATTACCCAAACAATCCAAAAGAACCTAAATACCAACTCTCATAGGGTTCTAGCAATTGGACAATGAATTAATAAGTTGTCCACATATTCACCACTATGTTTTCATAAACAACACTTACTCGCAACGCATATACTTCTCTAGATTGTCCGCTGTCAGTATTTGATTAAGGAAGGCTGTCCATACAAAGAATGCGACTTAGAAGCTACCTTAGCATGCCAAATAGATTTCCATGGAAAAAAAACTCTGCCACCCAAATTTAGCTGGGTGTAACAGCTCTTAAGGGAGAAGGAATTAGAACTACTTGGTGTTTAACACATGACATCTTCCCTTTCTCCATTCGTGTTAACCTTGTAGAGCATATTGAGAAAAGCATCCAGAATCAATTTCCCAATCTTTATACATACAATAAACTGTGCTATCCCAACACCCAGTTTTTACCACTATCCATGCAAGAAGAGATTGAGGTATCCATTACTATATTGATCCGAAATACATTCATCAGGGGAGTCTCCAAACACCACACATTCTTCCAAAACAAGACATGCTTCCCATTACCTTAAAGCGAATGCACATTTTAAACATGTCCCAAATCTTTCTAATTGTTACACATACTGAGACAGAACCTCTCACTGGTGCAAAAGACCATCTGCCAGAAGACAAACCATACTCCTCCACAATCTTCTTCCTTCATAACCCATTGAGTTCGTGAGAGAACTGCCATATCCATTTTCCCATTAATACTTTGTTAAATGTTCTTAAATTTCTAATATTCTATCCCCCAAATTCATAAGACTTGCATATATCATCCTACTTAACTAGATGAAACTTATGCTCACCATCTTTGCCATGCCAAAACTAGTCCCCTTATATTTTTTCCGAGTCTCCTTCCAACAGAGGTTGGAATCTGAGATAAGTAGTAAGTTGGAAGGCTAGACAACTTACTTTTGATCAAGTTAACTTTCCCCTTTTTTGACAAGTACAACCTTTCCATCCTGCTAAGCCTATTTCAGTTCTTTCAATGAGGAATCTCACACCTGAACAATTTTAAAAAGTGACCCAAGTGGTAACCCCAAATAAGGCATAGGGAGGGAGGAGACATTACACTCTAGGATGTTTGCCAACTCTGAAACATTATCAACTTCTTTCACTGGAGCAACGTCACTCTTGGATAAGTTAACTTTCAACCTAGAGTGAGTAATCCAAAGTTGATTAATTGAATTGTTCATTACAAAACCGTTGAACCAGCCCATGGCAATAGCTTGTGAGATCAATTATCAATCTACTAAAAGCTTCCATACCTATAATAAAGAGTAAGGGAGATAAAGGATCTCCTTATCACAAACCACGATAACTCCCAGAAAAACCTACCCAAGACCCATTGGTAATCACATAGAAATAGACCGTCAAAATACACATATGGATCCAAACTATTCACTTCCTCCCCAAACCCATCCTATCCAATGAATGTAACAAGAAGTTCCAAATTAACATGGTCATAAGCTTTCTTCACACTAAGTTTGCAAACCAAACCCGATTTTGATGATTGGAGTCTAGAATCAACACATTCATTGGCTAGCAAAGCCGAGTCAAGAATTTGCCTTCCACTTAAAAAAACGTTTTGTGCATTGGAGGTGATCTTTTCCAAAATCATCCTTAAGTTGTTGTGCAGGGACTTTTTCCAAACAACTTGTATGGACTTCCGACTAAACTAACGGGTTGGTATTCTTTAATATCTGTCACAACACTTTTCTGTAGGATTAAGACAAGAAACGAACTAAAATGTATTGATCTGGTAGACTTTGCAATTGATGCTTGTGGATTCGATATGGTGGCTGATGAAGTGGAGTATCCTGGATTTGAGAATATTGACAAATTGTGTAAACATTGATATAGAAAAAAAAGCTTAGTATAGCATGAAGTTGTTGTAGAAAAGTAAAGTGCTATCAGAATATTTATGTGAGGTGTCTTGATACAGACATCTAGCAGCCGTGGTTTGAGGTGCCGTTATTAAAAATAATGAGAATGGAAGATTTAAGGACTGATAACTTCAACTTGGTTTGTGTAAATGTAGAATCAAAGTTGGTGAATAAATTTGAAGACAGTTGGCGTGATTAACATGATATGGAGCACTCTGTAAAAGCATTATAAGAGTTTAATACAAAAGAATAAAGGTTTTGCAATTTGGGAAGGAAACGAAAAAATTAAGGAGTGTCAGAACCATAATTTGTAATTGGTCTTTTTGTGTTCCTGATTGTTAACTGAATAATATCCTAGTGGTGTCATGTGTTAGTTGATGTGATAGTTGTGTTAGTGATGAATTATGACTTATGAGTTAGTGGGTAGTTGGAGTTTAATGTTGTTACTACTAGTCTAGATAGGATATTACAAGTATTGTAATCTTTGGTCTACCCCACTTGAATGCGTTGAGCAATGAGAATGAGTTGAAGGGTACCTTTTCTGAAAAAGAAAAAAAGAAAAAAAGAAAAAAAGAAAAAAAGAAAAGAAAGCTGAATAGTGCCTCTCCTATATTATCTTCCTCTCCCATGACCTCTTGTTGTCTGTTGGCCTCTCTCTTTGCTATTAGAACACACAAGTTGCTAAATTTTGTTAAGTAATTTCTTAATTTTAGATGATATAGTTTCTTTCACATGTAACTTGACTTGGACATGTTGCTATCAACACTTGTAACTATAAATTTATCTTGTTGTGTCTAATGCAAAGGCAGGCAGTTTTTCCTTATATTTACACTAAGTATTCATATTGTAGGGCTATAAGGATGTCATTTTTGGTATTTTTTTTTTTCCATAAAATTTACAATGCCTTTTTATTGAATCTAACCTCATTTTCATTTTCCAAAGGCATTGAGACTGTGCCAATACTTACTAGTAATGATTCTCCAACACCATCTAGTGGAAGAGTTTCTGGAAGTTTTGGACGGTTGAAAGCACAGAAAGTGAAAGCCCTCGTCCAAAGAACTTCTCGGATAAAGAAAGAAAGAAATGGAGATGATGATGAAATAGTAATAGAACGTGCACCATTTGAAAAATCTGTTAAATCAAATTATAGAAGGGAATCTGTTGGGAGCAAGCAAATAGTAAAGTCTGAATCATCAAAGCTTCCACAGGAAAGGAGAAATTTGTATGCTGACAGTGACTTTTTCAGTCGAAAATCCTTTAAAGATCTAGGTTACAGTGACTACATGATTGAATCTCTGAAGAAGCAATCTTTCGTGCGACCTTCAAATATACAGGTATCATATCCCCATGTTGATGTAAAGAAATAGATTTTTCTCATAGTAAGAATTCTTTTTGGCACTTTCTGGTGTAAGCATAACTGCTCTAAATTTGTTGCTTATTACGTTACCTGTATATTAGTTTCTTTTATGGTTATGGGTTTCTTCTGGGCTTGAGAGGTGAGTTTTGCTGCAACTGTTGTGGTTTTGGAGCATCCCACTCACAAGAAACAGGAATTTAAACTTTCTAGTTGTTCGGTCATTTAATACCGTTTTAGATGATTTCTTCTTTCCTATTCGTCTTATACTTGTGTGCATGAATCTTTTCAATCATTCTCCTTTCTTGGAATACTTAGAACTGTTTTTTTAAGGTTCTTGTTAGTCTTGGAGGGTTTTTCCACTTCTCTCTCACACTCTTTCTTTCTTCCTCCCTTCTCTATTTTATTTTTTAATGCTCAAGTAGTTTAAGAGGGTTTTTCCCCTTACTTCTTCAGTATGTTGGTTGAACCCACTAAAATATATTTAATATCCTGATTTAGATGTCAACAAATAATATTCAAATGGATTGACATTGGATTAGTTCAAACTGAGGAATAGAGTTGGTATTTTATAACTAAAATCTGTCTCTGTGCTAGTCATCATTGTTGTACGCATGCTTCTGGAGATATTTGTTCAATTGCATCCATTTCTATATCAAAATTCAATGGTGTTATTATTGCATACTCGTGATTTAAATCCACTTAAATAGAACCTTCTAAATTTAGTATTCTTTTGGGTGCAAATAATTGTTAATGGTTTGGTTAAGAAAATGAGTTTAAGAAAGTAGTAGAGGCTAATGTTGGAATGATTCCTAACAATTGAGAATGAGGGAACCATTCAGATGTAGTTTCTTAGGTTGGGTGCTTATCCTTGTGTATCCATTGTCATTTTGTAGAACATGCTATCTCCTATCGCAATTTACTGGACTTTGGACTTCATGCTTGGTCATCCTATATCAGGATTCATAAATTAAATATCATACATGACAGGAAAAGCTCGTAGTTACAATTTATTTGTTCAGTACAACTTATATTCATGATAAACATCTTGGTAAAATGTAGGCCATGGCATTTTCACCTGTTATTGATCAAAAGAGCTGTATTATAGCCGATCAAAGTGGTTCGGGAAAGACCTTAGCATATCTTGCACCACTAGTTCAGCGTCTTAGACAAGAAGAACTTGAAGGATGTAGCAAATCCTTATCTCAGGCTCCTCGAGTGGTTATATTGGCACCAACTGCTGAGTTAGCTTCTCAGGTCAGTTGTTGGTTTTACAAACTACTATTCTACCTAATTTCCTTTTTAGTTAATTTTTTTGGTGTTTTCTATTTTAGTCCGAAATGGATCGCTTCCGGTTCTTAAATTTTTTTTATTCCTCTGTATGAAAATAAAGTTGATATTATTTTTAATGTTTAGTGGCACCTTTTTTGTTGAAAGCCTGTCTCTAAAGCTTCTTGACCAATCTTCGCCGGTTGAGTGGCTAAAACTACTTTTAGGAAGTTCTATTTTGCTAAATTGCTAAACAAGTATGCCAACTGTACTTAAAAATGTGAAACTTGTGTTTAATGTATCATATCTAAACTTTCAGGCTTGTTAGTTGCTATGCATCTTCCCTATTCAACCTCTTGGAGGATTGATAACTTGTTAATATTTTACTAGGGAGATGTAGTAAATGTTCAAGTTCTGCTCTATGAAGGGCAAATGTTGAAATGTGATTTGTCTCCCTAGAAGCACCAATGCGGAGGTTTGAAATATTTGATTTAGACACAAGATAGAAAGGGCAAAGAGGGTGACTAGAGTTTAACTCAGAGGAACTCTTGGATGCCTAAATCAATGGACTATATACGATAGGGATAGTATGAGTAAGCTTGGATAAATACAAGCGTCTTTCCCTTTGTATTTCCTCTTCTATTGTGCTCCCATTTACCTGGCTCCAGTTTACCTACATGGCTGTGATCCTTTTGCGCTTTAGGGGTCACGTGGCTTTTAGGGCCTACATGACCTTAGGGCATACATTACCTATGACAAACCCATTGGTCTGGTGAATTGGCCTTTGTTTTTCTTTACACAAATTTTTCTACTTTCTCCAAGTTACGGCTTGCTACTTCTGCCTTCCACCTTTTAACTCTTTCTTCTTTGTTTATTTTGCCATGTCAGACAATGAGTGTAGGACTTATTTTGGGCAATTACCATTTGGATGATCCTTTAGTAGATGAAATATGAAATGTAAAGTTATCAGGGAACATGAAGAAGATGTAGAGTATGGGGAAAAGGTTTATAATGACCTAGTTGAGAATTACATTGCTTTCCATGTTCTCGATATTGCTTTGAACAAGTTGAGCCACACACACATTTCTAAGTTTAGGAAAACCTATATCCCAATATTGAAATGTCTTTGACATTTCTTGGCCCTGAGGAGTGACCCACAAACACCATTCTTGATTGTCTTTGTTCTTATTTGATTACATAAAAGCCGAAATTAGGTATCTTTTTTTACCATTTTGTGTGTCAGTTTTTTAACTCCTGCTATTTTTTATTGCTCACACATGTGTAACTCCCTTCAAATTTCTTGTTGCTTCACTTCACTTTCCTATGTTAGCTTCACGGCACTCCTTTGTCCTTTTAAAATTTTCCATTCATTCATTCTGGTCAAGAAGCATCCCATTTATAGTAGAACATATATTTTTGCGTCAAGACATATTCCCTTATTCTATGGCTTCACTGGGTTTCTACATGACTGGAAGCCTCACTACATCATATAGTCCATCTATACAGTGGGCATATCTACTATTTGGGGAAATGGCAACAAGGGATTGGAATATTTTGTTTCCTGATGAAGCTGGCTGCTTAATTGAACCAATTCATCACCCTGAAAGAGAGGAAGCCCAAATGGGCATTCGATTTAAAGCACTATTTGTCTGATATGAGCCTTTGCTTGTCGGGCTGTCTTGCATTTCTAGCAATGGTAATAGTGTGCCAAGAAAATACCATAGGAATTTTAAAACTCACACACGAAAGGGTAAAAGGGTTAACTTGGAGTCTTTAACTGTTCAACATAATCACAAAGATCTTTTGGAGTAGAGTTTGTGGTTCACTTGTTAGGGTTAGAAAATGTCAAATTTCGATATTGGGGAGATAACTCAATGTTGTCACGGGCAAACGATAAGTTCCAAAATAGCACAAGGTGAGAGGCGCTAAAATTAGTGCTAGCCTAAGCAAAGTGAGACGACAATTCTCTAAACACTATTAGATACATATCAAATTGAAGACTAACTACATAATAATTCAAGAATGCCAATAACTACATAATAATTTAAGGCTAAATTACAGTTTTCGTCCTTATAATTTACTCAAAAAGTCAATTTTGTCCTTATAATTTAAATTTTTCCGTGTTCATTCTTATAATTTCAAAATTCAATCAGTTACGTCAATACCGTTACATTTCATCTAATATTATCTAACGGGAGTTAAGATGACGTGACTGACAGGTTATGATGTGGCTTGCTCACGTGGGCAATGAATAGAATATTGACACCTAGTTTAGATTAATAAAAAATAAAATAAAATCTAAATTTGTTTTAAAAAAATTTGCAAATTCTAATAACAAAGAATGGAAAAAAGAAAAATTAATGCTTCACCCTCTACCATCGAAATCTAGAAAATCAAACACATTTTCATAGTCCAATTTTTTGCTTTCTCTTTCCTTCCCATTGCCAAAGAATATGATGGTGGGATAAAATTTTAGATTGGGAGCTTTGCTTATGGAGGCTAGGAAGGGACAAAACTAAGGTTTTGCACAAGATCTATCTTCAAATCTTCAACAACGAGATTCATGAGCCGCCTTAATATTCAACTTTGAGGACAAAGACAATGTCAAATTAGATCCATGGCCTATCACCAAAGACACGTTTGATAAAATGTTGAAGTCTTGCTGCATAAAATTGATTTTTGGGACTCGCCACTGAGAAGGGTAACAAAACCCCCAACTGGCACGAATGAATTATGTGACAATGGTGGTGAGCTTGGTATAGAGGAGAATGGAGACAAAATGTTGATGCAAAAGGATGAACATTATCGGGTCATGGAGGAAAGCTTTGGCGTGAATCAATTGCAAGGGTTTGATGTCGAAAAGAAGGTGAAGAATAGGGGTAATGACCAGAAAGAGAAGGAGATTAAAGGTGAAAGATGAACTTGGCTGAAGGTTTTGTTTGAAATGTAATAACATTGAAATCCTCCATTTGAATTTTAATGGATGAGTTTGTTTAATTGATGATGGGTTTGTTTGAATTTGCAAGGAAGAGGATAATAGTGAGTTTTCTGGGTTTGTTTTCTTTCCTTTTTTCTTGTTTATCTAAATAATAATTTTTTATTGATTTTATTTTTTTTAATATAACTTTCATATATATATATATATATATATATATTTTTTTTTTTTTCAAGTTGAAATTTTTAGTTTTTCTAATTATTATTTTTACTAATTTAAGTTATATGTCAATATTCTATTCATTGACCATGCCATGTGAGCAAGCCACATCATAACTTGTTAGCCACGTCATCCTTAGTTAACTTCTATTAGGTTATATTGGATGGAATCTAATTGTAGTGACGTAACTTATTGAATTTTGAAATTATAAGGATGAACACGAAAAAATTTAAATTGCAGGGATGAAAGTGACTTTTTGAGTAAATGAAAGAGACAAAAAGTATAATTTAGCCACAATTTAACATCAGAAGAGTACTACATGAGTACAATAGATAACTTTGTATTAAAAAATAATTTTAACTCAACTGTAATGTTGCAATAATAATATTAGTAATTTTCTTAGTTTTCTATGACTCAAAGTTCAATTTAGGAAAAAAAAAAAAGGTTCAATTTTTGAAGTTTAATATTACAAAAAAATGAAAATTAGACTTTATGACGCATCATTCTGCGCCGCTTCCACTACAGACGGATTTTGGCAAGCATCACAATGAAATAAGCCATCAACGATTGATTTTAGCCGGCGAACAAAAGCCCTCAACAAGCGCTATGTTTAACTTTCATTTTAGGAGACCAATTTTGCAAGTTAGATTGAAAAACCCTAGGTTATTGGTCAGTATTTTAGGCATTTGCTACTGTGCTTCGCGCTTTTGTCTAGGCAGTTGCCTCTACTAGGTCGACTCGCTTGTTGGTTCTTCAAGAGGTGACCCACCACCTCGCATTTGCCTAGGTGCGTGTCCAGAATGCCTGTAACAACTACTAAAGTATCATATGATTTGTAATGCCCATAATAAGGCCAAAACTCGCTATTTGACATGGTGAAATAAATGAAGAAGGAAGAGATAAAAAGTGAAAGGCCGAAGTAGTGAGGTTGTACATCGGAGTGAAATAGACAAATTTGAGTAGAAGAAAAATAAAGTTCAACTCACCAAAGCCTTGTGACACACCATGGTCATATAGGCCGTGAGCCCAAAGGCTCACAGTCAAAATAAATTTGAAAGCTCCAGGAATCCAGGCATATACAAAAGGGAGAGACCCCATGTATGTATCCAAGCTTACTCATACTGGCTTACCTTGTAGAGTTTTCTAACTTAGGCATTGGAGAGTTCCCCCCGAGTTCAATGCTGGTCACCCTCTTTTCCTTTTCTCTCTTGTGTTTAGGTGAAAGATTTCAGCCTCCGTATTGGTGCTTCTTGAGCGACAATCATGCTTCAACAAGAAACTAGAAACATTATAAGTTGAGGTAGTGAGCAAAAATTTGGTCATAAGATTTTGTTTATGAGCTATGAAATATTATACCACACCAAAAAAATAGGGCAAAGGCATCATTGAGTTTGTGAATTTCATCGAGAACTGTTTCAATATTGTAAGATTGCTTGGTGAGAACATGTGATGGCATGCTCTTAAGAATATGGAATTATTCTTTGATACATATGGTAGTATTTGGAGCTAGATGTGTCGAACCTGTTTGGTCCACCAGGAATAATATGCAACTTCATTTTATTAATTTACTACCATCAAGAAAGTTTTGATATGTAAAGAGTTGTAAGTATCATGCTTTTTCATCAGGACAAGATTCTTGTTTTTCAAATATTACATACTCTCTTATTTGTCTGTTAGTTGTCTTATGCATGCCAATACATTGCGAATAGAAATTTTAAGGAAAAGCTTTGGCATTACCTTTCAATTGGCCTCCTGATGATGTGGATTTAAAAATTATTTAACCCCATAGACTTGGTATTGATGGAATGATGGGCAAACAAAATCTGGGTGTAGGTATTATCTGTTGGTGATTGGTATAACTGTCACTTGACAAAAGGACAACTTTTTGCAGGTCCTAAGTAATTGCCGATCAATTTCAAAATTTGGGGTTCCTTTCAAATCTATGGTCGTGACAGGTGGCTTTCGACAGAGAACTCAACTGGAAAATTTACAGCAAGGTGTTGATGTTCTAATAGCAACTCCTGGCCGTTTTATGTTCCTAATTAAAGAATGTTTCTTGCAGTTATCAAATCTAAGATGGTAACCTGTTTTACTATAGAAATAGCATCCATTTTGATATGATTACTTAACTTAATTGAGGATTCTCATATTACAGCACCATTTTTATCTGCACTTTGGTTAAGACGATGACTGGTATTCCTTGTATTTTAGGCAACGATCACCATTTTATAACTTTTGATGGAACCTAGAAACTCTAGTTTAGCTTATTCATGAAATGATACTAGTCTATGGAGTATGAAGATTGAAATATGATACACAAAATGGAACCATAGATAGCTAGGGTTGTCATTCTCTATCTTATCCATTAGGTCCTTTCCATAAGCCCCAGCCCTTATGATAAAAAGAAAGGGCTTCAAAAGTCTTATTTATTATCTCTTGATATTGTTGTTCACTACCATGCACTTGTTATCATGCCTATACCTGATAGTATGTGATTCTCTAACACTTTTTTTATCTACCAAGTAAATGCATGTCTTGGTAGAGAACTTGACAGGGGAATTGACTTATGTAATCACTTGCTCACTGCATTCATGCATTCCTGTGATAATTTTGCAATGAACATGAGTCCAGAAATATACTACTGTTTGAACCACATACAGTGGTACTCAGGATGAGAAAGTAGGAAAGGAACTCAATTTGCTACATAGAACATGTAATATGGTTGGTAGTTACTGATTCGGAGTTCATACCAACAAAAAAATACCAGTTGATCCTATTGTCATTTTGATTGACAGCATAAACTGTCTAGCATGTGCTATACATGTATTAGTGCTGGAGTTTCAACTTCTATTCCTTTTTTACAATAAATTTTTGTTTTGCGAATTCCCAACAAGAAGCTGTCAACTGGGGATATGTACCGTTCTGTACTCTCTCTTTTTATTACTTCTTGTAGTGGGTACTAGTGGAATGTGATAATCAGAATCTAGCATCCCAAAAGCTATTTCAAGATTATTTATGTCAATGTGACAGAGTCAGAGCCATCCTCTGGGTATGGAACATATAGCATATATAATATTAATTTTTATATGTAGAATTAGGTTTCAGAAATCTGGACCAGAAGGTCTGTAAGTGTTTAAAAGTTAAACTCCATAGCAGATTATTTCTAAGGTTGATTTAAAAGGGGTTCATGATTAAACCTTATCAGGTGTCTTCTGTATAGAAGCCTGACCACATCTGTGCAGAAGCTATTCTGAGAATTGTATACTCTGTTTTTCTTTTCTCTCACTTTTAATTATGTTTTCTGCTAAGAATAGATATAAGATTAGCTGTTTGTTGCTTGATTCCCTCCTATGCCCGCTTCCTCTTAAGAAACTTGGTCGTGGTTGGACTGCCTCCCTCCCTTCCAGTATGTTTCTGTCTCTATCACTGTATCTCTTGCGTCAGCCTTGCACAAGTGATTTTTCATTCACCTCCATCATACATAAATGGTTTGAAAACTGTGTTGCAGTGCTGTGTTGGATGAGGTAGATATACACTTCAATGATGAAGATTTTGAAGCGGCCCTTCAGTGCTTAATTAATTCATCACCTGTTACCACACAATATCTATTTGTCACTGCAACTTTACCAGGGGTAATTTACAACAAATTAATTGAAGTTTTCCCTGATTGTGAAGTGATCATGGGACCTGGTATGCACCGTATAAACGCTGGTCTTGAAGAGGTTGGTTTTCAGTTGCAGCTTTCTTTTGGTTCCAGTTATGTTTCTTGGATAAAAATGTCATAGTCAAAGATAGATATATTTTGTTTTTTAAATCTGCATCACTAAATTCATTAGTTAGTCAGGCTTTCCTATTACACAAGACACCCTTGTAGTGTGTAAATATCAAGTTGTCTCGGTCGCTACCTGTCCTACCGGGAATTCCAGGTTCGTATTCTGGTATTTGTGTATCAGCTTTAAACTAGCTTTTTATTATGTGTATTCCAGTTTAGACACATATATTTGGGAAGTCAGCAAAATACATTTAAACAATCAGAACTTGGATTAGATTGATGGCAGATTCTCGGATGAGTCTTCATTTAGAGACTGAAGCAGATGTTAAAAAAGTTTCTTTTTTTCCTTTTTTTTTTCCTTCTTTTTCATGGGTGTTTGTGTGTGAGTTGGGGTGGGGGGGGGGGGGGGGGTAATTGGTTCAGAAAACTGGATCTAGAATACTGGAAAACAAAGAGAAGCCGAACTGAGGGGGATGAAGGGGAAAATAGATTGAGAAAATAGGGTAATAAGACTATTACCTCTCAGGACAAGAAACAATGTTGAGAAGGGCTACTTGGGTCAGATAGGGAAACCTAAAATGGGAAAATTAAGAAAAAGCTGAGGAAGGTGAGAAATATATGTGAAAAGTTACCATTCTTCTACACCTACTTTTAGAATAATCACATACTTATATTCTTTTCAATATGATTGTGATTTTTGGTGGAATATATGGATGTAT
Organism: Quillaja saponaria; assembly: GCA_029379385.1. NCBI lineage: Eukaryota > Viridiplantae > Streptophyta > Magnoliopsida > Fabales > Quillajaceae > Quillaja > Quillaja saponaria. Next base: position 9,179,972 of record CM055611.1, on the reverse strand, counting down.
TATTTATATATATAGTTTTTAATGTTAAAAGTAATTTCCTAAGTGCTACAACTGGTACAGAACTACAGATAGGTATAGGTTGTAGCTTATAAGGTTACTCAATATATGCTTTTCGGTGCTAATTTGTTTGATTCTTGTTCTGGCAAATAGAAATAAAAAAAATCAAAATTTCAACCTGCATGTTTGACACTGTAGAACTAGAAAAACCTTCGTATAAGATATAAAAGCTATGTCTTTGATTATACTGTCTGTCTAGGTTCTTGTTGATTGCAGTGGAGAAGATGGGATCGAGAAAACTCCCGAGACAGCATTTTTGAATAAGAAAACAGCCCTTCTGCAACTTTTGGAGGGAAGTACTGTACCTAAAACAATTGTGTTCTGTAATAAAGTATGTTTCAGTTCTTCGTTTTGTTTTGCTTTTCTTTCTTTAGTCTGGTTGTACTTTTTACTTCGTCTTGTGCCTGGGTTTCTGTATCTTCACTGTTAGTGAATTTTGCCTAATAAAAAAGACTATAAAGTATTTGACTTTTTCCTTCTCAAATTGCAGATTGAAACATGCAGAAAAGTTGAGAATATTCTGAAACGTTCTGATAGAAAAGAAATTCGCATGAAAATTCTACCATTCCATGCTGCTGTGACACAAGAATCGCGGCTTGCTAATATGAAAGAATTCAGACATACTACCTCACGTGAGGTCTCCCAGTTTTTGGTTTGCACTGATAGGTATCTTCGTTGTTTAATGCAAGATGTGAAACTTTTTGTCTGCTTTGAGCAATGTTTATGTTTAGTTTCATCTCTTTGTTCATCTATTGTTTTTCTTGTGACAAGGATGTCAAAATGTATTGACATGAATCTGAAACGTATATTGCAGAGCATCAAGGGGAATTGACTTTGTCAGAGTGGATCATGTTATACTTTTTGACTTCCCACGTGATCCAAGTGAGTACGTGCGTCGTGTTGGAAGAACTGCCCGAGGTGCTGGAGGGAAGGGTAAGGCGTTTATATTTGTGGTTGGCAAGCAAGTATCCCTTGCACGAAGGATAATTGAAAGAAATCAAAAGGGTCATCCTTTGCACGATGTACCATGCACCTATTAGCCAATGAAGTAGAAGTAGTAGCTGCACGTATCTGGAAAGTTGATGTCATCCCAGTGAGGTGGCTGGCTATAATCTGGGCTAGGTAGGACTCTGTCCTGATCATGCTGGAGCTTTAACCAACAATCACGATAATGTCTTTGGCCATGGTTCATCTCGAGGGTCAATTTCACTTGACACTTTGCTAAAACAATCTGGAAAATGCCTGGATGAGTCAGAAACAGGGAAACACAAATAAGAAAGAAAGGGACACTAACCGGAAAAGAAGTTCAGTATGTAACTTATTGCGTGAGTAATGGTGGATCGTTTTTTAGTAGCAAGTTTTGTTGGACATGGTTGTGAATTCTACAACGTGAAATAAATGAATATGATTATTGTGGTGGCCTGATTGAAAGGTGGTTGAATGATGAAATATAAGATCTCGTGCTAAAATATTGCCTCAGAAACGCTTTGGCAACCTCAAGGCTTGTATATTTAGAATAGTGCTCCTAATTATGTTGCTGAGCAGCAGCAGTGAGCATACTATTTGGGGAATCTTCCGATCCACGAGCCCAGAAATTTCCATCGTCATCTGGTGATAGAATTCTTATCATAAAGATGGGCTTAGTAGTCTTAAGGCCCATATCCGTCATCTGTCAGTTACTACCAGCTTTTCCTTCTAGTTTTGGCTAGCTGGCTAGTTTGTTAGCACAACAAGAATTTGTTACATGGAGAATTGCAGCTCACATAAGGCAACTCCACTTTTCTGAATTGATTATCTTAAATGTTAGTGAATTCTCATTTCTCTCTCAATATTCTATTCTCTCTTCTTCTTTTTACTCTCGTTTCTTCAGATTTTAGAAAAGAGACTTATCAACTGGTATTAGAGCCTTGATTCTGGTTACCATGTCTAACTAGAGCTTCTAGTCTTACCTAAAGCCAACTTAGGATAAAGAATTGCAACATTTGCAAGCAATGATCTTAGGAGTTGATGGTAGGAAATTGAAGTTCAAGTATCTGCTAGCTTCTAGGAGCTCTGGGAACTAATATCTCACAGTTAAGGACAAACTAGTGCTGGATCCAACTCAGGAGGTGCACAAGAAGGTATGAATCATAAACCCCACTTAGCACATTAACTTAACTCAACTCAACTTAGCCTTAAATTCCAAACTAGTTGGGATCGGTTATATAAATCTTTTTCCTCTATTCACATCAATCAAATGCATCTTTTTCAGTAATGCCTACATTAGTTATATCTTTATTGATGACTGCCCCTTTGTAAGTTTTAGTCTTCCTTTACTACGTCTAATACCTGACACTTGTATCAAGTCATCTTTCTCCGTGTCCATTGGTCGACATTGGATATGTCCAAACTAACGTAGGCTATTTTCTCTCATTTTCTCCTCGATAAGTGCTTCTTCCACCTTCTTACGGATCTCTTTATTCCTTATTCTATCTTTTTTTGTATGTCTGGTCATCCATCTCAACATTCTCATTTTGGCTACTCTTATCTTATACGAGTCTTGCTTCTTAATTGCCCAACATTCAGTACTATACAGCATAGCTAGCCTCATTGCCGTCTTATAAAATTTTTCTTTCAATCTATTCAGGATTTTAGGATCACATACAACTCCTGCAGCACTGCACCACTTCACCCACCTTACCTTGATCTTATGGTTTACATCATTCTCAATTGCACCATATTTTTGTGTAAATGAACTTAAATGCTTAAACACATCATTTGTAGGGATTGCCTAACTGTCTAAAGTTATTTCGTTCATGCCTCCTTTAGTTTCACTTAAAATGCACTCCATATACTCGATTTTTGTTCGACTCAACCTAATGCCTTTAGATTCTAAAGCGTTCCTCTATACTTCTTGTTTGGAATTCAAACCTTCTCTAGTTTTGTCTACCAAACATGATGTCATCAGCAAACAGCATGCACCACGGAGCCCTATCTTGAATGTTATAGGTAAGTTCATCAATGACTAAAGTAAATAGGTATGGACTTAAGGATGAACCTTGGTGAACACTTATCGTAATCGGGAACTCTCTAGTCATACCATTTACGGTCCACACCCTAGTCATTACTCCCTTATACATATCTTTAATAACTTCTACATATTTACTTTGGACCTTTTTCTTTTCGAGAATCCACCACAAGACTTGTCTTAACACCCTATCATATGCTTTTTCTAAATTAATAAAGGCTATATGATGATCATTTTTCTTTTTCATAATATTTCTCCATTAATCTCCTAAGTAAGAAAATAGTCTTCATTGTAGATCTTCCTGGCATAAAGTCAAATTGATTCTCAAAAACTAGAGTCTTATTCCTAAGCTTAAGCTTAATCACTCTCTCCCACAGTTTCATTGTATGACTTATAAGTATTATTCCTCGATAATTTTTATAATTTTGAATGTCTCCTTTATTCTTATAAACAGGGATCAATACACTCTTTCTCTATTTTTAGGCATTTTCTTGGTTATTAGAATCTTGTTAAAAAAATTTGTAAGCCAAGTTACGGCAATATCTCCTAAGCATCTCCAAACTTCTATTAGTATATCATATGGACCCATTGCCTTACCATTCTTCATCTTATGAATAGCTTCTTTAACCTCATGTGCTATAATTTGACAAACAAGTTTGTGGTTCGTATCATTGAAGGCATCATCTGGTTCCCCAATATCACCTATTGAATCTCCATTAAATAAAGTATCGAAGTAAGTTCGCCATCTCTCATTAATCTCGTCTTCCTTAACTAAAACCTTATCAGCCTCATCCTTACTGCACTTAATACGATTTAAGTCTTTAGTTCGTCATTCCCTTTTTTTGGCAATCATATAAATATCCTTCTCTCCATCCTTTGTCTTTAACTTTTGGTAAAATCCTCTGCCTAAGTTCAATGGTACCAATTTTTCTGATTGGATTATAGAATTGAACAAACTCTTTGAGGTGGATAACACACTTGAGAATGTGAAAGTAAGACTAGCTGTTGTAAATCTGGAAGGTAAAGCCCTTCAATGGCACAAGGCCTATATAGCTTCCATGACTGGCATGTTAGCATATTAGTGGAGATATATAGCGGATATGAGTATGAGATTTGGACAAAGTGAAGAGGGGGATCCTTTGGCTAATTTAGCTATGCTTAAGCCGACAGGATCAATAGGGGAAGTACCAAGAGCAGTTTGAAGGGTTGTTAAACTAGGTAACACTCATGGAGAGTCAAGCTATACGTATGTTTTTGAGTGGATTGAACAAGGAATTAGAAAGTGCCGCTGAGGTGCTTTGAACCCAAAACATTAATCAAGACCATGAATATAGCCAAATTGCCAGAAAGTGCATACCAATCCTTACAGTTTAAATACCTAAACCTTGCTAGAAATCCACCATTACTACCAACACCTAAACTCCCACCTCTACTGCCTACACCTAAACAATTCACAGCCTACAAACGAAACACACAAACTTATGCACCTAGAAATAACCAACCTAATGTTGCCAGCCAACTACAAACCTCAAGCTATACTTAAACCTATCAAAAGCCTAAGCCAGAAGGAATGGGAGAAGAAGAGGAGTAAAAGGATTATGTTACAGGTGTAATGAAAAATTAACACCAAGTCATAAGTGTAAGAAAAGCCAACTGTATTAGATATTGGTAGATTTTGACAGTGAAGAAGAGGACTAGATAGGTCCTAGTGAGCTCAACCTAATCAGTAAAGTGGAGGATATCACCAAGGTTAGTCAAAGACCTGGGAAGGAAGTGTTAATTGAGGAACCCCTCATTTCTCTACTAAGCTGTCTTTGGGACTGAGGAGTTTAAAACTCTTAAGTTGTAAGGGTTCATTAAAGAAGCAGGTTGTTATCATGTTAATAGACACAGGTAGCACCCACAGCTTCATTAATACAGCCACTGCCAAGAAGTTAAGGTGCATACTACAACCAATAGCTAGTATGCGGGTATCCATAGCTAATGGATATAAGGTGAAGGCAATTGCTAAATGTATAAGGGTGGAATGGCAGGTGCAGGGTGAGAAGTTTATTGATGACTTCATTGCCATGCTAATAGGAGGCTGTGATGTAATGTTAGGTATGTAGTGGTTTGCTTCCAAGAAGCAAATACTATGGAACTATGATTAGTTGCAACTAACCTTTGAAAAGGAAGGGAGAACTGTCATGCTGCAGGCATTACAAGAGGAACCTGCAAAATTCGTAGGAGACAAGCAACTGGTTAAACTACTAACCATTAGGTCTCAAGCAACACTAGCCCAAGTGCACATGACACAAGTCTGGGAGCAAGAGGTAGCTATGTTAGGCCACTGCTTTGTTGCTAAGGCACAGATATTGAACCAGACAGAACTATAGCAACTCAACAGTATGCTAGAGGAGTATGTGGATATATTTGAAGAACCTAAATCCTTACTACTTGCTAGGAGTCATGACCACATGATTTACTTGAAGGATGAAACTCAAGCAATTAGGGTTAGTCCATGTCCTGCAACCCAAAAAGATGAAATAGAAAAACAAATTAATGACATGCTTATGTCTAGAGTGATTAGAAACAGTAACAGCCCCTTTTCATCTCCAATTGTGATGGTGAAAAAGAAAGATGGAGCATGGAGATGATGTGTTGATCATAGATAGCTTAACCAGCTTACTATTAAGGATAGGTTCCTTAGTCTTCTGGTGGATGAACTGTTAGATGAACTACTTAGAGCTACCATATTTACCAAGATGGATCTGAGGTCAGGTAATGATAACTCTTGGAAATATAGTTATTTTACATCTTCTTACCCTTATTATTTTAGTTATGTTTTAGAGTTTTAATTAGTTTTTGCCTATTTAAAGTCCTTATAGCATTAGGATGATAAAGAATAGTTAATTTAGGCTTTGATTAGGTGTTTTATATGAGTTTTAGTTTATTCTAACTTATTTGGTGTGTCTTAAAGGTATAATACAAAAAAGAGTCTTATTGGAAGTCAATTTAGAGGTAAATTCAAGCTCAAAATCACAAAAATTGTAAAACAGTATGTTGCTACCAAAAGCATCTATGCTGAGGCGCCAAAAGGTTCGTGTTGAGGTGCCAGAAAGATAAGGCCATGGTGCCAAGCCCACTGCCAAGGTCCAAAACTCGTCGATTTTCGAGGTCGCTACGCATACTAGATTCCTAGTCCAAATTGAAGTCAAATTGAGGGTTTTAAAGCCTATAAAAGAGAGACTACCTTGGGGATTCAATATATAAAATTGGAGACATAATTAAGCTTAGATTTTCTAGAGAAAAAGAGGCCATCAAGAATGCAAGAAGGCAAGAGGAACTTGGATGTTGAAGATTGAAGACTTACAACCTATAATTTTTCTATTATTCTACTCCTTCTTTACTTTTCTTGTATTCTTTTATGTCTATATTATTTGAGTTTATGTATATACTAGATAGTATGAATTAATTTATTCTCTAGGATTACAATTAAACTAAACATGTAGCTTGATGATTTTTATTATTTATTGATTACTTAGGGTTTGATATATGATTTACTTATTTCATTCTTTACTTAATGCTTCCAGTTGATTAGCTACCAATTAGATTGATTAGGAATCCTTAATTTAGCTTGGAAAAGTGAATTAAGCGTTAGGCTTGAATGATATAACACTTGTTTGAATTCATTCACATGATTGTTTGAATTTAATTTGTATATAGGATAGAAATATACTTATATGCCTTGTGTAGCCAATTTAGGTATTATCTTAATGAGTTGTGCTTAACTTAATTCTTATAGAAATATAGTGAATTGGTTAAGTGAGATATATAGTTATAAGACATAGAATATGCATATAATTGAATTATAACCCTAGGTTAATAATTCTATACCATAACTAAGCATGATAAGATAATAATAAGTCAAGTGAAGTGCTGAGGAAAATTGTAATTCTAGGCTTTTTTAATTTGTCATTAGTTAGTTTTAGTTTAAATTAGAATTTTCTACCATAATTTGTTTGTTTGAATAAAATTAGGATTGTGTAAATTTTAATACTCAGTATATTAGTGACAATTCCTCATGAGAATGATACTCTACTTACTCTATATACTTAAGGATAATAAGTGCGCTTGCGTAGGTAAAATCCGTGTCAAGTTTTGAAAAATTTGTTGTCAAATTTATCACACAAATGCACGCATCGTTAACAAGTAATAAAATGTAAAGTAAAGTGTCGAACCCACAAAGAATTAGATCTAACAATTGCTAAGTACTAAAATTGACCAATTCTAACTTTATCCAAATGAATGAACTTTAAGAGATTTATAACTAAACTAAACTAAACTAACTAAAGTAAGCAAATCTAAGAATGTAATGAAAGAAAAACCTAGAATTATAACTTCCCTTAACACTCTCTTGAATTATTATTATATTATAATGCTTAGTTATGATATCGAATTGCTAACCTATGGTTCTTATTCAATTATAAGTATCTTTCAAATTGTTTATAATAATATCTAACTTAACCAATTCACTATATTTCTATGAGAATTGAATTAAACTAGGACTCATTAAGAATAAACCTAATAATGGCTACACAAGGTATGGAGATATATTTCTATTATACATACAAATCAAATTCAAACAAATGCTATCTTACTTAAGGTTAAACCTAGATTTCCTTTGTCAAGTTCCTCTAAATTACCAAATCAATCTAATTGGTAGCTAATCAATTAGAAGCATAAAACATAGAATAAGATAAATAACTTATGTACTAAACTCTAAGTAATCAAATTATAACATAAAATCAAACTACATGTTGAGTTCTATTGTAATTCGAGAGAAATAATTACTCTATGCTACTTAATGTAAACATGGATATAAAAAAAGAAAACATCAAGCAAATACAAGAAAGTAAAAAAGAAGTCGAATAAAGAAAACTATAAAGGTTGTTAATGTTCAAGCTTTAACTATCCTTGCTCCTTGCACTCTTGTTTGCCTCTTAATCTTTAAACTTTTTTAGCTAAATTAACTTGTGTATTTTAGTCCCCACATAATCCTCTTTAAATAGGCTTCAAAACCCTAAAAAAGAAGTCAATTCATACTAAGAATATATTCAATGCCCTAGCACTAAGTTCTGGCGCCTTACTGAAAATCAGAGTGTAGGATCACGTTGGGCACCTACAGCTTTCTGGGGCCTAGGCACTGTACTTGGTGCCATGGCACCAACTTTCTGCCATCTAGGAGCTGGCTGTTCTGGTAGCACACATTTTTTTTTTTTTTTTTGAGTGTTTTGAGCTCGAATTTGACTTCCAATAGGAATCCTTTAAGCATGAAACCTTTAAAACACATAAACCAAGTTAATATAAGTTAGAACTCACATTAAAAACCTAAATCCTAATCAAAATGAATTAGGATTCATATCCTAATACAATAAGGACTCAACTAGGATTTAACTAACAACTTAAGCAAACTTCAAATAAAACTCAAGAACATAGCAAATAATATGAATAAAAATGACATGTAAAGAAGGCTATTTGACTATTTCATAAACTTATCAGGTAACCATTAGATAAAAATGTATCCACTTGATATTCATAAGATAACCTTTAGGTCTCACAATGGGCATTATGAGTTTACATTAATGCCTTTTAGACTCACCAATGTACCATCTACCTTTCAAAGCTCGATGAATGCAGTGTTTAAGAAATATTTGAGGAAGTTTATTATGATGTTTTTTATATGATATTTTAGTCTATAGCAGCAGATGGTCCTTCTATCTTCAACAACTTAGGATAACATTTTAGTTACCCAGAAACCATCAGTTATTTGTAAAAAAGAGTAAATGCTCTTTTGCTTCCAACCAAGTGGAGTATCTAGGACGCATAGTCTATAAGAATGGAGTATCTACAGATGATAGGATGATAAGTTGCATGAAGGAATGGCATATTCCTAAGACTGTTAAGGAACTTAGGGGGTTCTTTGGGCTTACAGGTTATTATAAATGGTTTGTAAAGAATTATGGAAAGATTGCACAACCATTTACAACACTGCTATGTAAAAATGGGTTCCAGTGGAGTGAGGAAGCTCAAAAGGCTTTTGAAGAACTGAACGAAGCCATGTACTTATCACAAGTTTTAGCAATACTTGACTTTAACCAAGTATTTAACATAGAAATTGATGCATCTGATGTGGGAATAGGGGCAATGTTGGTGCAAAATGGAAAGCCCTTGGCTAATATAAGCAAGACATTATCTAGTAAACATATAAGTCTATCTGCTTATGAAAAAGAGATGTTAGCTATCTTGTTTGCAGTCAGAAAATAGAGTGCATATTTGATTGGTAGGCACTTTGTGATCAAACAGACCACCAAAGCCTTAAGCATCTACTAGAGCAGAAGATTTCCACACTTGCTCAACAAGCTTGGCTTACAAAGATGATGAGATATGATTATGAAATTAAATATAAGAAAGGCAAGACAAACAAAGTTGCTGATGCCTTATCTAGAGTTGGAAGAGAAAGTGAGGTTGAAGAGGAAGTACCAATGCTCATGGCAATAAGTGGAATTATAATTGATTTGCTAGACTGGATTAAACAATCTTAGCAGGAAGAACGTACATTGATGAACATCATACAATCCAAGAAACAGACCCACTGCTCTTCTAAAATATGAGTGGGAGGATGGTTAGTTAAAGAGGAAAGGGAAGTTAGTAGTGGGTAAGACTCCTAACCTGAGAACTAAAATATTCCACTATTTCTATGCTAATGTTGTAGCTGGCCATTCAGGGTATCAACCAACTTTGACCAAGCTTAAATCAGTCTATTACTAAAAGGGAATAGGAAGAAATACTAAGCAATTCATCAGAGAATGCCAAGTGTGCCAGAGAACCAAATATGTGCTACTGCTCTGCAGGCTTATTGCAACCATTACCTATTCTAGTAAGGGTATGGTCAAGTGTGGCAATGGATTTTATAGAAGGGATTGCCTAGGTCATATAGAAAGGAAGTTATTCTAATGGTAGTAGATAGATTAAGCAAGTATGCTTATTTCATTCCACTATCATATCGTTTCAGTGCTTCATTAGAAGCATATGCTTTTATAGACAACATCTTTAAACAACATGATTTTCCTAGAACCATAATTTCATACAGAGATAAAGTCTTCCTCAGTTCATTTTGGGAAGGAATGATGTCTAAGATGGGGAGAAGGTTGAATAGGTCCATTGCCTATCATCCTCAGTCAGATGGGCAATTAGAAGTTGTGAACAAATGCCTAGAAACTTAATTGAGGTGCATGATTGCCTAAAAAGCCTCAAAAGTGGTCCTTATGGTTGCCTCTAGCAAAGTATTGGTATAATACCACTCTCCATTCCTCCATACAAACAACCCCATATGAAGTACTTTATAGGAAAGCACACCTTCTACACCTTCCTTATGTGCTTGAAGATTCTCTAATAACATTGTGGATAGGTCCTTAAAAAATAGGGAAAACACCCTTAAGCTGCTCAAACATAATCTTTTGAGAGCTCAAGATAGGATGATAGCTCAAACAAATAAAAAAAAAAAAAGATAAGCAGTTGGAAGTTGGTGACTGGGTTTATCTGAAATTGCAACCATACAGGTAAGTTTTAGTAGCCAAAAAGCCCTCTCTGAAGTTGGGTTATAAGTACCACATGCCCTTCATGATGGTAAAAAAGGTGGGTCAAGTTGCTTACCTGTTGGCTCTACCACTTACTGCCAGAATCCATCCCACTTTCCGCATTTCTCAGTTGAAGCAGCATGTAGGTAATGTCCTTGTCAGTTCAGAATTGCCAAACTTTACTAAACAAGGCACTTTGATTCTTAAACCTCAAGTACTCCTAGATAGACAATTTGTTAAGAAGCATAGCAGAGCAATAACCCAAGTCCTAGTGTAGTGGGCTTACATCTTTCTTGAAGATGCTACATGGATGAATCTGACTTAGTTCCAATCCCAGTTTCCCCTATTTTCTTGTAACTTCAATTGGTAACACTTAAGGACAAATGTACTGTAAGGGGAAGGGGGAGGAGGGGAGGGGAAAGAGGATATTTGATAGAGTTCTTTTTATAAAATGGGCTTAGTATTCTTAAGACCCATATCTGTTATCTGTTAATTATAATTACTCACCAGCTTTTCCTTTTAGTTTTGGCTAGCTTGCTAGTTTGTTAGCTAGAAGGAATTCTGTTTCATGGAGAATTGTAGCCTACATAAGACAACTCTACTTTTCTGTATTGATTATCTTGAATGTTAGTGAATTCTTATTTCTCTCTCAATATTCTACTCTCTTTTCTTCCTTCTACTTTAACTTTTTTAGATTTTAGAAAAGAACCTATCATCTACTACCAGACGTGCACCCCGTGTGCCTTTAACTTGTTTCTGGATCTAGGCGCTTTACTCGATAAGAGTCTGGCCTACAAACGAAACCCTATCTTGACCCTACCTTTATAAGAATCAATTTGTACCCATCAAATCCTGACCTAGATAAGACTCGAACTATACCGGTGACCCACTATCCACTTCAGTCCTCTACCTAACTTGGCCTACCAATATAGCTCAGCCATTAGCCCATAACCCATTTGCTGACTTATCACCCACCTATATAACCCATCCAACTAAGCCAGTGCCCAGCCAGGAGCTCCAACTTATGCCTTGCATCCCAATTCTATTTCCAGCCTCTTCTAGCAACCTAGCTTAACAATTTAGGTCCAAAATTGCCTAGCCGGCTTTGTCAACCCAATCTCATATTCGACCCATTAACTCATATTTAGCCCACAACCCGATTCAACCTATTTCAGCCTTTTTTAACATACTTGGAGAGCTTTCCAAGGTATTTCGATGTCTCGAATTCAATTTCTAGGTTCTTTTTATGAAATTTTGCTTAGAAATGTATGTTTTGATATGCTATCTTTTATACTTAATTTATCACTTATAGTGTCTTTTTGACCTTCAATATAGTCATACTATTGTTTCTCCCCAAATTCACAAGTCTTGGCTTCTTAAAAGATATATAAGAATGTCAAGTTAAATGTTGCAAGGAATGCATTACATGAATTTGAACAATGTTTAAGAGATTTTGAGTTAAATTTTAAAATACATTACATGAAATGACATAATGTCTAGAGCATTCTACCACCTCGAAATGCAATGATTCAAGGCATGATGAAATGACTTCACAAGAAATCATTACTCATTTGGTTAAAAATTGTGATATTATACTTCAAGAGTCAATAATGATAGTTAATATCGTTTGAGGCAAAAAAACAAGAATTAGAACAAGTTATGTTAGTCAACACTACACCTCTTTTAATTGTAGTGCACATTGTTAAAGGTTCAAGTGTTCAAGGTTCCGTTAGTCAACACTACACCTCCTCTATAAGTGTAGTTTTCATTCCAAACACACTGTTAAATTTTTGAGTATTCAAGGTTCTCAACAAAGTTCTTATAGCCAGTTTTTTGTTAATAATATTGCAGACCTTGCCGCAAGATTTTATTCATAAGACCATCGTCCTTTCTCATTTCAGAACTCGATGATAGATTTTTCCCAAGGAAGTGAGAATGGTGGAGAATAGAATAATAAGATTTATGATTTATAATTTAACAATACTTAAATTATATAATATTAGAATCAGGGATAAATTAGTAGTATTTTAGTATTACTAGGAGCTATTAGTTTTTTTCTTATTAGAATTCTATATTTATCTTTATATCATTAGAGCTTTATTTTATTAGGATTTTAAATTTACTTTTTATGCCATTGGAGTTTTTTCTAAAAGTCTATATAATGACCCCTAATATTACGTTGTTAAGAAGTTTTTGATGAATTAATACTGTTGCCTCTCGATCATCTCTTTAATTGCCTTTTGATTAAATTATCAATTGATTTCGCATCATTTTATCTATGAATAAATGCAGAGTTCTTTTTTCTTTAGATAGTTGAGCTCGCCCTTGTATATTATACATATGATATTACCATTTCAATCATAAACTCGCATGTTTTTTTTTTTCTTTTTCTTCATAATATAATATTATCCAAACAACATACAAAAATATCACTTACACCACCAACCTAATTTCTTACAGATCTATTAAGACACATTATGACCACAAATATAAATACACCAAAAATGACGATTAAATGCAGCAAATTAACACTCCAAATCAGTAAGAATCATATAAGAGTTAACTAACACATATTTAATCCTAATGGCCATAAATCATATATTCCAATATACGAAAGCACATATCTAAAAAAAATATAAGCTATACGTATATTTACAATAGTTTTATACAACCCTTTTATAATATTTACACCATATTACAAATTTTTCACTTCTTTGAGAACAGGTTAAAATTAACATCAAGTAATATGGATAACACAAATACTCGAATTCCCATATCCGGCCAAAATAAAATACGTAAGCCCAAATCAACCCCTAATTCCCACCAAATAATACGTAGTCTCGAATCTGAGACTGACACCCAACATACCCTAAGTACGACACAGATCTCCCAATCGAGGCTTATGAAAACTTCATGTGATCACCGTTTCATAAGAGACTCATGCTAAAAATAACCACAACAGCTTAGCCCAACATTTGAATCCTGCATCTATAACCTCGTTCCTGTCTGAGCCCACGTCCATCTTAAGATCCTCATCCTCATCCTCCTCTATCTCCTCAATCACTGGATCCTTCTCAAACTCTAAGTCCTCCATCGGGAGATCCTCAATGAATGAACCAGACCAACTAACAAAGTACGTTCCAGTCAAGAACATGTCCTGTGCTTGCACATGTATCATCCAAATAGTTGTACCATATACCACCACAACGCATTCCCAAACATGTACATCCACATCTCGATTTCCCACAAACACACCCAATCAATCTGAGACACTAAGTTATAAAACATGTGAGAAAAATCTCAGTAGATGCATGTACACAGATTTTCAACAAAAATTGGTGTCCACTTTGTTAAATCAAAGAATGTAGTGTATGAGTGCAAAACATAATTATGAAATGCAAAGGACTCTAAATGATTGGGTTAGCCAGTAGAACAACATCCCTAGCCGAATCAAGGCCTTATGTGAGTTAACTTAAGGGTCAAAACCTCTTTCTAGTCGTGGATCCCGGGTTAGGAAGCAAGAAGTCACATATTACTCTCACTTGTACATAGGCTATTCAACGAATTCATCGATTATAATAGTTCACTACCAATCGGTCCAAACATACATTTTCATAATTATAAAAATCACACTTCCACATGATACACAATTCCACACAGATTTTCAACATAGCTTCATAGGATATTTCACAAATATAGTATGCATGCTCACAGAAGAGTTTTTTAGAGTAAAAGAGAATTTTCATGTACACACACCAAAAATCACCATTTCCAAGACGCACACACATCTACCTACAAAAATAAAGAATCACACAAAATCAACCAAACTCCTCGAATTTTTCTCTGTCCTCCTACACAACCAAACACTTGCTTCTTGGTCAAACTTTCTTCTCTTGGGTCTAATCTTCCTTCTCAATTAAGCCTCCAATTGTGCCTCCAAATGGTTCAATTCACTTCAATCTTCAAGTTCAAGGGTGGTTTAAAGTTCAAATCACACAAAACACTAGTTTTCTCACAGCTTCTTTGTCTAGGCTCACAGGTTTCACCAATTCACCGAGAATCCTTGCTCAATACTCACATGCAAGGCTGGATTAGTGAAGAGAACAAGCTCAAGAGGATTTCCAATAATTTTTTTTAACCCAAACTTAAGTAGGACTTGGTTCAGTCCTTAAAATTTTATTAATGAAAACAAAATACAAAAACTTGGCAAGTGTGAGTCATAACCAAGAAAACAACGTAAACCATCAAAATCTCACTTTCTCTCTCTATACCCTTTCTCGACAACCACGGCGTTTTTCTCACCATCCAAACTCATATATACAACTTAAGGGAGAAGAAAACCAGCCCAAAATGACCCCTTAGACCCTCTCATTGAGAATTTTTGGAATTCCAGCCATGTCACAAGTTTTCCAATTTTTGCGGTTTAGTCCCTACATCAGTAATAAAATTTAACCAACGCGTAAATTAGTCGTTAATTCTTTTTAAAAGTCTATAATTATATAATTGATTGCATGCATAATAAATTTTTTCAAACATTCGCGTGATAAAATTAGCCCTCTTATGATATACGGTCTAATTATTCTTAGACACCTTTCATATCAAAGTTCAAAGATATAAAATATACATCCTTGCATGTGGAAATGGCAATTAGTCCGTAATACTTTAATTTAAAACGTTGAATGGAGGGCAAAGTTGTAAATTTCAATTAATTAAAAAATTGTAGTTAACGATTACGTTATAAGTTTGTTGAAGACTTAAGGTCCCAAAAATAGCTGTGTCTTTGTTTTTCTTTTTCTCCATCGTCTTTTCTTGGGTTAGGAATAAAAAATAAGTAAAACTTTTTAGATTATGATGCATGAACTTGTATAGAACTTTCTATACATAAAATTATCTATTATATATGAGATTTCTTGGCATTCAAATTTGGCTGCTTGATTTACATAATTCATAATCAGATCAGACTATAATGTATTATTTCATATTTTCTAATCAAGACAACGTCAGATGACTCACCATTGATTATTCCATTTCACCCTCAAATCCTATATTTTACAGCTACGGTCTCAGGTCTATAATATGAACGGCGCTCACGGTTTTAAATTTTGTTAGTTAACAAAAAAATTTATATATTATCAATAAATGTAACTATAATTACTCAATAACTTATCATTGTTACTTTTTAATTATTAACAATCATAGGAGAACAATAATGAAGATAATGAAGCACTATAAAACAAAAGCCAGCTAGCTCGCACCAACCCACTCCTCCTTACAATAAGGAATCTCATGAAGGATTAGTTTGGCAATGCTTTCTACTTTGGCTAAAACTAATATCAGATCAGAGATATACAATTATGACAGAACAAATCGTCGATTCCTCAACGGAAAAATGGAATTACAATGTGTTCCTGAGTTTTAGAGGTGAAGACACTCGCAACAAGTTTTTAGGTCATCTCTATGAAGAGTTGACGAGAAGGGGAATCCAATCCTTCAAAGATGACATGGAGCTTAAGAGAGGGGCTGAGATTTCACCAGCTCTTCTCAAAGCTGTTTGGGAATCAAGGATTTCTATAATTATTTTCTCCAAACATTATGCATCCTCCTCTTGGTGCCTTGAAGAACTTGTCCATATCATCAAGTGCAGGAGAGAAAAGAAACAGTTCGTTTTGCCTGTGTTTTATGAGGTGGAGCCGACGGAAATACGCAAGCACCAATCTGGAAGTTTTGGACATGACATGGCTAAGCATGAAAAAGAATTTGAAAGTGATAAGATGAAAGTGGATAACTGGAAGCTGGCTCTTGAAGAAGCGGCCGACTTGGCTGGTGTGGAGTTCAAAAACGGGTAATTTTTATTATATATTGTCCTGTGATTTGATAGACTATAACTATTAGAAATCAATCCATTTTTATTGTTAATTATTTAATTAATATTTTGATTAATTATCTCAGTTTATCTTTCTTATTTTAATTAGGGGCTATCTTTTATAATTTTAAGACTAATAGAGATTCTTATATCATTGTAAAGTTTGTATGCCGGTCTTTCATAGAACAAATTTAAACCTAAAGTTGTATTTGGCATACCTTATAAGAACAATTGAATAATTTTTTTTGCCGTATCTCGTTGAATCAACTGTTTGGTGCATGTCATTAGATAAGACCAAAAATTATTAAAAATAAACATTTAATCACATTAAAGAATGATTATTCTACTTTAAATGAGTGATAATAGTATTACAGATAAGCAAAAATTTGAGCAAAATAGAAAATTTTAAATTGCCTAATCACCACCTCTGTCAACCCTCTTCTATTATCAAAAAAGCTTTTATTTTATATTTTTGTAAACATAAAAATTTTACAATTTTTTCTTTTATAAAAAATTTAAATTGACTTCATTTCACTTGCTTATACAAAATAAAATAAAATAATAATAATAAAAATGAAAGCAAATATTAACAAAAGATATATTTATTTTATTTTATTTTTTTATAAAATATGATTTTAAAAATATTTTGTATCATGATAATGCCTATAATATATATTTTTTTAAGGATAGTTATTTTCATATATATATATATATATATATATATCAACAGAAATTAGAATAAAATTAAAAATGATACATCTATACTATATATATAGGGTATTGATATGTGGACTAAAAAAAATGTTAGGTGCACTACAAGAGAACTAAAAGACAAAAAAAAATAAACATCATCTCCCTTACTTGTAGTTCACATATAAATTTGGGGTAGTGCACATAGCGCTACCCTATATATAAGTGGGTTAATGATATAAATTTTTATTTTCTTAAATACCCTTATGAGTTATATTATTACATAGTTATCTTTAGTTATTATTTTGCGTCATTTTAATATCTATAGGATTATAATTATTTTAGGACTATTGATTTTTTTCTTTTACTAATTTTTCTCAATATTATTAAATTTTATTTTCTTAAATACCTTATGAGTTTTTATTTTATATATTTTTTAGTTTTTACTAGCTTTTTCATCACATGCGCGTTGTGTGTGAATCTTGTTTGTAATATATCCTATTAAAATTAAAAAGAATTAGGAAAAAAAAAATATCAATGGTTAAAAAATAATCATAATCCTATTAATATTAAAATAGAGAAGAATTTGGAAAGAAATAAAATAAAATAAAAGCAAAATTACAACTAAAAAGTATTTTATGTCATGGTAAAAACTCATAGGGGTAAATTTCTTCTACTAACCATTTTTTTATATCATAAACAAATAAATAAATTTTTTATTAAAAAAAATTAAACTCATAAATTATATATATATTTTTAATTCTTAAGATAATTAAAAATTAAAACAATAATATTTATAATCATGAAAACTATACTCTTCATTTTATTTTTTTAATTCATACCATTTAAAAAAATAATTCATTAATTTGAGAAGAACTAAAAAAAATTATAATTATTAGAAACCTATTAAAGAAAAAAAAATCAATCTAACTAATATTGACATATAATAATTGAAAAATATATATAAAAATTTATAATTATTAAAAGCTTAAAACAATAATATTATAATCTTGAAAAAACTCTTAATATTTCTTTAATTCATAGTAATTTTTTATAATTTTAATTCATAAATTTGAGAAGAATTTAAAAAATTATGATTATTAGAAACTTATTAAGCAAAAAAAAATTGATAAACTTAATCTTAACTAATATTGATATATAGTTATAGAAAAAATTAAAATTTATTATGATTA
Source organism: Quillaja saponaria (assembly GCA_029379385.1). Taxonomy (NCBI): domain Eukaryota; kingdom Viridiplantae; phylum Streptophyta; class Magnoliopsida; order Fabales; family Quillajaceae; genus Quillaja; species Quillaja saponaria. Next base: position 9,161,543 of record CM055611.1, on the reverse strand, counting down.
AAAAGAATTAATAAAAGAAATTATTAATTCTAAAACAATTACAATCCTATTGATATTAAAATGGAGAAAAAAAGAAAAAAAAGTTTATTTGTAACAAAATAACAACTAAAGATAACTATATAATTATAATAGCTCATTAGGGTATTTAAGAAAATCAAAAGATTCTTCCCTTAAGCTAGTCAAACCCTATGATGATGAATTCTATCGAATATTTATTGTCATTAACATGGAGTATTATTTTTGATTAATTATAATTTTTGATATGTACATCAATTATATCTATGCTATTATAAAAACCAATAGACCCTTGAAATCTTCTACTATATAATATACATATAATTAAATATTTAAATTATTTTAAAAAATAAATTCAATAAATAAAATTCATCTAATCACTTAATACAACTATTACGTGAGAATTTGAGTATGACAAGGTTTTCCTAACTAAAATAAGGTGACTAAATATAAAACTAATTCAATTTATATATATATAATCCACTAATTCCTTTTTATTCTAATGTGGGCTGCTATCGTAAATCCCATCAAATCTCAACATGAATTAAAAATTCATTTCCTCTGATCTTATAATTATCCTTCTCTAATTAGCTTTTGTAGTGATTTATCTGAAATAGTTATTGGCAGGGACAATGAACATTCCTTTCTCCATAACACCGCCAAAGAAGTCTCAACTAAATTAAATCACACTCTTCTACATGTGGTTGATCACCCAGTTGGACTGAAGTCTCGCATATTTTAAGTGAAATCACTAATGGATATTGGGTCAGGTGATGTTCGCACGATTGGAATTCATGGGATTGGTGAAATTGGCAAAACAACACTTGCGAAAGCTGTGTATAACTTGATTGCTCATAAATTTGAAGGAGGTACGTGTTTTCTTGCTAAAATAAGAGAATATTCAATTCCGCAACTCCAACAGAAGCTTCTTGATGACATCCTTAATGACAAAAATATCAAGTTGAGGGGGGGATTCTGCGACTGGAATTCGTTTGATTGAGCAAAGGCTTTGCACTAAAAAAGTTCTTTTAGTTCTTGATGATGTTGACAATTTAGATCAATTAAAACAATTAGCAGGAAAGCATGATTAGTTTGGTGGTGGTAGTAGAATCATTATAACGACAAAGAACAAAGGTTTGCTGGTCAACCATAGTGTCGAAAGAATTTATGGAATGAAGCAGTTAAATGATCATGAAGCTCTGCAACTGTTCAGTTGGCATGCATTCAAAAACAGAGTACCGGCCATAGATTATGCTGATATGTCAAAACGTGTGGTAGATTATTTCGAAGGCCTTCCGTTGGCTTTGGAGAAAATAGGTTTGGGTTTGTTCCCTCGAAGTATACAAGAATGGGTGAGTGAGTTGCATCAATATGAAAGAAACCTTAAAGTAGATATTTTTAATGTGCTTAGAAGTAGTTACGATGATTTGGAAAATAATGCGAAGAAGATTTTTCTCGACATTGCATTTTTCTTTGAAGGAGAGACTTGGGAATGTGTGGAAAAAATATATCAGGATAGTGATTTCGCAGTTGGTGGTATTAGGAGACTTCAAGAAAATCTCTGGTAACTATTGATAAACATGATAAATTAAGGATGCATAATGTAATTCGACACATGGGTAGAGAAATTGTTCAACAAGAATCAACAGATCCAATGAAGCGCAGCAAATTATTGTTTCACGAAGAAGTCCTTGAAGTAATAGAAGCAAACAAGGTAAGATCCAAATTGATGAATTTGTTTATACTCTGTTCAATTGTTTTTTTTTTTTTTTTTTTTTCCGTTTTATATAAGATTTTATTTTTCATTCGAAAGGAATCTGATAAAATTGATTTTATTATTCATTTAATAGGGAACCTGATAAAATAGAAGGCATACTTCTGGATTTGCTGAAACAAAGAGACGTAGAATGGAATGGTGAAGCCTTCAAAAAGATGAAAAATCTCAGAATACTTATCATACGAAAAGTACGATTTAAATGGGGGCCTCAATATTTCCCAGATAATTTAAGATTACTAGAGTGGCAAAATTATCCTTCAAAAATTTTTCCACCTGATTTTAGTCCTGAGAATCTTGTCATACTCAGACTTCCAAATAATAGTTGTATTGAATTAGAAAATTTGAAGGTTCGTGTATTTATCATTGTCACACTCGGATCTAAGAAAAAAAATCATTTCTTAATGATTATTGTATTTGTTTTGCAGAAGTTCAAGCATTTGACGTATATGAATTTCAATGGTTGTGAATTCCAGAGAGTACTTGACCTGTCTGGAATCCCTAACTTAATAGAGTTACATCTTGATGGCTGCAAGAACTTAATTGAAATTCATGATTCCATTGGATCTCTTGAGAAACTCGTTTGGCTCAGTGCTGATAAATGCACCAACCTGAATACATTTCCTGCTGACATCAGATTGCCATCTCTCAAGTACCTTAATCTCCGATCTTGTAATAAACTTGAGAAGTTCCCAAGTGTATTGGCAAAAATGGAAACTATTTCTTGGATTGATTTGTGCCACACTGCTATAAAAGAACTGCCATCGTCAATTGAAAATCTTGTTGGGCTTCAAGAATTAAGTTTGTCATTTTGCAAGAGACTTCAAGATTTGCCAAGCAGCATTTGTAAGTTGGAAAACCTGTTTTCTCTTGAGTTAGAAGACTGTCGAGAAGTAATGCTCTCTGGTAATTTGTCTTCCAAGTACATTTCAAAGTGGAAACTGCCATTAGCTATGTTGAATATAAGAAATTGTGATTTATCAAGCAATGATTTTAAACTGTTTTCAATATCTGAAGATTTTAGACATGTCAGGAAACAACTTTGTGCTCTTTCCAGAGTGCATCCTAGAACTTGTCAGCTTGGAGTGTCTTCGTTTGAATAATTGCAAGCAGCTTCAGACTATTCCACGAGATATTCTACCAAGGTTGAAGATCATTGATGCATTGAACTGCACATTAATGACTTTTAGAGTTGTCAAGCTCATCAGTCTCCCAGGTTAGGATTGATTTCTCGACTTCCATCCAATTTAAAAGATATTAATAATTTTAATTTATCATTAACTTAAAATGAGATGCAAAACAAATAAATAAATTGTCATTATTCAAATAATAATTTAATTAAAAAACTAAAATACAGTTTTTATTTTATTTTTAAATTTAACAAAAACAACTTGATATTTTTGTTTGTTTTGTGAAGGAAATTGAATTAATTGAATAGTTAATTTAGAATTTAGTTAAAATGGTTCTGTTGATGATTTGATATTCGGAGGTAGAATTTTAATATAGAGAAAATAAAAAAAAATAAAAAAAGAAAATATAAAGACAGACCATTAACTATATGCTAGAGACCATTAACTATATGCTAGAGACCACAGACCATTAACTATGCTAGAGACAGTAGCTTCTTAACTGTCGCAGATGATATTTCTAGACACTATAGCTAACGCCTAAACATAGCAGGGACTTGGATTTTATGACTTCTACATTCTTCTTGTCGGTGAAGTATATTATGTAACAGTTTTCAATATCGTGATAGTTTTAAAAAATATTGTTTTTAATAAAATTTTATTATTTTAGTTTAATCATCATTTTAGAGATAACACTAATTTTAATTCTTGTTAATATATTATTTTGATTTAAGTAATGTTCATTTTAGAGATACTACTAAATTTAATTATTGTTAATATATTATTTTGATTTAAGTAATGTTATGCTATCATTAAATTAGTTAATCAAAATTTTAAAAGATTTGTGTACGTTTTAGAAATCAAATGAAAATACGAGGTTGAAATAAGCTGAAAAAGAAGAGATTTAATTTTTATTTTGTTATTCTGAATTGTGAACATGCTTATTGATTAAAATTATGTTATCTATGTAACATCAATTCAAAGAGATAAGAGTTCCAGGAAAAAGCATTCCTGATTGGCTCGACTATTGTAGCAAAGGAGGCTCAGTGTCTTACAGGGTTGAAAAGAAACTCCCACAAATTATAGTAGCCTTTGTTTTTGCGGTTAATAACTTCAATCTGAAAAAGCACCTAACTTTCTCTATGGCAGTCTGCTTGCTTGTCAATGATATCAAAGTACTCCAAGTTTCATATCCAATAATGTACAAGCTAGAGATTGATCACGTGTGGCTCTTGATCTACAACATCATTTTTGGAAGGAGGAAGTAGACCTTGAGTCATATATAGAGGACGGACAGAATCACTTGAATGTTTTGTTTCGATCACAGACGTTGATAGCAAACAGGTGCGGAGCTTATGTATATAAAGGGGGAGGCGATTTAGAGAATGTCTTATTTAGAAGTCCTGATCCACATAATCTGTACCAGCTCTCAAAGTTTTAAGTCGACTAATATCGAGACAGAATCAGCAGTGAAATGAAATCGTTAATAAAGCAAGTTGTTTCAATGAACTTGACCAAGGGAACAAGGGACCCCCAACTCCAAGATTTGGCTAAAAGTAAAATAGAGCTAGGTAAGCAAATTAATGACCTCAAAAATGGCATCTCTGATATTATAACTACGGCCAAGGACTGGGAAGTTATGCACAAGGGTGAAAGCTTTGATGATGGAAAGAGAATGGACGACCAAATATATAATCTGAGTAATAATGGTGAGGTGTCTCTATTCTTCTATTTTTTATTTTGATTAAACTTAAAAACTCTATTACTTTGGCACACCCTCTGGCACTCTCTCTACACTCTCTGTCCATTTGGTAGGTATTTTTTCTTGACACCCATTAGCACCTATCCGACATACTTGTTGCTTGCCCTTTGCAAGCAATATCTGCACCCTTTGGTAACTCTATTTGGCACCTCACATATTGGTGCACCACAAGGCACATGCCGTTGGGTGTCATTTTTATCCGCAGACTTGGCTTTATAAATTGAGTCATGCAGCTGAATCAATAGTTAGAAAAGTCTACATAATTTTTTTTTTCTTCTTCAGCGCATACTCCTTGCTTTCTTCTTTTGTTGCACCGAAAACAATTCCTATGCATGCTTTATTTCATTGTTCAGTGCCTCCTACGCCAAAGTCACAAAGGAGGTGTAATTTGTGTATTCTTACTTATTTTTTTAATTTATTAATTATCATTTTTTTTTAATAGCCAGAAGTGAAAGTCGAGACGAAGAAAGAAGAAGTCGAGATAAAGAAAGCAAAAGAAGTGGAGATGAAGAAAAAAGAAGACAAAGTCGAGATAAAGAAAGAGGAAGAAGTTGAGATAAAAGTCGAGTTAAAGAAAGAAGAAGCTGAGATGAAGAAGGAACAGGAAGTCAAGATGAAGAAAGAGGAAGAAGTTGAGATGAAGAAAGAAAAAGAATAAGTCAAGATAAAAGTCAAAATGAAGAAAGGAGAAAAAAGTCAAGATGAAGAAAAAGAAGAAGTCTAGATAAAAGTCAAGATGAAGAAAAAAGAAGAACAAGTCTATATAAATAAAGAGGAATAAGACGAAAGAAGAAGCAGAAGTCGAAGGAGAAGTGAAAGTGGAAGTGGATGTCGAAGTCGAAGGGAAAATCGAGATAATAGACAAGTTGAAGACAAAATAAGAAGCAGGTCTAAAAGTCAAGATGAAGAAAGAATAAGAAGTCGAAAAGGAAGTGGAATTGAAAATAGAAGGGGAAGTCGAAGTGGAAGTCAAAGGGAAAATCAAAATAATAGATAAGTTGAAGAAAGAAGAAGAAGTAGATGCAAAAGTCTAGATGAAGAAAGAAGTAGAAGTCGAAGGGGAAGTGGAAGTCAAAGAGGAAATCGAGATAATATACAAGTTGAAGAAAGAAGAAAAAGTAGATCCAAAAGTCAAGATGAAGAAATAACCATAAGTCGAAGGGGAAGTGGAATTAAAAATGGAAGCGGAAGTTGAAGTGAAGTCAAATGGAAAATCAAAATAATAGACAAGTTAAAGAAAGAAGAAGGAGTAGATGTAAAAGTCTAGATGAAGAAAGAAGTAAAAGTCGAAGGAGAACTGGAATTGAAAGTGGAAGTAATAGTTAAAGGGGAAATCGAGATAATAAACAAGTTGAAAAAAGAAGAAGAAATAAATCTAAAAGTCAAGTTAAAGAAAGAAGCAGAAGTCGAAGGGGAAGTGGAAAGGGAAGTTGAAGTGGAAGTCAAAGGAAAAATCGAGATAATAAACAAGTTGAAGAAAAAATAAAAAATAGATATAAAAGTCTAAATGAGGAAAAAAGCAGAAATCGAATTGTTTGTGGAAGTCGAAGGAGAAATCGAGGTAATAAACAAGTTGAAGAAAAAAAAAGAAGTAGATCTAAAGTCAAGATGAAGAAAGAAGCAAAAGTCGACAGGGAAGTGGAAGGGGAAATCAAGATAATAGATAAGTTAAAAAAAGAAGAACAAGTAGCTCCTCTTAATGTAAGTTTCATTCTATACAATATAACTTTATTTGTTTCTATATGTTAATTTTGTGCTTCCTTTACTGCTTGCTGTTTAGTTGTGTTTGCGCATACTTCTCCTATTGGTATAAGAGCCATTAGTTAGCAGAGATTAGAAGTAATCTTAAATTATTTGCCCATTAGTCTTCAAAATCGAGAAGATAAACCTAGGAAACAAAATAGAGACATTTGAAAATTCGTGTAGTTTGTTGAGTTGAGGACGTTGAGGATTGTATAAGTCCTTTGACAGTTTGTTTTTGACTCGAAATAATAATAACTAGTATTTTAAGTAGATTTTCTAACTCTATGAACTCTTCTGGTTCTAGTTCTGATAGTTTTAGTAGAAAATATAAAAAAAAGAATTACATAATTGGAATTTATCTCAAACTTCTAATAAGCATATCTATAGAAAATGAAGTTTTAATCTAAAACAAGATTATATAATCAAAACAATGGAAAAATCGATTCCTTTAAAAGAAGGTCAAGATACGTTTAAACTTTTCTCTTCTAAATTAATAGAATAACATGAAAAGAAATTTAAGTATCTACACATAAGAATGGTTCAGGTTGCATTAAAACCCTTAACCAGATTTTAATTAATTACTTTAGCCTTAATATATGTCAGGAATATTCTTCGAACTGCTGCTGAATCCATGGGCAGGCAAGAGACAACCTGGCGAACTGAAACATCTTAGTAGCCAGAGGAAAAGAAAGCAAAAGCGACGACCTATGTTGTGTTGAAGGGATATCTATATGATCCGATCGATTGCGTAAAGACCGCGGTAGCAACGGAACCGGGAAAAGTATACAGAAAAGACAGTTCTATTAGGATGTATAGAATCGAGTCTTTGTGATGGTCTTATATTCTTTAGTTGTTACCCTAATTTTTCAATATCGTTAATTGATCAAAACATAATGAATGTTTTAACTTTAAACATTCAATCTCATAGTTTTGATATGTTACCTGGATCTGAAAACGTAGTCCTAATATAAATAATTTACTATAAGGTCATGAATACTATGACACCTAATGCTAGGATAGAATTTAAAAAATGTGAAACTACACTTTTTATAGCCAACCTAGCAAAAACTAATGTGGTTGTTTCTAAAACCATAACAAGGGATTAGGTAAAGCTTCCTGAAATTTAGAAAATAGATCAAGGGGTGTTGCCAAAGAAATTGGAAACCAGAGACCTAAAATCAGTTTTATAATACATTGATAGAGATGTTGAAATAAAATTTTCATCTAATAGAAAGATTAGATTAAACCTAGAAAAATCTTTCAAAAGGATGTCTGCCTCTTCTATTCCAACAACTAAAAATGAAAGAAAACAAGTAATAGAAAGAATCATTAAATCTAAAGATCAGGTTAGTCACCCTCATTATCAAGTAGAGACATCTTCCAAACAAGGGTTAAAATCACCCTCTAGTATAATTCTCCAACCCCATCTGAAATGGGTTATAGTGTATGCATGTTATCTTTGAAAAAGTCTTTCCACCTTTTCACCAATAAACAAAAATTGTTCTACACTACTTCTAGTGAAAAGGAAATAAATTATTGAATTTCTATGCATAAGCAGTATAAGAAAAAATTTCATAAAAAACCAGGATTCTTTAACTGGCTAGAAAGGGCTTTTAGATATCACAAGAAAGATTAGCTTGACTTTGAGAATCCCCAGTTTCCTTATCAAAATTTCTTTACAAGAGAGGGAAAAAACATTTCTGCCATTCATCCTTCAGAGTCCTCCCTTTCTATTAAGAAAACAAAAGGAGAAATTATAGCTAATCCTTGTTCAGCTATACCAAAAAATTTGTCCTCCACTTCAAGTGTCCTGGTTGAAATATCCAGCCAAAATAATTATACAAATTTATTTCTTTAATCCTTAGGAAAACAATACTCTATGATAGAAATTTTTTTTTACAAGAAAAATCTTCTCAGCAAATTCTATAATGATGAAGTCCCCTCCAAAAGTAAATCTGAAATTTAGAAAAGAATATAAAGTCAATGATAAAATTTTTATGGATGAACTAGTAAATAGGTTACAAAAATTAAACCTGTCCGAAAAGAAAAGTGTCAACATGTTGAGTAAAAATCATAAAAGGAAAACATAAAAATGATTCTTACCTAGAAGTTAATAAATTTCACTAGAATAAAATGATGCCAACTGCACCATAAAAAATGTACTATCCTAGGCCTTCACCTTTAAAGTTTCAGTACGAAGACAATGTAATACAAGATAGGGTTTAGTTTGATGGTAAGTTCATAGTAAAATGGAACATAGATGGTTTAGTAGAATATCAAATCCTCTAAACCACTAAACACATTCTTATGTATGTAGTAACATATAAGTCTAATGGAAATAATGATAGAGAAATAACCCTAGCCAGAATAAGTAGATTTACTGAGTTACCTTTTAGGCTGGTGGGACTTTCATCTATCTGAAACTTCTAAACAAAAATTTTAAGTTCTGTGAAACAAGAAAATGAAAATCTTGTAATTGATATAATTAAAACTTTGATCTAAATAATAAAAAATTATTTTGTGAGAGCTAATTATGTTTAGATTGGATTGATTACATGAGTAATTAATAAATCTTAGATGTTCAGATTTGTCCCATTTCTAATGTTATAAAGATGCCTTTTTGTCTAGAATTTATACAAGGACAGAAAGTCAAGCTGATTTTTAGAAAGAAAATTTTTTAGTTGATTTGCCAACTCTCTTTGCAAATAAAATAAGAAATAAATTGAAAGATAAACATGAAGGTAATATACCTTACAGTAGCTATACTTATGAAGAGTTAGCATCTGAGGTAATGTCTGAAAAAATATCGTTATGTAACGATATTAGATTAAAACGCTAAATAGATAAAGAAAAATTGGGTGAGAAAAAGGCATTAGGAAACTTCTATGAACAATTTCGATATCCTATAGGAAGCCAATTTAAACAATCTAAAAAGACTCAAAAAATTCAAAAAAATATTCTGTAATAAACCTTATAAGAGAAAACATTATAAAAAGAATGAAAAGACAAAAATAGGTTATTACAAATTAGTAAAAAATCTGTGACTAAGGAAATTAATTTCAGAAGAGTTCCTATCTGCTACAAGTATAGAAAACCAGGGTTATTATCAAAACAAATGCAAGATAAAAATAAAAATAAAAAATGCTATTCAAATAGGTGAAGGATTAAAAAGATTCTTGTGTTAAATCTTATTAGAAAAATTTGATGAAGATAGAGAAAAATGAATGCTTTTATAATGGAACAACCCAGGTTAAACTCAAACTCAGTAGAGGAATTTAGTTACGAGTTAGATAATTCTAAAAATTTAAGTGATGTTCTGGTAATGATTGTTATGAATGCATCCTTAAATCTATAGGATTAAACAACCTTAGTCTTAATGTGCTCTACAAGGAAGAAAGTCTGATTCGAGACTTAATAGATAAAATTCAAGACCCGGAAGAGAGTAGAATACAACTTGAAAATTATATTCAATTGTCTTCTAGGGGTAAGAATTCAGTAATAAAAGGAAGTACAAAGACGATTCTTATTCTTTTAAGAATATTATTGAAAAAGTAATGACTGTCAATACTTTTTCCAAAGAACCAACTATAACTGATCTAAAATTAGAGATAAATGAAATATAAAAAAAAAAAAAAGTAAAAACTTTTAAAATAAGAGTTTCAATTTTAGAAGAGTCTGATGAAAATCAGTTTCAAGATCTTTTATAGGAATCTTTAAAAGAAATAAAAGACCAAGAACCTGATAATAAGGAAAAAGATATAATAATACAAGAATCTAATGAAGGATCTGTTAATGTCTTTAATGATTTAGAAGGATGGGTTTGTGCTGTAAAATTAGTATTAGCCTAAAAATAGTTAACTAAAGGAATAATCGTAGTGAACAATGAATTTAGTTTTCTGTCAATAGCCCTAATAGATTCAGGAGTAGATTAAACTATATTAATAAAGGACTAGTACCTTCGAAATACTTCTAAAAGACTACTCAAATCCTTCATGCTGAGGATGGAAATCGTTTAATCATAAACTATAAGTTATCAAATGCCGCAATATATAATAATAAGGTTTGTTTTCCCTTACTCTTTGTTCTAGTAAAAGGCTTAGCTCAAGGAGTAATTTTATAAATCATTTCCTACACATGTTATTTCCTATTTCTAGAATTGACGAATCAGGGGTAGAAACAATGATTAAAAATAGATAAATTAAATTTGAATTTGTTAAAGAATCGAAAATACATAAATAAATCTAATGAAAGATACTATAAAAAGAAAAGAAAAAAAAATTCTAATGTTTCTAAAAGAAGAGATAGAGTATAAAAGAATTGAAGAACAATTAAAGTCTCCAAAGTTTCAGGAAGAAATTAAAAAATTTCAAAACAAAATATAACAAATAATATGTGCTAAAATTTCTAATGCTTTCTAGCATAAGAAACAACACATAATTGAATTGGCTTATGAGCTTGACTTCTCTGAAAAACATATTCCTACCAAGATTAGACTTATAGTAATGGGTCCTAGACATTTAGAAATCATGTAAAATGGAAATTGAAGAATTACTGAAAAAGGAATTAATTAGAAAGAGTTATAGTCCTTGGAGCTGTTCAACATTTTATGTCGAAAATGCTGCTGAAATTGAAAGAGAAGTCCCTAGATTAAGGATTAATTATAAACCCTTAAACAAATCTTTAAGATGGATAAGATATCTGATTCCTAATAAGAAGGATTTGCTTAGGAAACTTTATGTTGCCAAAATATTTTCTAAATTTAACATGAAATCTGGATACTGGTAGATTCAAATAGCTGAAAATGATAAGTACAAAACTGCTTTTATAGTACTTTTTAGACATTATGAATGAAATGTCATGCCATTTAGATTGAAAAATGCTCAATATGAATTTCAGAACATTATGAATGATATTTTAATCCTTATCATGAATATATAATTATTATATTGATGATGTTTAAGTTTTTTCCTTTCTATTGAATTTTTTTTTAAACATTTTCATATATTTTTGAATATTTTCACCAAGGCGAAATTAGCATTAATAGCAAAAAAGGTAAAAATATTCCAAACTGCTATTCGATTCTTAAGTCACAATATTTCTAAAGGGTCAATAATTCCTATTGATAGAGCTATTTAATTTTATTGAAAAATTTCCTAATGAATCAAAAGGAAAAACAACAGTTACAGAAATTTCTAGGGATTCCAAATTATGTAGGAGAATTCTATAAAGACCTAGCCTTAGATTATAAATTATTATTTGTAAGATTAAAGAAAAATCCTCTTGAGTGGAATAATAATTTCACTGCAGCAGTTAAAAGAATTAAAAAAAGAGTAAAGGAACTTCCATGTCTATGTATCCCTTAATCCTGAAGCTTTTAAAATTGTAAAAACAGACTCTTCTGATATGGAGGAGTTCTTAAATAAAGAATTGTTAATAAAGAGCAATAGTTAGATTCATACCTAGAACATAAATATGCTCAACAAAACTATTCTACCATAAAAAATGATATGTTATTAATAGTTTTGTGCATCACTAAATTTGAATCTGACTAAATAAACAAAAAATTCTTATTAAGAATTGATTGTAAATCTGTTAAGGATATTATTTCACAAGATATTAAAAATATAGCATCTAGACAAATATTTGCAAGATGGCAGAGGATTCTTTTTGTTTTTGAATTTGATATCGAAGTCTTAAAAGGAGAATCTAATTCTTTGCCTGATTTCGTAACTAGAGAATTTTTGTAGAGAATCCTAAAGGAAAATGAGTCATGTCTTCCCAAATAAGCTCACATGCAAAAAGAAATATCCCTACTTCTATTATTGAGGAATCTAACAAAGAATTCTTAAGTGATCAAGCTTATGATTTAGTCCTTCCTTGTATTACCATGGATTTTAAATATCTGTGTATTCCTCTATCTTATAAAAAGATAGCTCCAATTGAGAAAAGGTATGCTGATTTAGCATCGTACGAGATAGTTCCGTTCTATCTCAACAATCATCTTCCTTCTGAATTGGAACCCAATAGTAGTTTATACTATTTAAATATCTTTGTGGATACAGAATCAGTTTCTCATAAACCCTGGATTAGATCAAGGATAGAATGAGCTTATTAGAAACTCATAATTTATAAAGTTATGAAGCTTGAATAATAGGGTATGGACCTATATCGCAAGAAACAAATAAGAGATAGAATAATATTTTCTCAGTTATACAATCATTTCGATTATATGGTCGCATGGGAGAACTTGCTTTTATTTGAGAATATAGCTGGTTTCTCTGATTCACTTTCAACGAGGAACCATTTCCTAATATTTTTCTATAATGGTTTAAAACCTGATATTTTTCTTGGGGATTATTTTCAATTTCCCTAACAAAATATGTTCATCAATATTGGATAAGATTCTGTGAGAATAATAATTCTCTAGAATTTCAAGACAAAATAATTATGTTCACAGCTTATTATCAGCTTCCTTGGATAGTGAAATAGGAGTATATAGTAAAAGATTGTTCCTTCTCTACTTTTAGGATTAATCAAGCAGTCCTATAGTTAATTAGAAGATCTCAAATTAAGTGGTGGGATAACTTTTCTAATTTTGAAGAAAATCTTAATAATTTCTAAAAGTTAGGAATCTTGAGATCCCAAGCTTTAGCCCATAAACCTTATTTGAACTAAAATAAAAAGGTTTTAAACATAGTCAAAAGTTTATTAGCTTCCTCTTTTAAAGAAGATGTGTAGAAAGAGTTGCTAAAAATCTTGGAAGATAATTATTCTGATAAGAGCCAAGATAACCCGGCTTATTTTCAAGATTCCTAAAATCCAATCGATAAAGTAGGCAAAAATTTTATTGAAGAAGGGATCCACCCTTAATTTAGTTTGAAAAGCAAAATTTTACTTTCCAAAAAGATGATTCCACTTTCTATAAAGCTAGAATCATTTAGTTGAAAAGAAAATCAAATTATTAAAGTAAAAGATTTACTTTATTAAAGAGATATTTTTCTTTAAGTCTGGCGGACCAACTCCAATCCATCCAAGACATGTGTTAGGACAAATTAAAGTTTCCTTATTCTTAGGAATCTGCTTTGCTGATCCTTACCTTAAGGACATTATTGGCAAGGTCTATATAAGGGTCATTACCCTCTAGAGTTCGACAAGTTTTAAAAAATCAGAAATTTTCTTATAAGTTTTTCTTCAATGTTTTTTAGTGTTTAAGTCATGTAATATATGAGTGAGTGCTTCTCTTGATCTTGTATCCATACCACCTGTGTACAAGTCTTGTACTTGTTGTTCCTAGTAACAAATATTGTATCATCTGTATCTGTGATAGCTTCTCTTAATGTAAGTTTCATTCTCTACAATATAACTCTATTTGTTTCTATATTTTAATTTTGTACTTTGTTTACTGTTTGCGTGTGCTTCTCGGAAAGTGAAATTGAAAGTAGAAGTAATATTTGAAGGGAAAATCAAGATAATAAACAAGTTGGAAAAAGAAGAAATAGATATAAAAGTCAGGTTGAAGAAAAAAACAGAATTTAAAGGGGAAGTGGAATTGAAAATGGAAATGAAAATTAAAGTGAAAGTCAAAAGAGAAATCGAGATAATAGATAAGTTGAAGAAAAAAGAAGAAGTAGATATAAAAGTCTTGATAAAAAAAAAAACACAAGTCGAATTGAAAGTGAAAGTGGAAGTGAAAATGACAGTCGAAGGAGAAATCAAAATAATAGACATGTTGAAGAAAGAAGAAGAAATAGATCTAAAAGTTAAGATGAAGAAAGAAGCAGAGGTCGAAAGGGAAGTGGAATTGAAAGTGGAAGGGGAAGCTAAAGTAGAAGTCGAAGTGAAAATCAAGATAATAAATAAGTTAAAGAAAGAAGAAGAAGTAGATATAAAAGTCTAGATGAAGAAAGAAGGTAAAAGTCGAAGAGAAAGCGGAACTGAAAGTGAAATGAGAAATCGAAGTGGATGTCAAATGGGAAATCAAGATAACAGACAGATTGAAGAACAAAGAATAAGTAGATATAAAAGTCAAGATGAAGAAAGAAGTAAAAATCAAAAGGGACTTGGAATTGAAAGTGAAAATGGAAGTGGAAGTCGAGATAATAAACAAGTTGAAGAAAGAATAAGTAGGTATAAAAGTCTAGATGAAGAAAGAAGTAGAAATTGAAAAGGACATGGAATTGAAAGTGAAAATAGAAGTCAAAGTCGAGATAATAGACAAGTTGAAGAAAGAAGAAGAAATAGATATAAAAGTCTAGATGAAGAAAGAAGCAGAAGTTAAAGAAGAAGTGACAGTCGAAAGGAAAATCAAGATAATAGACAATTTGAAAAAAGAAGAATAAGTAGATTAAAATTATAGATGACGAAAGAAGTAGAAGTCGAAGGGGAAATGGAAGGGAAAGTCTGTCACGAACCTAACAATGGCCATGATTGGCAAAGGAACATTTGACTAAGCAATAAGATCTGTCTGAATCAAAACTAGCCTTTAAATAAAATATCTAACTACATTCAAAGGCAAATAAAGTGTAACTTTCAATTCAATTCATATTACAAGTCTATATATATTGCAAAACTATTAGTTGTTTATATAAGTCATAAAGATTTAAAAAAAAAAAAAAAAAAAAAAAGGACATGGTTAGATCATGCCGTGCCTACCAACTTTTAAAAAAATTTAGTTTCCTCTAACCTATAGGAATTGGTCTTGAGTTAATCAAAAATCTAAAAAAAATAATTAACCACAATAACAAGTCATATATCCAGTGGGCAGACAACACACACTACAACAGAAATATGACAAGCATAAAACAATAACTTTTATGGAGGGTAAAATAACTTAAGGAAATGAATATTGCATATGAATATGATACTAACATAATTTCGAACCAAATATTTTAAGAAAAAAGAAATTAGGTCCGTTCATCAAAAGTCTAGCCATAAAAGCATATGAATAACATAATAATTTGAAATGAATAGTCATCTTCCAATTTAGAGAGAAAATTATACCATAGTGAAAAATAGAGGATTCCAAGTTAGAATATTATAACGAACCTATGGATCTAAACCCAAAAGTCAACATCAATCCTGCTGCATAGGGCTAAAAATTCATGCTCTTCTATATGGCCCAATTATCCAATCCATGTGTTTAGCCTAATATAAGGATAGCAACACTCCTACTAGCTGAGGTTGAACTAAGGTGCATTAAAGCTAACATCACCACTGTTAACTATGGTTTCATACAAAGTTTTTTCCAAAAAGAATATATATCCAATGAAAATTTCAACATCCATGTCATTTCCTAACAATATCAATTATTTATGTCAAATATCAAATCAAAAGATTCCACACATAAGTTCCCAATAATCATACTATAATCCATAGACACTCAACAAAACAAATTTTTATCATTTACGAAGCAATCTCACTTTATAAATAGATTTTAAACCAAATAAGTCCAAATAACAAAAGTGTCAAGATAAATCACCAAATCAGCTCATATTTCATAACACTCATTAAAAGAAAATTAATTAAATTGAAGACTTGTCCCACGAGTTTTTAAAACTCTACATTATAAGGAAATAAGATAAATTGATATATAGTTAAAGATAAAATCTTCATACTTAATCAACAAAAATGTGCCTAATGATTTTTTCTTTTAAGAAAAAAACAATGTAACAATTTTATGGAAAATAAGAGATCAGGAGAGATATTTGTAAAACTTAAAACTGTCATAATGAGTATTATCTACTCACAAGTTATGCCAAGTTAAACGTTCAAAATCCCAATGATTAGATTCAGACAATAGCAATTGAAAGAGTCTCTGAAGAACTTAATAACATCACCACAATATTAAAAAAAGATAAAGATTTCAAAATAGAGCTAACAAACTTGTACATAAAGATATTTTTAACCAAAACTTAGCTCTAGAATTCTTACTTTAAGTACCAACTAGTTAACCAACCAATATTTCATTCCAATAAAGTTTGAGATTTGTAGTACTACTCTAGTGAACTCCACAGTAATTAGTTATTTCATTTGTGCTAGGCCTAAAATTTTAATATACAGAAGTTCATCAAAGTATAATAGACTAATAAATAGGAAATCAATTAAATTTTATACTAAAAGTAAAACTTATCAAACTCAATTTGTAAAGCAAAGCTAGGCAGACTTTCCAATGAACTAATAATGGGCCAAAAAAAAAAAAACCAATATATCAACTAAAATAGAGTTAAGGAGTGAAAAAAATAAAAAAATAAAAAATAAAATAAAAAAATAAAAAAATAAAAAAATAAAAAAATAAAAAAATAAAAAAATAAAAATTAAAAAATTAAAAAATAAAAAATTAAAAAATAAAAACATAAAAAAATAAAAACATAAAAAAAATAAAAAAGAAGAAGAAGAAGAAGAAGAAGAAGAAGAAAGAAATGGAGCAAAGCTAGAAACAATAATAAGAAAAGGATGAAGAAATTACCTCACTAATTTACTACTTTGCTCCTATTTACTTGGGTAACGAAAAGGAAGTTCCATAAGTCATCGGCACAAGGAATACTTGAAATACACAAGTGGGAGTTAGAGCTTAACTCTTTATCCCACTGAAATATAAAGTATATGGCTTATAGTGGCTCACCAATGGAAAGGGAGAAATGATATGTGATTATTGGAGGAAGAGGAAGGATATAGGGCAACTTGGCAGCACAATGGGTGAAAGAAAGAAATATTTTAAGGATTTGTGAGTTTTGTTTTGGGTTCACGGGTATATAGGAGGGGAGAATGGTGACAAAAATGCCTTCCCTTGGTTTAATATAATATATAAATACAACTATTCTATTAATATTATTTTTTAAAATGGCCCTTCATATACTTTGGAAAAATTTAAGATACAAAAAAAATTAATATTTATTTATTTATTATTATTATTTTCTTAGAGAACAACTAATTAATAATAATAGTACATAAAGGATATTAATTTAATTACAAAATTCATACAATCTTATATATCCAACATACAATATAATATGAGCTCACTAGAAAATCATAATTTACTATTAGTCTTACTGTCAAATTTGAGTACATAACCAAGAAAAAAAGTAAGGGTCATCACAAAGTCGAAGTCGAAGAAGAAATTGAGATAATAAACAAGTTGAAGAAAGAAGAAGTAGATATAAAAGTTGAGATAAAGAAAGAAGCAGAAGTTGAAAGGGAAGTGGAAGGAGAATTCGAAGGAGAAATTGAGATAATAGACAAGTTGAAGAAAGAAGAAAAAGCAGATATAAAAGTCGAGATGAAAAAAGAAGAAAAAGTCGAGACAAAAAAAGAGGAAAAAGTCTACGTAAAAGTCGAGATGAAAAAAGAAAAAGTTAAGAAAAATTCTAGATGAAAAAAGAAGTAATCGACTTAAAGAAAGAGGAATAAGTCGATATAAAAAAGAATGAAGAAGTCAAGATAAAGAAAGAGGAGAAGTCAAGATGTAGAAAAAGAGCAAGTCCATCTAGACGAAGAAAGAAAAGAAAAAAGAGATGAACAAAGAGGGATAATAGACAAGTTGAAGAAAGAAGAAGTGGATATAAAAGTCGAGATAAAGAAAGAAGCATCGAAAGGGAATTGGTAGTGGAATTGAAAGTGGAAGGAGAAGTCGAAGGAGAAATTGAGATAATAGACAAGTTGAAGAAAGAAGAAGTCGAGATGAAAAAAGAAGAAAAAGTCGAGACAAAAAAAGAGAAAAAAATCTAGGTAAAAGTCGAGATGAAAAAAGAAAAAGT
Source organism: Quillaja saponaria (assembly GCA_029379385.1). Lineage (NCBI taxonomy): Eukaryota > Viridiplantae > Streptophyta > Magnoliopsida > Fabales > Quillajaceae > Quillaja > Quillaja saponaria. The sequence goes on along the minus strand of CM055611.1, from coordinate 9,143,369 downwards.
TGAGAAAAAAATCTAGATGAAAAAAGAAGTAATCAACTTAAAGAAAGAGGAAGAAGTCGATATTAACAAAAATGAAGAAGTCGATATGAAGAAAGAAGAGAAGTAAAGATGTAGAAAAAGAGCAAGTCAATCTTGATGAAGAAAGAGGAAGAAGTCAAAATAATGAAAAAATAGGAAGTCGAGATAAAGAAAAAAATAAAGCAAAGTTAAAAGTTAAGATGAAGGAGAAAAGAAAAGTCGAGAGAAGAAAATGGAAAGAAGTCGAGACAAAGAAAGAAGAAGAAGTTAAGTTGAGGAAAAAAAAAAAGAAGAAGCAGTTGATATAAAAATCGAAATAAAGAAAGAAGTGAAAATAGTAAGTTGAGACAAAGAAAATAGAAGAAGTCAAGATAAAGGAAGAAGAGGAATGTCAGGATGAAAAAAAAAAGTGGAGATAAAGAAAAAAGAAATTTAAATAAAATTCAAGACGATGAGAGGAAAAAAAAAGTCGAAATAAAGAAAGAACAAGTTAAGACATAAAAAAAAAAGTCAAAAATAAAAAATAAGAAGTCAAGATAAAGAAAGAAAAAGTCATCAAAATATTAAAACAAACTCGAGAGAGAAAGAAGATGAATTTTAATAAAGAAGAAAAGGACTAGATAGAGAAAGGAAAAGAGTTAAGATACAGAAAACAGATGAATAAAATAAACAAGTGAAGAGTCCTGCTAGAACCACAAGTTTTAGTCAACCACATTAAGAGAAGATAGAGTTTATGATTCGTTGTTTTGGGTTCACAAGTATATAAGAGGGGAGAATGACCAAGGGAGGGTAAGGACAAAAATGCCTTCCCTTGGTTTAATATAATATATAAATATAACTATTCTATTATTATTATCATTTTAAATACCTTTTCATATACTTTGAAAAAAATTTAAGATACAAATAAAATTATTATTTATTTATTTATTATTATTATAATTTTCTTAAAGAATAACTAGTTAATAATAATAATAGCATAAAGGATATTAATTTAATTACAAAATTTACAAAATCTTATATATCCAACATATAATATAGTATGAGCTCAATAGAAAGTTCTAATATATTAGTAGCTTTTACTGTCAAATTTAAGTACATGACCAAGGAAAACAAGTAAGGGTCATCACATTCTACCCCATAAGAAATTTGATCTTTGAATTTCTAATTAATCACTAACCTAAAGTGTCAAAGAGATGAGGATACCGCTCAAGCATTACGTTCTCCACTTCCCAAGCTGCTTCTTCACTAGTGTGATTCTTCCAAACAACTTCTACGGTAAATATCTGCTTAAACTGAAGTTTTTAACTTGTCTATCCATTATAGCTATTGGTTGCTCCCCATATGCTAAGTCTTCATCTAGTTGTACTAGTTGTGGTTGCAATATATGTGACGGGTCTGAAAAATATTTCTGAAGCATAGAAACATGAAACATAGGATGTACTCTTGTAAGATTAGATGAAAGTGCTAGTTTATATGCTACAGCTCCAATCCTCTCAAGGATATCAAACAGGACCAATGTATCTTAGGCTGAGCATCCCTTTCTTACCAAATCTCATGACACCCTTAGTGGGTGACACAAGTGAGAAAACATGATCTTCTACAGAGAACTCTAAGTCACGTCATCGATGATCAACATAAGCTTTTTTTCGGCTTTGGATTGCTAACAACTGCTCTCGAATCAAACGGACCTTGTCAATAGAATCTTGCACCAACTCAAGTCCTAAGAGCTTACTTTCTCTTACCTCAAACCAGCCAATAAGAGACTTACATTGCCTACCATACAAAGCCTCAAAAGGAGTCATTTGAATGCTAGCTTGATAACTATTGTTATCAGCAAACTTCATCAAATGCAAGTATCGGACTAACTACCTGAAAAATCCAGGACACATGCTCAAAATATATATATTTTTAAATTATTAATTTAATAAAAAAGAAAAAGAAAAAAAGGGGCCAGAGCATAGTCTAAGCCATTACAAAAAAAAAAGGAGATTTAACCAAAGCCAAAAACAGGGAAACTATCCCATTACAAAAAAAAAAGCTAACTTAAACAATAAAACAAACGATGGGATACTATCTCATTACAAAATAGCCAACTTAATCAAACCTTACTAGGGGGTTTACCAAAAGAGGCTATCATGCATGCAAGATTGACTCTAAGCAAACTAACGGAAGCACCATCCCGGGTAAAACTTAACGGTTATTTTAAACGATCTTGGAGATTGTTCTCTGAACTCTTAGATTGAAAATTTAGAGATTGGACAACCCTTTCCTTATCCTCTTTCGAGTTGATTGGAACATCAGAAGCCCCTTGAAAATGAGTTAAATGAGACCTACTTCCATACATACTTTCCTTATTTTCTTGCAAATCTTGAACATCTTGTTGAAACTTTTTTCCATTGTCCCCTTGAAAAATTTGGATGAGTTCTTGATTCTATTTTCCACTATTAACTTGCAATCTCTTGGAATCATTCTTAAAGATTTGAGAAACGTGAACATCAATAAGACAACCCTTACTATCCCTTTCTTGCTCCTTGTTGTACTGGTTCTCTTGAATAGTCTCAAGAGGTACCTTGTTATATAGCCTTCTAAAATTGAAGAAACATTTCCTTTAGAAGCATTAACATCAGCCAATAAGCCTTGATTTTAATTCATTGAAGAACTTTCCATTCGTTGCTCTAAAACTTCCAAAGCAAAGGATTGTACTTTGGAGCTATTTGAAACTTGATGTTTCTTGACAGCACCTACATCATGAAACTTGGTTGTCTCTAGTGATTGTTACTTGTATTGATCTTCTTGGAGAGATTTGCACTTATTCATTACATAGCCAAGCCTTAAACAATGTGTGCAATAATTAGGCACATCCTTATAGCCAACTTACTGGAAAAGACCTTCCCTCATCACATCTAATCCATACATGTTCTTAACTAGGTTTAAGTAAATCCAGCTTCACACAAACACAAGCAATGCTTGGATGAGTTCTTGAAGATGTTGCTCTATCCAATTTTAAGGGTTTTCCAATCAAACTAACAATTATGAACAAACTTTCATTAGAATAAAAATGAGTGGGCATATTAGGAAAGTTTATCCATACCATAACTAAAGATGATTCTTTATCCATTTTAAACTCTGTGCTCCACTTAAAGATTCTCATAGGAAGAATTTTAATTATTATATTTGGGATTATATACCTTATATAACTCCGTCAGAGGTTACTCTACCGATCCCAAGCCTGGATAAAGGAGGAAGATTGCGATAGGTTGACTGCCAGTGTAAAACTAGTTAAACCCTATAACGATGAATCCTACCGAATATTCGTTGGGGCGTAACCCTTTTAGCGACGCGCTGCATCAGATCCCGGGTGTAGTAAGAAATGAGCAAGGGTTGGGTCGTCACATCCTTAGTGATGCGCCACATCAGCGCCCGAGTGTGTAGCAAAATAAGCAAGGGTTCTCGTATCGAAGGCGGGTGTGGGTAAAGAAGCTAGTCTAAGATAAGATTTGGATAGCTACTTGGAATATAAGAACTCTTACTGGTAAATTGAGAGAGTTTGTAGATACTATGAGTAGAAAGATAATTAATATTGCTTATTTACAAGAAACTAAGTAGGTGGGAGAAAAGGACTAGAGAGATAGAGAGAACATGGTTCAAGATGTGGTATACCAATAAGACTAGAAATAGAAATAGGAGTGGCGAATATTATAGATAGAAATTTAAAAGACGAGGTTGTTGAAATCAAGAGAAAGAATGATAGAATAATTTTAGTGAAATTGATGATAGATGAGGAGGCCTTTAATATCATTAATGCCTATGCTCCATAAATAGGATTGGAAGAATCTATTAAGAAGGCTTTTTGGGATGATTTAGAGGAGATAGTCCAAGGAGTACCGTTAGGTGAGAAACTGTTTATTGGTGCTAATTTGAACAGTCATGTAGGAAGTACTAACAAGGGTTTCAAGAGCGTACATGGAAGATATGATTATGGAATTAGGAATGAGGGTGGATAGTCTATTTTAGATTTTGCAGTTGCATATGACTTGATTTTAGCTAACACGTTTTTTTAAGAAACGAGAGTCCTACTTAGTCACCTTTAGTACCGGTTGATAGAGCGGTTTGTAAGGATTGTAAAGTTATACCCAGCGAGTATTTAGTGTCTCAACACAAACTTATGGTTCCACATGTTAATGTTAAGCGGCAGAAGCAAAAGCATAGAAGTAATAAGTGTATTAAGACTAGATAGTGGAATTTGAATTGAGGGAAAATGGCTCTTTTTAAAGATAAAATGTTACAGGGTAATCCTTGGAATGTGGAGGGTAAGCCTAACATGATTTAGGATAAGATGGTGAGTCGTATCAGGAATACGGCTAGAGAGGTGTTAGGAGAAAGTAGAGGACATGAACCTCCGACTAAGGAGACATGGTGGTGGAATGAAAAAGTTCAACAAGCTATTAAAGTTAAAAAAGAGTGTTATAAAAGATTACACAAGTGTAAAAATGAGGATAATTATAAATGTTTTAGACAAGCTAGAAAAGATGCTAAGAAAGCGGTTAGGGAAGCCAGAGGCAAGGCTTATGAAGGATTTTACCAAAAGTTAGAGATAAAGGATGGATAGAAGGATATTTATAGGATTTTCCAAGCAAAGGGAAAGACGAACTAAAGACTTAAATCGTATTAAGTGCATTAAGGATGAAGCTGATAGGGTTTTAGTTAAGGAATGCGAGATTAATGAGAGATGGCGAACTTATTTTGATACTTTACTTAATGGAGAGTCAAGAGGGTGATTTTGTAGACCTTGATGACACCTTCGATGATACGAACCACCGATTTGTTCGTCAGATTAGAGCACAGGAGGTTAAAGAAGCTATGCATAGGATGAAGAATGGTAAGTCATTGGGCCCAGATGATATTCCAATAGAAGTTTGGAGATGCCTAGGAGATATTGGAGTAACTTGGCTTACAAATCTTTTTAACAAGATTTTAGTAACCAAGAAAATGCCTGATGATTGGAGGAAGAGTACGTTGATCCCTATCTATAAGAATAAAGGAGATATTTAAAGTTGTTCAAATTATCGAGAAATAAAACTTATTAGCCATACAATGAAATTGTGGGAGAGAGTGATTGAGCGTAGGCTTAGGAATGAGACTCTAGTTTCTGAGAATCAATTTGGCTTTATACTAGAAAGATCTACAATGGAGGCTATTTTTTATTTAGGAGATTAATGGAGAAATATAGAGAAAAGAAAAAGCATCTTCACATGGTCTTTATTGATTTAGAAAACATGTATGATAAAGTGCCAAGACAATTCTTGTGGTGGGCACTCGAGAAGAAGAAGGTCCCAACTAAATATGTAGAAGTTATTAAAGATATGTATGAGGGAGTAATGACTAGGGTACGGACCGTAGATGGTATGACTAGAGAGTTCCCGATCACGATAAGTGTTCACCAAGGTTCATCCTTAAGTCCTTACCTATTTGTTTTAGTCATAGATGAACTTACCTATAATATTCAAGATAGGGCTCTATGGTGCATATTGTTTGCCGATGATATCGTGTTGGTAGATGAAACTAGGGAAGGTTTAAATTCTAAACTAGAAAGGTGGAGGAACGCGTTAGAATCTAAAGGCCTTAGATTGAGTGGAAAAAAACTGAATATATGGAGTGCAATTTCAGTGAAACTAGAGAAGGCCCGAATAATATAATTTTAGACGGTCAGACAATCCCTACAAAGGATGTGTTTAAGTATTTAAGGGTCATTTATACAAAAAGATGGTGCAATTGAGCATGATGTAAACCATAGGATCAAGGCAGGGTGGGTGAAAGGCAGAGTGCTTCAGGATTTTTATGTGATCCTAAAATTCTGAATAGATTGAAAGGAAAAAGACCAATTATGCTGTATGATACCGAATGTTGGGTAGTTAAGAAGCAACATTCGCATAAGATGGGAGTAGCCAAAATGAGACTGTTGAGATGGATGACAGGACATACCAGAAAGGATAGAATAAGAAATGAAGAGATTCATAAGAATGTGGAAGTAGCACTTATTAAGGAGAAAATAAGAGAGAATCGGCTATGTTGGTTTGGACACATCCAACATCGGCCAATGGATGTAGTAGTTAAAAAAGGTGACTTGGTTCAGGTGCCAGGTGTTAGACCAGAGAAGGGGAGACCGAAACTTACATGGGGGACAGTCATCGAGAAAGATATGGTTGTGCTAGGGATTAATGAAGGAAAATGATTCATATAGCCAACCCCAACTAGTTTGAGATTTTAAGGCTTAGTTGAGTTGAGTTGAGTTGAGTAGGTATTATATATCTTATATAGTTTTTAAATTTCTTTCTTAACCATTATTTTACTTATTAAAAAAAATAAAGTAATCAAGCTCACTAGTTTATATAATATCACTTATTTCATTTAATTTATGTGTTTTGATATGAAAATAATAGATATAAATAAATTAAAATGATAGATTAAATATAAATTTTATAAAAATGTAAAAACATAAAGAGAAATTAGAATTTTTTACCTTATAAATATGTATAATACCAAATAAATTAACAAAAAATGCATTAAGCTTTTCTGGATTTAAAATATTCTCATAGAAAATTGCTGGATATACCATTGATCAGCATGACACCACAATCTTTGAAAATTCTCTTTGTTAACTACTTCATTCAAGATGTGTTTATGATCAAGAAAACCAATGGACACTAAGGCTATTAGCCCTATAGCAACAAAGGCTTTGTGAATATCCACCATAGAGGTCTACCATGAGAGAATTTTCCTACCAATATGAACTTGAAAGGGGCTGCAAAAGATTCAATTTCTTGAGGGAAAAAGTGAATTGCAAGAACTTCTCTATATGAGATGGTTTCTTTATGAAGTATTAGAGATGAAGAGACCAAAATTTGTGAATCTTGAGAAACCATGGCAGCAAAGGACATTTTAGAGAAGTCTATGGTGCTAGGGTTTGGCTTATTTGAATTTTTGGGACGAAAGGACATAGTCTGTACGGTTGGATTTGTGAGGCGAATAGAGTTGGGGATATTTTGATTGTTTAAATTTTCTGTTTTGGAATGAGGAGAGGAAGACTATTTCGGATCTTGGGAAGGAGGGGCAGTGGAAGGGGTTATGGATACTTGATCCATAGACGGAAAAATAGAAAAGAAAAATTAACTAATTCTATTACTTTAGGTACTGGAAGCTCTTGGATTATTCCTTGAAGGGTAGCCACTGTAAAAGGTGACTGTGGATCCTCCATGATGGTCAGAACCACCTTGGAAAAAATATAAAATCACGACTGTAGCACTGTAGCAATGCTGTCTGACTAGAGCAAGCGGTTGGATTGTAGCAACGCAATTTGACTGTATCCGATGTGATTTGATTGTAGTAATGCAGTGAATGTAGCAAAGCGGTTTAACTGTATCCAATGCGGTTTAACTGTAGCAACATGGTTTGCACTGTAGCAGGTCTAACTATTTGTTCACAGTATTGTTCACAACCAAAATTTGCAGAAAAAAATGGAAAATTCTCTCGTGTTACTGTAGCTCTGTAGAAAATTGAGAATACTCTCAGGGTTACTGTCGCAGGCCAATGGAAAACTTAAAGGTATTTGCCAATTTTTCAATAAAAATACCCCATATCAGCTTAAAAAAAAGAACTTCAACAAAATCAAAGTAACTCTACACAAATTAGAGCCTTAAAATTCAAGATTTGGTACTGAAGCACCTAGAACAAGTTACTGTAGTTTGGCAAAAATTGAGTTTGAGATTGAATCTGATGAGGATAAGTTCAGAAAACCTATCTTTAAACCGATTAAAATCGAAAGCTTCACCAAAAACTATGAAATCCTTTACCCAATCGAGCTTTGAACCATCAAAATGCCATGAATTTGAAGAATTGATGAGAGAATTTTCTCTCGAGTTATCGTAGCACTTCGAGAGATAAGACAAATTGAGGATCTTTCTTGTTGATACATTCTTGAAGCATATCCTTTGAAGTTTGAATTGTTCGCTCAGATTGCCTATCTGTCTAAGGGTGAAAAGTTGTACTCAAATCAAGTAAAGTACCCAAAGCTTCTTATAAAGTTTGCCAAAATCGAGCTGTGAATTGAGGCCTATGATTAGAAATGATAGAGACTAGTACATCATGAAGATGAACTATCTTATCTAAGTACAACTATGGATATTGAGCCACATTGTAGGTAGTTTTCACAAGAAGAAAATATGCAAACTTAGTTAAACGATCCACTATCACCCACACTGAATCAAATCCCTTACTAGACCTTGGCAAACCAGTCACAAAGTCCATGATGATTTACTCCCACTTCCATTCAGGTATAGTAATGCTCTAATGCTTTCTTACAGGTTTCTAATGTTCTTTCATTTGTTGGCATGACAAATATCAAGAGACAAATTTAGTAACATCCTTATTCATACCCTCTCACCAATACATCTCTTTTAAATCATGATACATTTTATTGCCTCCAGGGTGAAATATGTAAGCAGAATGATGTGCTTCCTTTAAGATATCCCTTCTTAACCCCTCAACATTTGGAACACAAAGGCTATTGCTACAATGAAGAGCACTATCATCTCCAACCCGAAACTTTGTAGTTTTCCTACCTTGGACCTCTCCAATTAGCTTTCATTAGGTGAGCAACTATTTCTTGTGTCTCTTTAATGCGATCGACTAAGGAAGAACAAACTTGCATATGTGCCAAGAATTCCACAGAGTCTTTAATCTCAAACTGCACACTATCTTCTTCAAGTTTGTGGATCTCTAGTACTAAAGGTCTTTTAACCTTGGAAATATGAGCTAAATGGCCCATAGACTTCATACTCAATGTATCAGCTACAACATTAGCCTTTCTCGAATGGTACAGAATGGTGCAATCATAATCTTTTAGTAATTCTATCCACCTTATTTGTTTCAAATTCAAGTCTCGCTATTGGAAAAATTACTTTAAGCTCTTGTGGTCAGTGTAGATCTCACGAGTTTTACCATGCAAGTAATGAGGCCAAATTTTCAATGCAAAAACAACTACTGCAATCTCCAAATTAAAGGTAGGATAGTTTTGCTCATGGCTCTTGAGCTGACAAGAAGCATATAAAATAACACTACCATGTTGCATCAATACACAACCCAAACCAACTTTAGAAGCATCATAGTACACTGCATAACCCCCAGTCCTAGATGGTAAAGTTAACACTTGGTGCTAAGGTAAGATAAGATTTGAGCTTCTAGAAGCTCTCTTCACATGCATCACTCCATAAAAACTTCACTTGCTTTTGTGTCAATCTTGTCAAAGGAGCAACAATGTTAGAACTGTCTTTGACAAACCTTCGGTAATGTGCAGTTAAACCTAAAAAACTACGAATCTCAGTAACATAAGTAGGTCTAGGCTAATGTTCCATAGCTACAACCTTCTTTGGATCCACCTGAATCCCTTCCTTAGATACTACATGAAAGAATGTTATACTATCTAACTAAAACTCACATTTGGAGAATTTCGCATACAACTTATGCTTTCGAAAAGTTTGCAACACAAATCTTAAATGCTCTTCTTAACTCCTTGAATACACCAAAATATCATCAATGAAGACATTGACAAACCGATCAAAAAAAAATTTAAAGATTTGGTTCATTAAGTCCATAAAAGCTACTGGAGAATTAGTGAGACCGAAAGACATCACTAGGAACTCGTAATATCCATAACGAGTCCTGAAAGCAGTTTTAGGAATGTGTGGAGCCTAGATCAAACAGAACTCGTGTATTAGAAGAGCAAATATGTAGCATACATGTGATGACTGCATTAGATGCTTGTGCATCCTGCTGACTCAGAGCAAATGCCCTAGCTTGACTTCTACCAGCTTGACCACTGCCTCCAGAACCACGATCGCCCTGGAAAGAACCATAGTACCTTTACTCGCTGGACCATTAACAACTCTTATACACTGAGCTACGATAGGAGAGGGTGATAATGCATGCTGAACTGATCCCTGACTAGAACCATGTTGAAGCAAAGGACAATCCCTCTTCAAATGGTCCATCTGACCACATTGAAAGCAAGCATCGGTCTCTCTATAGCAAGGTCCAGAATGAATCTTATCGTAAGTAGGACAAGGTCTACCTCTATGAACCTAGCCAAAACTTTGTTGTCTAGCATGAACTATGCTCTTTTGATTTGATCTTTAACATTAAGCATTGAAGGAAGATTGCCTAATAGATCCAAATTTGTATCTTGAACCTCCAAAATAACTTTGTTGACCCTGAAATCTAGATACCTTGCTGGAACCATAAGTAACACGACTTTGTCTACCCTGTAATCCCTGAGTCTTAAACCTTTTGTGCTCACAGGTTGAAAGATCTTCAATCACTCTCATCTCAATCCTACAAGCTGTATCGACTTTTTTAGAGTATGTTTGAAAATCTTGTGATGCTAATATCTTGTACAACAGAGTAATAAGTCCATTCATAAATCTCTAAATCTTATATTGTTCATCCTCTAAACTAGCATAGGAAGAAAACTGAGTGAACCTTATATCATACTCGGCCACAGTCATAGAAAGGGTTTGACATAAGCTCTTAACTCCCTCCTTCTAGCTTCACGAACAGTGGGAGGTAAGAATCATCCTATGAATTAATTAGAAAATTTCTCCCAAGTCAAAGGTGGATTACCAACTAGCTTACCATGACGTATGGTCTCATACCATGTTCTAGCTACACCATCCAACAAAAACCCTTCACACTCAGCTTTCTGAACTGTGTCTAACCCCTATAGCTCAACAAATTTGCTATACATTATCTACTTGTAGATCCGTTGACGAGTTATAACCCAGTAAATTTTAGTGCTCTAAACTTCATAAAGTTTCATAAATGATCATAGCCAATAACCTGTGGTTGCTGTTGCTCCCAATATGCTCCCCTAAGGTAGGGAATTAGAGCAATTGGGGTTGGTTCCCCTGTACACCTTGCCCTGTAATCCTTTCAGCCAAAGTCTAAATAGCACGGTGCATGCCTTGAATACTAGCCACAACCTCTCGCATCCTTGGTGTAACTGCTGGCTCCGGAATAGGAGCAACTGAAGGAATAACACCTCTTGGCATTACCTCAGGTGCATCATCAAGAATATCATCCAGAGGTCTGTCTCGAGCACCTTTACCTCTAAATTTGGCTCTAGTTTAAGAGCAAGGGCATATGATTGATCAGACGCTTCATCTAAAGCCTCTCTCCCCACATCTCCTTTACTAATAACACGAAGTCTAGGTGGCATCCTCATCTAGATCAAGAAGAATTCAAACATAAAAAATGACTTAAGAAATACAAAACAAACAAAAGAAACAACGAATTCAAATAAAAGTTTCAAAAATAATGGATAAACAAATTGGGTCTCAATGGTGCATAGCTTGTAACTTATGCCTTGGTACATGAACCACGAGCCTGGCTATACTAATTCCCTAGTTCCGCAGTAACAGGAAGGGAACCTAGTGCTCTGATACCAACTTTGTCAAGACCCAACAAAGGCTATGACCGGCAAAAGGAAACTTGACAAGCAATAAGACCTATCTGAATCCCAACTAGCCTCTAAAAAAATATCTAACTACATTGAAAGGCAAATAAGATACAATTTTCACTTCAATTCATATTACAAGTCCAAATGCACTTTGGAACTAATTAATTGTTTATCTAAGTCATAAAGATTTCAAAATACAAAATAAATTGAACACAGTTAAATCAAGTTGTGCTTACTAAATCCAAAAGATTTTAGCTTCCTCCAAGCTTTAGGAATTGTTCTCGTGCCAATCTAACAATTTGAAAGAAATAATTAACCACAATAATGAGTCATAGACTCAATGTATACCATAACGGAAGTAGGACAAGCATAAAGCATGAACTTTTATGGAGGGTAAAATAATTTAAAGAAATGAATATGGCATACTAACATGATACTAACATAATTACGAAGAAAATATTCATAAAATGTTTTAAGATAAAAGATATTAGGTTTGCTCATCAAAAGTCTAGCCATAAAAGTATATGAATAACATAATAATTTGAAATTAATAGTCATCTTCTAATTTAAAGAGAAAGTTATACCATAGACAAAAACAGAGGGTTCCAAGTTAGAATGCTATAACAAACCTAATGGGTCTAAATCCAAAGGTCAGCATCAGCCCTACTAACTAGGCTTCTAAATCCATACCATTCTATATGGCCTAATCATCCAATCCACATGTTTGGCTTAATGCGAGGCTAGCAACACCCTTCCTAGCTAGGGTCGAACCAAGGTGCACTAAGGCTAATATAATTGTTGTTAGCTATGATTTCTCACAAGGTTTCCTTTAAAAAGAATATATATCCAATAAAAGTTTCAACATCCATATCATTTCCTAAGAAGACCAATTCTCTATATCAATATCAAATCCAAATATTCCATAAATAATTTCCTAATAATCATACTATTATCCATAGATACTCAACAAAACAAATTTCCATCATTTACCAAGCAACCTCACTTTATAAGTGGGTCTTAAAACAAATAAGTCAAAATAACAAAATGTCAAGATAAATCACCAAATCAACTCATATTTCATAACACTTGCTAAAAGAAAACTAATTAAATTGAAAGACTTATCCCATGTGTTTCTAAAACTCTACATTATAAGAAAATAAGATAATTTGGTATATATTTCTATATAGATATAGATATATAGTTAAAGATAAAATCTCTATACTTAATTAACAAAGATTTGCTAAGAACATTTTTTTTTAAGGAAAAAAAACAATGTAACATTTCTATAAAAATAAGGATCATGAGGGATATTTGTAAAACTTAAAAGTATGATAGTGAGCATTATCTACTCACAAGTTATGCTAGGTCAAACGTTCAAAATCCTAATGATTAGATTCAGACGGTAGCAATTGAAGGAGTCTCTGAAGAACCTACAATGACAACATCACCACAATATTCAAATAACGGTAAAGATTCAAAATAGAGCTAATAAACTTGTACATAAAGATACTTCTAACCAAAACTTAGCTCTAGAATTTCTACTTTAAGTAAGCACCAACTAGTTAACCAACCAATATAAAGTTTAAGATCATTTATAACACAGCAAATTCGAACAGTTGAACTTCAGCTTCACTGCAATAGGGATGTGAGCACCAGGGGGTGAGACCAGAACTTCCCCTATTCCGCAACCCTTCCTTCTAATTTGATGCACCGTCGAAAAACATATTCCAGCCGGCTAATTCTTCTTCGTCAGGGAAATCCGTCCTCATGGCTTCGTAGGTAGGCAACAGATGTTCAGTTTAGAATAATTTGAAGTTAGCATGGAATATGGGATACAAACAAATTTGGCTTGATGTGGATTTGAAATAATGATTTCTTTGATTATGGAGGATGATAAGATTTTGGTAGTGCATAGATTGCTGGTGGATAAAATTCATAGCATCCTAGCTCAGGATTGGACAGTTCAAATCAACCATGTGTACCGGGAATGCAATGCTTGGCTGGCAACTATTGTTGTTGATGGTTATTTAGATTCTCGTCACTTAGTTCGACCTCTTGAAGAGTTGAGGCTTCTTCTTTTGGGCAACCTGTTAGGGGTTGCTAACCTCATTTTGTTTTGAGTTAGTTCTTGTTTTCTTGGCTGTTTAGGCCCTGTTGTACTACCAAAAAAAAAAAAAAAGTTTGAGAACTCTAGTACTACTTCAGTTAGCTCCACAGTAATTAGTTATTTCATTTGTGCTAGGCCTAAAATTTTAATATACACGAAGTTCATCAAAGTATAATGGACTAAAAAATAGGAAATCAATTATGTTTTAGACTAAAAGTAAAACTTATCAAACTCAATTTGTAAAGCAAGGCTAGGTAGACTTTCCAATGAACTAATAATGGGCCAAAAAAAAAAAAAAAAAAAAACAATATAACAACTAAAATAGAGTTAAGGAGTGAAGCAAACTGAAAATGAAAAAAGAAAAAAGAAAAAAGAAAGAAACAGAGCAAAACTAGAAACAATAGTAGAAAAAGGATGAAGAAATTACCTCACTAACTACTACTTTGCTCCTATTTACTTGGGTAACGAAAAGGAAGTGCCATAAATCATCGGCACAAGGAACACTTGAAATACACAAGCGGGAATTAGAGCTTAACTATTTTTCACGCTGAAATATGAAGTATATGGCTTATAGTGGCTCCCTAATGGAGAAGGAGAAATGATGTGTGATTATTGGAGGAAGAGGAAGGATTTATGGCAACTGGGCAGCACAATGGATGAGAGAAAGAAATATTCGAGGGATTGTGAGCTTTGTTTTGGGTTCACGGGTATATAGGAATTAGGAAGGGAGAATGGCCAAGAGAGGGTAAGGACAAAAATGCCCTCACTTGGTTTAATCTAATATATAAATATAACTATTCTATTATTATTGTTATTATTATTTTTAAAATACCCATTCATATACTTTGGAAAAATTTAAGATACAAATAAAATTAGTATTTATTTATTTTTTATTTTATTTTCCTTGAGAACAACTAATAAATATTAATAGTACATAAAAGATATTAATTTAATTACAAAAAATTAGCATAATCTTTTATATCTAACATATAATATAGTATAAGCTCACTAGAAAGCCCTAATTCATTATTGGTCTTGCTGTCAAATTTGAGTACATGACCAAGGAAAACAAGTAAGGGTCATCACAAAGTCGAAGTGGAAGTCAAAGGGAAAATCGAAATAATAGACAAGTTGAAGAAAGAAGAAGTAGATATAAAAGTTGAGATAAAGAAAGAAGCAGAAGTCAAAGGGGAAGTGGAATTGAAAGTGGAAGGGGAAATTGAAGGAGAAATTGAGATAATAGACAAGTTGAAGAAAGAAGAAAAAGTAGATATAAAAGTTGAGAGGAAGAAAGAAGAAGTCGAAATGAAAAAAGAAGAAAAAGTGGAGACAAAAAAAGAAGAAAAAGTTGAGGTAAAAGTCGAGATGAAAAAAGAAAAAGTCGAGATAAAAATTTAGATGAAAAAAGAAGAAGTAATTGACTTAAAGAAATAGGAAGAAGTTGATATAAAAAAAGTTGAAGAATTTGAGATAAAGAAAGAGGAGAAGTCAAGATGTAGAAAAAGAGCAAGTCAATCTAGATGAAGAAAGAAAAGAAAAACAAGATAAAGAAAGAGGAAGAAGTCGAAAAGAAGAAAAAAGAGGAAGTCGAGATAAAGAAAAAAATAAAGCCGAGTTAAAAGTCAAGATGAAGAAGGAAGGAAAAGTCGAGATGAACAAAGAGGAAAGAAGTTGAGATAAAGAAAGAAGAAGGAAGAAAAAGGTAGTTGAGATAAAAATTGAAATAAAGAAAGAAGTGAAAATAGAGAAAGAATATGAACTCGAGACAAAGAAAAAAGAAGTCAAGATAAAAGAAGAAGAAGAAGGTGAAGATGAAAAAAAAGAAAAAGTGGAGATAAAGAAAGAAGAAGTTGAGATAAAATTCAAGATGATGAAAGAAAAAACAAAGTTGAAATAAAGAAAGAAGAAGTCAAGATAAAGAAAGAAAAAGTCGTCAAAATATTTACAAAAATTCCAAAGAGAAAGAAGAAGAATTTTAAATAAAAAGAAAATGCTGAGATAGAGAAAAAAGAAGAGATCAAGATACAGATAACAGATGATTAAAAAAAACAAGTCGGGAGTCCTGCTAGAACTACAAGTTTCAGTCAACCTCACTAAAAAGAATCACGACAATGATCATAATTTGAGTAATAATGGTAGGATCTCTCTGTTTTTCTTTTTTTCTTTGATGAAAATCATGAAGTCTCATTTATTTTGACTTTCTTAATGTACTGTATAGATTCTTTTGGAATTGCATATTTTTTCGAAGAGGAGGTCCAAATGAAGAAAAGAAAAAAAGAGACTAAAGGAAACAAACAGGGAGTGAAGCTAGAACCGAAGGTGATGAAGCTGGACGAATATGCTCAAGTACTTGGTGACACGAGCACTACTAGTGTGGTAGAGAAGAATTATAACGAGACAAAGATTATCCAAGGGGGAGTTAGGAGGATTGGAAGAATAATCCGAAGACCTACATAGCAAGAATATAAGGTACTGCCAATTGTGTTTGTGAAGGGAAGGTGTTTAGGAGTAAGAACAAGGTATTGGAGCTGCATGTGTCTCGCCTAACTCAGTAACATTCTCATGAGCACTAGTGCTGAGAAGAATTGATAATAACAAAGGGAAAACAATCTTTGCAAGTTTTGATTACAGGAAATGGAAAGAGAATCAAACAAAATTACTAATTTGAACAATTATGGTGAGATCGATCAATTTATCTTTCTTTTTATTTTCTTCAATTAAGTTGATGAAATATTATGTACTCTTAATTATTTTTCAATTCCTTGATCGAATTCTCTCTTTTTCAAGGGCGAGAAGTACTGAAGACTCAGCTCAAGAAGAAAAATAAAAAAATATAAAAAAAATAAAAAAATAAAAAATAAAAAAATAAAAAAAATAAAAAGATCCCAAAAATGGAGACACTTTTTCAAGTTCCAAAAGAAATACCTGCCATTCAGAGTCACATTCATTGGTGTTATCTACTAGAAGAGTAATAATATACTTGACAAATTTAAATTTATGGTTTTAGACATGAAATGTCATCTAACTTGGCTGCATAGGTGGCGAAGTGTCAGTTTTAAATTTATTTAAATAATAAAATTGATTAATTATTCTTAACAGCAAATGTCAGCTTTAAATTTATTTAAATAATAAAATTGTTTAATTATTCTTAATGAATACTTTAAATATTGCAACTTTCCCTTGCGAATAATCAATTTCAGCTAGCTATTCCTAGCATAGAGCTTCATACCTATTATTATTCAGCCTTATCGATAATCGAGATGTTGAAAGTAAAGAGAAAAGCACTGGATCCTGATAAGATTTCTCTCATGATAAGAAGCATTTCTGCATGTAAAGCATGTTGGAGGATTTTTATTTGGATATTCATTATTAGACCATAACTGTAATAAAGCTGACATTTAATTTGGAAAATAAACAGTGCGTTATAGAGATTCCGACAAACTGCTCAATGTGATGAATAGAGAGGGAATAGAAAGCACAATGGTTACCGTACGGATGCATATGAATTCAGTGAATGAGGAAGCTCAAAAGCTCAATTATGCTGAATTTGCAACAAAATTTTGTTTGGAAAAAATCAGAGGGACGACCGGAAGAGAAGGAAAGTAGGTAACTGTGTAGGAAAAATTGTTTATGCCCACCCTACTTCTGCAGAGCACTATTACTAGAGGATGCTGTTAAATATAATTCGAGGTTCTCGGAATCATAAAGAAATAAGTACCGTAAATGGTGTTGTATATCGAACATTTAAGTCAGCATGTTGTTCACTTGGTTTATAAGGAGACAAGGAGTGGGATGAACCAATAAAAGAAGCGTCACATTGGGCAATTGCAGCTCAACCTAGATAGTTATTTGTAACCCTTACATTGGTACGCGAAATAGAAGATCCCTTGATGTTATGGACAAACAATTGGGGTTACTTTTCGATGATATCCTATTTCAACAAAGGCGTCCTATATTATACTACAAGTCTAAACAGCTTATGTTATTCTTTAAATTTGTACTAATCTTTTACTAAAAATATTTTATAATACTCATGTATTCAGTTATTCCTCTTTGTATGTCAAGAGTTTTTGATATTATTTTAAACAAAAAGTCATTTAAGGGAAAAAAAATGATATCCACTACTGACACAATTATATTCTTAAATAAACACTAATTAGTTATCTTATAACCTCTCTTTCTCATTCGCCCATGTTGAATTAAGTGCAATAAACTAATTCATTCATTTTGTTAATTATTAAATAAATATCACTTGTCAATCAGATCAATTAAAAATATAATTTTAATGCACCAGATAATTAACAAAAATTGTATTTATTATGTGCATGTACAAAATGAGCTAAAATATTCACTACAGCTGAAAGAATTCAACAGTTGAGAAAAACACTGAGAACAACTTAGCGTCTTATACGTCTAGTTACTATGTACCAAAATGCAGAATTTCACTCACAACTGAAAGCTGAATACTCAGAGCAGAGCTGTATGAAGAGCTGATCATGAATAAAGAAGCTGAGCAGCAAGAGAGCTGAATCTCATAACACAGGTGAATATCTAGGTTGTTTGAATGACGAAAATTTGATCCTAAGACACTCTACACGCTCGATGAACTTGATCGTCCATGAATATACTAATCTTGTTAGAAGCTGAAGAATGAAGCTCAAGCATACATGAATATCTTCTCTATCAGAGATAAGATCATGGAAATATTTTTTCGAAGAAGAAATGTCAAAGTCATAATAGCCTTTTTCCTGGAAACTTTTTCAGAATGCATTTATTGTGTCAAGACAGTTTTACACCTTCAATCTCTGATGTGGAATATTTAAGTATTGTTCAAACGAGAAGAAAGAAGAAAAGCAACGACTAGTTTAAATCAACAGTTATAAGAAGGAAAAAGTGAAGATAGACAACCAATCCTTTGATAATCAAATCCTTGAAATCATTCATCTACAGTAGAAGGCAGAGCTTACTAGTTTAGAGAGTTATTCTTTTACCCAACTTCTGAACTGTGCCAAACTTTCATATCTTAGTTCTCAATGCAAAGTCTCATATAGATCTCTGAATCTGGTTGAGCATTCCTAGTTCCTTCTTGTGCCTTTTACCTCCAGAAGGGAGATGACAATGCAGGCTGCTGGTTAAGCATTTAGACTTGGTTCTGTTTATGAGTCTAATTGTATCCTGAAATTAACAGCTTAGGAAGTTGGCTATATACTGTAAACACAGCTGGTTGTAAAGGTTACTGAGTATCCGTAAATTTAGTGTATAGTGAAATACTCAGAGGTGTTCTCGAGGAGTGGATGCAGGCAGGGTTATCTGGTGAACCATTTTGAACTTGTTGTGTCATAGTTACTAGTGTGTGATTACTTGTGCTTTTACCTTATTAGTTTAAAAGGTTTTTTTAAAAACTACAGTTTCCAAAAAAATAAAAAGAAAAAAAATAAAAAAGAAAAGATGTTTAAACTATTCACCCCCTTCTATTATGCCTTTTAACTTAATAACTGGTATCAGAGCAGGTCACTGCATATTTCGAAGTTAAACTAGTGAAAAGATCTTTTCTGTTAAATGGCAAACAAAGGAACATTCAATTGGAGTCAGTCTTCTACAAGATCTCCCCTATTCAATGGGCAAAACATTGGTTACTGGAATATATGTATTAGTATCTTTGTTCAGGCCATTGAATTGGACATCTGGGTGCAATCCAGTAGGATTACAATCCCAAGAATCCATGAGCTGAGTGGGATGATGAAGGTAAAAAAAGAAAAAGAAAGAAGCTAAACTAAATGTTAAGACTATGAATCTTCTATTCTGTACACATGATGCAAATGAGATAGATGTATGCCTGTGAGTCAGCCTACAAAATCTAGAATAAACTCAATGTCACAAATGAAGGCACAACACTAAGATAAAGAATCAAGAATTAATATGCTTGGACATGACTATGAGAATTTTAAAATGAAAGCTGATGTGACTATTGCTGAAATGTTTTCCAGGTTCACCAATGTCATAAATGGACTCAAAGGTCAAGGAGACACTCATTCAAATGAAAATATGGTGGTGAAAATCGTTACTTGTCACTACAAGAAAAAAAGGTATTAGATATAGAGATAATATGTCTCTGAAACTAATAAATCTATCTTTGATATTTTTGAGATATGGAACTCTGTATCTAATACCTCCTATCATATAACCTTTCTCAAATAATATTTTTGAGACAGAAAGCTTTGTGATTGATAATAATCACAATCAGATACGAAATTAGAGAGAGTCTCTGATATTCTTTAGATATGGAACTCTGTATCTAATACCTCCTATCATATAATCTTATCTCAAATAATATTTTTGAGACTGAGGGCTCCGTGACTGATAATAATCATAATTAGATACGAAATTAGAGACAGTATATTTCAGTATCTGATAATCATGTAAAATCTTTTTAATTTCTATATCTAAAAATGATGACATGTGGCACTAGGGGTGTGCACGGGTCGGTTCGGTCCGGGTAATGATAAATTTTTGAACCGAACCGAAATTTTCGGATAATAAAATTTATGAACCTGAACCGAACCGAAAATAGTTATTACCCGAATTTATCCGAACCGAAAAAATATGACTAGTTCGGTTCGGGTATTCGGTTACCCGAAATTTATCAATATTTTACTAAAATTAATTTAAAAATTATATATTTTTTATTTTTAAACCTCATACTTTTTAAATTCATTAGTTATTATAAAAGAAAAATACAAAAAACATAATATATTAACTATATTCAACACAAATAAAAATATAAAATTATAAATTAATACAACAATACATTAAAAATAACAAAAAAAATTATATATTTTGATTTTCGGGTAACCATGGGTACCTGTTTGCATTATACTTCCACTACCCGTAACCGAACCGAAAATAACGGGTATTAAATTTAACTACCCGAACCGAACCAAATAAGAAAAATACCTGAATTTAACCGAACCGAATTACCAGTTCGGTTCGGGTATTCGGTTTTTTCGGGTTCTTTGCACAGCCCTATGTGGCACCATATATTTGACATGGATTTTATCTGTCTCTAAAATTAAATGATTCCATAACAATTTATTTATATCAGATACGGAGATTTTTATCTCTTGTTTCTAGTTGACTTTTCAGAGACAGACAACAATAATTTCCGTCTCTAAATCTTTCTTTTTAAAAATGAAAATTTCTTGTAAATTATAATTTCCCAAATAAAAACTTGGCACAAATCATGTTTTTTCTAAATATGTAGTTCTACAAATTGTATTCATATAACTGCAAAATAATAAATTGATAACATCATTCAATTCAAATATAAATTTCATAGCATTTACAAAGCTCAAAATATCATTCAATTCAAAACACAAAGTTCATAACATCATAATCTAAAACACAGTTCATAAGATAATGAAATGACATATAAAGAAGATCACGGGTCGCTCAGACTTGTATCATCTTGATTGGAGTTGGAGTCATTTTGTGGACTAGTTGACGTAGTAGTGTTGTCCTGAATTTAAAACAAAAAACATTGTTATTAACATTCTTTTAAATAGAAAGAAGAGCAAGTTCAACTTAATATGAATAGAGAGCGATCACAATTTTAAACTGCAATAACACCAATTTGAGAAAAAAGTTAATTGTTTCTTTAAATGGTAAGAACTTTTAAAATAACTAGTCAATCTACAAAATAAAAAACGTGTATCATTTTTCTCATGTTCTTGACTCGAAGCAAAAGCAAAATTCTAATCCTTTTTGTCTGTTGATTTATTCTTGTTGGAGACTTGTGATTTATATACATAATATATAGTAATTTTTGGGTAGTATAAATATTTATTGGAATGCAGATGATGATTCACTATATAGTTGTCAATCAATCCTATGAATCCCAACTTTTGACAAACCCTTCTTTTGTTTTTACTGCAGAAATTGTTTCTAGAATTGACTAAAAACCTAGTAAATTCAAAGTACTGAAACATATGAATTGATCATGTTAAATGTCATGACACATACAGTGGATTCTGGAGGTAGTATAATGCCCAGATGGTTAAGTCTACTCTCAATCCTTGCCTCTGCTGCATGTGTTGCTTCCTGTGTAGCCTCTGCGATCAACCAACTCACATACTCCTGCATAGTGGGATCCATGGGCATTTGTTAAGTCATGGCTCCAGAAGTGATTGAACAACGTGCTACATTGAGTCGAGGGAGCATC
This sequence comes from Quillaja saponaria, assembly GCA_029379385.1. Taxonomy (NCBI): domain Eukaryota; kingdom Viridiplantae; phylum Streptophyta; class Magnoliopsida; order Fabales; family Quillajaceae; genus Quillaja; species Quillaja saponaria. The sequence continues at coordinate 9,121,517 of CM055611.1, read as the reverse complement.
CATGCTTCTTCCAAACACATACATATCCTTTCCTTGAACAGCCGACAGCATGCAACCATAATTCTGGGTCAAAGGTCTGCATTTGTGATGAATCTCCCTTGACTAAGTACTTATTTTTGTACAATTGATTAATCAATTAAATAAAATGTTATATTGCATTAATAATATACAACTCATTACAAATTACACTAAGAAGTTTTATTTACTTACCCTCATAGTTTTGGATCAAAATGCCAAAATACTGACCCTGTTTGTCCATGTACAGCTTATCAAATACTTCAGTCTCTGTTACAGGTCTTCCTAACTCAACTTCCTATAAATTATATCTTTAGAAAATAATTATAAGGAATATAAACATATATATGTTCAGAAAATGAGAAATACTATTTTACCATTTTTGCTTAGGATCACCAATGCTAATAGATCCTCCGCGATTGCGAACCATTCTTACTTCTTCACTAACTTTCCTATTCTTTATAGCCCCGTTAGAGCGATTCTTCCACTTATCATCTATAAATTGGTCACATATTATGTCCTAGTAGTCTTGTTGCATCCAATGTCCACTCCAACACTTCCATTTTACAGGATCATCACTTTTTGTTTCAATTTTGGCCTTGCCATGCAACTTATACATACTGTTTGTGGTCTTCACCATTGCTATAGTGTTGAAAACAACACGAGCTCTTTTTGTCTCGTTCTTTGTCTCAAACCTATAGCAAGCCTATAAAATATTAGAAATAACCATTGTTATTTTAAATTTAGTTTATTAAAAGAAAACAGTGAATATTAAAAATTGTAACAATATTTACCAAAAATCAGTGAAGCATGCATCCTTGAAGACCTTAGGTGTCTCTCCCCATGTGCTATACGGGCTGAGCCAAAAATCCTTCAAGATAGAACTGATTGTTCTCACAACACTTGCACCTAAACTAAATGCCATGCATTGATATACACAGTAAGTCTATCATTGACCATAATATAATTATTCATATGACATTTACTATTTTCTATGTGTATACCAAACTGTTCAATGTTTATCAACAAAGAATGGAGTTAGCTGATATCTTAATCACCACATCAGTGTTTTTCTAATTTTATTCTGGTTTTGTAAGTCAATGGAGGTGTGAAAGTGAAAAATAAAACCAAGATACTAACTTATCAAAATTCAGTCCATTAACAGCACTTCCTGTAATAGGAATAGAATCACTGGGAGTCAATTCCATAACCATTCACCTATCATTTTCCAAAACACAAGAGTTAAAAATGCACATTGGTGTATACATCTGCAAAGAAAAATTACTGTAGTGGAGAACAAGGCATGGTAAAGGTAACCAAGTACAGCTTAGTAAAAAAAAAAAGAAAAAAAAAAAAAACTGAGTATGTAAAGGCAAACACAGAAAGTAACCCAGATGCCCCATATATCTTGCAATATCAATACTTTATACTATGCAATGGAAAAGGAAACTAGCTAGGATCAAAGGCATTTGAGATACAGCCAGAATAGACTGATACATGTAGAAGTAGAAAAGTGCTGCAAAATTTTGAATAAAACTTACCTGACAACTGAAGCCTAAAAATCAAATGGACAACCCTTGTTGATGTCAATGCAGAAGTGCTGGAATTTAGTTTAACTTCATCTTTTAATATCATTATTGAAAGACATGATCAATACCAAATTAGACAATCATGTATTTTGAAGTATATATTTCTAGTATTCCTATTTATAGCTTAGATATCTTCTAGCAGTAAAGACTTAAAAATAAACAAGCTACATAAGATCAAGATTTACATACTTAGAGCTCTGAATCCATAACAATTGTTGATCCGCGAGATTGGCAGGAGGAGGTGGAAGTTTATTACGTCCTGTTCCCCTTCGAACAAAAGGCTCGCTGTTTGTCCAAGTTCTACTAGATCTTGAAACATTGCTGGTCTCTCCTCCACTAACACTCGAAGCATTGGTAGGGTTGTGATTCTCAACTGCATTACAAGTGATTTGCAAATATTTTAAATGCACACAAAAAGAAATATACAATATTCTTTATTACATGATGAGGAAGTAATGCTAGTTGATGAGGCTTGTCTGCCTCAATCACGTACTCCCTTAACCCTCTCTACTTCCACTAGTGGCCATAATAGCACTAAATTTGTTGACATAAACAAAAACAAAAACAAAACAAAACAAAAAAAATTACTAAAAATTATATAATAAGAAGGATTAAGAATTAAGTTATGCATACATTGTTAATTTGACACTAAGTGCAACCAATTTCCTAATCAATCCATCTTCGAATTAGAATCTTCTTCTTCTTGATCATTTTCTTTTTCATAATTTTTGAGTTCCCATTCATCTTCATTTGTTTCCTATACCATAGTCATTGTTGGGATGGACAGATAAGTTGGCCAAATCAACCTCTTCTAAAACATTGGATGAATGACAAAATTGCACTACAAGAAAACTGCTCATTACCGACCAACCTAAAGACCCAAAAATCGGTCGGCAACCCGTTACCGACCAACTATTGGTCAGTAACGGGTGGTAGGCAAAATCAAGGTTGCTAATACCGACCAATTGGACAGTTGGTTCGGTAATTACCGACCGTAGTTGGTCGGTATTGTTTGTAGGTGAATTTTGTTAGGAGAATTAAAAGAAGTTGGTCAGAGATTACCGACCAACCTTATGGTTATTGGTTGGTCGGTGTTACCAACCATGGTTAGTTCAGTATTACTTTTTTGGGTACATTATTTGTCTTTACTGACTAACCCTTGGTTGGTCGGTAAAAATCCTGGAATCTGTTTTGATTCTTTTTAATTATAATTTTTCTAAAAACCTGCTTTATATTAAACAATTTTTAAATGAATACTGAAAATTAAATATACTGATGTATCAAAATAAAATTGTCATATAATTAGAAATAGGATAATTTATGAACACAATGTAACATGATTAAACAAAATATCATATAGTATATCAAATAATAAAAACTACTAGCTAAAAGCCTTCATCGTGGTCTTCATTGTTCACTGCGTCATCTTGTCCCAAATCAACTTCACCACCATAGTCTACTGCTAGAGGAAGCCCCCACATTGCCCTGTTGAAGTGAAATAACTAATTAATATATGTAATAAGGATGATAAGTATACAATTAAGATAGTGTAAACCCAAAAAAAAAATATAAGCATAATTGGTATAACAACAAAAATCTTGGCAGCATGCTTGTAAATGGCAAAGGTACATCTTCTAGCAATTTACCAAGTTCTGTTAAATGACAAGAATTACATGTATAATAACATTTTCAAATATTGAAACCATCTAAGAGTAGCATAAAGGAAATGTTCTCAATAATCATCTATTTTAACTTTTCAACATCTAGTTGTTGCCTGTACACTAACTTGTTAGAACCTAGAAGCCAAATTTCCCCATTACATAAAGTTGCAGGCTTCTGAATACATTATTGTATAACAAGCCATGTATATTGAGTCTAATTGGGTACTTTAGATCCCTAATAACGGAAAATAAACCATTCTTTACCTATATACCATTACAAATACCTAATTCTATCACATAATGATAAAGTTATATCTACATCTCTCTTATGGAAACACATATATAGTTTCAATATGGCAGGAAGGAAAAGAATAACAAAGGATACAAAGCATGTGACAATGCATCATTTCACAAAAGTTGAAAGAAAGATGAAACTTACTGAAGATGACGGCATAAGAATGCTAGTATCTACACCCAGCTTTGCTACCAACAAGTTCACAAGATTTTTCATTTCATCTACTTTTTGAGTTAACTCGCTTTTTGTTGTGCTTAACTCATTTTTCAGGGAATCAACTCATGAGCCATCTTATATTCACTCTGTGAGGTGGCTGTAGAGGAAGTTGATCTACCAGAAGTACTGGCTCGGTCTCCAAATAGAACTTTCGCTGATCCAACCTTCCCATATTCCGTATATTTTTCCTCCTTTTTTCACTCCCCCAGTTGCCTTTAACCAAAATTCTTCATCAAACTCAGGATGACTAGTAGGATTTTTCCCGTATTTTTCATTCATTAGGCAGGTGTAGGTTTTCTACAAATCCAAATAGAAAAATTTGTTAAACATATACACACACACATATACATAGATATTGAAGCTTAGTCAATAAAAAACAAACTGAAGTGGATTTTGACTTCTCATTCACAAAATCTCCAGTTTAGTTTTCTTGTGAATGCGGTAGTAAACTTGTAGTGTGCTCGGTTCCGATCCAAATTCCTTTCTCTACAAAATCATTAAAATCCTAAAATGTTAACATTGCATACTAACTTTTAAAATAATAATATTTTGCAAAAAAAAATTACCAGTTTTTCTTTATGTTGTAGTACTGAGATGGATCCTCCAGCATGTCTAACCAATGAGTCATCTCCTCCAGATAACCTGTTTTGTGACCCTGTTGCAGAAAGTTTTTGCCACTTATCAGAGGCCCAAATTTGAAGGAGTCCTCTCCAATTTTCTGCTTTCATCCAAATAGGCTTCCATCCCTTCGCATTTTAAGAATTCATTAGTTTTACATTTTTTTAAAGCTGTGGTTCGTGTTTCACTCAACAGGTCTTTTAGTCATCGTGCAACTATAATATTGAACACAGATTTAGATTCTACCTCCTCTTTCTCTGTCTCAAATCTATAATGTGCCTGCAATTTAACAAAAACATTTAATTATTATGACATATTAAGAAAAATAGATATAACCATTATTTAATTACTTTATTATATATAACTATTTACAAGAAACTGTTGAAAACATAATTCTCTAGCCCCCTCTGGAAATTTAGACCAAGTTAGATATGGTCCTGGCATATGAGCACGAATGATAGTTGAGATGGTCCTAACAGTTCTGCCATCATCAAATTCACTGTAAACATGAACAAATTAATACCATTTTAAGATATTGACACTAGCTACTAATAAGAAATATATTTAATATTATGTTTAAGTAAAACATACGTACTCATCACTAATAGCTTTAATCAACTGGCAATCACTCAAGTTTACAGGAGGTGGTTCTAGGTGCGCAAACCCTCTCGGTGCTCTCGGATCAATGGATGGAACTCTAGATGATTCTCCAGTTCCAGTTGTACCTACATGTATATAAAAAAAATCTATAATTCACTAACTCCATCGATATTATGAACTTACAAAAATTTATAACATAAGTTCTTTTTACCAAGTGGGGCCTCTGACGAGTCTGAAGTAGGAGGTACAACTATACGCCATGATTGCGGTATGTGACTATCTGATTGATTAGAAGTAACATGTGTACCAAGGTGATGCTCTAGAGCCAGACCCATCAATACTACGAACCATGATCTATATCTTATATAATAAGAATATACATTTAAAAAAAAATTAGAAAGTGTGCTAAAAGAACTACATAAGATATGTTTGTAAATATTAAAATACAAAAAGTTTTACAATATAAGAACAAATCATATTTAAGATATGCTAATCATCTTCCATATCATCATTACTTTCATATTCAAAACCAACTTCTTCATTATCCACATCTAATTCAACATTATCATTTTCATCATCATCTTCTCATTCATTATTTTCTGCGTATTCTTCTTCATCTAGTTGATCATCATCTGAAAATCTAGGCACATTTATATCATTTAAATTCACTTCTTCCATTGGACCGTCACCTAGAAGAACTCCAGGTATATCCAAATCAGCACCAACACTGACTGGAGTCGGTACATGCAATTCAACCTCCTAAAATATATCATCATCAACTTCTTGCACATTGTCAATAGGATTTTCATGCCATCTAAAATTGTAATTGTTCCTGGCCTTCATGTTGCAAACAACCCACCAAGCATTTTGTCTTCTATGTGGGTAACGAGCATAATACACTTGATGTGCTTGAGAAGCTAAAATAAATGGTTCATTTGAGGCAAGTCTAGACCTATATTTAATATCTACGAGACCATGCAAAGAATCTATTTTCACCCCTTTATCAGAATCATACCAATCACACTGGAAGAGTACTATGCTATTGTTAGTTCCAAAATATTGCAACTCTATTATATCAGTTACCATTGCCGTAAAAATCAAGTTCATCAACTCCGTAACAACTTCCTTTGACACGAAACTCCACTATTCATTGATTTTTTGCCATCGCCATAAGAAAGCGTGTGAAACCTAAACCCATTAACAAAAAATCCATTATAACACTTCACAACTTTGATTGGTCCATAGGCAATCTCTTTAATAAGTGGATTAGAGATCTTGCGTTCATCAGCCTATAACATAAGGTAAACTAATTCATTAGGAAATGTACATGATTAACTATCACACACAACACACAGTTATGATCAACTAACCTGTTGTTGAAACCAATTTGAAAATTTAACTTCAACTAACTTTTGGATTTGGTCATCAGAAAGATCTGGCTGCTCCATCGATATTATTTGACGAAATTGACTAAATTTCATAACAAAAAAGTAAGTCATTTTGTCTTCTTGGTAAATGTTAGTGTTGCATATCTAAACTTAAATAGAGGTTTGCTGAAACTTACGTTACATATGGTTCAATTTCTATTGTACTCAATAGAACATATATCTTTGCTGCTTCAAACTCATTGTCACTAAGAGATCTGTTCCTATGAAATCCAAATGCACGACCTGACTGGCAAAAAACAGAGAGTCGTCCATTGGAATCCACATATCCACCATCATCTTGACGAGGAACTCGAATAAAATTTCGTTTGAACACTTGGCTCGAAATACATTGCACATAAATTTGAAATTTCTTGCAATACATAGGCCTCACATATAGAACCTTCAACACAAGCCTTGTTTCGGGCCTTTTTCTTTAAATTCAACATTATCCTATAAACAAAATATGTCATAACTAAATAAAATGAGTACAAATGAAATCAAAGAAAGGTAAAATAAATTACCTTTCAAACGGATACATCCAACGATATTGCACCGGTCCTACCCACTTTAGCTTCATAAGGTAAATGCACAGGTCAAATGCTCCACTGAATCAAAAAAACCTAGAATTAATATCTTCTCAAACTTACACAAAGTGATAACAATATTTTTCTCAAGCATCTCCATATGCTCCACTCGCAATTCAGTTGTACATAAATCTCTAAAAAAGTTACTAAGCTCTGTAAATGCTTCCCATGCACCTTTCGGTAAGTAATCGTGAAATGAGATCGGAATTAGTCTTTGCATGAACACATGACAATCATGGCTTTTCATTCCATACAACTTACAATCCTCCATGTTCACACAACGAGCTAGATTTGCAGCATACCCGTCTGGGAGCCTCAAGTCTTTTATCCATTCACACACTTCCTTCAACTTAGGTTTTGACAAGCTATAAGAAGCTTTTGGCATGATAAGTTTTCCATTATATTCTTTCAATTCCAATTCAGGACGCTTACAAAATAATTTCAAATCCATCCGAGCATTCGGATTGTCTTTTGTCTTGCCTTTCATATTCATCACTGTATTGAAGACATTATCAAAGACATTTTTCTCAATGTGCATTACATCAAGATTATGTCGAATAAGATTAGTTGACCAATAAGGCAATTCCCAGAATACACTTATTTTTGCCCAATGATGTTCTTTTCCAAATCCGAAAATTGTTTGTTTGCCAAATGCTTTGCCAAAAGTGATTTGATTATGTTCACAAAGACGATCCCACACTTCTTCCCCAGATAATCGTGATGGTGGCAAACCTTTCTCTATTATTCCCTTTTTAAATTTATCTCTTTGTCGTCTAAATGGATGATCAACAGGCACAAACTGACGGTGACAATCAAACCAGCATGGTTTACTACCATGAGGTAGACGAAAGGATTTGGTTCTTTCCATACAATACGGACATGCTAAGTTTCCATGTGTACTCCACCCTGATAGCATTCCATATGCGGGGAAGTCACTAATGGTCCACATAAGTGCAGCTTTCATAATAAAATTCTGATCCCTGTAAGCATCATAAGTATCGACCCTTTTTTCCCACAACTCTTTCAAGTCATCAATAAGAGGTCTCAAGTAGATGTCCAGATTTTGATTAGGAGATTTTGGTCCAGGAATGACAAGTATCAAGAATAAATACAGGCTCCTTCATACACATATCATGAGGCAAGTTATATGGAGTAACAAAAACTGGCTAAATAGAATGACCGCTTGATGAATGCCCAAACAGACAAAACCCATATGAGGAAAGACCCAACCTAACATTTCTTGGATCTTCTGCGAATGATGGATAGTTGTCATCGAAGTGTTTCCATGCTTCACCATCACTTGGATGAATCATTAAACCAGTGGCACGTCTCTGATCAGTGCCATGTCATATGTTGAGCAATGGTTTTTGACATATATAGTCTTTGTAGCCTCTTTGCAAGTGGAAAGTGACGCAATATCTTATATGGTACATCTTTCTTACTTATTCAGGTCTTGGGTTGATATCTCGGATGCCCACATACATTACATTCTTGTAACTTCTTGTCTGCTTCACCATAGTAAAGCATACAATCGTTGGGACATGCATGTATTTTCTCATATCCAAGTCCTAATTTCTGGACTAATTTTTTTGATATGTAAAAATTTGCAGGCAACTTCTCGCCTCTAGGCAACATACCCTTAACAACTAAAACAATCCGGTCATAGCATTTCTCACTCATATTAAACTCTGATTTACAGTTCAATAGTTGTGTCATTGCTGATAACCGAGTATGCCAACTACAACCTTCCCGCAACTTCTCGTCAGCATTTTGCAATAGCTTAAAAAACCTTTTGCATCAGAATTTGGCTCTTCAGGAAGTTGACTCTCCTCATCCCAATTAAAATCTGGACCAGTAGCGTCCATAACCATGTCAACATACCAATTGCTTGAATTTCCGATATCAACATACCGATCTCCTCGGTCATTTGAAGTTTCCCTAACCACTCTTCACCCTCCCCATGTAAGGTCCACTACTTACAGTTTCTTAAGAAACCCTTCTTAAACAAGTGAACAATTATTTCATCACGAGACATCCACTTTTTGTACTTACAAACAAGACAAGGGCATCGAATTGTATTATTATCATCTACAATTCTTGGATGACTATATGCAAAATCAAGAAACTTATTTACATTATACATAAACTCATCTGTAACCCTACGGTTCTCAACCCTCCTTTGCATCCAACTACGATCACCCGCAAACCAAGTACGTTCTTCATCCATATTTTCTGCTCATCAAAATTTTGTAAATATAATGATTTCATGTACCCAGTTAAAATTTCACATGTTCCATTTATATAAGTAAGCCCTTATTTCCACTAGAACTAAACCAAGAGGTATACAACATATACATGTCAATATTATCTAGTACCTTGCATTAAAAAGCAAAAGTCTACCTAAAAAACATTACTTGTAGTATACTTGCATCTTAATTCACAGCTCAAACAAACTCATCAATCAACATTTAGCATAGACCAAACAAAGAAATAAAATAAAATAAAATAAAACCATTAGCATAAACATCTTTCACTTATGTTTTTAAACCAACACATGGACAACCAAACTAAAATCATAAACATCTTTCACTTATGTTTAAACCAAATCATGAAACAAATCTAATTTCCTATAAGAGAAATATAATCCAACACCAAGAATCTAAGTTATTTACATTATGATTGAATGGACCTTTTTCACTAAGGAGAAATAGGAAAAAAGAAAAACCTCTAATCTATGTTAACCAACACATGGACAACCAAACTAAAATCATAAACATCTTTCACTTATGTTTAAACCAAATCATGAAACCAAATCTAATTTCCTATAAGAGAAATATAATCCAACACCAAGAATCTAAGTTACCAATTCCAACTCATTGCCTTAGTATTTTTATTAAAATCCAATTTCCAAGATTCCAAAACAGTTTCTTAATGATCACCACATATTTCAACATTTGTTTCCTATCCTAGCTCCTCTAGGCAGCAAAGAGAGCATAATAATAAATATCTTTAACAAAAAATGGCAATAGAGAAGTATTTAGATGGCACATCCTACCTTTTGTATATGGAGATCTTTCTTTCTCAGTAATGCTGCATAATCACAAGTTGAGGTAGCAGGGCCAGGAGTTCTCAAGGCATGAGAAAGGAGCTGGAGGCGTGTGGGAGGCGTGTAGGCGGTGTGGGAGGTGTGGGAGGTGTGGGAGGCATGGGTGGTCGGAGGAGTGGCCGGAGGTGTGGGAGGTGTGAGAAAGGAGGAGTTAGGGATTTGGAATCGCAAGTTGAGGTAGCAGGGCCAGGACTTCTCAACTCACTCTCCTATCTAGCTAGCCCCTTTTTGCAAATGCTTGACCAAGGAGTGAGATAGGAGAGAGGAACTAAGCAAAATGGATGGAGAGGAAGAAGGGAGGCCTGAGAAAGGGAGGCGTGGGAGGCAAAGGAGAGTTAGGGATTTGGAATTTGTTTTCAGAGTGAAAATAAAACACAAAACGTAGGTTTCGTCCAAGTTTTTTTTTTTTTTTTTTAAATAAATAAAATAACCCAGTAAACTGATTTACCGACCAACCATAATAAGGCAAAATCACCATTACCGACCAACCTTAGTTGGTCGGTAAAATTCCACCAAATTAAAACCTATTACCGACTAACCATAATAAGTAAGAAACTCCATTACCGACCAACCTTGGTTGGTCGGTAAAATTCCCCCAAATTAAAACCTATTACTGACCAACCATATTAAGTAAGAAACTTCATTACTGACCAACAGTAAAATTCCCCCCATTAAAACCTTTCCCGTCAATTTACAGACATAAAGTTGGTCGGTAATATATTATTTATATATTTTGGTCGGTTAGTCGTTAGGTTGGTCGGTAATTTTATATTTTACCGACCAACATTGGTTGGTTGGTAATAGTTGGTCGATAATGACCAAGTTTCTTTTAGTGTTGGGGTATATCATTAACATCCGATATTGGCGTCATTTCATCTTCTTGAAAATAATCATGCAAATATAGTGGCATCATTGTCATTGTAAGATTTTTTATAACTTCCATTAATGTCTCCTCTTGCCTTAGTCTTGCAAACCACCCACCAATCAAGTTGAGCCTTTTTTGGAGGATACGGTGTGTAGTATACTTGTGTCACCAACACACATGGTTCATTGGAATTTAATTGTAATCTATGCTTGATTTCTCTTATCCCATATTTAGGATCAACTTTCAAGCATGCTTGGTGGAATCATACCAATGGCATTTGAACAAGATCACATTTTTTTTATTCCTAAATACCTCTATGACTTATGTTAACAGTTCCAGAAAAATCAAGCTCATATTCCCTATAAACATTCCCTTCGACATAAACCTCACTATTCATGGTTTTGTTACTCTCCCCGTACTTTTGAGTGTGGAACCTAAAACCATTAATGTTGCACACGTTATAAAAATTGACATGGGAACTTGGACTAAACGCTAAATCTCGTATACGTTCATCAATGTTTTAATCGCGTGAGACTTATGAAAAATTAAATTAGATAATAAATATTAACACAAGAGATAATTCATTGATATCATAGTATCATCTTAGATATGCCGACTTACAAGATTTTTCAGCCATTCAACAAACAGAGCTTACATGTAGCTTTTCAAGTTCTTCGTCCGTAATTATAGGATTGTTTTAGATCATTATTTCATCAAATTGTCTAGAAGAATGACCATATATTATTTTTAAAAAGAAATTATAATTATAAAATTGAGAATTTTATGGGTGGAATATAACTAAACACTTACACTGTATATGGCTCGACCTCTAGGCAATTCAAAAGAACATATATTTCAGCCACTTTCTTTCTATCATCAGTTAGCTCTTTTGAATTATCATTACCAAATGCACGAGAAGGATAACAAAAGATAGAAAGACAATTATTTGGGCTATTATCCCCTCCATCATCATTGCGAGAGACCTTATTCAATCTAGTTTCAACACTTGGCTTGAAATATTGAACACAAAAAGCTAATACTTCCTCTATAATGTATGCCTTGATGATAAAACCTTCAACACAAGCTTTGTTTCCTAGCCTTTCTTTTTAGGTGTTGCATGCACCTAAGTTTACAAAAAGTAGAGCTATTACAACTATCCGAACATAATATTTTTTTTCAATTTTTACATAAGAATAACGTAGTATATGTACCTTTCAAATTTGTACATCCACCAAAAGTGCATAAGTGCTCCATAACCTTTCCATCTTGCATAGAGTTATGACTATATTATGTTGAACCATTCTCATGTGCTAAACATTAATTTCTCTTGCACATATATCATGAAAAAAATGCTAAGCTCCATTATAGGATCCTCTGATAAGCTTAGGAATTGTATCATGAAAGGCCAAAGGGAATAATTGTTCTAAGAACACATGACAATCATGACTTTTCATGCCATGAAACTTCCCTTCATTAACTTTCACGCATCTAGATATGTTTGACACGTAGCCATCAAGAAATCTCAATTGCTTCACCCATTCGCATACCTCTTTGATTTGCAGTTTGGTCAACATATATTCGGCCTTAGGTTTCAATATTTTCCCATTTACCCCTTGCAACTGCAACTCCAACTCTGGAAGTTTGCATAACTTTGTAATATCTAGACGAGCATTTGGTTTATCCTTTTTCTTTTCTTTCATATCCATAATAGTGTTGAATACATTGTTAAACACATTTTTTTCAATATGCATCACGTCTAAGTTATGACGAATCAAGTTGGTTGACTAATACAGTAATTCCCAAAAAATACTCTTTTTCAACCAATCATGAAATTGCTAAAATCTATTTATTTCTTCTTTCTTACAATCTTTTCCGAATTTATTCTTTAGTAAGGGTGACATTCTTACTAACATTTCCTCGCCGGATAACCTAGGTGGTGGCCAGTCCTTCTATAGTTTACCCCAAAAGAAGCTACTCCTTTGATTTCTAAAAGGATGGTCAAGAGGCAAGAATTGTCGATGATAGTCAAACCAACAAGGTTTTCTCCTATGCTCAAGTTGAAAGGATTTCGTTTCGCTTCATACAATAAGGACATGCCAAATTTCCATGCATGCTCCATCCACAAAGCATACCATAAGCCAGAAAGTCACTAATTGTCCACATTAATACGATGCTTATGAAAAAGTGTTGTTTCCGAAATGCATCGTATGTGATAACTCCATTCTCCCACAATAACTTAAGCTCGTCTTCAAAGGTTGCAAGTATAAATCAATGTTCTTTCCAGGTTGTTCTAGGCTTAGAATTATAAGAGTTAAAAACAATTTATCATCTTTCATGCACATACCAGGAGGAAGATTGTATGGTGTTACAAATATTAGCCAACAAGAGTATGATTTAGTAGATTAACCAAAAGGAGTGAAATCAAAAGTAGATAATGCAAGCCTAACATTTATAGTTTAACGGGCAAAATTTAGGTGCTTGGAGTCAAAATGCTTCCATGCCTCTCCATCGGATGGATGTATCATAACACTAGGCTTTGAGCTTCTTTATGCCATGTCATGTGACTAACTGTATTTTTAGACATGTAAAGCCTTTAAAGCCTGGGGATGAGTGGAAGATGATGAAGAACTTTACAAGCAACCTCTTTTTGATTTTTTGCTTTTTAGTTTTATACCAAGATAGATCACAAGTAACTCAACTTTGCATTTTTTTTTTCATACTGATCATAGTATAACATACAGTCATTTGGGCATGGATGTATAGTTTTGTATTTGAGTCCTAATCCTTTCACCATCTTCTTTGACTTGTAAAAGTTTTTTGGCAATTTCTTAGTCTCCAGCAACATCCTTTTAATTATAGACATCAATCGGTTAAACAAATTCATAGGCATGTTGAAATCCAATTTACAATTTAAAAATTGAGTGATCGCTGATAGCTTTGTATAATTCTTACAACCAACCCATAAGGTTCATCTACATCTTTCAATTGCTTATAGAATTATGAGGCATTAGCATTCGGGGTCTCATCTACATCCTAATCAAATTATGAGGCATTATTATTTTTTCATTCGATCATTATCTCTAATATCATCAGTTGTTGTACAACTTTCACCAATTACTCTTGTGTCCCAATATAAAATCCACCTCATGTAATGAGGAATGAATCCTTTCTTGCAAAGATGCACTATCACTTTATCTCTAATTAGAAACTTAGTGTTTTTACACTCACGACAAGAACATTGAATAGTTCCTTTATAACATACGCGTAGTTTGAATATGCAAAATTATGAAATCTTTCAACCCCATCCCTAAATTCACATGACAAGTTTTATTTAACTCCTTTAACTTTTTCCTAATGAATTTAATCAACACCCAACTAAAAAAGTTGAACATACATGATTCTATTTACTTAAAGCACTATATCAAGTAATGTCTCAAAAGTCATTACTTAGTTAACCTTATAAGTTATGACCATAATATAGTAGAAATTGAAGCCAAATAGTACTTGAAAAATTATCACACACGAGTTGGATTTTCTTAGTTGTAAAAGGAAAACTTATCAAACAGTACCTGAAAAAATTGGAAGGAAAAAAGAAAGATGAAAAAATATAAGTATCATTAAAACATGCACAAACAAACCAACAATGATAAATATTTAACTTTTGGGAAGTAAGCTAACATAAAACATCAACCAAAAGAAAATACCATCCAATTTAAGCATCTAATTAGCTGAACAACTATACAGGTAATAGCTAATTAGCTAGAGAGAGGAAATTGTAACCTGCAAACTTTCTGTCTTTCTGCTTTGCTTTGGAAATAACGCTTCAAAGAAGGAAGTAGCTATCCCACATAGAGGACAAGTTAAATACTTTGCATGTTAAATTATATAAGTCAAACAATGAGATTTATTAAAATTAACATATCCTAAATCACAAGTAGGCCTCTTTACAAAATTATAACCTCCCATAATTACATGTATGAAATGTTACAAGGTTGACAGGGAACTTAACTGGTAAACTTTACAAGATTGAATTCAAATAATTTTTTTTGACAAACTAGTACAAATTTATCAACTAAACAACTAAATGGACACAAGGGCAAGAAGAAGTATTCAAAATATATGTAAGGCATCAATTTTCTTGGTATCTCTTCTTGTCTCATGTTTAACATGCCATATATTTTCTCATTCATTATAGTGGTCAGTAGGAAGAAGTATAAATATCTTGCATTTCTAAATGTGAAAGTATTTATCTTATTATTGTTTTACTTTTTTTTAGTATTACTCAAATCTCAATTCATTAAAGTGTATTTGCGGAGAATCAGAGTAAAAGCTATGAAAAACTTGTAAACTCCATTGAAGCTCATCCTAGCAAAGCAGTTCAAGTAGTGTTGAAGTCATTCTTGGATAAAATATACAAGAGGCAGAAATAAAGAATCACTGTGAAGGCAGCTAGAACTCACAAAGATTGCTGTTACAAACATTGTAATATGATAAGGAATTTTCTTATTAAGAAGAAAAATACTTGTTGTATTTTATGTTAACACTTCGCACTTCAATTCACTAGTTTTGCCTAGTTTGACTTTGAAATAAAAATGTTTCACACCTTTATATGAAGGCATGACTAGCAGGAGGAGCGGATAACTAAACCCCCATAACCTTGATTTCACATCAACTTGAACACATATGACTATTGACCACTTATAGTTAAAAAGGAACACTTTGTCAAAGTAAAAAAAAATTATAAAAATTAAGGACTTATTTGTCAAAAACACATAACACTTTAACTAAAAATTTTGGTAGCGGTTCACTGTAAAGTAGAATGTGCCCGATAATACAAATATGTATAACCTTGGTTACATTCAACCAGTTCAATAGTACATATAAAGGAGCTTTGCTCCAATCATGTCATAAACAACAATAGTTAAACTATCCTATAATACAAAACATGACAACCCCGCCCTAATGTGACTGCGAACTCATCCTTTATCTTTAAGTGTGTGATCCCGAAAGTATACCTTGCCGCAAAGCAATAGGCAAGTCACCAATCTCCAATCTCTAGGCCATGAACATTGGTTTCCTGATACTAAAAAATAAAATAAAATGGGGAGTGAGTCATGAGGACTAGTGAGGAAAAAATGTATCCTAAGGGTACTGATATCAACCAACATAAATAAAATACGTAGTTCGAATACTTTAAGCATAACATGAATTCTAAAATAATTACATTTAACACATACGTAAATATAAAAACATAAAGTCAATCAAAGACTTTTCATGTAATACATTATACAACAAAGAAATCAAATATTCAGATCACTTAATGCACACAAAGTACCAATTAGAGTAACTTAGCCCCGCATAATAATTATCCTCCTACTGGGCAGTTTTTGCACTCGCACAACCAATATATCCTCCGTACATATCCATTTCACCGAGGCTGAGTACTTAATCATTTCAAATCACTTATCAAATCAAACATAATTCAAATAACTCAAATTAAACACTACTTATTCCAAAATACCACTAAATGTAAACAACTTTACTCAAATGCAAATAAACAATTGCACATATTTATCTAGGCAACCAAAGACCATATAACTCATTAAGCTCAAAGATTTGATTGGTTGTTCCATGTAGCGTTTGATGATGTCAGTATATCCTTGACATGGTTTAAAGCTGAAAATCATAAATTCATATATTATTTAAAGTAATCATTTTATAGTTAATTTCATGATTCTTTAATCCTACATACATTTATCATACTCCTTGAGAACTAATTCCTCTTAAACTTTGATAGAATATTTTAAAGTGTATTTAATTTCTTTGAATATGTACGTATGTGTATTTATACATACACCAAGAAATCCCACACAACTCATTAATTCAACCTTACTCATACTCTAATTATTAGATTTAAATTAAAATTAATTACTTCAAATTATTTAAGAATTCAAATTCTTTAATTTAACTTTAACCTAGTTAAATTTTATGTTTCCTATTTAGCAATTTAACTAATAAAACTTATGTAAATCAACTTTTATGCATACGTGCATATATTGGTTCTCCTAAGCATTTTATAACATACCTTATAGACAAATTTTATCCTAATTCATGTTTGTGTCATTCATGTATATATACACCTTACAATGTAATCAACAAAACTAATAACTCTTATATTGCTCAAGTTCCACTTACTGAATTCAACTTAATTACTTAGAATTAACCAAATACTTGAATTATATAATTCCACCATGAATAGAATCAAATTTCAAGTTTCCTTCATCCTTTCCTTTTTGGATTCTTTATTCCAATTTCATATAATACCTAATCACCAAGATTTAAATATATCAAGTTCTATTCAATATCCTACAACAAATTTCTTTTAGGATTTTTGACAAACAACTTAACTTAATGCATTCTTACTTTACGTCATATGTATGTGTAATTATATATATATATATATATATATACCTCCACAAGAATCAACACAATTCCCTCACTGTCCATGTTTATTTTATTCTAAACATTGAATTCAATTTAGACTAATCAATTAGAATTTATTTAATTCATAATCACCTGATTCTTAAACTAATTTCTCGTTCATTAAGGATTCCATATATATGCATCAACTAAGCTAACAAACTTCCTAAAACAAAATTCAGCTACCTTACTCTAAACAACAATCAATTTACTTGTTGGGATGTCTTACCTTGTTACCTTAATTCAGTGAATAACTAACACCCCCAAGAAACCTCACAAGTGAAGGAAAAACAGCCTACTGTTTTGAAGGAAACCTTACTGCTACCACCTACTTCACGCCAGCTTGATTGTTACAGACTTCTATGGTGGCTATAATACAAGATATGCACGAATGGAAGGAAAAACAAGGCACAACTGGGCTATTTGCAGCAGAAAACAAAGCAGCAAAGTATTAGCTACCCCTGTCACCTTCACACAGAGCACACTTGAACCAAGTCAAGGAGATGAAGTAGTTCCTCTCAGCTAAAACAAGGAACAAAGGCTGAACTTCCTTGCTAGCCCAAAATGACTTCACGGCCAGAAACAAGAGAGGACTAACAACTAAACATAAAGGCTGTCCAACTAGCCATTACACCAAGCTTCTTGGCAGAGGCTAGCAAGAATTGAAAGCTTCACACTAACGGCGGCTTAAGAAAGACAAGGGGGTGATGCTTCGTCTTACTAGCGACAAGGAACGTTCAAGAAGGAAAGAGAAAGCAGATGAAAAGCAGAGCAAAACAAAAGAACAGGGTCGGTGGAAAATAAGGGAAAGCAAAACAAAGGCAAACAATAAAAAAATAATAAACTCATGGTCAAGGTTTAGTTTAGGATTTATGGTGATAATTTAATTCTAGAAATATGTATATATATAAATATACTATTTTTATTTTCTTGCTTATTTTCTTTTAATTTGCACATGTTGCACATCTCAATAAAGTTTACAGAAATAAATTCAAATTTTAAATCAATCAATGATGCGGTGAAAATTAAATTACTATTTACATGTGTCTAGATATAAATGTTTATTTGTTTTAATTCTACTTTATATAACTTTTTTTTATTCACCTACATGGTTATGAACAAACATGTTATAACAGTACATTAAAATATTAGGTTATAACAATATTGATCTTCTTCATTATAGTTTTGTTTATTTCTTCCTCCAACCATCCATCCACATCCTCTTCATGCATAAATTTCTCTTCCAACCATTCGATTGCAACATCATAGCTACTAGTTGCTTCATTACAACAATTATGCCTTTTGTTAAATTTGGTGAAAGGAAAATATAGCAACACTACACAATGATGCCCATAGGGTCATATCTCCAACTTAAGGGACTAAAGGGCATCTTCTCTATATTAGTATGGAAAGGAGAAAAAAAAAATTCATCATTCCAGCTCACAAATTATACTTCCAATATTAATCAGATTCTATGTAAAGGATGCATAATTTTCTTATTCAAATTGACTCAATAAAGCATTACAGTATCTAACTGACCTTAGGAGACACTCCCATAACTAATAGTCTTACATTAACACTGCAATTTCTCACAACCAAAACTAAAAACCTTTTTTTCATTTCATTTCCAAACTAGGGTCTCATGCTTAGTTTACAAAATGATTTATTTAAAGCTCTAATTCTCAAATTGCTATAACGCAAAATGTGGCATGCATAAAGTTGAAAAGTGGCATGTTTGAAAGTATTTTTACCAGAATCCAAAGCAAAACATGATCAATGCTTCAAATGCCTAATCTTCATGGATGAGACCTAAACAAAACAGACAGATTTTAGAGAAAAGAAAGCAAATCAGACCTATTTTTGATCTAGATGAAAGAAAGGGAGAGAGAGAGGGGGAGAAAGAGAGAGAGAGGTTTTTTTACTTGCATCAGTGGAGGACTGACAGCCAACGATGGAAGTCTGAGAGCCAAAGTCGAAGAAAGTGAGTGATGAGGAAAAGAGTGACCTAAAATAGAAGTATCTAAAAAATAAATGTTTATAAAAAAATTAAAAAATATATTAAAATTAGATACCGAATAGAATATCAAACATAGAGAAATTATTAGATACATAAATTAATAACTTTTAGAGACGGATCTCCGTATCTAATAAAATTCTTAAATTTTGTTGTATTTGAAGAAAGGGATAAGAAATCTGTCTCGGTACCCGTATCTGAAAAATATAATCAGATACAGAAATGATTCGTAACTAATAATCAATATATGTTAAAGGATTTTTTTGTAGTGTGCATAGCAAGAAGTTGGAAAGCCAAATAGACAGCTATAGAAAAAGCAAAGCTTAAAGATCCTCACTCTAGATAAACTTCTTTGTTCTCTTGTAACTCATGAGATGCAAGAAGACATGAGTATGAAGCTGATGATAGACATCACAAAGAAAAAGAAGTTGCCTTCAAAATTGCAGTAATAGAGAAAAGCGAACTAGCCCTAATTACTACAAAATTTAGAAAATTTATGAAAAAGGGATCACCAAGGAAATTCTTCAAACAGGATCATGAGAAGTAAGAATTCAAAACTGAAAGGAAGGAAGTGCCCATCTGCTTACAATGCAAACAACTGGGGCCAATGAGAAACGAGTATCCCATGAGGAAGAAATTATCCTTCCGTACTCTAAAAAAAGAGTTATGATAGCCACATGGAGTGACAGTGAAGAAAGTTCAGATGAAGAAAGTACCAAAAATGAAAAAGTAAATATGTATTTTATGGCTGCAGTTGAATTTTCTATTGATGTGACTACAACTGAAGTAGTGGCAAAAGAATCTGGTGCTAAAATGTCAGTTGATGAAATAGCTGATTGCTCCGCCAATAAGGTAACATGAACTTTGTTCAACCTTGATGAACTGCAAGATGCATTTTGTAAACTAGTTTAATTATATGCTCAAATCAATTTAAACTTTGAAAAGAAAAACGACAGTCATTAATGTTATCTGTTGGAAATTCAGGTATAACTTCTCACCTTTTATAATATAAAGCAAGTAATGCATATATTAAATCCTCAATCCTCACATCAACTGAAACATGAAAATCAAAAGTTAAAAATTGAAGTTAATGATTTAATTGATTCCTTGGCAAAGTTTGTTACTGAAAAAAAAAAAGAACCTTGAAATGTTATTAAGAAATCAAAAATGTTCTTTTAATAAAGCTGGTTTAGGATTTCATATATACATTGCTCACAAATCATATAATACATTATTTATTAGAACTATTAGCAAAGTATGTAATTATTATGACAAAACTGGACATACAACTGCTTCCTATAAAATGAGGACCACAAAGAATAGTTCAAAGGGAAAAATGACTTTAAGTTTGAATGACTCCTTGAAGACGGAAGGACTAACAAACCAGGACCCACGAAAATTTGGGTACCGAAGTTTGAATGACATTATGCTTGCAGGCTTGCTTCAAAAGAAAAATATAGAATCTTTTTGGGTATTAGATAGTGGATGCTCTAAGCATATGACTGAAGAGAAAGAGAAGTTTATTTCCTTGAAAGCAAGCAACAATGGCTTTGCCACCTTAGGAGATAATAACAAAGGAAGGATTGAAAGAATATGTAGCATTGGCAATAAGAACTACTTTATTAACATGTTCTTTTAATTTGTTGATGGTCTCAAACATAATCTCCTTAATAGTAGTTAACTTTGTGATAAAGGCCATAAAGTTATTTTTGACTCTAATTCATCTGTAGTTGTAAATATTCATAATAACGTGCTAAAATTTGTAGGACATACAATGACATACTTACGTAATAGTATTACCCCCGTGATATGTAAGGTGATCGAATTTTAGTGAGAAAAACTCTCCCTTCTCTTTAAGATTTTACCTAGTTTAACAAAGTAAACCTACCTTTCGTACACCTGATACATTGGTTGAACCTTTTCCTCCTTCAATACCATCTACATCCAAAGCACCTGCCTTGAAATATTAATCCTCATAAGTTGTCCGTGAATGAAGTTGATTTGCATGGCTTGACTCCTATTATGACTAATACTTCCAAGGGGGCAGCTGTACCTAAATCTTATATGGCTACTCTCCATGCTTTTACACTAAGGAGATCAACCCACACCACACCAATTCCTTTCCCATACCACCAAAATTACCTTATACATATGAAGGTTTCCCAGCCATACACTTCACAATAGGCAGCATTAAGCTTGCTGAGGAGTTATTTTCTTGGTTTCTTATTGCCAAGTTTGCATCCACTACTCCTTGCCCTGGACTAGCAGACTTAAAAATTTTATGTATAAGAATTGAGACCTGAGAGTTTCACCAGTTATAGGTCCTCCGGTACCACATCATTTTCTCGTATGGTGTTTCTTAGAGGAGCATCCTACTCAAGCTTTATGTTGGGAGTACCATAAGGTAGGTGAATATCTTTTTTGCTTGTTTAGATAGAAAAATTCCTTTTTCTTAAGCAAGTGAATCACCTTGGGCTCTAGTTAGATCAAGTTAACTTCTTTGCCCTTACCTTGTTTTACTCCATGAATTTTGAAAGAAACATGATCTAGAATAGGTAAGTTTTTAAAAGTTGGTCAAATGTACACTCGCTTTGGCTAACCCAATTTTGCTAAGTTATGTTTGGAAGTAGATATTTCTTCCCCTATTCCCCATAAATTATGGATATCTGTTAGCTCTGGTGGTTTTTGGCAGCCTATATTTGTTGAGGGTCACCATGCATTTTGTCCAGTCTGCTTTTTGCATGGTCACAATCTATCTGATTTAAAGAAGAAGTAAGTACCTCCACCTTCTAATCCCATAAAGGGACTGTTTCCTTAATGATGGTGTTGTGTCAAATAAAGAAATGAAACTACCAATTATCAAAATAGCTCCTAAATGGAAGAATCAAACTAAGAAAGTAGCTAAATAGTGCCCTAAACTTAACAAAGCAAGTGTGCAAATTCAGAAAGGGAAGAACCCTTCCTCCCACGCCTAATCTAAAGGCTATTCTTAATTCACAAACTATCCCTGTAAAGGATATTTTAAAGAGTGAATGGAAACTTAAAGGTATAATGTTTGATAACTCATTTCAAATTCTTTCAACTATTGTGGAAGATTCTGCTGTGGTTACTTTTGATGCTTCACAGGTACCGAGCTCTTCTGGGAGTAAGAATGACATTCAGGCAAAAATTCAGGACAACTCCTCTGATATCATAGCTTTGGTCTTATCATTATCTCCTACGATCTGCGTAGATCCTTTACTCACTACTACAGAGTTAGCTGGCGTCACATTATAATTCCTGCTATCATGATGATATTCATTTGTAGAAATATAAAGCAATTTCTTTGCCAATATGAGCGGCTTCAGAACCCATTTCCAACCAAAATTATGGGTTGCTACAATCTACTCTATTAAAAGACATTTCTTAAACAAAACCAGTATAAAAAGAATGGCAAAGGAGAAATAGAGAAGCAACCAGGTTCTGGGAAGCTTCTCACAGCTAAAAGAATTCTATCTAATGATAAATAAGTTCCTTGTATGGAACTTAAGGGGAGCTAAAGCTACAGATAAATCAGCGCATATAAGACAACTCTAGAAACAACACAGGTTCTTTTTATTGGTGGTTATGGAAGTGAAACATGACGTTTCTTTTTTACAGGCCTTCTCTTCCGAAAATAAAGTTTCAAAATTACTTGCATAGGAATCCACAAATTTCACATATTTGGGTTCCCCTAATTGGTTGCTCTAACCAACAAATTACGGGGAAGATTATGGATAAGGCTAGTCATTTTGCCATCCAATGCTTGTTTGTGTATGCTAAATGATACTCTGCTTTATTGCGAGTTGTGGCTTTCTTTTCTTCAACTGGCTCTTGCTAAGTTCCAAGGTTAATAGCAGGGGATTTTAAATCCTCCTTACCTAATTGCTGTCAAAGACTTCAGGGATTTCATTGATTCCAACAGTCTTATTAATGCGAGATTTGAAGGTAACCAGTTCACATAGTCAAATTGGCAAACTTGGTGCCGTCTGGAATGAATCTTGGTGAACAATACTTTTACATCTTTGATTCCTTCTTTTAAGGTTAATCATCTTCTGAGAGTCCTTTCTGACCATAACCCTATTTTCTTTTCTATTTTACCGTATGATCGTCCCAAAGTCAAATTTAAATTTTTTAAGGCTTGGCTTTCTCATGATAATTGTAAGACTTTTGTAGTTAAGACTTGAAATAAGTCTCTACTGGGCCCTCGATAGTTATTTTGCATCAAAAACTCAAGTGGTTATGAAATAATCAAAAACTCAAGTGGCTACGAAATAATCTGTGAAAATGGAATTAAGAGATTTTTGGCTACATGGATCGTCTTTTAGACATGGTTTCCGATGATGTATTATGGGCTGAGGCAAACTTGAATATTGATATTAGCTTGGTGACTCTTGAAGATGTGCTAAATGTGAAAACTCGTTATGAGATGCTTCTTAAGAAGCAAGAATCAATGCTCAGGGAGAAATCCAGAATCACATGGCTTTTGGAAGGTGACTATGATTTGGCTTTAATTCATGCCACAATCAGAAACCATTATCAAAAATCCAAGTGAAAAGTGGTGATGGCTCTTTGGAAACAGATAATACTACCTTGGATGCTGTAGCAGTTCATATTTTCTCACAAAATTTCTCCTTATCTATCTCGCATATAGATGATAGTATGTTGGATTGCATTCCTAACTTGATCTCTGATCTGCATAACAATAAGAAGCTTACGTCAATTCCTGTAGAACCAGAGATTTTAGCTGTGGTGAAGGTTTTGAATCCTGATAATGCTTCTAGTAATGATGGTTTCACAGGACATTTTTTGTGTCTTGATGGCATATTATTCGTTTGGATGTCATTTCTGCAGTTCAAGATTTTTTCATGGGGGGTTCTCTTTCCAAAGCCTTTTCCTCCATGATTATGATGCTAATCTTGAAAGTTAGTAATGCTGACAATTTCTCATATGTGAGATCAATCAATCTTAACACCTTTTTTCATAAGATTATTTCCAGAACTTTGATGGATAGGCTTAATGCTTTTCTTCCTCATTCATTGTTTAGGAAGCAATCGTGTTTTGTGCTAGGTTCTTCAATTCCTGAGAATATTGTTTTTGCTCAGGAGGTGATACATGACATTAATAAGAAAAGTTTTAGCTCCAATTCTTAAAGTTAATATAGTCTAAAGCTTATGATAGAATGAAGTGGTCCTTTGTGATTAATGTTCTCCGTAGGTTTGGTTTCTCTATGCTCTAGTGTAACTGGATTTTCCGTTGTATCTCAAACTACTGGTACTTAGTTCTTCTTAACGGAGGCCAATATGGTTTTTTTCAAATCTTTTAGGGATTTGCCTCAGGGTCCTCTTTCACTAGCCATATTTATTCTGGGTTAGGACGTCTTTTCTAGTAACTTAAAAAGGCTTTTGAAGCGGGTTTTATTCAAAGATTTCATGTTTCAAGTTTGCCCACTTGTGTTTCTCATTTATTATATGCAGATAACTTGCTTCTTTTTCTTAATGGCCGAAAATCTTCAATTGAAGCTTATATGAATCTTTTGCATAGATATAAGCAAGCTTTCGGTTAACAAATTAATATAAATAAGAGTTCTTTTACAATAGCTTCTAATTGATTGAGTCATTGCAAAAATCTTCTACATACTTGGACAGGATTTCTTACAAAACTCTCCTTTTCATTTATCCTCGGTGTTCTCCTTTATAAGAGTAGAGTTACTCAAGTTATGTTTTCACATATTGAGGATTGAATTTGGACCCATTTACAAGGTTGGGCTAGAAATCTTTTATTTGTAGGTGGTAAGCTCACTCTTCTCCAAAGTACTATTTCCTCTATCCAGATTTATACAGAGCATGTATTAATGTCCCCAAACAATTTTTAAACACTTTGGAAAAGATTTTCAGTTCATTTTTTTGGAATCATTTGGGGGATAAGAGACATCACTGGGTAGCGTGGACTGATATTTGTAAGCATTTTTTGGAAGGATGTCTGAGATTAGATCATTAGCTGAAACTATGGGTGTTATGCATCCCATGTTGGCCTAGAATCTTTTACTGGTTATTACTCTGGGTGAACCTTATGAGGACCAAATATGGTAGTCATTTCACAAATAAGGCCTATATCTCGAGTTTTTCTTCTTACATGTGGAAAAGTATTGTTCCATTATTTTTTGTTTATTGTGAAGAAATGCTCATTAGATTTTTAAGAATGGATCTTTACCTATCAAGAGCTTCCTCTGATCAAACATAAATCAGTTTGGAGATATGTCTATTCAGGATCTGGTTCATTTTTCTTCTGATTTGACTTCTCTTGACTCGTCTCATCCGAGAGAGGCTTAGATGCTCTCAAATATATACTTGGATACTTTTAGCCATGATCATCTGTTTTGGACTACTCTTCCTTCTGGTCTTTTCATAGTCTCTTCCTTTTAGTAGATCAATCGTGTTCGAGGTGCTAATTTTAGATGGTATAAGTGACTATGGCATAAATTAATCCTACTTAGAGTCTTATGTTTCAGTTTGAAAGCTACTTCAGAATGTAGTTCCTACTAACAATCAATTAACAAGATTGGGCTTTCCTATTGTTTCTAGATGCTCATGTTTTAATTTCCCTAATGTTGACACCTCTTCTCACTTATTTTTGCAAGGGGATTATGCTGCCCAAGTTCTTTCTCATTTTGGGCATATGATGAATATTAGATCTGCTTCAACTTTTAGGGGTCTAGTAGATAATTGGCTAGTTAGCAGCTCTCCACATTCACATGTTAATATAGCAAGACTGATTGCTTTTTTGTGTGCCTTTGAAAATTATGGAAAGGCAAAGATAAAAGTCTTTTTTAGGATATCCCTGTAAAGGCTAGGGTGATCATTCACACAGTCCATTCTTTTATAGTCAGCTTATTCAAGGAGTATATACCAAAAATCTCTCATTCTTTCCACTATAGAACTATTATTTTTGCTTTGCATTTTCCTTGCCATTTTTCTTCTCACATGTAGGGCTCATGGATCAAACGACAGCCTCTTTGCTCAAGTTTTAAGCTTAATAAATATAGGTTAGTCATTAATGGGCTTAGGGCTGGCAGGGGCATCATCCACAACTTGAAAGGTGACACTTTGGTGGCTTTTTGCAATGATTATGGATAATGTTCTAATGTGGTGGCAGAAACACGAGTATTATTGGACAACTTGCAGATTTCCAGTCTCTTGAGCTTTGAGACAATACAAGTTGAAAGTGACAGGTTTGATGTACCCTGAAATTTGATATACTCAATTAGACAGGTTCGGGTCTCTCCTTTATCATGGTCTATTTCTTATATTTTTTGGGAAGGAAACATAGTGGCAGATTTCCTTTCAAAATTTGGCCACTTAATATAAATACTGACCATTTTTAATAGAGAAAACCTTTCTTCGTGTTTGAAGAAGGTTATTACTCAAGATTGTAATGGCTTAGCTCTATTTAGGAAGGTCTCTACATTATAAAGAGATAGTCTCCCTAGTTTATTTTTTGTAGTTCAATTTTTTGCAAGGGGAGAATGCCCCTATTTATTTTTTGTTTTTACTTTCTTGCATGTACTTTCTATTTAGGAGGTTTAGTTTTTTATGTCCCCTGCTATTTTTGTTACTTGTTTTTTTAAATAAATTTAAAGGCTCAGGTTGTTGTGAAGTTTAGGTTTAAAAAAAAAAAGTAGGACATGGAAAACATAATATTGATATTATTTTCCTAAATGATTTCTCTGAAGATACTTGTTTTCCTACCATACATGAAATTGCAATTCTTTAGCACATAAGACTTGGTCATGCTAGTAACTTCATATGTGTCTCATTAATGAGTCTGAATCTTTTGGTGGGACCACAAGCCCACTTGGATAATATTATTGAGCTCCAAAAATTTATTTTAGTTCTTTTAAGTTAACAATCGGTTTTTATTTACCCACAATGTTTAATAATGACATAATATTATTTTCATATATAAAAGTTTTTAATTGTTTAAGGATTTAGTGGATAATATTTTCTTCCTATTAATATTTATCATAAGTTAGGGAAAGTACGAGGAACATTTAGTTATTTTCACGTAAAAAAAAAGTTGTATTGAAATTTTGGACATAGGGACCACTAAAATCTTGCCATGTGTCCTTTATCCACTTTTGCTTTCCTTTTCCTCTCTAGGCACACATTTCAACCCACACATTCTCTCCCTCATTCTCTCTCACGTGGACCATTGATACGGATTTAACAAATGCAAGTGCACGTATTGTCCTCATGTAATATAGTGATAAATAGAGATCATTCCCATAAGTAATAAATTACTTTCTAATGTTAAATACCAATCAGATGTAACCTAACTCTAATCAAGTCAATATAAAGATAGAGATTTTTAAGCACTTTATAAGAATATTTAAACAAAGACTAGGTTCACAAAATCCCTCATACTACATCTAATTAACTTTAGTTCATTTCAATTTATGCAATAGCTTAATATTAACTTAGAATTCTTAATCAATTACTAGCATATTCCTATGTCTAGCAGCTACATATTTTCCTTAGCCTAATTCCCTATATTCCTAAGAGAATTATTCTAAGGCAAACTCATTAAGAACTAATCTCCTGATTACTTATGGAAAAAGAGTATATTCATATCTCTTAAACAAATTAGATTATCCACATCACATGAATAATCTAAATATAAGTTATATTGCCTAAGGTTAATCCCAAAATTAACTCTTCCAATTCAATTCTAGAATTTCTAATTAATCTAACTGGTGGCAATCAATTAGAAGTATTAATAACAAGGCAACATAAATATTAAAACAAAAACATGCATTGTATTAAAACTAAAGCCAAATCTGCTACATATGTATTTAATCGTTAACCTAGAGTATGACTACTCCATACTAACTACTGAAAATATAACAACTAAAGACATGACCATTACAAGTAAATAGAATATAAGAAGAAAGGAATAGAAACTAGAAGTTGTCACGGTTTCGGGTCTTCTTTAGCTCCTTAGCACTCTCTATCAGAAGCTCTGATATATTTCTAAAACTTCAGCCTCCACTTTAATTTATAGACTTTTTTCTCCTAATTTAATTAAACTAGGAGTTTTCAAAACATGGACAGATGCAGTGGCATGTGTGTACTTGGTGCTGCTGCGCTAAAAGTTTTGCTCAATCTCATTAGGACTCTATTTGTCCCTATCACAGCCTCATATAATAAGGCACTGCGACGCTAATCCTTTGTATATTCATGAAAGTCATCTTTAGATTTGGTGCTGCGGCTTCATAATCAATGCATTGTGGCTTTTTTCTCTTTGTGATTTTTTTGGGCAGCTTAAGATCTTCGTGTCATAGCTTATGCCTTTAGGCACCGCTGCTTCCAGCTCTTTGAATTTTGTGATCTTTTCCTCCTTTTATGAGTGCTGCAGCTTCAACTTAGCTATGCTACGGTAGAGGTCTCTCTTACTTTTCATTCAATTTCTTCCTCTTGTGGGGCCGCGATTTCATGTTCTTCAACACTGCAGCTGCAGGCTTGAGACTCTTTTTTTTTCTCACCATAATTAGGACACTGCAAGTTTAGTTTTTTCCATTATATTCTTACATTTACTTGCTTTAGTTTAGTTTAGTTTAGTTATAACTCTCTAAAAATTCATTCATTTAGAAAAATTTAGAATTGGTACATTTTAGTTCTTAGCAATTGCTAGATCTAATTCCTCGTAGATTTGACACTTTTCTTACACTTTATTACTTTTTCATGATATGTGTACTTGCATGGTAAATTCAATAATAAGTTGTTGATCTTGCTGTTGGGAAATTAGTGTAACAATCATTAATATTAATACTAACAAATTCTAGTTTTAGTTCAAATTCTTTTTCTCTTTTATTTTATTTTCTTGCCTTTTATTTTTTTAATTTTATTTTCTTGATTGTTTTGTGAGGTACAATGCAGATGTATACTGAATATTTTAACCACATACATTTCAATCAAAATGACTTGGAATCATTACAAGATGCTCAGGAGAGGTTTAACTATTTGTTGAGAATGTGTCCACCCTATGACTTACCAAATTGGCTTTAACTTCACACATTTTACAATGGTTTACATGAAAGGTTATGGAAAGTGGTGAATATTCTAGCTGGTGGAGACTTCATGGGTCTAAGTATAGACAAAGCTAATGAGTTATTGGATCATCCTAGCATATTCATGAGTGAATCTACACCAAGAAAAGAGAAAATAAAGATGTCTTAAGAATTGATACAACATTTCATTCCGACATGTATTCACTTCATAGAAGAAGAATCACATTTGGAAGTCCATGGTGCTCACATTTTGAGCCTAATTTGGTTATTAAATAAGAAAGAAGTCCATGAAGAAATCCAAGATGACTAAATCAGTGAACCTCAATTGGTTATTGAAGAAGACTTTCGAAATGAAGAAGCAACTTAAGACTTGATCATAGAAGAAAAACCATAACCTCTTGAGTATAAGTTAGCTACTAAAGAGAATAACTATGAAGATTAGTTATGAACATCCCATGTGGCCAACTCCTTCATTACTATCCTTAGCATCTTATCTCTACACATACCAAGCAGAATTTTCAAAACCAAGTGATGTTGAGCACACGTGCCAATTACTTCCATATCTTGCCAAGCTTGAGGGTATCTTAAGACCCATATATAGTGTTATATGACACTTACTATAGGCGAAAACCACTTGTTTATTGTTGAATTAACTACGTAAGTGAACGTATTGTTGACAAGTAATATACATAGAAGTAGAGTGTTGAACCCACAAGAAATTAGATCTAATAGTTGTTAAATGCTAAAATTTACCAATCCTAACTTCATCCAAAAGAATGAACTTTGAGAAATTTATAACTAAACTAAACTAAAGCAAGCAAACGTAAGAATGTAATAGAGAAAACTAGAATTACAACTTACCTCAACACTTACTTGGACTATTATTATCTTATCATGCTTTAGTTATGATACAGTATTACTAACCTAGGGTTTAGCCATCCTTGCTTATCTTGCTTTTTACACTCTTGTTTGCCTCTTATCTCCAGACTTTCTTAGTTAAACTTGTATGTTTTTATTCTTTACATAAACCTTTTTAAATAGGCTTCAAAACCCTAAAAAAGAAGTCAATTTGGACTAGGAATCGATTTGGCACCCTAGCACTGAAGTTTCGACACCTCAACACTGAATATTAGATTGCAAGATCACTATTGGGGGCCCCAATTATACCTTTCTACAACCCTAGCACCAGGTCCAGTGCCCCAGCACTAGCTTTCTATAGCCCCAGTGTCTAGCCTTTGACTTGTTGAATTATTGCACAATTTTAGGCACTTGTGTTGCCCTTTTCCGCGACCATGGTGCCTGACACGTAGGAAATCTTTGTTTGAATCCAATTTGACTTCAAAGGGGTTTTCTTTAAGCATTAAACCTTCAAAATACACAAATTAAGTAAAGAATCAATATTATTCCTAATTAAAGTCTAAATCCTAAGCATGCTCAACAAAGATTCAACACTTTAACACAAATGACTCAACTAAGTAATAATTAAACTAAAACTTAATAATATACCAAATAATAGGAATACAAAAGAAATGTAACAAGGCTATTTCATAGAATTATCACTACCTCCAAATTTAAGCTAGTCATCAAGCAAATGAAAAACTAAGACAAAAAAAAAATAAAAAATGACTAGCCAAAGATGCATCGCACTAACATAATGACATCCCCAACATGCTCTCAAAAGTTTCATATGACTTTTTAACTGACTGTTAACTATAGGTATCATTCAAATTCACATTTCAATTCAAGAGCAAGCAAAAAATTCAAATGGATTTCCAATGTGTGTGCGTATGATCTTTTAACAAAGGAATGCATTTAATCCGGATAAGTTTATGTCTAAGTAAATCAAACTTAGCACTTAAACCCTATTAGTTTTCTTTTTAACTCTCTCTCCATAAATGTATACTCCACTAAGTCAAGAATTAATATGTCTTTATTAAGCTTGTAATGTAGGCTAGGGTAATAGCATGATAAAGAAAATTTTAAGGCTCAAGTTATCCTAAGCACATATATCACTCTAGATCTTTGAAGAGCTCTTTTCATTACCAAAGTAATACCCACTTAGTATACTATTTTCTTTTCCACCACTTCATATCTTTTTTTACTTTGATTGCCTTTTTTTTTTTTAACTCTTGTCACACTCCTAAACTTATTTTGTTTTATTATGAATATAAGATGATATACATGCCTAAGAGTAAGGGTTCAAAACTTAAATTTTAAAAGAATGGTTAGGAAAAAAGTTTATGGGTGTCAAAGAAAAGAAAATATAGACTCAAAAGGGGTAACTAAGGATATAATATAAAATATGCTAAGCTTAAAAGGCTCATATAGTTCAAAGATGACCTAAATCATGTCCTTAACTTAGTCTTGTGTAGGATTTTGCCTCAAGAGATAATCAAACAAATTATAAGATTTCTAACTAAATATGAACTTCCTAGGTCTCTAAATAAGCAAAACAATCCCAAGAAAAATATCAAGTGCATAATATGTGTTAGAAATCACATCATACAATGCTACTAACTCAATAATTTAATATGAATGTCTAGTTCATATGAAAACTAAAATATTATCATCGAATGTGGGGATTTCATTATAAAAGCATAGTAACATATTGATTAACTAACAACCTAAAAACACAAGCACACCAATAAAACCCTCCCCCAAAGTTAAGGCTAACATTGTCCCCAATGTGTAAAATAAATAAAGGATAAGAATAGGAAGACTCCCTGGCATTGAAGTAGGATGGAAAGCTAACTAATCCTTGGCTTGTTAAAAATGTCTAGGTTCGTAGGAGGTAAAAAATGATGAGCCTGCAAAATAACAAAGAACACTTAATAAAAACTAAAACATAAAATAAAAAAGAAAAGTTTTGAAACTTGGGTTGCCTCCTAAGAAGCGCTTGATTTATAGTTATTAGCTTGGGAGGCAATAATCAAGCCAATGACTATAAATCAAGTGCTTCTTGGAAGACAACCTAAGTTTCTAAACTTTTCTTTTTTATTTTCTATTTTAGTACTTACTAAGTGTTGTTTATTATTGTAGGTATATCATTTTTTTATCTTCTATGACCTTAGGTGCTATTAATAAGGTCCAATGATTACTGAGCTTTTTATTGTGCTTCAATTCTAGGGAGTCTTTTTTATCCTTGTCCTTTATTTAATTTACACATTAGGGACAATGTTAGTCTTCATTTTGGGAGAGGGTTTTATTGGTGTGCTTGTGTTTTTAGATTATTGGTTAGTCATGATGTTATTATGCTTTTATGATGAAATCTCCATATCCAATGACAATATTTTAGTTTTC
Organism: Quillaja saponaria; assembly: GCA_029379385.1. Taxonomy (NCBI): domain Eukaryota; kingdom Viridiplantae; phylum Streptophyta; class Magnoliopsida; order Fabales; family Quillajaceae; genus Quillaja; species Quillaja saponaria. The sequence goes on along the minus strand of CM055611.1, from coordinate 9,088,663 downwards.
ATATGATCTTTGACATTTATGTTAAATGCTTGAGTTAGTAGCATTGTAGAATGTGATTTTCAATACATAGTATGCTCTTGATCTTTTTTTGGGGATTGTTTTGCTTATTTAGAAACCGTTTATATTTAGGAAGTTCATATTTAGTTAGGAACCTTATAATTTGTTTGAATATCTCTTGAGGTGAAATCCTATACAAGACTAAGTTAGGGACATAATTTAGGCCATTTTTAGACCATTTGAGCCTTTTAAGCTTAGCATGTTTTACATTATATCCTTAGTTACCCTTTTTGAACCTATATTGCCTTTTCTTGGACATCCACAAAATTTTTGCCTAACCATTCTTTTTAAATTCCAGTTTTTAACCCTTACTCTTAGGCATGTTGATTATTCTAGGAATATATTGAGCTATGCCATGAAAAGGAGGAAAGGTTGGAATTATTGCAAAAAAAGGGTATATGTTTATACCTCTTAATCACCCTATATTCATAATAATAATAAAAAATATAAGTTTGGGGGTATGACAAGAGTTGGAAAAAAAAAGAAAAAAAATGGCAAAAGCAATAGCCAACCAAAGTAGGAAAATACATGAAGAGGTGAAACAGAATTGAGTATGACAAATGGGTATTATTTGGTTGGTGCAAAGAGCTCTTCAAAGATCTAGAGTGATCTATGTGCTTAGGGTAACTTGAGCCTTACAATTTACTTTTATTATACTGTTACCCTAGCCTACGTTACAAGCTTAATAATGACCTACTAATTCTTGACTTAATGGAGTCTTTTACATTAGTGGAGAGAGAGTTGAAAAGCAAACTGGTTTGAGTGCTAAGTTTGGATTTACATAGACATAAACTTATCCAGGTTGCATGCATTCCTTTGTTAAAACTCACACACACACATCAGAAATCCTATTTGAATTGTTGCTTTCTTTTGAATTGAAATTTGAATTTGAATGATACCTATGATTGATATTTAGTTAAAAGGTCATGTGAAACTTATGAGAGCATGTTAGGGATGTCATTATGTTAGTGTGATGCATCTTTGGCTGGTCATTTTTGTTTGTGTCATAGTTTTTCTTTTGCTTAATGACTTAAGGACTAGCAAAACCTTAAGTTTGGAGGAGTGATAAGTCTACAGGAATAGCATTATTACATGTCATTTTTATCAAATTATTTGCAATATTATTGAGTTTTAGTTTAATTGTTGCTTACGTTAAGTTATTGGTTTGAAAAGCGATGAATCTTAGTTGAGTATGCTTAGGATTTAGCCTTTAATTAGGAATTTTATCATTTCTTAACTTAGTTTGTATGTTTTGAAGGTTTTAATGCTTAAAGGAAACCCTTTTGAAGTCAAATTGGAGTCAAACAATGATTTCCTATGTGTCAAGCGCCATGGCCTGTAAAAAAGGTGCCACAGTGCCTAAATCGTGCAACAATTCAACAAGTTAGAGGCTAGGTAGCTAGGGCTATAGAAATTTGGCATTAAGGCATAGGCTTGGTGCTGGGGCTATAGAAACCTATGACTAGGGCACCTAACATGATCTTTCAATTCGATTTTTAATACTAAGGCACTGGAACTTTAGTGCTGAGGTGCCGGAACTTCAGTGGTAAGGCTCCAAATCGATTCTTAGTCCGAATTGACTTCTTTTTAAGGGTTTTTAAGCATATTTAAAGAGATTTATGTGGAGAAAAATGACACATAAATTTAGCTAAGAAAATCTAGGAGATTAAGAGACAAACAAGAATGTAAGGAGCAAGAGGAGCAAGGATAGTTAAAGCTTGAAGATTGACAACCTTTATAGTTTTCTTTATTCTACTCCTTCTTTATTTTCTTGTATTTTCTTGATGTTTTATTTGTTTATATTCATGTTTACACTAAGTAGCATTAAGTAGTTACTTCTCTAAGATTGCAATGGAACTCAACATGTAGCTCGGTTTTATTTTACTATTTGATTGCTTAAGGTTTAATACATGAATTATTTATCTTATTATATGCTTTATGCTTCTAATTGATTAGCTACCAATTATATTGATTTGGTAACTTAGAGGAACCTTAACAAAGAAAATCTAGGTTTAGTCTTGAATAAGATAGCACTTGTTTGAATTCATTCACATGCTTGTTTGAATTTGATTTGTATGTAGGATAGAAATATACCTCTATAGCTTTGTAGCCATTGTTAGGTCTATTCTTAAAAAGCCTAGCTTAATTCAATTCTCATAGAAATATAGTGAATTGGTTAAGTTATATATTATTCAAAGCAATTCGAAAGATACTTATAATTAAATAAGAACCCTAGGTTAGTAATTTAATATCACAACTAAGCATGATAAGATAATAATAATCCAAGTGAGTATTGAGATAAGTTGTAATTCTAGGTTTCTCCATTACATTCTTATATTTGCTTGCTTTAGTTTAGTTTAGTTATAAATGTAGGATTGGCCAATTTTAGTACTTAGCAATTATTAGATCTAATTTCTCATGGGTTTGATACTCTACTTACACTTTACTACTTATTGACAATATGTGCACTTGCGTAATAAATCTGACAGCAGTTGGGCAATTATGGGGTTTGAAAATCCATTTTAAAAACTGAAATCCAGACAGGGTGCTGTGGTATAAACACATAGGAGCCACGACACCAAGCCCTAATATTCAAAATTTTCAAAACATGGAATTTTGTGCTCTCGGGTTGAAAACCTAAATTTTCAAAAAAAAAAAAAAATGTAAAACAGGTTCACACAGTGGCTTTAAAAAGAGGGGGTCATGACTTAATGCTTTGTTTAAAATACTCTTTTTTGGATTAAGTCGTTCCATGGAGTACTAGTTGTGACCCTACGACACATAGCTCTTTGTATGAAATTTTTATTTTCATTGAAATTCAAGCACCGCGACATGTGTGTTTAGGTGCTGGGGCATTAAGCATTCTAAGTATGTACCTAAGATCTTTATTTTTATGAAGCTGTATCATTAAAGGTTTAGGGCCGTAGCTGTATTCTTTGTATTTGGTTTTACAATTTTATGGATATTAAGAGCGACAGCGTGATGGGATTATGCGTCGTGCATCAGTGGCTTATGCTGTGGTTTCTTGGTTTTTGTTTTCTTAAGAGAGATGACATGAAAGCTGAGTGTAAAGTAAAAATAAAGAAAAAAGTTTAGAAACTTAGGTTGCCTCTTAAGAAGCGCTTAATTTAAAGTTCTCAGCTTGACTTAATGTTGCTCAAGTGGCTTCGCTAAGTATGATAGAGGTATTATTATTATCAATCATTCCTCCCAATAGCGTTTCAATCATTGGCCATTTACTTTAAATGTTTTGTACGGATTAGTGGCTATCAACTCCATAGTACTATATGGAAACACTTTGGCAATGATGAATGAAGCAGACCATCTAGAGTTGAGCTTTCCCGGGAAAAGCTTTAACCGAGAATTGTATAAAAGAACTTGTTAACCCAGCTCAAAATATTGCTTAACAATCCTTTGATCGTGCAACCTCTTGGTCTTCTCCTTGTAGAGTTTGGCATCTCATAAGCATTGAGCCTAAACTCATCCATTTTATTCAATTAAAAATGTCTTTTTTCAATAGCTGCTGGATAATCAAAGTTTAGCTTTTTTATTATCCAATATGCATTATGTTCCAACTCAACTAATAGATGGCAAGCTTTTCCAAAAACTAGTCGAACAGGAGACATGGCTAGAGGGGTCTTGTTAACTGTACAGATGCCTATAATGCATCATCCAATCTCTTAGGCTAGTCTTTTCGTGATGGACTTACTGTCTTCTTTAGGATCCTCTTGATGTCCATATTGGAAACCTCAGCTTGTCCCCTTGTTTGTGGATAATATGCTAATACAACCTTATGAGTCACCTCATATTTTGCAAGAAGAGCTCCCTCTTGATTGTTGCTAAAGTGAGACCCTTCATCACTTATAATTGCTTGGGTATACCAAAATGGTGTGAAGATGTTCTTTTTCAAGAATTTGGTCATGACTTTGGCATCATTGGTTGGCACAGCAATGGCTTCAACCCATTTAGAGATGTAATCCATAGCAATAAGTATGTATTGATTAGTGTATAGAGTTGAATAGACCCATAAAGTCTATCCCCCACACATTAAATAATTTCACTTCAAGTATGTTGTTGAATGGAATATCATTCTTTCTTGATATATTGCCCATCCTTAGGCACTTGCCACATTTAGAAACAAATTCATTAGCATCCTCAAATAATGATGGCCAACAAAAACTTGATTAGAGTATTTTTGCGATGGTTCGGCTCTTTCCAAAGTGACCTTTATACTTTGAAGCATGACAGTGGTGGAGTATGCTCTCTACCTTTTCTTCTAGAACACACGTTCTTAAAATCTTATATCATGTAAAAAAAATTTCTTCTGTTAAGAAGTTAAGTTAGGGGGAAAAACCTTGCCAACTAGATAGTTGGCAAAATCAGTATACCAAGGCAATGGTTTATGAACAACATGGAAGAGTTATTGATTTGGGAAGGTTTCATTTATGATATTGGGTTCAGCCTCTTAATCTTCTCTTTCTAGCCTTGATAAGTGATTAGCAACTTGATTTCGGAGCTCTTTCAGTCTTTAATCTCTAAGTTTAATTCTTGTAGCAACAAATATTTAATAGCAAAGTGGTTAGTAAAAACAATGACAGAAGTTCTAATTAAATAAGATCAAGATTTGTCAAAAGAAAACACTACTACTAAAAGTTTTACTTGTATAGTATATAAAGTGAAAAATATTTTCTTTTCTTTTGCCCTAAAATAAATTCTACCGTATAGTTACTAGCATCACACATCAATTCAAAGGGTAGATTCCAATTTTGGGTTATGATTATTGGGGCTGTAATCAATTTGTTCTTCAACTCTAAAAATGCAGTAAGACATGCTTCTTATTCCTTTTAGTGAATTAGGGGGAGGTAGCTTTTCTATAGTTTCTATATTAGGCACGATCTACTTCAATTCTCTTGTTACACACCTTACGGCCTATAACTATACCTTCTTGAACTATGAAGTAGCACTTCTTCCAATTTAAGACCCAGTTGGTCTCTTCACATCTTTTAAGTACAAGAGTTAGCTTATGTAGACATTCATCATATGAATTTCCTAAAACAGAAAAGTCATTCATAAAAGCTTCAAGCCCTTGCTCCACTATATCGGCGAAGATGGCTATCATGCACCTTTGAAAGGTGATCGGGGCATTGTATAGACCAAAAGGCATCCTTCTAAAAGCAAAGGTGTCAAATATAGTTTTTTCTTGGTCTGCTAGGGCAATAGCTGTTTGGTTATACCCTGAATAACCATTAAGAAAGCAAAAAATTCCTTACCTGCTAGCCGGTCTAGCATTTGATCAAAGAATGAAAGAGGAAAATGGTTCTTCCTTGTAGCTTTGTTCAGCCTGCTAGCCAGTCTAGCATTTGATCAAAGAATGAAAGAGGAAAATGGTTCTTCCTTGTAGCTTTGTTCAGCTTTTGGTAGTCCATGCATTCTCTGCAATTAGTAACGGTTCTTGTAGTAATGAGTTCATTGTTTGCATTTACAGTAATTGCCATACCTCATTTCTTTAGTACACATTGGATAGGATTTACCTAATGACTATTAGAAATTAGATAGATAATTCCAACATCTAACCTCTTGATTTTCTCCTTTTTCACTAACTCTTTCATTATGGGATTAAGCTTCCTTTGATGCTCTATTGTAGGTGTATGATTATCCTTCATGAGAATGTTGCGCATGCAAAAGGAAAGGTTTATACCCTTAATGTTAGCAATTGTCCATCCTAATGCTCTTTTGTGTTCACTCAATACATGAAGAAGTTTGTCATCTTGCATGTTAGTAAGAGAAACAAAAATAATAGTAGGCAAAGTAGATGAAGGACTAAGAAAAGCATACTATCATACCCCTATCTGAGGTATGACTTGGCTGGAGGAATAGATAACAAAACCTCCATAACCCTGACTTCAAACAAGAAACAACTATGAACCTTGACCCACCAATGTATAAAACCAAAAAAATTGATAAATTAAAAGTTAATGGTAAGAGTCTGTTTATCAAAACAAGCAACAATTTATTAAAAATTTTGACAAAAGTTCCATACAATATGGAACATGCCTTAAAATACAAACCTATAAACTTATGTTCTTACACAACAACAATATAAAGACAACAAAGAGCTCCACTCTGATTCTCCTCATAATAACAATTAATTGGACTATTACCCTACATAAGACTAGGAACCTCACATCTCTAATGTGATTGCAAACTTTCATCACTTTACTTCAAGATTGAGATTTTGAAAAATTCACCAAACACTCGACAAAGTCCATTATCAGTAACTGTCATCCTTGAGAACCTGTTACTAAAAAAAAATACCACAGGAGAGGGATGAGTCCTACAGGTAAGTGAAAAATTGTACCTAAAGGGTACTAGCATTACCCAACACACATATAGAATATATTATAAATTAATATCAACATGTCATATATTTCAAAACTACTAAGATTACACATATACAAATATGGAAACATAAAACTTAGTTAACACCTTTCAATTAGTACACTGTATAATCCACTTAAAATAATCAAGGCAATCAAAGCCTACAAAGCAAGCAAAAGGGCCAACAGAGTAACTTAGCCCCACACAACAGTATCTCCCCCCATCGGGCATTTACACGCCAGCACAACAGGTTAATTCTCCATACACAATCCATCCTACCGGGGTTGAGCACTCATTTCTTTTAAAACAATTGTCATAATCATAGTATCTCATATCAGAATATCAAATCAAAATGGTGGATTTCAATTTCAAAAATAAAAACTACTTCTCAGAAAAATCATTACTTTGTTGACCTTATCAACCACAACTAATATCAAACAAGCATAATTCAAATGAATCACTGAAATACTGCACTTACGTATTTTTCATAAATCACATCTATTCAAATACACGTGTAATTACACATACTAAGCTAGCCCCCAAAGGTAATAGTTAACCACTCACCTGTAACCCATTTCATTAGTCACTTACACTCGTGTTCACGCATTTCATCAGGTCCACATTAGAATCCAGAACTAAAATTCATATTTCCAAATAATACTTAGTTCATAAATGTTGTTGTTATAATCTTTTAATTATTAAGCTTATATCTCAACTTTTATAGGTTTCTTTATGAAAGTTTTATATTAAGTTGTTACATATCAAGTAATATGAATTGTACTTTATGTGATAAGGTTAATAATGAAGAGACATTTTAAATGTCTTGACAATGCATAGAGTAGGAAAAGAAAACTGTTAGAAAAGATAGAAAGCACTAGTGAGTTAGAAAGGTTGAAACTGTCCAAATTTGGGGTTTGGACCAGTGTTCACTATAACAGGTCATATCTTCCTCTAGGAAACTCCAAATCTAGTTTCGTAAAATTTATTAAATACTAGACACATGTAACTTTATAATGGTATCTCATTTGTAATTTTTAAAGTTGTATAACAATACAATTTATTCTTTGAAGTTGCATCAAATTTTGAAAAACCTAAGATTTTGACAACTATAACCTTTCTTTAGTTAATTGAGTATTACTTTCTATAGGAAAAATGAAATCAAATTCCGTTTATTGGATTTATTAATAGACAAGTATATCTTTTTTGATAGGTATCATATTTATTATTGGATGCGTATGTATGTCTATTTATATACCTATACTACACTTTAATATAATTAGCGCACAATTCTCATATGAAATTTAAATTAAGCCAGTCATTTATTTTAATCAAACCTTGAATCATATAATTTCACTATTCACCCAGCCAACTTTCAAGATTTAGTTCCTAATAATTATGTTACTATCCTACAAATCCTCTATTCCAACTATTATGTATAATTTTCTAAGCCTTGCTTCTACTTCTCACTTATTCTACTAACCTTATCATGAACAAAATACAAAATAACTGTGATTGCCTCCTCCAACAAAGTCCACGGCTGGACCTTCCATACCGTTGTTCTAACAAAGTTCACGGCTGCCAATTTCGTGCAACCAAGCTGACACACTTCCAAGATTTTATTTCACCCGGCAAGAAGGAAAATATATATATATTTTTTATTTTTTTTCACTTCAAAGAAAAGAAAGTTGGTGAGGCATTGAGGGAAGAAAATGGAAAGTAACTTGAGTCAAAGTCAAGGCTCTAGTTTATGGTGTACAAAATTCCTAAATTTACAATTATATATATATATATATATATATTCACTTGTTTAATTATGTATATTTTTAATATTCATTTATAGTGATTGCTTATTCATGTATAATTGATATTATTTATCTCCATGACCATTACAGCAGCTAACCCTTAAATCTGGTTTGTGATATCATGTATAAATAAATATATATATCATTAGGAATTTGTTTGATTTCTGTTATCCTTCAACATCACATCCATATAACATATTCCAAGGAAAAAAATGAAATTTGTGTAGTCTTGCCACCCAAAACTCCATATACATATCAAGAAATCATGGTATTCAGAGCTAAAGGTATAATAAATACATACATATTTTCGAAAAAAAAAAAACAATATGCACGCAATAAACCTTGATTTAGCCTAATGATAGATTCATTGATCCAAGACAATTTTAGATCAAAGAATTGCAATATTGGGCAGACAGGAAGGTGCGGAAATTCAAAATAAATAAAGGACGATTTTTAAAATACAATGCAAGATAAAACTGATCTGAGTGAGGCACGAAGACAGAAATAATACGGATTTATCAATTATCAAAGTTCAGCTTTTAAATCCTTCCAACCTCAACTACAACCACCTACTACCGCCATCTCCCTTGGCTGAGTTTTCATTTCACCCACATGCACAAGGGGCCATACATGAAGAAGCAGGCTGCTGGGACCAAGAAGGGAAGTACAGCAAGCTACCAGCCATGAGATCATACCTCACGAACAGCAAAAAAAAAAAACAGGGAAGGAAGGGAAGCTGACGGCACCAAAAAGAAATCTTGCACTCTCTCTAAAGCTAAGTCACCAGATTCAAAAGGGAGAAAAAAGACAAGGCAAATAAAATAGTATATATTTATGATCTAGACTTTATTTTCAATTTTGTGGTGATATTAATTCTAATAATATATATAAGTATACACATATATTATAATAGTTTTCTAATGTAATTCCTTTTTAATTTTACACATCAATAAAGTTTACACCAACTAACTTCAAGTATTTGATATAATGTAAATTAATTCCTAATCACACGTATGTGTATAAAAGTGTTTTCTAGTTCCTTTTTCTATTTTCATATATATTACACACATCAATAAAATTACACATGTTATGTTCAAGTTCTAAGTGAACCAATAAGATGGTGTAAATTAATTTTCATGTATATATTTATATTTACATTCATGTATACAAATATTCTTTTATCTTAATTTACTTTATAATATTTCAAAATACCCACTAGAATATCGGCTTATAATATTTAATACTACTATGTATAATATATTATTAATTTAATTTTTCAAATACCTAATAAATTACATACGACACTCCAAAACGTATATTAAAATATCGATAGCAACAGAAAGACATATCGGGTTATCACAATTTCCTTGTATAATTAGAATTTATTTAAGAATCACTAAAATGTATCATTACGATGTCAGGTTATGGCATATCATAAATTTTATTATTATTTATTTAATTCTTTTAGGTGGTTGTTGTTTTATAATTGAAATTTACATATTATATCTAAAACTAGACTTTATGATATCGGGTTATAACACATACCTTAGGAGGTAAGAGGCTTTTTAATTGATGTGCTTGATCCGGATGGGGTGGATCCAGATTTTCAAATCCTGGATTTGGTTTCAGCATATATGATGATGCATCTAATAATTTCATACACTCTATATAATCATCATCTAATCTATTAGTGTGTGATATTATTGAAGCTTCAAGAGTATTACTTGGATATTCTTTCAAAAACACTTCTTGAACAAAGTTACTCATCATGTCAATTGCAAAGCATTCTTCATGATATTAAGGGAATTTCATGGATTAAAAAGCATTAAATTTAATCTCGATAATTTACCCTTATACCAGTAGCTAGAAAAGGTCTTTCTAATATAATAGGAACCTCCCTATCCTTGTCCATGTCTAAAACTATAAAATTAAGCAAGGAAAATCAACGTGTCCACCTTAATTAGAACATCCTCTACAATTCCTCTAGGGTATGTGAGTGATCTATCAGCTAATTGTAGAGTTATTGATATTGGTTTTACTTCACCTATTCCTAATTTTTGATAAATTGATAAGGGCATTAAATTTATACTAGCTCCTAAATCACAAAGTGCCTTACTAAAGTATTGTGTACCTATGGTACAAGGAATAGTAAAACTACCTGGATCTTTCAATTTGGGTTATAGCTTCTTTTGAAGTATGGCGCTACATTCTTTATAATCTGCAAGCTTCCTCTTTTTGGACAGAATGTCCTTCATGAATTTTACATCATTTAGCATTTGTTCAAGAGCTTCAACAAAGGAATGTTTATATGGAGCTTTTTAAATGCATCTAGAAATTATGTAATTGCTTGTCAAGATTCTGTTTATGGAACTTTTGAGAAATGGAAGAGGCGGATTTGGTTGTTGAGGTTTAGCAATTACCTTGGTTTCCTTCTTCTCTTCTACAGTTTTAGTAGGCAATTGGTCTTTAGGAGATTTATGAGCTTCATTAACTTGTATTTTCTTCTTCTAGCTACTCTAACTCTTTCCTATTTCTAAGAGTGGTTGCCTTACAATGCTCCTTGCCCTTTTTCCTTAGATTTGCCTTGGTGTCACTAGGAAAGGCACAATGTGATCTATTAGTCGAAGCATTTGCTTTGTGTCTCCAATGTTCTCAAAGAGGCAACTTTGCTTTGAATAACAAAATCAATACCAGACATATATTGCAAAAACATGTCTTTCAAGGAAGGTTTACTTTCAAACAATACGTGCCTTTGTGGAGCTTGAAATCCAAGAGGTTGATTAGGCTTTGTAGCTTGTGCACCTTGATTATTCCAACCAAGGTTGGGTGGTTTCTCCACTCTAGATTATATATGTTAAAATAAGGGTTGTTTTAGTAGTTAAAATTCTGGACATATTGAACCACCTCAGCATTTAGGCATTAGTCCATAGTATGACCTTTGCCACAAGTTTCATATACTATAACAACGGCTTTGAAATGTTGTTGCGCCCTAAACTTATCAAACCTCTTTTTCAACCCAGCCACTTATGCCATTAAGGCAGCAATGTCATCAAGTTCATGAGTGCCAACAACTTTATGAGATGCTAAACTTTTGGATAGCCATTGATAAGAGTTAAAGTCCATCTCCTCCAAAAGATCATAGGCATCATCCGTATACTTACCCACCAAAGCATTCACAATAGTAGCATCAATTGTTATTCTAATTTGGTTTCTCAAACTATTATAGAAAGTACATACTTACAGCCACTTAGAAATGCTATGATATGGGAACTTTTTCATCAAGTCTTTATATCTCTCCTATGCCTCATAGAGAGATTCTTCATTATGTTGAAGGAAGGATATGATTTCATTCCTTAGTTTAGCGGTTTTGATGGGAGGAAAAAATTTAGTTAGAAACTTTTATGCTGTGTCTAACCAGGTGGTGATGGAATGTTGATGTAATGAATACAACCAACTTTTTGCCTTATTCTGGAGTGAGAAAAAAAAATCCCGAGGAGGATTGCATCATTAGAGATGCCATCATACTTGAATGTGTCACATAATTCCAAGAATGTGATAAGATGAGCATAGGGTCATCACTGGGTAATCCCCCAAACTTTACAGATTGTTGGATCATCTAGATTGTGCCCAATTTGATCTCAAAGTTATTTGCAGCAATGATTGGTCTTTATATGCTATAATGGAGTCCTTGCACAAGAAGGACAACAAAATCCCTCAAAGCCTTAGTTTCATTAGCTTCTTCTTGATCATCAGCTAATGTACTAGAATGTTTTGGAATTTGATTCTTTCATAACTTTCTGAGTGTTCGTTCGATCATGGAATTGTATGGTAATAGTTCCAAAGCTCTAGTATGTTGCATGCAATGTCAATAGCATTTAAAATAAAAAATAAGAACTTGAATTACAATGAAGTAAGCTTATAATGATATTAACAAAATAAAATAAATTTATCCCTCCACAAAGATGCCAAAAACTTGATATGGATTTGGCAAACCTAAGTGCACCTATCATCCTCAAGTAATATAGTGATGATTAGAGATCATTCCCATGAGAAATAAATTACTTTCTAATGTTAAATAACAATAAGATGCAACCTAACTCTAATCAAGCCAATATAAAGGTAGAGATTTTTAAGCAATTTATAAGAATATTTAAACTTAGCCTAAGTTCACGAAATCCCTTGATACTACACCTAATTAATTTTAGTTCAATTCAATTTATGCAATAGCTTAATATTAACCTAGATTTCTTAATTAATTACTAGTATATTCCTATGTCTAGCAACTATATATTTTCCTTAGTCTAATTCCTTATATTCTTATGAGAATCATTCTAAGGAAAACGCATTAAAAACCAATCTCCTAATTACTTATAGTAAAAGAGTATATTCCTATCTCTTAAATAAATTAGATTATTTACATCATATAAACAATCTAGACATAAGTTATATTGCCTAAGGCTAATCCCAAAACTAACTCTTCCAAGTCAATTCTAGATTTCATAATCAATCTAACTGGTGATCAATCAATTAGAAGCATTAAGAACAAGGCAACATAATAGTAAAACTAAAACATGCATTGAATTAAAACTAAAACCACATCGGCTATATATGAGCTCAATCGTTACCCCTAGAGTATGACTACTTCGTACTAAGTATTGAAAACATAAGAACTAAAGACATGACCATTACAAGTAAATAGAAAATAAGAAGAAGGGAGTAGAAACTAGAAGTTGTCATGGCTTCGGGTCTCTTTTAGCTCCTTAGCACTCTTTATCATGAGCTTTAGTATATTTTTAAAACTTCAGCCTCCACTTTTATTTACAAACCTTTTTCTCCTAATTTAATTAAATTATGAGTTTTCAAAACCCAAACAGGTGTTGCGGCCTATGTGTACTTGGCACTGTGCTGCTAAAGGTTTTACTTAATCCCATTAAACTCCATCCTATCCTGCCATGGCCTCACATAGTCACGGTGCCAATCCTTTGAATATTCATGAAAGTTGTCTTTAGATTCAGTGTTACTGCTTCATGATCAATACGCTGCGGCTCTTCTTTTTCTGGCAGCTTAAGTTCTTCGTATCATACCTCATGTCTTTAGTTGCCGTGCCTTCTAGCTTCTCTGACTTTTATGCTATTTTCCTCTTTTTATCAGTGTTGCGGCTTCAACTTAGTTGTGCCACAGCGAAGGTCTCTCTGACTTTTCATCAATTTCTTCCTTTTGTGGAGCCGCAATTTCATGTTCTTTAATGCTGTGGTATGGCTTTAGAGTCTTTCCTTCTTTCACCATAACTAGGGCACTGCGAAAACACCTAAAACAAATTCAATACCAAAATTCGTAAAGCTACTCTTAATTAAAGTAAAAACTCTATAAAACCCTTAAACAACCTAAAATAACTAAACCACTATATTTAACTAGTATTCTAACTCAAAACCCTAGGATTTAGCATAAAATATGAATTAAAATCATAGTAAAATAACTCTATTTTATAGAGTTATCAACAATCACCATGTCCTTCTCTTCCCACTTTCGCATCTTTGCCTTCAATTCTTCACCTATCTAACATCTTCTAATTCATTTCTTTTTTGTGTAACTTCAAGCCTATATGGGGTTTTGGTTGAGATTGATTTGCACACCAATTGTGGCCTGAGAGACAAAACATTTAAAGGATAAACTTTGATTCATGATTCAAGATAATATCCCTTGTACCTGTTCGATATAATTTTAGGTAAGAAAATGTTTTACTTATATATACATTCTCCCCAAAATTATCAATTTAGTATTCAATATAATAATAGTAGGGTATGATTAATTTATAATTTGATTGAATTTATACTTGAAATTGTGGAATTGGTGAATGATTCACATAACACTAGTTTAAGGTAATATCATTAATTATATAAATTTATTCTATTAGCCCATTTCATTGTCTATGCTTAATATTATATATGATATTTTATTTTATTTTGAACTCAAATTCCTAATTTATTGTATAATATCTTTTATATAGAAGTTCATCATTGTTATTGTAAATTTCAATGTAGAGTTTGATCATAGGAAATTTAATTTTTAATTGGCTAAATAATTTTTATTGGACTTACTATTTTTCTTTGTCAATAATTAAGATAAGGATTTCATTGTTATCAAGGTAGCTATTTTAATTGTTATGTCATATTTTATTTAGTTCATTATAATTCATACTAGTATATACTACCTATTTAGGGTTTAGGTGACATTAAATTCTTTATCTTTTTCTTTAAATTTTTTTTATTTTGATTGTAAATGTAATTAGTTTAGGTTTGGGATTTGAGAGGAATTCATTTATTTTAATATTTGGTTATTCGGTTTGTTTTCGAGATGCTTATTGTATCTTATTCGAAATTGTTTCTAGACTGGTTAGATACTCCCTCACCTTCAGTTCGGTGACTTCCTCCTGACATTATTGGAAACTTCGATTATACTGTTAATAAATAGTGCCAACGGTAATGTTTCATTGTACTCACCATATGCAACACTACTATTCAATTTAGAAACTACTTCTTGTATAAACATGTTTTACTTAAACTTGATTTATGATCTTTTGAGCTTTTCAAACTAGTTTTTAAGTAAATGAACCAACAAATGTTTTAAAAATCCATTTTGAATCACTCATGCTTATATAGATATCATTATTAGTTATTTTAAATTCTTGAACATAATCATCGGGGACAAGCACTTCAACATTTCATCCTCTCTTATTTGATATGTGTCATTGGACATATTATTTGAATAGATTTAAAATAATATTGCCACTTGGAATGAAAGTAGGTTGATGTTATTTTGACTATTAGTGTACAACTGTATTTGACTTTGGATTTGATTGACTTATTTAATTTGGGAAGTAAGTATCGAAATGTTTGTTATTTGGATAATGTTGTTAGATATGCTTTCATTGATTTTCTTAGTTTTTATATTGGCATTACTTTGTTATTCAAGTATTCTATTTTTCTTTCAGATTACTTCATGGAATAGTACTTGTCAAAACACCTTAGCTAACAAGGTATGGTTAGCCTATGTGCACATAGTATATTTTTTGGATATGGTACCTAGTTAGGGATAGATGACCTAACCTTGTATGTGTACCAACATACATGATAATGAGTTTGATACCCTAGTTAGTGGGGTTTACCACTGACTCGTTGTAACCTACGGATTTAATAGGTTTATGTTGGACTTTTTGGACTTTTGGACTTGACACCCTAGTAAGCGAGGGTTTTATACTGACTCGTTTTACTCTATAGGTATAGCGATTTGATAGTTTTGACAATGTATAACGCTTACAGGTGCTTTTTGTAAAATGGTTGTGACAAATGGTTTATTTACATTGTTTTAAGATTTTCGTTATAACTCTTTCACCAAAATGGTTGTTGGTAACGGTTTATTGTTTACATTTTTGAATGTGTTATTGTATCTTATGCAAATTGATTATTGATAAAATATTTTTGCTTTGGATTTTTTCCCCAATTGTTATATTACTTACTTTCTAATCACGAAGTCTTTTTTACTCACACTTGTTATCTTATGTTTTTGTTTTCAGATAGTTGAGCTCTTGGATTTCGGAGCCTTGTATTGGGGAAGGTTTCTAGCTAAAGTTTCTCTTTTTGGTATTCTCATCCTTTGTTTCAACTTAGGCCTAGGGGTGATTGCAGTTTCAATCGGTCAATTTTAGGCTAGATATTAACTGAAACCAAGAATTTGGTTATGGAAAAATTGTAGGATTTGGTTTTGGGCAGTTTTATGCCAAGCCCAGAAACCAAAACCAAACTAGCTATGGTATGGAGGTCAGTTTTGGTTTTTGGGCTAAAAAATGAGGCCTAATTTTTAATTTTTTGTAATCCTAAACTTGTTAACTTAAAATTAAACAAAAAAAATTGCAGCATTAATAAGTTTATTTAAGATTTTCAACATGAACCTAGAATGTTTTAACAATCCAACAAAACTAATCAGCCATATTATAACAGATCCAACAATCCAACAAATAACAAAAAGGACTAAGAATCCAGCCAAAATGGTTAGAAGTGGAGTCGTGGAGGTCTTGGGCCCTTGGTTGGAAGAGTTATAGCTTGTAAAGTTTAAGTTTGATGCAGAAACAATCGTAAGCCTTCTCCTTACGTGCAATTTCATGGTGCCTTCAATCCTGGTAATAAGCAAGGTAAGAAAAAGTGAAATCATAAATACTTAAGTTGCAAAATAAATGTAAATTAAAGGATATCACTTTGAGCAGCAAAAGTTAAATTACTAAATTAGAGTGTATGAATACAACATAATTAGCAACCATTCAACTAAATAACAAAGCAAAAAGAACATGAAGTTTTTTTAACTTTTGCAATACACTACTTACAAATTGTAATTGATTCTCACAACATTGCTCAATCAAATTCTTTATGCACAATCATAACTTAGCATTTCCTATATAATTCTACCAAAACACCAATTCTTCAATAGAAGAAAACTACTGACACTCAAGGAAGATAATAGATAAGAGACTCCTACTTGATTCATATAGCTCTAAACTTCAATATCATGTAAATACTTTACATGATTAAAAGTTCCAAAGGTCTTATTTATAGCTCTAGATATATGAGGCTAACTAGATTTTATGTAACAGTGTTCTCCATTACTTTTCAAATTGCATAGCTTGTGTGCTTCTATTATACATCGTAGCCTTTTACAATTCATTAAGTGTGTTAACTTTGGCAAATGCTTACCACATTTTCTTGAAAAAACCAGAAATAAATGGGAAAAAAGACATATGCAAAACTAGACTATATGAAAATAAGTGTACCTATAACTTCTAGGGAATAAAGAGAATAGCTTTCATGGCATGGACCATTTATGCTACTTTACATATTTTAGATTTTAATAACCACTATCTATTGAGAGCTTCATTATCACGTTGTCAATGAAAACACATATCAAAAGGAAGAGTGAAGATAAAAATCCTAAAGAAACAAACAAAGTGAAAAACTATTTAAAAAGCTTAAAACAATAAGAAAACTCATATCTTCTCATCGTCAAGTATCATAAGAGACTTATGCTTGTCTGTGGAAGTCGAAGACTCTATTAGAAGAAAAAAAACAAATACAATAAGTCAATTACACCATTAAGTATTCAAACAAAAAGAAAATTATTAAACTACAAATTATAAATACCTACAATCTCAAATTGAATGAGTTCTTCTAAAATTTATTTACTTTCAATGGTAAGAATGATAGGGCCTAGCCAATTTTACAAGCATATAAGTCATTCGGCAGTCTTTCAATGCAATGAACATCAAAAATCATATAGAATATGACCCGATGCTAAAGACAGATTTAGAAGCTATAGTGGAAATTGGGATTGCCAATACATCTCGAGCAACCATTGATAAAACCTTGACTTTACTTGATTTAGCCTTCCACTATAGAAAAATATCGAAACCATCCTCCTCAAGGATAACATCCTTATCCAAGTTTAGCTCCATCTTTGATTTAACTACTGAATTAGTCCTATACCTCTTGTTGGTTTGGCTACTTCCATGCACCCACCACATTTACAAAAAGATTTGCACCGCCACTATCATCATGTGAAGTACTCGATTCACTATATCCACCAAATTTGGACTCATCATTTGTAGGAACCCGAACCTCAACACTATAATCATCATACAATCTCATCAACTGCTTATTAATTTTAAACTCCATGTCTATTACAACATAAAGTGTTAAAGATTTATTTTAGATATTCAAGCTTATATCGAGGATCAAGGACAACCAAAATGAACATCAATGGGTTAATTTTCTCAATATTACCCAAATACTTATCAAATTTAAACTTCATGCTCTTTGCCATCCTTTGTAAAACATCATCATTTTTCACCTCACACAACTTAGTCAATTGCATTTCCACCACCCCAATTTTAATGTAGCATACATTTAATGTTACATGCAAGGTTCCTAAAAAACTTAAAATAATATCATGGAATACTTTGAGAAATCTCACAAAAGTTAAAGTAAAAGTATTATCCCAATCTTAGAATTAGGTGGTCTTTCCTTACCCTTTGATTTTTTTCCTCTCTTCTTCCTCATTTTGATCTTCACGTTCACTTTCTTCTTCTTCTTCATTTTCACTTTCACTTTCATTTTTCCTTGGCTTAGACTATTTCCTATACCCTACATCTTCCTCTTTCATTGCATCAAAAGCTTTAAGGAACTTAACAACATAATCAAGCATCAAATAAGTAGGGTTCGGTCTAGTTAGAACATCAAGGCACATAAACCCTCTGCTTTGAACTTTCTCACTCACCACAAATTTGGCATATTGTGCACTCTTAGAAGGGAAAAACGTAACATAATTTATAGCATTCTGAATTCCAGCAATTGAAGACTACAATTCCTTGATTCTATCTGAAATAACTAAGTTCAAGATATTAGCTCAACATCTCATAACTCTCCCTCTAATATTGCTCCCTCCATCTACTTATTTTTCTTTTCAAGTACCATAAAGCTATTGTATTGGCATTAGTATTGTCCACTGTAATAGTAAACACTATCTCAATTCACTAGGCTAAAAGATAATTCTCAATGGCCTTGCCTATCTCCTTACTAGTGTGACCACCAATATTACAGAAATTGAGGATTCTTTTATGCAAGGTCTATTCTTCATCAATAAAATGTGCAATTAAAGTGATGTAGTTAAAGTTTTGATTTGATGTCCAAGTATCAGTAGTTAGACAAACCCTTTGTCTTTTTCTAGTTAACGCTTCTTAATTTCTTTTTCTCATTTATGTAACGTGCCCTAAATCTCCCTACCAATAGTCATTCGAGATGGACACTCATAACATGGAACTAGAACAAATAAAAGCCTACGAGATGCATAAGACTCTACATGCTTGAATGACAATTCCCCAAGAACTATGTACGCAACTATGACTTTCCTCACATCATTGGCATCATTTACTTAGTCTTTATTCTTAAGAGCATCACTAGTTTTCTTCTTTAACATATCATCTATACCTTATTGTCATTTTTCTTTCCTTTTCATCATATATTTTTTAGAAGTAGGTAGATGATTATTCATTGTACCAATGCTAACTTTCCCAGTATGATATTTAACTACTCTACATAATGATTGCATATAGCAACAAGATGAGGATCTAAACCTTCTAATGACCAGGGGACAAGCTCAAATTCTCTCCATATCACAATTTTCTTATTTTTTAAGAAAGGCTCCACCTTAGCAGTTCTTCTTATTTCATATTAAGGGGGAATTGTTTCTCCTTCATTATGAATCTTATTTATCTCTTCATCTTTATTTATGTTTTTCAGTATTAAGCCTGCATTAAGTAAAATAAAAAATAAAAAATCAGTCACACAAGACATAATCACTTAACAAAAGAAATAATAATTTGTATCCATCATACATGTACATTATATAGAATTTTGCATGCAAATCTTGCATGCTAAGAAATCATAAAATTGTAACAATAAAGAGGTAGGCTATAAGTTCTAGTGATTAAGAAGTGTGCATATGATAATTATAATAATAATAAAAAAGGGTTCATTCTTAATAAATTTGAAATGGGTAGGACTAAAACTTGGTATTCATAAAGCACTAAGAAGTGATAATTGGTATTTAAAGTGTATAAAAACATAAAAGAGAGTACGTAATAGAATTTTATGAACTATGGACATTCTAGGGTTACATATTAGTGATGTTGATTACTGTGTTATCAAGAGCATATTTGTGATAAACTACAGCCTATAGGCAACATAATTTTCAATTACCACTAATTTTCTATTAGACATTTGACATATTGGACAACAAGCTCAAGAAATGAAAGAAATATGTTCCATGAAAAAAAAAAAAAAAAAAAAAGAGAAAAAAGTGCAGTCACCTAATTCAATTGAAGAAAAATAAAGCAAACAAAATAGAATTATAAAAAAAAAAAAAAAAAAAAAAGTTTCCAATTATCTTGTAGCATACATCTTACATTCAATTAGAAAAAAATAAAACAAACAACTGAATAAAGGTATAAATCCATAACAATGCTTATTGTTCCTCAATTAGGCTTATATTTGAGCAACTCTCATAAAGACATCTTCAATTCTACTTCCTTAGTAAAATCTATCTGACCCAAGTCTGTTTTACCTTGTTCTTAACTGTTACATTCTTTCCTAAATATTCTATGGAACATACTCAGTAACCACCCAATGTCTAATATTCTCATGGAGAAATTGGTCTATCATATTCTAGATAACAAATTAATTGCATGCAACATGGATAACTCATCTCAATTTTTTGAAATGTTAGAGTAAAAACATATATCCAATCTAAGAACTTAAACAGTTAAAAGCTTCAAGCATTTCAGATTCTTGAAAGATCTTGCAAAACAAAAAACCTGAGAGACTGATTCCTTAGGCTGTAGCTAGAGAGATGGTTTTTGACTTCTATCATGGAAGGTGGTTAGACTTGAGAGTTGAGAGCAGCACAGTAAGGTGAAGGCAAGACAAATAGAACAAAAAAGCTTCGCACGTAAGATCTGAGATCACCAACCTCTACTTCAACTCTGCTTGTTAGGGTCAGGGACTAAGGTCTACTATTTACTGGTAAACAACACTATGTCGAGCTGGTGAAGCCTTGAAGGCACATTCTCTCTCTATGCCAAGCTGGTGATTGGTGAGGAACAATTAGGTTTAGATGTTTAAGACTTAAGTGTTTTCATGTTTAGAATTGGGGGACAGAAAGTGTCATGTTAAAAGAAACAAAGAAGAGAAGCAGAAGGAAAAGGAAGGCGAAAAAAATTAAATAGGCTCAAATGCCATGAAATGAAATGGGCAGAAGGAAAAGGAATGTGAAAATAATGAAATAGGCTCAAAGTAGGGAACTGAAATGGGCTAAAGAAAGCTTGAAGGAAGGCTAGGCTGGGCATAAAAAAAATATCTGTAAAAGTTCGTTTTAATTTCGGTCTGAACCAAAAAGTATTCCTAACCCATAACAAAATTTTAATTTCTTGTAAGGAAAAACTAAAAATGCATCGAGAGATCTAAAGAACCGAGACCAAACTGAAATTTTCATTTTCGTCGATTTAGTTTATCATTTTTAATTGATATCTATGCATTTCTACTTGGGCCTAATTATATTTGTACACTTTTGTATTTAGGTATTTGTATATTAGACTCCACTATAACTTTATTATGGGATTTGTTCTATTTTCTTATGTATATGCAGTCATGGATGACTATTGTGGATTATGTTACTATTTTATCAAGTTTACAATCTTTAGAGTGCCCAATTTTTAGACATACTATTTTTATTTTTTTTCATTTTTGAGAATTCTAGTAAGCTTATTTGGGTTATGGTGGCCCTATGTTCACCCTGATCCATTCGCCAGTCATGCCCTAGGGTTAGGTCGTGACAAAGTTGGTATTGAGCTCTAGGTTGCAATTTTGGTTGTCAGTGGAGCACAAGATCCAATGTTCATTCTTCAAGTCATCATTGATATTCATACTATCCTTGTTCGCTTCTTACTATTCTGATTGAATGAGGTCCTAGGGTTTATTGGGTGAATGATGAATTGTTTGCTTTATTTGACTTTGGTGCTTAGGTGACTATGGGATATAAAACTCGTAGGATGACTTCCAGTAAGAGAGGTTAGAGAGTTAGTGATAAGGCCTCCGTTCCTCGTCTTAGTGGGGTGCAGAATGATTGGACGCGGTGCCCATCAAGGGCGTAGAACAATGAGAGGTAGCACAAAGACATTTCTGGGAGAGGACATGTCTCATTTGTTGAGGCACATAATGAGACCTTTACTCCACCTTAAGAGGTTTTACCAGATCCTCCAGCTTTGGTAATTACAAGCTACAGTTGATGTTTTAATTAGGCTTCTAATGAACTGAACATTGACTTCTCTAGCAAAGGGTATCAGTAGAGTCATGGACATGATGACTGAGCTTCTTGCTTCGCAGAGTTGTACTAAGGCACCACCAGGTTCAGTTGTTGTTACTTTGGCATTAGTGGCATCGATGCAGTAGAGTGATAGTGCTTAAGAGTTTCCTGAAGCTCAAGCCCCTAACTTTCTCTAATTCTGGTAAAGCTGAGGACCCACAATTATTTGTTGATAAGGTTCAGAAAAGGTTGAGAGTGATTCATTGTCCAGACGATAGTGCCATTAAGGTTGCATTGTTTCAGTTATAGGGGTTAGCTTGGTACTGGTTTGATACTTAAGACACTACTGTGTTAGGGATTCTAAGGCTTACAAGTTAAGCAATTTAAACAGGAGCCTAGTATGTCAGTGACAGAGTATGCATGTTCCTTCACTGAGTTGAGTCGATTCGCATCGTAACATGTTCGCCTACAGTCTGAGAAGATAAAGAGGCAATCAAGAGTGCAAGGAGCAAGGATAGCTAAGCTTGAAGACTGGCTATCTTTATAGTTTTCTTTATTCTACTCATTTTTTACTTTCTTGTATTTACTTGATATTTTTATTGTTTAAATCTATGTTTACACTAAGTAACATGGAGTAATCCCCTTTATAGGATTACAATGAAACTCACATGTAGCTTGACTTATTATCATGGATTGCTTAGGGTTTAGTATTTATGTTTTTTATTTAATTCCATGCTTAAGGCTTCTAGCCTCATAAATAGCCATTTAGAAGGTTCAATCCTGAGTTGATACCAAAAATTAAATAGGAAATTAAGAGGTTTTTGAAAGCTGAATTTATATGCACTGCTAGATATGTGTAATGACTATCCAACATAGTTCCTGTTATAAAGAAGAGTGGCCATGTCAGAATCTATACATGGAGGCTAATATATACAAATATACATGGAATAACTATCCAACATAAGTTCTTATGGTGATATAGGAAAAAGGTACATGAAGGCTAATACGTGCAAAGATTTTGTATGGATAGTTAGCATGGAGTATACAAACTTGAAGCAATTCAAGGAAGCTGTGGTTGAATGTTTATGCTTACTGGTAAAAAGACCAAATTTACAAAAATTGACAATGTGAGATGCAGGGCAGAATGTAAGGCGCAATGTGGTTGGAGTGTTTTGTGCTGTGTAGTACGAGGGACTGGTTAATTCAAGATTAAGACAATTAAGGAGAAACACATATGTAATAGATCATTTGATAATCATTTTGCCAATAATATGAGGGTAGCTGATGCAGTTATTGACAGTGTTAGGATAAATCCAAAAGTCAAGTTGAGTGATGATGATAAGTACTTATAGAGAGAAATATACTGTTGGAACCTCTATTATAGTTGCATACAAGGGCAAGAGTAAAAGCTGTGAAGGTTATTGATAGGACACACAAAGATCAATATTCTAAAATCTGGTCATATTGTGTTGAATTGAGGAGGTCAAGTACTTGGACTACATGCCAAATAGAATTATAGAAACCTCAACTTGCAGTATAACCTTACTTCAAAGATTATGTATTTTGAGACTTGTAGAAAATGATTTTTAGGTAGCTTGTAGACCTATAATAGGCATAAATGGATGTCATTTAAAGGGAGAGTATGGTAGATAACTATTGGTTATTGTTGGTTTATATCCAAATGATTAATATTCTTCATTAGCTTTTGTAATAGTAGAGCAAGAAACTAAGGATAGTTGGTCATGATTTCTGGAAATATTATTAGATGACACTGAGGACGTGCAAAGGAATAAGTGCGTTTTTTTTTCTGATCAACATAAAGTAAGCATTTAATTAGTTTTCTTTTGATATTTTTGTTTTAATAATGATTTGTAAGCATTATAATTCTAAATATTTATCTATTTTGTTTTAGGGACTGGTTCCTACTCTTGATGAATTGTTATAGGGAGTTGAGCACAAGTTTTGTCTCAAACACTTGTATGCTAACTTTAAGCTGAGGTTTGGTGGGAGAACAGAGTTAAGGGGCCATGTGCATGCATGCTATATGGGAAAGAATTGTGGGTGAGTTGAAAACCATTAATAGTGATGCCTTTGATTTGTTGATAGATGTACCAACCATGCTATGCTATAGACATGCATTAGTTTTTTCCTTATAAGTGATATGTTGATGAACAACATCACTAAATCTTTTGACAAAGTAATACTTTCAGCTAGGGATAAGCTTATCATAACCATGTTTGAGTGGATATGTGATTAGTAAGCTAAGGGGAAAGTTGGCTAGATACAATGGTAAGATTGTATCAAAGATCAAAAAATGAATAGGCAAAGAGATTATACACTGTGGCATGTGGAAAACAAAGTGGCAAGGGATGGGAAGTTTAAAACTTTATTCTTATTTTAAAAATTTATGGTTAATGTGGAGGAACACAATTGTAGTTATGGCTTTCTTATGTTATTTTACAATCTTTTGATATGCCTATGGCTTTTTATAGTATTGATTGTTGGCTTACAGTTATGGAAGCTAACAGGAATCCCATACAGATATGCAATAAAATGCATTTATTTCAAAAGGGGTAAACTTGAAGACTATATAAGTGCATACTACAAGAAAGAGGCATATGCTAATTGTAATGAGCATATTATTCACCCTATAAATGGTTAAATAATGTAGCCTAAAGCTATTAAATATTCAATCAGACCCCCATAGCGACAGAGAACACCTAGAAGATTGAAGAAGAAAAGGACAAAAGGACAAGATGAGACTAACCCATACAAATGCAAGAGGTCCAAACCTAGTTTAAGATGTGGAAGGTGTCATCAATATGGAATAACAGAAGGTCCTGCAAAGCTGGTGTGGCATTAAATGCAAAAGAACTTAGACGTGTAGGAGGATATGTTATAAGTGCAGGAAGCAATTCTGCATCTGTTGGGATTTTCCTGATGAATCTCACATTTTGTGAGTTCATGAAGTGCAAGTGGATAAGAATTTGACGTATGAGGAGTAACTAGTGGCTATCAATGATAAACAAATTCGAAAAATTCGATCGAAGATCATTCCTTTTGTGAAAGTTGTTTGGAAACAACACAATGAACAAGAAGCCACTTGGGGAATCCAAAAATGTGATAAGGTAACAATATCCATACCTTTTTGAATAATTCAGGTAACGATATATCCATAATTATTCTGTTGAAATTGAAGACAAATTTCTTTTAAGGGGGAAAGTATTATAATCTCGTATTGTAACGTGATAACTCTAAAATAATATAGTTATTTCACAATGATTTTAATTTATATTTGATACTAATCCTAAGATTTGAGTTAGAATATTAGTTAAATAGAGTGTTATAGCTGTTTTAGGTTGTTTTAAGAGTTTTGTAAAGTTTTTATCTTAATTAGGAGTGGTTTTATGAATTTTGGTATTTAATTTATTTTAGGTGTCTTTGCAGTATCCTTGTTCGAAATAAAAAAGGAAAGCAATTCAACAAGCGTCATAGCGCTGAAGAACATGAGGCTGTGCCACCACAAAAAGGAGAAATTGATGGATCAAACAGAGAAGCTTTAGTCGCGGCACATATATGTCAAAGCACGTACAAAAAAAGCATGAAACTCGAAGAAGTCAAATAGCATGAAGTTGTGAGGTAACAATTGTGAAGCCGCAGAGCCAAACTAAAGATGACTTTTGTAAAACATACAAACATTTAGCACTGTAATGTCTATCTCTAAGAAGATACGGTGGATACAAGATGAGTCCGATTGGAATTAAATAGAACCTGTAGTGTTAGTAGCACCATATATGCACATTCTACAACATGTGTATGGATTTTGAGGACTTCTATTTTAATTAAAATGGGAGTAAAAGGCCTATGAATAGAGAAGGAAGACTAAAGTGTATAGATACACTAGAGCTAGTGATAAGAGTATGCTAAGAAGTGAAATGAGACCCAAAACGTGACAACTTCTAATTTCTATTCTTTCTTCTTCTTATTTTCTATTTGATTGTAATGGTTATTTTTTTATTATTTGTGTTTTTAGTAGTTAGTATAGAATAGTCGTATTCCAGGGATAATGATTGAACTCACATGTAGCCAATGTAGCTTTAGTTTTAATTCAATGCATGCTTTAGTTTTTTATATTGCCTTGTTCTTAGTGCTTCTAATTGCTTGATCACCAGTTAAATTGATTATGAATTCTAGAATTGACTTGGAAGAGTAAGTTTTGGGATTATTCTTAGGCGATATAGCTTATGTTTGGATTGTTAATATGATTTAGATTATCTAATTTGTTTAAGAGATATGAATATACTCTTTTACCACAAATAACCAAGAGATTGGTTCTTAATAAGTTTTCTTTAGAATAATTCTCATTCGAATATAGGGAATTACACTAAGAGAAATATATATTTGCAAGACATAGGAGTATGTTAGTAATTGATTAAGAAATTTGGGTTAATATTACCTACTGCATGAATTGATTTGAATTGAAGTTAATAAGGTGTGGTGTGAGGGATATCGTGAACCTAGACTTAGTTTTAATATTTTTATAAATCAAATTTATAATCTCTGAATTTGCATTAGCTTGATTAGAGTTAGGATACATTATAATGATAATTAGCATAAAAAGTAACTATTCCTTCTGGGAATCATCTCTGCTTATTACTATATTATTTGAGGACGATATGTGCATTTGCGTCTATATAATTCATATCAATTTTTTGGTGCCATTGCTGAGGAATAATTTATTTTATTTTATAAATATCATTATAAGCTTACTTGATTCTAATTCAAATTTTTTATTCTTGATTTTAGATGCTATTGACATTGCATACAACACAATAGAGATTTGGTACTATTACCATACAATCCCGAGATGGAATGAATGCTCAGAAATTTGAGAAAGAATCAAATCCCAAAACACTCTAATGCAATGGTTGATAATCAAGAAACTCATGAAAACAAGGCTTTAAGGGATTATACTGTCCCTCTTGTGCAAGGGCCTCACTTTAGCAAACAAAGACCAACCATTATTGCAAACAATTCTGAGATCAAACTGGGCACAATCCAGATAATTCAACAATCTACTCAGTTTTAGGGATTACTAAGTGAGGATCCCCATACTTATCTAGTATCATTCCTTGGAGTTGTGCAACAATTCAAGTATAATGGCATCTCTAATAATGCATTCCTCCTTAGGCTTTTTCCTTTCTCACTCCAAGATAAGGCAAAAAGTTAATTGTATTCATTACCTTAATATTTCATTATCACTTGGTTAGACATAGAATAAAAATTTCTGGCCTAAATTCTTTTCTCCCACAAAAATTGCCAAGCAAAGGAATAAAATCACATCATTCCTTCAACAAGATCAAAAGTCACTCTATAAGGCATGGGAGAGATATAAAGACTTGATAAGAAAGTGCTCACATCATGGCATTCCTAAGTGGCTGCAAGTGCATACCTTTTATAATAGTTTAGGAAACCAAAATAGAACAATAATTGATGTCGCTAGTAATGGTGCTTTGATGGATAAATCAACGGATGATGCCTATAGAATTTTGGAAAAGAAGGCCTCAAACTCTTATCAATGGCCAACTGGAAGGTTAACATCTCAAAGAGTTTCTAGAATTCATGAAATCGATGCCTTAACTGCCTTGATGACACAAGTGGCTAGGTTGACAAAGAGGTTTGATAATTTTGGAGTGTAACAACAATCTAAAGCCATTGCCTTAGTATGTGAAGCTTGTGAAAAAGGTCATATTATGGACCAATGGCCAAATACTGAAGCAGTTCAATATGTTTAGAATTTTAACCTTCAAAACAACCCTTTTTCTAATACATGTAATCCGGGTTGGAGAAACCATCCAAACTCTGGTTTGAACAATCAAGGATTACAAGCTGTAAGGCCTAATCCACCATCTAGATTTCAAGCTCTACAAAAGCAAGCAGCTCTTGAAAAGATACTATACTTGGAAGACATGTTTTTGCAATACATGTCTTGGACTGATTCTGTTATTCAAAGCCAAGCTGCCTCCTTAAGAACATTAGAGACACAAATTGGGTAACTAGCAAATGCTTTGACTAGTAGACCTCATGGTGCCCTTCCTAATGATACTAAAGCAAACCCAAGAAAGGAAGGTAAGGAACAATATAAGGCAATTCACTCTTAAGAGTGGGAAAGAGTTAAAGGAGAAGATAAAGAAAATACAAGATGATGAACCCCTATATCTCCTACTAAAGTTATAGAGGAGAAGGAAAAGAAGGTAGTTGATAGCTCTAGATAACAGAGTTATTTCACTGTGATTTTAATTCATATTTTATCCTAATCTTGATATTTTTATTTAGAATACTAGTCAAATACAGTGTTAGAATTTTTTAGGTTGCTTTTAGGAGTTTTGTAGAGTTTTTATTTTAATTAGGAGTAGTTTTCCGAATTTAGGTATTTAATTTATTTTAGGTGTCTTTGCAGTGTCCAAGTTCGAATTAAAGAAAGGAAGCAACTTAAGCTGGATCCCGCAACGCTGCATAATATAAAGTCGTGGAGCCTTGAAAGAAAGAATTTGATGATCAGGCAGAGAGGACTCAACCGTGGCACTAATAAATTGAAGCTGCGGCTCTAATATAAATAGGGGAAAACCAAATGAACCAGGTAGCTGGAAGCCGCGACTGTAACATCTCCAAAATTAAGACCTAGATTAGCTATAGGATAAGTAACTATCTTATGAGTTAAATAGGATTAAAATTTAATTACATATTATCTCTTGTATAGGAATAATACATGTACGTATAAACTACGTATAACAATACATATAGGATACATATTAGTATAAGAATAATATATACGTAGAAAAATATGTATAGGATAAGTATTAGTATAAGAGTAGTGTATACGTATAAAATAGGTATAAATACATATACGTATATATGTATACTTACATGCTTATACGTATATAAAAATATAGACACGTGTAGGTATTTGAACAAAGATAGAAAAATGCTACATGGTGGTATTGAAAGAAGAAGAGAAAATAATAAAATATAGTTTTCTTGTTCAAAAAGGAAATGTGATGGATTAGGTGTAAGAACCATGTTGAAAGAAGATAAAATAATAAAACATAAGTTTCTTGCTATAAAAGGAAATGTGATGGATTAGGTGTAAGAATCTAATTGAAAGAAGAAGATAAAATAATAAAATACAATTTATTTGCTAGAAAAGGAAATGTGATGAATTAGGTGTAAGAACCATGTTGAAAGAAGAAGAGAAAATAATAAAATATAGGTTTCTTGCTAGAAAAGGAAATGTGATGCATTAGGTGTAAGAACCATGTTGAAAGAAGAAGATAAAATGAATATAGGTTACTTGCTAGGAAAAGAAATGTGATGAATTAGGTGTAAGGAGGAGATTAAATGCAGCAATTTGTAATTAATGAAGGACTCTATATGTAAGAAGGAGAATAAGTGTGGCAACTTGTAATTAATGAAGGGGCTTAGTTGTAAGAAGGAGGAAAAAGGTAGAAAAGTTGTAATAATTAGGGGGGCATGTGGAAGAAAGTTAGGACATAAAGTGACAAGTAATAATTAACATAGAAAGGTGGCTAGATAAGAGGAAGACTGAGTGTTAGGAAGAACGAACACAGTGTTAATTTAGAGAATGACATGTAGGCGGTTGTAATTTTAGAGAACTAAAAGGGTAAAATAGGAAATGAAACTTTCTCCTAAATCGTAAACCTTGGCCATGCACTGTAAATAAGAGGGAGGGAGGTAGTGACCAAAATGCATAAGAAAAAAGTAGAGAAAGTAAAAGAAAAAGTAAAAAAGTAGAGAAAGTAAGAAAAAGTGAGAAAGTGAGAGAAAAGTGAGAGAAAAAGTAAGAAAACATAGAAAGTGAGAGAATATAGTAAGAAATAAAAAGAAAAAGGCAAACTGTGAGCTAGGAAGGAGAAGGAGAAAATCGAGGGGAAATAAGAAGAAGGAGTCATAGGAGAAAAAGAAAAAAAAGAAAAGAAAATAAGGCTAAGGTTATTAGGCAAGTATTCATGCATTCCTTTGTTTTATTTTATCCTTGCCTTCAAAGCTACTTCTTTGTGACTCTTATATTCTTCAAGCTACTCTTATATTGTTCATGCATATGAAATGGAAGTGAGGAAAACGAATCCATTTTAGGAAACTTAAAGAAAATGAGGAAAAAAAGCTAACTTGCATTGTATATTCCTATATTTCTAAAATTGTCCATCTAGAATCCTTCATTGTCATGTATGAATGCTTGTTGAGGCTCGACTCACTTTCCTTCATCTTGATGTGCAGATTAATTAGTACGATAGATGTGTATTGTTTTCCTTAGAGAAAGGCATGGTCTGTGTAATGGGAAAAGATGGCAAGTGGATCTTGTTTGGAAAACATATAAGTATTTGTGTTGAAATACTATTATGTAGTTCGAGATTGTTTTTGTATAAAGTTGTATAAGTAAAGAGGTGTAATATTGACTTTGTAACCTTTGTGTTCAATTCAACTAGGTAATTTCTTATGGAAAAATTCTTTCCTCCTAAAAAAATGGCCAAGCTAAGGAATGAAATCACATTATTCCTTCAACAAGATCAAGAATCTCTTTTTAAGGTGTAGGAGAGGTATAAAGACCTAATGAGAAAATGCCCACATCATGACATTCCTAAGTGGCTGCAAGTGCATACCTTTTATAATGGTTTTGGCAAACCAAACTAGAACAACAACTTGATGCTGGTGGTGGTGATGCTTTTATGGGTAAATCTACGGATGATGCCTATGACCCTTTGGAAGAGATGGCCTCAAATTTTTATCAATGGTAAAGGTTATCATCTCAAAGAGTTGCTGGAATTCATGAAATTGATGTCATCACTGTTTTGACTAAGCATAAGTGGCTGGGTTAATAAAGAGGTTTGATAATTTTGGAGTGTAACAACAAGCTAGGCCACTGCCTTGATATGTGAAGCTTATGGCGAAGGCTATACCATAGGACCAATACCCAAATATTGAAGCCATCCAATATGTTTAGAATTTCAATGGTCAAAACAACCCTTATTCTAACACATATAATCTAAGGTGGAAAAACCACCCAAACTTAGTTGGAATAATGAAGAATCATAAGCTGCAAGGCTTAATCCATCTCCTGGATTTCAAGCTCCATAAAGACAAGAATCTCCTAAAAGAAGCCACCCTTGGAAGACATGTTTCTGCAATACATGTCTCGGACTGATTATGTTATTCAAAGCCAAGTTGCCTTCTTGAGAACATTAGAGACACAAATAAGGCAGCTAGCAAATACTTTGACTAATAGGCCTCATGGTGCTCTTCCTAGTGATACAGAAGCAAACCCAAGAAAGAAGAGTAATGAATAATGTAACACAATAACTCTTAGGAGTGGGAAAGAGTTAGAGGAGTAGAAAAAGAAAATACAAGGAGAAGAAATACTTACATTTCCTACCTAAGAGGAATTGCCTACTGAAGTCATAAAGGAGAAAGAAAAGAAGGTAATTGGTGAACGTAAAAAGGGAAACCTTCTCTTCCATTCCCCCAAAGGTTCCACAAGCAGAACCTTGACAAGCAATTCTAGAAATTTTTAGATGTGTTCAAGAAAATCCATATAAACATCCCCTTTGCTGAAGCTCTTGATCAAATGCCAAGCCATGTAAAATTCATGAAAGACATCTTCTCTAAGAAGAGGAAGCTTGGTGATCATGAAACAATTACACTTACTGAAGAATGTAGTGCTATACTTGAAAAGAAGCTACCACCTAAGTTGAAAGATCTAGGTAGTTTTACTATTCTTTACGCACTCAATATTTTGGTAGGGCACTTTGTGACTTAGGAGCTAGTATAAATTTAATACCCTTATTAATTTATCAAAAACTTGGAGTAGGTGAAGTAAAATCGACACCAGTAACTCTACAATTAGCTGATAGATCAGTTACACACCCTAGAGGAATTATAGAAGATGTTCTAGTTAAGGTTGACACATTGATCTTCCTTGCTAATTTCGTAGTTCTAGACATGGAAAAGGATAGGAAAGTACCTATTATATTAAGAAGACCTTTTCTACTATTGGTAGGACACTAATAGATGTCCAAAAAGGTTAATTAACCATGAGAATAAATGATTAAGAGATTAAATGTAATGTATTTCAATCCATGAAATTCCCTTAAGACCATGAAGAATGTTTTGCAATTGACATGGTGAGTAACACTGTTCAACATATGTTCTTGGAAGAACATCCAAGTGACCCTCTTAAAGCTTTAATAATTTCACACTCTTTAAGAGAAGAGGATAATTTTAAGAAGTGTATCAAATTATTGGATGCATCATCACAAATACTGAAACCAAATCCAAGATTTGAAAATCTGGATTTACTACCATCCACTCTATTTGGATCAAGGCTATCAATTGAACAACCTCTTACCTTGGAGCTAAAACCATTCTTTAATCATCTAAGGTATGATTTTTCTTGGTCCTTCATCTACTTTGCCTATTATTATTTCTTCTTCTCTTACTAATGTGCATGAAGACAAACTCTTTCATATATAAAGAAAACACAAAAGAGCACTGGGATGGACAATTACCGATATTAATCTTATAATGAAAAAGGTGGTGAAAAATGAAATAATCAAGTGGTTGGATTGCTAGAATAATTTATCCAATCTTGGACAGTCATTGGGTAAGTCCTATCCAATATGTACTAAAAAAGGAAGGATGACAGTTGTTGCAAATGTAAATAATGAACACATTCCTACTAGAACCGTTACTGGTTGAAGGGTATTTATGGACTATTAGAAGCTGAACAAAGCTACAAGGAATGACTAATTTCTCTTTCCTTTCATTAACCAAATGCTAGACTGGCTGGCAGGTAAGGAATAGTATTGTTTTCTAGATGGTTATTCGGGGTATAATCAAATTACTGTTGCCACAGAAGACCAAGTAATCATCAGTGATGGAGCATCTTACTTTTGCAATAAACAACTAGGAGCTCTTCTTGTTAAATATGGGGTGACTCACAAGGTTGCACTAGCTTATCATCTGCAAACAAGTGGACAAGCTGAGGTCTCAAAAGGATTCTTGAGAAAACCATATGTCCATCACAGAAAGATTGGTCCAAGAGATTAGATAGTGTGTTATAGGTATACCGAGTAGCTTACAAGCCCCCTTTGGGCATATTTCCCTTTTGGCTGGTTTTATTACAAGGCTTACCATCTATCGGTTAAGTTGGGGCATAATGCCTATTGGGAAATAAGAAAGCTAAACTTATACTATCAAGCCTCTGATAAAAGGAGACTTCTCCAATTAAATGAAATGGATGAGTTTAGGCTTAATTCTTATGAGAATGCGAAACTCTATAAGGAGAAGACTAAAAGGCTATATGATTGAATGACTGTTGAGCACTACTTTGAGCTAGGTCAACAAGTCCTACTTTTAATACCCGGTTGAAGCTTTTCAGAGAAAAACTCAAGTCAAAATAGTTTAGACCATTCTCCATTGCTAAAGTGTTTCTATACGGTGTAGTGAAGTTAATAACCACTAATCCTTATTAAACATTTAAAGTGAATGGCCAACATTTAAGTGAAACATATGTATAAATCTAGTAACTAGGCTAAATAAACACTTACATATAGATATATGTATATGTATATATAAATACAAATCAAGGAATTAACCTCCACTATAGATTTAAAGCATTGATGTTGACTTTTACTCTTACTTCTACTTTCTTTTCTTTTCTTAATTTTTTTTCCTTTTTTTTCTTCAACAAATATGGTCTTCTTCATTTCCTTGATGGTTCTACACATTTCTGTTCTGCTTTGTCTTTCTTGTTGGTGGATTCTTAGAGAAAGTCCTCTCCATTGCCTTTTTTTTTTTTTTTTTTAAATGTTATTTCCCCTATTTTCTCTTGTTTTGAACCTGTATCTTGAAGTTTCTTAAGGAATCTTAGAGCTTTAGCATTTAGTAAGAAGGTTTGATCATCTCCGCGAAATAGAATAAGTCATCAGATATCCTTACCGTATAAGGAGCATTCAACCCACCAACTGCAATTTCTTCTAGATCTCTGACTCACCAGTATTTTCTATCTTTTCTAATTGTTTCTTTTTACTGTATACATTGTCAAGATATTTTAAATATCTATTCATTATTAACCTTACTACGTAAAGTACAATTCATACTACTTGACATGTAATGGCTTAATAAATAAAAAAATATCATAAAGAAATTTATATAAGCTGATATATAAGCTTAGTAATTAAAAGATTATAACAATAATATTTATGAGCTAAGTATTATTTGAAACTATAAATTTCAGTTTCAAACCCTTCTGTGGGCCTAATGACACATGTGAGCATAAGAGGAAGTAACGAACAAGATTTGTAAACCGATGAGTTATTGATTGTTACAGTTTGGTTGCTAAATTAGTTTATTTGATATATATATATATATATATATATATATATATATATATATATATATATGAATATGTATGTTATATTAGAGCTGAATATGATATGTATTGCTATGATTGAATTATGTGAATTGTGTTTGATGTTTGGAATTGTTTATAGTTGATATGAGCCAATGAAGTGATTTTTCTAAAATAATTTTATTTCCAAAATGACATCTAGACGCACTTAGAATAATTTAATTTATAATTCTGATATAAGAATTTTATGGTAATTGTTTTTTTTAAAGAATTGAGTGCTCATTCCTGGTAGGTGGATTCGAAGAAGGATTTTAGTATATTCATTCGATGAGCTTGTAACCTGCTGATAGAGTACGGTAAGGTATTTTTTAGGAACTTATACTTCAAGCTAAAGGATAAAAATTTACAGTCATATTAAGGTGTTGGGTTCTTATGAGTTGTTTGTATAAGAGTCAATTTATTACTGTTTATCATATTAGCAAAGCGGAGCTCCTTGATTATATTATCTTTATTGTTATTTAGTTAAATGTAACCAAGAATTTACATGTTAGTATTTTGGGTATATTCCATATTACAGGGAATTTCTATCAAAAATTTTAGTAAGTTGTTATTTATTTCAGTAAATAAACTTTTACAGTTAACTTTTGTTTTATAAATTTTTACTTTTATTCATTGGTTTGGTCAAGAGTCATAGGTGCTTCCTTGTTTTGGAGTCAGGATTACAGAGGTTTGTTTATTCATTCCTTCAGCCAGTCATGTATCTGTGAAGGGTGTGACAATGATCAACAAATTGTTGAGCACCTCTTTAAGCTATGTCAACAAGTCCTATTTTATAATTCCTTGTTGAAGCTTTTCCCAAGAAAACTGAAGTCAAGATGGTTTAGACAGTTCACTATTGCCAAAGTATTTTCATACGGTACTGTGGAGTTAATAACCATTAATCCTTATAGAACATTTAAAATGAATGGCCAACAATTGAAACGCTACCAGGGAGAAAAGATTGATAATGATCATTCCTCCATCAAACTCGGCAAAGCTACTTGAGCAACCCAAAGTCAAGCAGAGGACTTGAAACCAAGTGTTTCTTGGGAGGAAACCCAAGTTTCTAAATCTCTTTTCTTTGTTTTTTTAATGTATTATTTTTTTCTCTATACTTAGCCTTCATATCATCTTTTCTTAGGTAAACGAAGACTAAGAAACCTTAACAAAAGGCATTGATGTCACAGTGCCAAATTACCTAACACCGTCACGCCTCATGATCAAATAGAAATCACATTGCAACGGTATTCCTAAGTTCAAGCTGCTGCGTCATGGAAAATAAATGCCCAGGTAAGTACTTAGATTGCTTTAAGCAACAACTTCCCAAATACCTAATCTGCGGCATCTAAATCTAACAAAAAATTCCATTTTATGTAGAGAGCTGCATGCCGCAGCGTCCACTCCTTGGTGCCAAAGTGCCATTTACCAAAAAATAAAAATGTTTTACACAAATTAATACCACCAATTTATTGAAGCCGCAATGTTCTTATTTTAGGAAAAAAAATACTAGGTTTTAGGCAAAGAACTTTATGCCATAGCTCTATGTTACTTAGGCCTTGTTGCCAACTCATTTGTTTCAAAAGTTTTAAAATTTTGGGCTCAACACTGTGGCACTTACTTCTTCATACCACAACTCTATATCGCAAATTCTATTTTTAAAACGAAATTTAGACCCTATAATCGCTCAACCTTGAACCCTAACACCCAAAGTTGAAAAATCAAAGGATTACAAATCTTCAACCCGAAACCCTTTCTTGCCACTTCATTCACTCTTACACAATTCTCCTCTCATTCACTACGGTTTAAAATACCCACTACACTTTGCTTTAACCTTCAAAGTAAGTTTCTTTTTTTCATTTTAACTCTTTCAATCTCATTGATAGAAAAGATGGCTTTTCTTATGATTATGTGCTACTCTGGCTCTGTTAGATAGTGGGTTAAAAATTATATTTTAGGGATTATGGTTAGTTTGAGTTTGGGTTTCTAGTTATGTAGGTGTTATATTTTCACATCTTAATATGAGTCTTTGGGTTTTTAAGATGCAATTGGGAAATATGCATCTATATTATCTATTATGACCCTATCCTATAATTTTTGCATGTTCTGATAAGCTAATGATAGTGGAAATAGGTTTGCGGTGTGAGGGAGTGATGTATAATGAGGTATTGCATGGATGATGTAATTTGATTAATGGGTTGTGGTGAGTTATACTAGGTATTTTAGGTTGGGATTATATTGTTCTTGTTTTTATAGACAATGTGGACCCAAAACCAAGTCTACCAAGCTTGCTCAATCTTCTGGGACCGAGCTTTGATAATAGCCAATTTATATCAGCAGTTTGCAGAGAAGAGATTCTATGATGGGCTTGCAACAAGAAGATTGTGGCATAACAAGGTCTGCACCTTAGCATATATTACTTCAGGAACATAGCCAACATGATTGATGCAAAAAATTAGGCTAGACTGTGTGCACTGTTATTAGTTAGAATCATTGCATTGGCTAGAGAATTCTATGCCAATCTTATGGAACACCATGACAATAAAGTCATGTTCAAAGGAAGATGGTGCCTTTCACAAGCACAACAATTAACACTTATTATGGAATTCCTGACATTTTGAAGATTGATGAGTACGTAACATATGCAAGTGGAATAATAGACTACAATGAAGTAATTAATACCTTATGCTTTCTAGGATTTACTTGGAAGCTTACTAATGGAAAACCTAATGGATTTCAAGGCCAGCCAATTAATGGCTACTGCTAGGGTGTGGCATTATTTTGTGCTTGCGAACATCTTCCCTATTAGACATGCCAGCGACGTGACTTAGAAGAGTGCAATTTTGGTTTATGACATAGTGCAAGGTATATCCATTGATGTTGGTCATATAATTCATAGTGCAATGTTGCAAGCTACAAACACAGGACACTTGGAGATATAGTTCCTCTTCCTCATCACTGAACTATGCTTACGAGGTAAGTGTAATTAGGAAGACATTGACCTATTGGGGATGCAGAAAGAGCTAATAGATAATAAGCTGATGAATAAATTTTTGGGCCGTAATTTTGAAGCTGGAGAAGGTGATCTAACAACTCTAGCTCAGCCCATTGGTATATAAAAATTGACATTAGCTCGGCACATCTTTAATTTGGAAATACACTTGTGCAGAACATTGGTAGCATCACCATGCTGTTAATCATCAGAACAAAAATTTGCTAAGGATCATGCTACAGCAAGGAGGATAGGATCCTGCTACTTTCCCTCCTTGTCCTGACCCTCTAGCCCCATTCCCACATGTCGAGGAGGACATCAGTTTTGATTTCGATGACTGAGAGGAGTTTTCTTTATCTTTTGTCTTTTATTTTTTTATTTTATTGCTTTCCAATTAGGAGAATGTTTAGTATAGGTTTTGGGAGGGGAAGGGTAACTTACAGTTTTGTAATTCTCTATTTTTGTATGTTTGGTTAACCCTTGTTTATGTGTAATTGTTTAGATAGTATAATTAGGTTGTACTCTATTGCTTTTCTTATATTGTGCTAATAATATTACAAGTTAAGTTGTTGATGATGCTCTAATATTCCCTTATTCCTATGGTAGTATTATTTATGCATTGATTTTGATTTTCAATAGCATGCAAATATTTTTTTGATTTGTTATAATTAAGGCATATACGTCATATATTCATATAACTACACATGGCTATAGTTGCCAAGGGTTGATGTTTTTAATGATCTTTTCTTTATAAACCTTAGACTCCTTTTGATCTCTTTAATAAGTAAGAATTCCTCTTAAGGTGAAATCGTAGGTAAAACTTAGTTGAGAATATGATTAAGGTCATTTTTGGATCGATAGAGCCTTTTGTATATCCACTAATGATTTTAAATTTCTTTAGCTACTCATTTTTTAGCTAAATGCCTTTTTTTTTTTAGCATATGCATATGCTAACCAATCCCTTGTTTGTAAAACCCACTTGCACCTTATTATGTTAATCACATTCAATATACAATTTCATCAAGTTTAAAAAGAGAATAAGCTTGAAGCAAGTCTATGAGAAGAAGTGCTTTACAAGAATAAAAAGGGAAAAAAAATATTATTTGATCATCCCTACTTGAAAAAAATTAAGTTGGAGAAATATGGGAAAATTCCTTGATAATTCCTACAGACTAAAAGTTGGGTAGAAAATTAAAAGAAGGAAAGGAAGAAAGAAGTGGAGAACATTTATGCCACATGAAAAGAAATATATCGGGAGATAAAGCCATAAGATAAAATAGTTAAAGTCTGACTATGTGAAAACTAACACCTTGGAAAAGAAAAGGAGGAAAAGAAGGGTGAACTCATACAATGAAATTAGGCTTAGGTTAATTGAGTTAAAAATTCAATTTCATCAAACTTTTACCCTAGTCTGACATTACAATATGAATAAAAGACCTACTGATTTTTGACTAGTGTTAGCCTACATTAGTCGAGAGAGGAAGGAAAGACGAAGTTTAAGAAATTAAGATTAGTCTTTGAGTTATTTTGAGAATATTCAATAGGCGCCTGTAGGGTTAAAGAATATGAAATCATAGTACCACAAAAAGAAGAAATTGATGGATTAGATAGAGAGGCATCAGCCGCAGTGCAGATATGACCAAGTTGTGCACGTCAAAATAAGTATCAAACTTGAATAAGTCAGAGAGTATAAAGCCACGGTGCTTGAAGACTGAAGCTATGGCATGATGATTATGAAGCTGTAGCTAAAGATGACTTTCATAAAATATAGGAAGGTTTAGTGCCATAATGCCTAACTATGAGAAGCTGCAACGGGGACAAGATGAGTCCTACTGGAATTAATTAGAGACTTAGTGCTGCAGCTCCATATATGCACACGTCACAGCATATGTACAGATTTCGAGGATTACTATTTTAATTAAAATAAGAGGAAAAGGCTTATAAATAAATAAAGAAGGCTGAGTTTAGAGATACACCAGAGCTCATGATAAAGAGTGCTAAGGAACGGAAGAGACTTAATGCGTGACAATTTCTGGTTTCTACTCTTTCTTCTTCTTATTTTATATTTGGTTGTAATGATTATATCTTTAGCTTTTATGTTTTTTATTAGTTAATGTGGAGTAGTTGTATTCTAGGGATAACTATTGAACTCACATGTAGCTGAAATGGCTTTAGTTATAATTCAATACATGCTTTAGTTTTAGTATTTATATTGTCTTATTCTTAATGCTTTTAATTGTTTGATCACCTAATTAGATTGATTAGAAATTCTAGAATTGACTTAGAAGAGTCAGTTTTGGGATTAGTCTTAAGCTATATAGCTTATGTTTAGATTGTTCATATAATTTGGAATGATTTAATTTATTCAAGAGATAGGAATATACTTTTTCACCATAAGTAACCAGGAGATTTGTTCTTAATGAGTTTGCTTTAGAATAATTCTCCTAGAAATATAAGAAATTACACTAAAGGAAATATGTATTTGCTAGACATAGGAGTATGCTAGTAATTTATTAAGAAATCTGGGTTAATATTAACAATTGCATGAATTAATTAGTTTAGTAATTTTTACATTACACTCAGCCTTTAAGTAGTATCTCTCAAGAGAACAAGGACTAAGAAACCACAACAAGAGGCATTGATGTCGTGACACCCTAGTCCATCACGCCGCCAAGCTAAATGTCCAGGAATTGCAAAAAGAAATAAAGAGCAAACCCAGTTATGTACTTAGAATGCTTTGAGTTGTGGCTTCACACTAACCATGCCACGACACTTAAATTCAATGAAAAATACCCATTTTAGTTTGAGAGCCCCATGCCATAGTATCCTTTCCTTTGTGCCACAACATTACCTAACCTAGAAATAAAATTTTTTAGATAGATTGCATGAAGCCATGATGCCATTTTACTTAAGCAACGGTGCCTTGCTTTCAAAAAAAAAACTAGGATTTAAACAAAGAGTATTGCACTGTGGCGCCAAGTCATATGTTTTTAAAATTTCAAAATTTAGGGCACACTGCCATGGTGTCTACTTCTTCCCACCGCAGTGCTATGTTAGGATTTCTATTTTTAAATAGAAACATCAGAGTCATAACTACCCAAACTCATTCCTAGCACCCACTTTTGAGAAATCACGAGTTTTAGGCTACAAATCTCTAACACAAACCCCACTCTACTGTCATCTACTATTCTCACACAAAAACCCCTCACCCACATCATGGTCTACACATGATTTTGATGTTATGTTAACATAAGTAAGTGCTCTTCCTCTTCTCTTTACAATATGAATTTTCTTGTAAGTAGGATGCTTTTCTTGTGTTGTATGTTTAATTGCTTTATGATTAGTGGGTAGATATGCTTCTTTATGGGTTATGCCATAATTCTTGGTTTTGGGTTTCTAGTTATGTCAGTGTTATGTTTTATGTCTTGATGTTAAGTTCTTAGGTATTGTTAAAAGAAATTGATGCAATATGAATCTATATCATCCTACTATGACTTCCTATCCTCATAATCTTTGAATGTATCTTGATAATCTATTGATAGTGAAACTAAGTTTGAAGGTGGGCTGATTAGTACATGGATGATATGATGTTGATACTAACATACCTGAAACTCTGGTGTATGTGCTTTGTTAGATCAGAGACCCGTTATTGATTGTGGGTTATAGTTGACATTGTTGCCAAGTATTTTAGGGTTTGGGATTATATTGTTTTGCTTTTCAAGATAATAGGACTAAAGACCAAGGCTACTAAGCGTGCTCAATCTGCTGGACCGAGTTATGACAACAGTCGGTGTATCTCTACTACAGCAGAGAAATGGTTTTACAAAGGGCTGGAAAATAAGAAAATCGTGGCTCAACGAGGTCTACAACTCAGCCCTAATTATTTCGGGAATATAGCCCAGCAAATTTATGAGAGGAACTAGGTGAAACTGTGTGCATCGAACTCTGCTTGAGTAATTGCATTGGCTAGAGAATTCTATGCCAATGTTGTGGATCATTATGACAGCACAGTAATTGTTTCGAGTGAAGATGGTGCCATTTATAGGCATGGCTACAATGCTTACTATGGAAATTCCTGATATTCCAAAAACCAATAAATATGTGGCCTATGTTAGTGGAATAGTGGACTATGATGCTGTCATTGATAACTCTAGAAGAGTAGAGTTACTTTACTATGATTCTAAATCATATTTGACGTTAATCTTGATATTTTGAGTTAGAACATTAGTCAAATATAGTGTTAGAGCTGTTTTTAGGAGTTTTGTAGAGTTTTTATCTTAATTAGGACTAGGTTTCTAAATTTTGGTATTTAATTTGTTTTAGGTGTCTTTGTAGTGCCTAAGTTTCGAATTAAAGAAGGGAATCATCTCATCTGGCACTGTAATGCTAAATAACATAAAGCCTCAGTGCCCAAAAAGGAAGAATTTAATGAAAAGACAGAAAGGACTTAGCACAAAGCAACTAATATAAAGTTGTGACATTGATACAAAGACAGAAAAACTAAACGAGTCAGGTAGCTCGAAGCCACTGACGCTTGAAGAATGAAGCCATAGCATGATGAGAAGGAAGCCATAACGTCAAAGTAAGGACAACTTTCGTAAACCAACCAAGGGATTAGGGTCGTAGTCCACGTGAATGTGAAGCCACGGCGTGATATAAGACAAGTCCTATTGATATTAAACAGACCCTGTGGCATCGTAATGCTATATATGCCTATGCCACAACACTTGTACAAATTCTTAGGACTTTTATTTTAAATTAAATAAGAGGACAAAGCCTATAAATAGAGTAGGAAGGCTAAAGTTGAGAGATACACCAGAGCTCGTGATAGAGAGAGCTAAGGAACTGAAGGAGACCCAAAGAGTGATAGCTTTTAGTTTTTATTTCTTCTTCTTATTATTTTCTATTTATTTGTAATGGCTTTTCTTTAGATTTTATGTTTTCTATAGTTAGTATGGAGTAGTCATATTCTAGAGGTAACGATTGAACTCATATATAGCAGATGTGGCTTTAGTTTTATTTCAATGCATATTTTAGTTTTAGTAGTTATAGTGCCTTGTTCTTAATACTTCTTATTGCTTGACACCAGTTAGATTGATTAGGAATTCTGAATTTAACTTGGATGATTCAGTTTTGGGATTAAACTTAGGTGATATAACTTATGTTTAGATTATTCAAATGATTTGGATAATCTGATTTGTTTAAGAGATAGGGATATACTCTTTTACAATATGTAACCAGGAGATTGGGTCTTAATGAGTTTGCTTTATAATAATTCTCATAGGAATATAGGGAATTAGACTAAGTGGAATATATAATTCCTAGACATAGGAGAATGCTAGTAATTAATTAAGAAATATGGGTTAATATTAGCTATTGCATAAATTGATTTGAATTAAAGTTATTAAGGTATGGTGTGAAGGATATCATGAACCTAGACTTAGTTTTAATATTTTTAAGTCGGATTTATTTTTGAATTTGCATTGGCTTGATTAGAGTTAAGCTTGCACCATAGTGGTAATTAGCATAAAAATAATTATTTCTTATGAGAACGATCTCTACTTGTTCCTGTATTACTTGAGGATGATATGTGTGCTTGCGTTTTGTAAAATTCCTATCAAGTTTTTGACGCCGTTGTCGGAGATTAATTTATTTTGTTTGTTAATATTATTATAAGCTCACTTAATTCTAACTTAAGTTTTTTATTCTTAATTTCAGGTACTATTGA
Organism: Quillaja saponaria; assembly: GCA_029379385.1. Lineage (NCBI taxonomy): Eukaryota > Viridiplantae > Streptophyta > Magnoliopsida > Fabales > Quillajaceae > Quillaja > Quillaja saponaria. The sequence continues at coordinate 9,045,344 of CM055611.1, read as the reverse complement.
CATTGCATGCAAAATACTAGAAATTTAGAACTATTACCATATGATCTCGAGATCGAATGAACACTCAGAAAGTTAAGAAAGAACCAAATCTAAAACAATCTCTTGCAATGGGCTAAAGAATAAGAAATTCACGAAATCAAAGCTTTGTGAGATTATGTTGTCCCTCTATGTAAGGCCTCCACTTTAGCATATAAAAACCAACTACTACTGCAAATAATTTTGAAATAAAACGGGGCACAATCCAGATGATTTAACAATCTACTTAGTTTGGGGGATTACCAAGTGCAAACCCTCATACCTATTTAATCTCATTCCTGGAGCTATGGGACACATTCAAGTATAATGGCATTTCTAATGATGCAGTCCTCCTAAGGCTTTTTCCTTTCTCACTCCGAGATAAGGCAAAAAGTTGATTGTATTCATTACCTTAACATTCTATCATCACTTAGTCGGACATGGCACAAAAAATTTTGGCAAAATTTTTTCCTCCAGCAAAAAGCTCCAAGCTAAGGAAAGAAATCACATCATTCTTTCAACAAGATCAAGCGTCTCTTTATAAGGCGTGGGAGAGATATAAAGACCTCATGAGAAAGTGCCCACATCATGGCATTCCTAAGTAGCTGTAAATGCATACTTTTTATAATGCAAAACCAAACTAGAACAACAATTGATGCTAGTGGTGGTAGTGCTTTGATGGGTAAATCTACGGATGGTGCCTATAACCTTTTGGAAAAGATGGCCTCAAACTCTTATCAATAGAAAAGGTTAACATCTCAAAGAGTTACTGAAACTCATGAAATTAATGCCATTACTGCTTTGACAGCGCAAGTGGCTGGGTTGACAAAAAGGTTTGATAATTTTAGAGTGCAACAACAAGCTAAGGTTACTGCCTTGGTATGTGAAGCATGTGGTGAATGCCATACCATGGACCAATGCCCATATACTGAAGCTATCCAATATGTTTAAAATTTCAATAATCAAAACAACCTTTATTCCAACATATATAATCCAAGATGGAGAAACCACCCAAACTTTGGTTAGAATAATCAAGGATCACAAGTTGCAAGGCCTAATCCACCTTCAGGATTTCAATTTCCATAAAGGTAAGCAGCTCCTAAAAAGAAGCCATCCTTGGAAGACGTGTTTCTGTAATACATGTTTCTGCAAGGGTTAACCTTAACCCTAACTCATCCTCTTCCATTCCCACAAAGGTTCCAAAAGCAGAACCTTGACAAACAATTCCAGAAATTTCTAGATGTCTTCAAGAAACTCTACATAAACATCCCCTTTGCTGAAGCTCTTGAACAAATGCCAAGCAATACAAAATTCATGAAAAACATCTTATCTAAGAAGAGGAAGCTTGGTGATCATGAAATAATTGTATTTACTAAAGAGTGCAGTGCTATACTTGAAAAGAAGCTACCACCCAAGTTGAAAGATCCAGGTAGTTTTACTATTTCTTGCACTATAGGCACTCAACATTTTAGTATGACACTTTTTGACTTAGGAGCTAGTATAAATTTATTGCCCTTATCAATTTATCAAAAACTGGGAATAGGTAAAGTAAAACCAACATCAGTAACTTTACAATTAGCTGATTGATCACTTACACACCCTAGATGAATTATAGAAGATGTTCTAGTTAAGGTTGACACATTGATCTTTCTTGTTAATTTCATAATTCTAGACATGGAAGAGGATAGGGAAGTATCTATTATATTAGGAAGACATTTTCTAGCTACTCTCTATCATAAGTAGAGTACCATTATTTATCATCAGAGAGTTTCTCACTAAAGAATGCATTGGGATAACCTTCTTAACTTAAAACACCACTTATACTTAGCCTCGACGCATCACATGCAAAATCGAAAAGTTTAATAAAGTCAAGGAGTCTTAGTACAGGTGCCTCAGTTAATTTTTGTTTAATAGCAACAAAATCTCTTGTAGTAGAAAGAGTCCATTAAAACTTACCCTTCTTAAAGCACTCAGTGATTGGGGCCATGATAGAGCCAAAATTTCTAATGAAGCGCCTGTAGAAGGTAGCTAACCAATGGAAGCTTCGAACATCAGAGACATTTTTTGGTTCTGGCCACTTATGAATAGCTCTAATCTTATCAGGGTCGACAGATATACCTTGGGCAGATACTTTGTACCCCAGAAAAAGGAGACTAGACTAGAGAAAATTACACTTTTTTGAGATTAACGTAGAATTTTTCTTCCAAAAGAATAAGAAACACCTTCTGTAAATGACCCATGTGTTCTTCCCTAGACATACTATAAATTAAGATATCATCAAAGCAAACCACGAGAAATTTACCTATGAATGGTTTAAGGATTTATGTCATAACCCTCATAAATGTGCTAGGGGCATTAGATAGGCTAAAAGGCATGACTAACCACTTAAATAATCCATCATGAGTTATAAAAGGGTTTTTACATCCATCTTTGGGTCTGATCCGAACTTAATGATAGTTGCTATATTTTAGAGTACTAACTAGAGCCAGCTAACATGTCCAGCATATCCTCAACCCAAGGTATGGGAAACTTATACTTAATGGTAATTTATTAATGACTTTACTGTCAATGTATATCCTATACGACCCATCTTTCTTGGGAGTTAACAAAGCAGGGACATCACACGGACTAAGACTCTATCTAATCTTACCATTTTCTAGAAGTTCACTCACCTACCGATTTAACTCTTCTCAGTTCCCTAGGATTTAACCTATAGTAAGGTAAGTTAGGTAACTGTGACCCTGGAACTAAATCGATAGTATACTTCATATCTAGCAAGGAAAGGAGCTCATCAATGAAGCTCCTTTAGTATAACATCAAGGAATTCGGCTAGCAACTAATTAATTATAGTTGAATAAGACTGCCTACTCTCAGGTACAACCTCTCTAGCCACTAAGAACAGACACAAGGAATTTTTACTATTGTGTTTCTCAAAAGCCCTACCATTCAGGATGCTAATTCTATTTTGAGATGTAGGGTGAAGAGTTAGTTTAGGCTTGGATTGAGATTTCTGGTCCGAAAGCCTAGTAGGCAACTAAGACAACCCTCTAACCTTTAAACTTAAACTCACAAGTATGGTCTCTACCATGGATAGTCACATCTAGATCATAAAGCCATGGTCTTCCTAACAGTATATGAGCAACACCATAGGGAGGACATCACAATATACTTCTTTTGCATACTCACCTAAGAGAATAGGCACTAGACATCGCTGAGTTACAGGCAATATGGTCTTATCTACCCAAGCTACTCTAAAAGGTATAATGTGTTGCTCTATCTTAAAGTTGAACTGAGTGATAGCAAGTTTAGACACAATATTCATAGTGCTACCATCATTTATAACAATAAAAGTAGAGCTAATGTTGCATTGGTGTAAGTTTGGAAAAGACTTGTATGCTTCCATTAGTCACTCACAAGACTCATCAAACTACACTACAATGTTGCTCGGCCATGTCAAGGTCAACTATTGCAACATCCTCATACTCATCCTCAGAGGTAGGCTCCAAGGGTGTCAACACAGATGGTGGTAATGACTCTATAAGTGGATCACTAGGGATTTCTTCTAAGAATAAAGCTCTACGAGGGCACTGGGTCATTGTGTGATCCTCTTTATTGACAACTAAAGCATTGGACAAAGGAATTAGTAGGTGGGATGTTACAACAGTTAACAGAATATAATTCTCTGGTCCTCTCAGTATTGTCATGAGAGGTGGACTAAGAGAAGAACCTTGACAATGGTGGGGGAGTGGACTTAGATGGATTGTTCAATTGGGACTGGTGAAACCCATTAAACTAAAAGGTGATCTCAGCTAGTGGTATGTCTTGAGATACCTTTCCACATTAAAGGCCTTCAAGTAGGCTTTCTCTAAAGAACTAGGGAAATCATAGTTAACCTCTCTTTTAATCTTCATTCGAAGTCCATTAATGAACCTCCAAACCCTATAGATTTCATCCTCAACATACTGAATCCTAACTAAAAGGTCATCAAATGCTTGTGTGTAGTTAGTGACAGAAGAGGTTTGCTTGAGTGAGATAAGCTAGGTCATGAAGATCTAATATATAGTGTTGCGAGAGGTACTTACTTTTCAATTGTCCTTTCATAGCTCTCTAAATGGATATAGGAGCTTCACCCTTAATAACTCTACTATGTTGGACGCTATGCCAATACTTTTTTGGCAGTGCCAAATAACTTAACTTTAGCAAAACACACTTTTTGATAATCTGTAAATTGATAAAAGTTTAAATAATCCTCAAGATTATGCCACCCTAATCGGTAAAGGCTATAAGGCCTAATCAACCATCAAAAGAACCTACATCTAGTTTCACTAACTGAGCTACAGATCCTTAGCCTTCATAGTCCATTTCTCATGTATGAGGTAGGACCTCTATCATCATACCTAATAGGGTGGATACAATATCAGCCATAAGCTACCCTATGGGGTTCATAAGGTACAAAAATGGGTTGGTCCTCTAAGAAATCATCATCTACGATGTCTAAGTCAGGTCGAGGGTCAACCATATATAGTGTTGGTCTCACATTCAGGTTGATGGGGAAGTCTAATACCTCTAGGGGAATTATTACCTACACTAGGGGTATGGGGAGGACAAAACTGGGTAGATTGGGTAAGCCATTTTGTTAACCAACAAACATACCAACGCTTTCCTTTATGAGATGTTGACTTATCATTTGACTAAGGTGATTAATGCGATCTACTAACTCGCCATATCTATGGTCATGATACTCCTTATAAGGGTCCATTTCAGAAAAATGAAATAAAAGGTATGGTAAAGCTAGGACAGTTATTATATGATGTCTACCCAATGCTAGATGCAGAGGCGCATATGTAGCTTCAGGGTCATTACATTCAACAGATGGAAAAGCTTTTTTGTCTTTGGTCATAAGGGGTGCAAATAGTATGCAAGTGATGAAATTGACAATTGATTACAATGAGTATGCCCAATAAACTTATTACAATGAACAACTATAAGGTGCAGAATTTAAAATGCAAGTGATAATGCCTAGCTTCAAAATGGAATAATGGATGTGCTGATAGTGAGGAATGTAATATATGAAGATAAACAAATGGTTTGTTCCTTTTTTTTTTAGAGTGTGTAAATGCTGGAGATAAGAAAGTAACTTAGCTAAAGCAATGAACTAATTAACTAATCAAACAAATATTAATCAAGCATTCAAAGAGAGAAATCATACCTATATCACTTAATCTAAGTAGATTCTGGCTAAATAGACCCCAAAATTAGCTTTAGGATGACGAAAAACCTTAGGAATCGATTTGAGAAGTCAAAGAACCAATTAAAATAAGGGTAAAATAGGCCAATCAACCATGGAATGATTTTGGTCAACTCTGATAAGAACTGAAACATGTGGTAGATTACATGGACAGTGACTAGATAAATAGATGATGTTATAACCTGACATTGTGAAGTTGAGTTATAGATATAATGTGTAAATTTTCATTATAAAATAATAAATGTTTAAGTTAAATAAATAATAATATTTTTAAATATCTTATAATCCAATATCCTAGTATATATTTTAAGAATTTAGTGTAACTCGATATCTTAGTGTATGAAATTTTAATAAATCCTTAAACATATATATACCTAAAATTATGATTAAATTGTAGCTACAAATTTAAAAAGCTTAACTTGGACTCCATTGGACTTTTCTTTTGTCTTTTTCTTATTGCTCTAACTCACTTATCCTATTTTTTCCATTCATTTTTCCCTACTTTTTTCTTTTTTCCCGTAAACTCCTCCTTTTTTGGTTCTTGAAGCTTCTTGAGTCTTCTTGATTACTTTAAACTTGTACTCCAGCTAAGAGTTGGTTGTGCTGCTTGGAAAACCTTAGATTGCACTATATCAGCCTTCCTTCCCTCACCCGTTAGCTTCTCTACATCTTGCAATTTTTGCCCCCTGTTCTGCCTTTGTTTGGTATGTTCTTGGCTGGCCATTAACTCCTCCTCTTTCCCTTGTCAATACAGCTTGTTCGTTCATCCCGTGTAGCCTTATTAGGGTGTTTGGGAACCCAAAAGAATAAAGACTTGACTGTAGATGCAGGAAATCATAAGCAGCAGTTTCATTTTTTGTTTCCTTTCCTTTCCTTCCTTCCAAAAATCATAAAGATAGCCCTTTTGTTGATGTGCAGCAAGCTGAATTTCTTTGCTTGGTAACATTGGTAGCTTGCTGGTGATGGCAACAACCTCCCTCCTAGCCATGGCAACTTCAATTTTGGTGTGGCAGCAAGCTTAGAATGGAAGCCACTTGGATTCTTAGTAGAGGGTAAGGACTGACTTTTAGTTTTTAGTGTTTTGTTAGTTTAATTACTTCAAAGTGATAGTGTGCTTATGATGTTATTGTTGTAATTGAGGGGTTATATTAAATTGAGCTAAGAATCTTAAACAAGAAACAAGAAAGTAATGGGTTAAGATTAAACAATGAACGTTTGATGTAGGATATTGTTAATTACTCTTTACCTATATAAGTATTAGCTAAGTAATTTTAAAGTTAACCTTACAATTATTAGTATTGTTGAATTAATGTAACTGAATTGATTCTTTGGAAATATATATATATACATCCATGCATGTGAGGTGAGATTGAGAATGCCTTTGAGGTGTTTCACATAATGCTTATAAGAACTTAATTATGATCTTATGAGTAAAACTCAGTAGATTTAAATTTTTTGGTGATTAGTTGTTGTTGGACTTTAAATAAAAGTTCCTAAACAAGAGTAGATAATAGTTAATTAATGTTGTGGGTTAAGGAGTTAATGAAAGTGAATAATTGGTATTAACAAAGGAGTGTTATTATGAGTAAAGTGTTGGAAAATGAGAGTTAAGAGGGTTTTAAGGGGATGCAGGGCTAGATTTCATAAGTTAAAGAAATCTTGCGTTTTGGGTGCTTTTGGGGCTGAATTAAATTAAGAGTTCTAAAGATAAAATATAGCTTAAGGTCCTTGAGATGATGTTTGCAAAATTTCCTAACTTGGTTCTATGTATATTTATCGTTAAAGCTATTAGACTGTGGCTACGTCCATATAAGATTTTGTGAGCTTCAGTCAGTCCGGTAAACTTCGTTGGGGTTTTGGTTGGAATTAGCTTAGGGCCTCTAAATGAAAGTTGTTTCTAACATATTAAAGGATAAATTTGGAGTGGTTCAGGTCTTAATTCCTTTAATATGTTAGTTAAGAAAGATTAGGGGGTCTTAAAAGATGAAGTTTTTATAAGTCTTAAAGTCCAATATTGATAACTAGGAATTGTGCAGTGCTCTATTTTTTGTTAACGTGAGGAATTAAGTGAGTTCATGGATAATTTTAGAAAAATTTTCTAGATAAGAAAGATATCTAACTTCCTAAAGATAAAGTTTTGACTTGGTTTTATTAAATTTGGTTAAGTATGTAAGTGAAAATAACCATATATCAAAGGGGGTTTGTGAAATGCCCTAAAAGGAGTAAACTTTAAATAATTAACTGTAACTAATATACACATCCAACTAATGCATATGATACCTATCTAGAAAAATATACTTGTCTATTAATAAATCCAACAAACAGAATTATATATATTTTTTTTTTCCTAGAGAAAATTATGCTTAATTAACTAAGGAAAAGTCAAAGTTGCCAAAATCCTGCGTTTTGCATAATTTGATTCAACTTTAAAGAATGAACTATATTAAAAATTACAAATGATATACCATTATAAATCTACATGTGTCTAGTATTTAATAAGTTTTACAAAACTGGATTTGGAATTTTCTAGAGGAAGATATGAGTGTTAAAGTGAAAATGGTTCAAACACCAAGTTTGGACAGTTTCAACATTTCTAACTCAGTAGTATTTTCTATCCTTTTTGATTGCTTTCTTCTATCCTAGGCATTGTCAAGGCATCTAAAATGTCTCTTCATTATCAACCTTACCACATAAAGTACAATTCATACTACTTGACATGCAATTGCTTAATAGAAAATTTTCATACATAAATCTATCTATATCAAATGTAGATTTTATGAATTGAAAAAGGAAAGTTATAAATGTAATTGTGTTAATGATAAGAATGTATAACGCAAATTTTTAAGTAATGAGCTTAATTTGTATTTAACGTTTGAAACATGACAAAAATGAGAATTTATAGATTTATATTGACTTCTTGGTGTAGGTATATAAATGTGTACAAATATATATATATATATATATATATATATAAATTTTAGTGACTAGAGGATTCTAATTTTGAAATTTATAAACTAGGTAATGCTTAAAAATTTTAATTATAGCTCTAGAGCGTGTTATATAGCCAATGATACACTTGAATTCAAGAAGGAACGACGGGTGATATTATATTACTGTGAGTGGTTAATTGTTACCCTTTGGTGGAGAGATTATTATATGTGTTTGTATGTGTATTTGAATAGATAAGTTATATTGGAAAATAAGCATGTGTAGTATTTTATTGAGTTATTAGAATTATGTTTGATGTTTCAAATTTTTTTGTGGTTACTAAGGGCTAACAAAGTAAAATTTTCTTCTGAAATAATTTTTACTTTTGGAATTGAAATCCAAGGAGCACCTAGGATATTTTTATTTGATATTCAGAAATGAGATATTCTGATTCTGACATTTATTTTAAAAGAATTGAGTGCTCAGCCCAAGGTAAGATAGATTGTGTACAAAGAATTAACTTGTTGTGCAGGCACGTAAATAACCGATAGGGTAAGATACTATTATGCAGGACTGAGTTACTCATTGGCCTTTTGCTTGCTTTGTATTTTGTGATTATTCTGATTGATTTGTTATCCTACTGAATCATGTGAGTTATAAAAGTATAATGATTATAAATGCATACGTGTATTTTGAATTAAGACATAAACATGATTACATGATATCAATTAATTATATATGTTATATACTTGTGTTGAGTGATGCTAGTACTCTTTAGGTACATTGTCCACTCATGGAGCCCGTAGGACTCACCCTTCTTTTGTGGATTTTTCTTAGTATCAAGAATTCAGTATATGGCGTTGCCAAGCTCGTGACCTGGAGACAGAGTACGATAAGTTATTTTCCAAGATCTTAGAGTTAAAGTCAAGGATGAAAGTTTGCAGTCACACTAGAATTACCGAGTATCTGATTTTATATAATGTAAAAGTCTAGTTATTTATCTTATTTATGATGTGGACGAAGCAGAAGTCCTTGTTGTCTTTGTGTTGTTGTTGTGTAAAAATAGTAATATATGTGTTTGCATTTATGGGCATGTTCCACTTTACAGGGAACCTTGGCTGAAATTTTCAGTAAATTGTTATTTGTTTCAGTAAATGAACTTTTATAGTTAACTTTTGTTTTATGAAATCTACTTTTATTCTTTAGCTTAGTTAAGAGTCGTGTTTATTTCTTGATTCTTAAGTCAATATTATGAAGTTTTAGTTATTCATTTCTCCTAATAATCATGCCACTATAAGGAGTGCGATAGATGACTGTGGCAGAGTACGTAGCAGATGACGTGCCAGATAATAGAATTTTAGCTAGTGTGTCAATTAACTTGATGTTGGACATGGTAGGATTGTTACAGTGGGCTGTTTTGGCATGTGGGAGTTCGTATGATTGATGCACAGACGAGCAACCATAATGCATGGCACGTGAGAGTGCATAGGGTGTTTTTTTGGGCTTCTTCTTTGGCTAATTCTGATATGTTTTCTTTGTTCGTGTCTTTTGATAGGTTATTTTTTGAATTTGTGTTGTAGAAGGTGGTGAAATAAGGGCGGTAGTTGTGGTGGTAAAAAAAAATTAGACCAATTTACTTTTATACCACTTGATGGAGGACATATACAAGGGCAAAGGATTGATAGGGGTTTCACACACTCTATTTCTAAAGTTACTCTTACTGATTAATTAAAAATTTAGCAATTATTCATCAAAAGTGTTTTCAAATGTATCAAAGTAGCCTATTTATAGGCAACATCAATTCCTAAAAATAAGTAAAAGATAATTAAACATAATGGGAAATAAGAGATAAAACAAGAGACAAAGAAAGAGATAAATTTAATAACAGATAAAGTATGGTGAGGACTTCTGAGTTCTATGTCCTAAAATCATGAACTGATGGTTCCATATCAAACTATTGATTAGAAGGAGACCACTAAAGGCATGTTTAAAGATAGTATGAATCTTCACAAGTATGCCATGTTAGCTTTGCCAAAAAATCTTTCTATGATTTTAGACCTAACTCTACATTAACCAGAAGCAAGAGAAATTCAAAGCCAAATTTATGATGTTGAGCTAGAAATAGAAACAAATTTGACCCATATCCAAATGAACAATAAGGTTCAGAAATTCATACTTTTCAGTTTTCAAGATTGCACTTTCATGGTCACTGGAATCACCAATTGAAATAATGAATATTAGGGATAATCAAATATCTGTAACCCTGATTTTACCACTACTGAATACATAAGACTCTCGAAAAAATTATATTTAAGACTAAGAAAGTCTTTACTTAATTAAAATAAAAACATAGACTTGCTAAAGAATACATAATATTCACTGAAAATTTTGGCAGAGGTTCCACATAATGTGAAACATGCCCAAAACATAGACAATACATATTCCTTTTTAACATAACAAAAACAACAACAAAGACAACAAGTCCAAGGAGTTCTACTCTGTTTCTCATCATAATAACAATCAACTAGAGCATTACCCTTCATATGAGCAAATACCCTACAGTTTTAGTATGACTACACACTTTTACCCCAGATTGAGATTATGAAGAATTACCTTGCCACCAAACACACGACAAAGTCTATTATCGGTAATAGCCGTCCTCAAGATCTTGTTACTAAAAAAAACCACAGAAGAGAGATAAGTCTTATGGACTCCATGAGTGGAAAATCATTCCCAAATGATATTAGCATAGCACAACATATGTATAAAATATTTGATCAATTAATATCCACATGTCATATATTCCAAAACTACTAAAATTACACATATACAAATGTGGAAGTATAAAACTTAGTAAGCATAGTTCAATTAGTATACTGTATAATCTAATTAAAACAATTAAGATAATCAAAGCATACAAAGCAAGCAAAGGGCCAATAGAGTAACTCAACCCCACACACCACCTCCCACTAGGTAGATTTGTGCTTGCACACCAAACAAAATAAAAAACAAATTTATTGAAATTAAAGTCATAAAATCCCTTCTTCAAATCCACCCATCGGGGCTGAGCACTTAATTCTTTTAAAACACCTATCAGAATTAGAAAATCTAAGAAAATCTTAAAACATCCTAAGAACACCTGGATTTCAGTTTTGGAAATAAAGTCATTTCGAAAAACATTTCACTTCGTTGGCCTTTATCAACCATAAACAATTTCAAACATCAAACACAATTCATTTAACTCAATGCAACACTGTATAAGCTTATTTTTTTTCATATACCACATCTATTCAAATATACACGTAAATACATATAATAATCTAGTCACTAAAGGGTAACAATTAACCACTCACCTTTAACTAATTTTATTCGTCACCCACAGTTATGGTCATGTGCATTATTAGTTTAACTATACTTCCCGAAGCTATAATTATATTTTCCAAGAGTTACTTAGTTTCGAAAATTATTAAGTTATAACATTTTAGTTACGAAAATCTAGAGTTACTAAGTTTCAAGTATTTATTTAAAGTTAACTCTTCTTTAGCTATTTTTACAATGATCTTGGAGATATATTTGATTTTTGCTTATATACTTAACTAAATTTAACAAAACCAAGTTTAAACATTAAATTTAGGAAGTTATCTATCTTTCTTATTTAGAAACTTTTCCTAAAATCAACCTTGAACTCACTCGATTCCTCACATAAACAAAAACAGGGCACTGCATAAATTCCTAGTTGCCAACCCCTGATTCTGATGCTTACAAAATTCTCATACTTGGGAGTTAAATTACGAAACTTTTTATTGTAGTATTTCAAGATTTTAGAAACATTTCATCTTCATCACTCTTCTCTTATTCATCTTTTGAGACTCCCTAATCTTAATTACTTCAAAGCAAGTATAGTCAGGACCTGAAAATCAGAGCCATGATTTCTAACACCTCCAAAATTCACACAACAAAGAATTAAAATCTAAACCACTCCAAATTTTTAGCATGTTAGGATAAATTTTTATTTAGAGGTCCTAGACTTATTCAAACTACAACTTATCACAAAATCTCCCAAACTGACTGAAGCTCACTAAAAATCATGCATGGACTTATCTACAGTCTAGCAGCTCTACCAACTATTCTTAGAACCAGGTTACGTAATTCTGCAGACAACACCTAAAGATCCTAAGCTACACTTTATCTTTTTGACTTTTAATTTAATTCAGCTTTGAAAGCACCCTAAAACACAAAATCTTTCTAACCCATGAAATCTGACCTTGCATTCTTTCAAAAACCTCTTAACTCTCATTTTCCAACACTTTGCCCATAACTAACCCTCCTTGCTGATACTCACTATCCACTTTTATTAAATCCTCAACTCACCCAATCAACCAACCATTCTTTACTCTTGTTTATAAACTTTTTATTCAACTTCCAATAACAGCTAACTATCAAAAATTAAATTTATCAAGTTTTACCTAAAATGTTATCACTAGTTTTCTTGTAAACATTTTATCAAACACCTTCGGTGCAAAAATTACTTTCATTGATATGTGTGTGTATATATATAAATCTCCCAATAAAATTCATATTTCCATCAACCTTCATATTACTAAGTTTCCAAATTCCAATTTAAACTTTAATTTAACTAATCAAAGTAATCTAAAAGCTTTATCTATACATGTTTCCAACATCCATATCTCCTAATTCAATTCCAATTAGTTAAACCCTTCATATAATTCTTAACAATCAAAGAAGAAAAGGGATAAACTATAGGAAAACAAGGTAAATGACTAAATTTTTGAGGTAATTGGAACTACATAACCCACAACTGGCCTAATTACTAGTTGTTGCCTTGGATGACTGCTACCTCCAATTCAGCTCCTTTACTATAGTTTCATGCAGAAAGGTCTGCTACACTGAAGGAAAGGAAGATCATAGTAATTGGTCTTCTAGTAGTGATAGCAGCTGCTGCATCATGTCACCAATGTTGACAATATGTGTGTTTGGAATGGGTGCTACAGTGAGCCATTCATCATCTTTGAGTAGTTGAAGTCCACTAATAGCTTGATCTTGGTTCAAGATGGACAAAAGCTATCTATGTGTACTGCCATAACCAAAGTAGTATCGACATTAGCATTTGAGCATTATGGGTATCAATAAATACGTATGGTTTATGAGGGTAGTGATACGTAGGACTTCCAAGGTCCTCTTTTGGACTTTATAGAGTTTCAAGGACCTTTCTCTCCTTTCTCTCTCTTTCTCTGAGTTGTACTGGCATGAATGCTTGATGATTATACATACAGTCACAGAAAAACCAAATGAAGAAAAGTTTGGTTGTTGTGGTTAGATTCGGCAATAATGAGATAATTCACAAAATAGAGAAACTAGACCAAAACTTAAATACAAAACAAAAAGAAGAAGCAAGAATCTCAACTAGTTTAAAGGAGGAGTAAGCTAGCTGCAAGACAAATTCACAAAATAGAGAAACTAGAAGGCTCCAAAAGCAGGGGAAGACTTGACCAACAAAATAAAAGGAAAGGCAAAGGCAGTGGGACAAGAAAAACGGAAAAACATGGAAAAAAAAATGAAAATAGCAAAGTGAGTCAAAGTCAACATAATATGTAATGGAAAATAAATCTTAAAATAAATATACATGTACTAATTATTCACTCAATTTTATTTACTTGATCAAAGTTTTATTTATTTTACAACAAATTCTACAAAAAAAATAATTTAAAATATATATTAAAATATCGAAGTATAACAAATCATATTATATCACTATTTACTTAATTAATTTAGGTATTTTTTATTTTATAGCTAAAATTTACACATTGTATCTAAAAGTTACTATAACGGGTTATAACAATGGTCAAATACAGGACTATTTTTTATTCTGAGAGTACCGACAGGACCATAGGGCGAATAAGACTTGTAAAAAGAAACAAAGTGGGTTTTGAATTAACGGTTTTGATAATAGGACAATGTTATAGTTTCAAGGCAAAACCTTTAAAAAATTTACTTATTTTTTGTAAGTTATAGTACGCTTAACTTATATGCACATTAAGTCTAGGTTAAGTATAATTACTTACAACTTATTTATTTTGATTTTTTTAGGTTGCACTTGCTATATCTATGCCTTCACATATCAGTCAGAATAATGTACAAGCTTGAGACGACGAATATTAATTAAGATTATGAGATAGTTTTTTTCTACAATATTTGTAAATAATTTTAATGTTATGATGAATTTTGTATATAATATAAATATACTTTTATACAAGTATTTACAGGTACAAAATTACGAAGGAATGAAAAAATAACGAAAAATAATTATTTAATTCATCTATATCCTCCTTTAGAATTATCTACATTTGCATTTGCAACATGCAGACTCAAAAAAATTTAAGCAAATTTAAAAAGAATTGCATCTATTTTTCTGTGTTCATAGTGCATATGTAGTAACACTTGCGTTTATGGACAATGCTTGTATTACAAATGCAGGAAGTGGAAAGCCATTATTGGAGTCCAAATTTTAAGTCTGCAACCCATAAACAATTATATAGACACTAGTTAAGAATCTATTTCTGCCGCAAACGCAAAAAATAGTATCTCAGTCTAAGGTTATTGCGTTTGTTTATTTGTCTCTATGTAAAGACACAAAAAATAATATATGAATCTATGGATTGTTTACTCCGTTTGAATACAAATGCAAATTGCTTACTATGTTAGCATTTGTATCTTCTGCATTGGAAGTTTGCAGATGCAAATAATGTCATTTCTTGTAGTGTTAAAAGAAACAAATTACCCCACATGTACTTTAAGCCACTTTTCAAAAAAAACTATAACTAAATTTAAAATATCTTTTTTTTTGTAAATAATTATATTTTTTTTCTCTTAAAAAGTGTGCCTATATGTGTTCAGCTAAAAAAATATAAAAAAACTCTGAGCATGCCCGTAAGGATGTGCAATGAGCTAGTATATTATATATGTCATACACGTTGTATGTGAGTCATATCTATATGACCTTTAAATTATGCATTAATTTATTTTTTTTAAAAGGTAATAAGAATATGAAATTATGTATATAATATGTTTAATTTTCCCTTGTAAAATACTTTTTGAAAATAATTTTATTTTTTTATGTATATATTTTAAATATTTTATTTATTTTTTTGTGCACTTTAATATTGGAACTAAAATAATTTTCCCTTTTTCATTTTGTTATAAATTAAAAAATAATAAAATCATAAAAACTTTTTAGTGATGAAAATTAAGAGAAAAATTAAATTCACAATATTATTTTAACCATGAATGATTTTAATATGTAATCACAAAGAAAATAATCAAAGCAAGGGTATTTATTAAAATTCTAATTGATGCCTTCTTTTTACTTTGTCCATTCAGTTAATTATACATGTGGATAAACACGATTTTAATGAAGTATCATAAAAAAAATAAAAAATTATCAACTTCAAAGTCAATTAGATTAGTCTAGTTTTAGTTAATTATACATGTGGATAAATGCAATTCAACAAATCATCATAAACAAAAAAAATTATCAATTCCAAAGTCAATTAGATTCAATTTAATTAATGTAAAATAAAAAAAGTACAATCTAATAACTAAGAAATCTTATGAAATTTAGTACCACCTAACAAAGAAAAAAAATATCTCTCTTCCTTCTTTCATCTTTCATCTCACCCTTGAACCCTTCACCCTTCACCCTTGAACCCTTCACATCCTCCATATTAATTTCCTCCTTGTTTTAACACTTAGAAACCAATAGAAAATTTTCATTTCACAAACAATTTAGATTCATTTGTCAAACATTTGTATTATCAAGACTTATTTAGTTAAGTTTACTATCACAAACATACTATATTTCATTGCAATTAATTAATAGTTATAAATAGTTTTTTGTTTTCTCAAAATGATTCCAAAACAACATTTTAAATTTAATAGTCTCTTCTTTTTCTTTAAAACCAACTATTTAAAACTTCTCTCAAATAGTAAATTTATAAATATTATATTGCTATTATAACCTAATATTGTAAAGTTGAATTTTAGATATAATTTGTAACTTTTTAGTTATAAAAACAACAAATACATAAACAAATTAAGTTATACAAACAAAAAATACATAAACAACTTAACTTATAAAAACAACAAATACATAAACAAATTAAATAAATAATATAATTAAGTGGTTATTAGAAAGGGAACAATGCTCAGATTTTATGATTCAGAGAAATTTGGTATTTCGCTGCATTCTGGACTGAATTAGTTTAGAAATTCTGAAAAGGAAGTGTAGCTTATGGTCTTATAATAATATCTGCATAATTTTGTAACTTGATTCTAGGTATATTTATTGCTAGAGCTATTAGACTGCTTCTGGGTTAATGCTAGATTGTTGGTGAGCTTCAGTCAGTCTAGTGGACTTTGTCTACTATTGTGGTCTAGTTTAGCTTAGGACTTTCAACAAGAATTGTTCATAACATATTAAAGGAAAATTTTGAAGCTTTACAGATTTTAATTTCATGTTATGTGTATTCTGAAGGTGTTGGAAGTCACTATTATGATTTGTGGGTTCCTCTTGTCCTTGATTTGGTGTATCTAGTTTTACAGGGTCCCAAATGACAATTTAGGAGTTGGTTCTAAAGAGAAATTGTTTGTAACATCTTGAGGAACTAATCTGGAGAGATTCTTAGTTTGGTTCCAAGTTATGTGTACTTTTTAAGTACAGGAAGTTGCTTCATAGAACCAGGGATTGCAATGTATACTCGGTTTGGTACAACTCCATTTTGGTAAAATTAGAGGTAAGTCCGTGGGGGATGTCTGAAGAAAAATTGCAAAGGAGACTTAGAGAATGTGTTTGTACCTTGGACTGAAATTATTTAAGGAACTGAAGTTGTATTTTGAGCTACAGACAGAGGCAAACCTCAATTTCCCCTATTTGTATTCATGTGTGGATTTGAGTGGGTTCAAAGCTGATTTTAGGAGAAGTTGTTGAATAAGAAAGGTATCTAACTCCTGGAGATTATGTTTAGACTTGGTTTTTCTGAATTTTGTTAAGTACATAAGTTGTAATCAAGCATGCCTCCAAGGTATTTGTGAAAATGCCTAAAAGGTGTTAATTTTAAATAAATGCATGAAATTTAGTATCTATAAATTTTTGTAATTAAAAGGTTATAACTTACAAAATTGAAAAACTTAGTAATACTTGAAAACTTTAACTTTAGCTCAGAAACGTAACACTGATATGACGATGCATTTAAACTCAAGAAGAAGCGATGAACAAAATCTATAACTTGGTAAGTGGAAATGTTATCCTTTGGTTGCTAGTTGTGTATTGAATATTTATATATATATATATATATATATATATATATATATATATATTTATTATTATATATATACAGTTGCCAAGTGTGTGTATGTTTAATGCTTTGATTGATTCACGTAGTAAGAATATTATGTTTTTCATAGACTTTATCATTTGGTATGTTGTGTATTAGTATGAATCTTGTTTGTGGTTGATAGGGGTAATAAACTCACTTTTAACGTGATTTAGAATCTGGGTACACCTAGGATATATTCGATTGGATTATGTCACACCCTTCTTTGAGACATGACTAGCCAGAGGATTGGAAAACCAAGCTTTCGTAATCTTGACTTTATCATAACTGAATACATACGACTCCTAACTAAACGAATATATAAAAACAAATTTTATAAAACAGAAATTAACTGTAAAAATTTATTTATGGAGACATATAGCAATCTATAAAAAAAATTCAGCAAAGGTTCTTCGTGAAGGAGAACATGCCCGTGTAATATAAACAGCAACAACAAAAACAACAAAAAGCTTTGTTTTGATTCTCATCTCAATAACACATAATTAGACTATTACACAACATAAAGCCAGACATCTCACAGCTCTTGTATAACTGCAAACTTTCACTGTTGACTTCAAGTATGAGATTTCAAAGAATTACCTTGCCGCTTGTAACTGGTAAGTCACACACTCGTCAATGATGTAAATCAAAATCCTGTGACTGAAAAAAAAATATCAACAAAGAAGGGTGAGTCTTATAGACTTAGCAAAACATGTCCAAAAGGTACTAACATTACTTAACACAAGTACATAACATATATAGTTAATCAATATCATGTAACAATGTTAATGTCTTAATTTAAAATACATGTACGCATTTGTAATCGTCATAAATTCATAAATTACATGATTCATAGGATAACAAATCAATTAGAGAATCATAACATATAAAGAAAACAAAGAGCCAATGAGCAACTCATTTATTTTAAAACAATTGTCAAAATCAAAATATCTCATATCAAAGTATCTTAGGTGCTCCTGGATTTCAATTTTGGAAATAAAAACATTTTGAAGAAAAATTTACTTATCAACTACAAACAATTTCAATCATCAAACATAATTCAAATAACTTACTAAAAACACTGTACAAGCTTACTTTTCCAAATAACACATTTATTCATATACACATACAAGCACACATAATAATTTAGCCACCAAAGGGTAACAGTTAAGCACTCACCTTTAACCGATTTCATTTGTCACTTATACTTGCGTTCATGTGAGTCATTGATTCAATCACACTTTTTGAAGCTACAATTATATTTTCCAAGTATTACCTAGTTTATTAATTCATAAGTTATAACCTTTTTGTTTACGAAAATCTAAAGTTACTAAGTTTCAAGTATTTATTTAAAGCTTAACCGAATTTAGTAAATCCACTTTTAACTTTAGGAAGTTAGTTATCTTTATTACTTAGGAACTTTTCCTAAAATCAGTATTAAACTCACTCAATTTCATACATGGACAAAAACAGGGCACTTCACAAATTACTAGTTGCCAACCTTTGATTCTGATGCTTATTGAATTCTCATACTTGAAAATTAAATTACAAAACTTTCTAGTCTAGTTCTTCAAGAAGTTGGGAACATTTTATTTTCAGCATTCTACACATAATCCATTTGTTAAGACCTCCTGACATCAGTTTACCAAAACAAGTATAGTCAGTACCTAAAAATCACAATTACGACTTCAAACACCTCTAAATTACACATAATAAGGAATTAAGACCTTTATCACTCTAGATTTAGTTTTTAGTATATTAGGAACAACTTTTATTTAGTGGTCCTAGGCTAATTCTATCATAACCTATGACAAAGTTCTCCAAACCGATTGAATCTCACTAAAAATCCTATATGGACCTAATTGCAATCCAACAGTTCTAACTACAAATATACTTGGAACCAGGTTACTCAATTTTGTAGATATCATCTCAAGACCCTAAGCTACATTTTCTCTTTAGAACTCTTAATTTAATTTAGCCCCGAAGGCCTAAAACACAAGATTTCTTTAACCCATCAAATCTAACCCTGCACCCCTTCAAAAACAACTTAACTATAATTTGTTCATACCCATTACTCACTTTCATTAACCCTTTAACTCACATCATCGACCAACCATTATCTAATATTGTTTAAGAACTTTTTATTCAAATTCCAATAACAACTAACCACTAAAAATTAAATTTACTAGGTTATACTCATAAAGTTATAACTAGTTTTCTTGTAAGTATTTTATCAAACATCTTAAATGCATGATTTTCTTCCATTGATACGTGTGTATACATACATACATACATATATATATATATATATATATATATATATATACCAAGAATTCCAATTTTTATCTTATTCACATTCCAAGTATTAATTTCAAATCAACTAATTACTTAATTTCCATCAAGACTTAAACTAAACAATTCTAATAATTATATAGCCCTCCTAAATGCTCTTTGTTCTTAACTTTTTATTCACAAATCAAAACTCCCCTACTTATGTACTTTATATACTAAGGTTCTTAACTTCAATTAGCTAAGTTAAACCATAAGTTAGTACTTAAAATTTCAAGTAAAACAAGAAAATTAACAAAACAAAGTTATTGCCTCTTCACTCACCTCACGTCTGATCTCAAAACAAAGCACCATGGTGGCTACCACACCACCAAACAAGGCAGCTTGGCTCAAAACTTCAACCCAAGAAGAAGAACTCCCTCGACTAGCTGAACCTCGCAGACCAAGCAAGAAAAAGAGAATAACCAACCAACCACCTAGAACTCCAAACTTCCTTGCTACCTAGCCTTTGTTTGCTGCCCTGCCTCCAAAGCCTAACGTAAAACCACCCTCCAATTCCTTTATATCAGCCAGTATAAGAGAGGATGAAGCTCATAATTGCTACCCATAATAGGGGCAGGTGACTACTCCAAGATTGGGGCTGGAAAAGAGTTGAGTTTGGGTGCAAAAAGGAAGGCTAGTATAGTGAAATTCAAAGCCTTCCCAACCCCCTTGTTAAAAGAAAAAAAAAAAAAACAAAGATATTGCTACTGCAAAACAAGAATATCAAGGCCAGCTATTGAACAAGGATTCATGGCTGGAAAGATGTACAAACCACCCAACACTGGGTAAAACTCATGCACGGCCAGGAAAGGTAGAAAGCTTCAAAGTCTCGGCTTCCCCTAAAAGATTTTTTGAAAACGTGGAAACACAAAAAAGAAAAGAAAACTGAGAATGAACTAGAAGAATCGTGAGAAAACAAGAAATTAAGGTCGGCTGGGGGAGGAAAAAGAAAAGAAAAAGAAAATTACATGGTCAAGGTCAAAGTTTTAAACTTAAGTAAAAAATTTCTAACTTTATATATATATATATATATATATAGGCCCAACTATTGTATTAATCTTTTAGGATTGTCTCAATTTTTAATCAAGTCATTCAAAGATTAATTGGGTCAATTTAATATTTCAAGATTTAAAAATTCTCAATAAAGTTTCAATTCCTAATTTCTTGTTATATATAATGTAATTGTCCTACATGGCTTAATAGGATATATAACATGGAAATTCACCTTTACTTAGTTTAACACTAGATTTTTCTGTAAGCCAAGAAACAATTTTAACAGGGTTAGCTAGGGTTTCTTTAGGCTGAATTGAAATCTGAAGCTTTCTACCTCTCCAAGAATTCCTTAAATCTCAAAATTGTGTTAGAAAGTAATCGAAAAAAAAATATATCCCAAATCTAAAACTTTCTACCTTTCAAAGAATTCATATTAGTTAGGGTCTTTTTAGTCCCAATGGAAATATGAAGCTTTCTACCTCTCCAAGAATTCCCTAAATCCCAAAATTATGTTAGACAATGGTACTAAAAAAAATCTCAATTCTAAAGCTTTCTACCTCTCAAAGAATTCCGTCTGTTACACATTGCATATACTTTTGCCAAGTTTACTCTTCTTTTGCAGGTTAATGACTTTGCATATCAGATAATGCCTAGACCAAGTTTTGGTCATGGAGAAAGCAATATTGGAAAGCTGCAAATGGTATTTATGTGTTTCCATAACATATGTCTTCCTGGTTCGTTATATTAAGGCATTTATTCCATCAGATAAGGAGATATAATTCATACTAGCATTTAATGATTTTTCAAGCTTCAGATTTTGATATTTGCAGTGCAGAAAATCCTGATATTTTTATAAATTTTTTTGTAAAAGTTTTAGATGGAGAATATGGCTTTTTTTTTCTCACTGAACTTAGTCTGTTCCACTATCCTACTACGGTTCGGTACTGCCCTTATTGGACTGATACTCTAAAGCACCACACAGGCTACTCTAAGGATCAGCTAATGTAATCTCTTATTCGTTATTGTTTTATTTATTAGTTTTGATAACAAATGTGGTTCAATTGGCCAACCATTAGCAAATTTGCACTTAGCTTATGCTTCATTTTTAATAGTAATAATATCTTTTGGTGATTTTCTTTTCCCATGTGACAGGAAGCGTGCTAAACTTTTGGTTAGCTTTCATCCAACAGCTCCAGAAAGAAAGTTTATGGCAGTCAATAAGTAATTTTCAAGTGCAGATCAAGGTACTGTAGCTATTATTCTCCGGCAAAGGCAAAAGGCAAAAGGCAAAGAGACTACTTAAAATTATAGTAACTCCATATGTACTGCTGGTGTTTAATTTAAGAGATTATGGTTTTAAATATGGTACCAATAGATGAGAGATCATTGTAATCATGATCTGCCAACGACTTATCTATTATGTACTGTAGCTATTTTTTTTTTTTTTTTCTTTTCTTTGTGATTTTGAAGTTAGAAAGATAAAACTTGAGTGTAAACTGCAAGGGCAGTTTTATTCTATTATTTTTACATAATGAAAGGTGATGACATATATGTTAAGCATTGTTGCTCAATGATTAAGAGATCATTTCTAGTTATAAAAGATTTTTCTATGTGTAAACCTTCAATTTATAGTTAAGAATATTATACCATCACATTTACAGTTAATAATGGGGTATGCACTCCATTGTCTAATGTGACTAAGATTTGAAAAGAAATTAGAAAAAAGCAAGGATAAAAGGACATAAAAAAATGATGGGAAAAGAAAAATATTCATTTTACAAGGTAATGCAGGACACTGACTAAGAAGAGAAAAAGAGTAATATGACTGAAAGAAAAGAACCAAAAAGGGTGGAAAAGAAAATGGCTCATTTAGCTTGCTATTTAGAATGCAGAACACTAAAAAGAAAAAAGTAGTATGCTGAATGTAAAGGATATGGTGATGCTATCTCAAAGAGCTGCTCTAAAAAGAAACTGTGAAACAAGAATCCCTGTCTCTGGTATGTCCTTATGTTAATACGCAGAAATAGGTCAAATCTTTTCTTCTCAATAAAAATTTTGGCCCTGAAAATTTCATGACAGTAATTTGAATAAAATGTTCCACTAGATAATATTCAACTCTATGTAGTGAGAATAGCTCTCCTCATATATTGTAAATCAGAAAATAAAGATCCCATTTCCATTATCACAATAAAGGAGGAAAATAAAATTGCAAATGATTTTAGTTATTTTTCTTCACTGGTAAAGCTATTGATTCTTGACTGGTAGCTATCTTGGAAGAGGCATTCTTCTGCTTTGTAACCTTAGTTGCAGTCACTAATGTATCTCCAATGACACAATGACTTCTTTCCCATACGAAGGGAGCTCTTTTAACTTCAGTTCTTTTTCCTTGACTGCTATTTATCTTGTCTGATCTCTAGTATAATAAATTATGTGGTTAAATTCAATTTATAAAGATTAAAAAAATTAACCAAACTATTAAAATTCACAATGCCATTTTAAAATTAAAATTGATATACCTGGATTTTTCCATCGTTGCCTACACCAGTCACCTTTTTACTCTCACTTGGAGTAGTAATAGGAGACACAACTGGAATTGTAGGCGGGGAAACTGTTGGGCTAACATGTCCAAGTAATCCTTTGCATGATCTTCTGTTATGTCCCAGCTGCAAACACTTTGATCACTTCACAATAAATGTCTTTTTCATCTTGTTTGCACTTTTAGGCTCGTCAGACTCCTTGTTCCTATTCTTTTTAGGTCTTACAGGTGCATTTCTACGTGGTGAAGGCTCCACATCATTTGCTTCAGTCCTCGGCCATATATTATTTCCATTAGTTGGAAAACATAGTCGTCCACTTTATCCTTCTTAAAACCAATACAAGCAATAACATGAGCTTCCTGCAGCTGCATGTTTTTTCATCTAAGTCCATAATAAATTTTTCAGTCCTAAAACTAACTTCAAATTTTAATTGTCCTGCCCATGTTGGTAACCATTTTCCACTCTCTATTTTCTGTTTGTCAATTATGTTCCTTATCTTAGGACATACCTCTCCTTTATATCTCTCTATTTTTTGTCTATTGGTTGTGAATCTCCTGATAAGATATAACCTTATCCACTCAATCTTTGTCACTATTGGCTTGTCTCAACATTGAAGTATGGTTGAGTTAAATGCCTCTGACATATTATTTTGTAATATATCACTCTTAGGATACCCTGAAAATGCACATATACACCACCATTTTCTTCGTATGCCCATGAGATAGCCCCTTGCATGTTTATTAATTTTTTTAATATTTTCCATCTCTTTTTCCTATGCCTGAACATAAGATGCTGAAGCTGTAGCCAACATCATTTCCTTGAATTGACTTCCAGGGTATCTCTTTCTAAAATTAGCATAGAGATGTCTAATGCAAAACCTATTCTCAACTTTAGGTAACATTTCCTCAAACATTGGAACTAGCCCTTGCATACAAAAATTAAGAAACAATAAAAAGTAACAAATCAAGTTATTAGGAGTACCATGTAAAAAATATAAGTGGCTTTTTACCAACAACCAGATTTCTTTCTATTTCCCTGTGATGGGCATATATAAAAAATACTAACAATTGAATACTATATAATTAATTAATAGAGTAGAATTGTTTATATACATAGTTTTTGTTAATCTAAAATAAATGTCCACCTCTTCTCATCTGGCCATCCAATATCATCAAGTAGTCTCTAAAAGAACCAAGTCCAAGAGTCTTTTGTCTCAGCCTCTACTACTACAAATGCAATTGGAAACATCTCTTCATTCGGATCTCTACCTATTGCAATCAAGAGTTGTCCACCATATGGTCCTTTTAAGAAGCCTATTTTGACCCTTCCAAGCATATATATAATCTCTAAAAAATAGGTTTCAAGTTTCTTGGTGGCATTCCAATTTGATCATCATACACAACACCTGGTATAACAACATGTAGAACTACACTTTAGCCTTCATTTGACCTCCTGATTTCTTCACAGTAATCATACAATCTGGTATATTGTTTTGAATATGACCCTTCAATAATTTCCCTAGCCGCTCTTTTTGCCCTGTATGCTTTAGATATAGGAATATCCAATGTATATTTAGATTTGACATTTTTCTTTATGTCAAATAGCTTTCACTTTGGATTTTCCATAATCTTTTTAGCAAATTTTTTTCCAACAAACTTAGAACTACAAAGACTCATATTAAATTCTCTACTACAATTGTTTTCATCAAAAACATTCTTGATTTGAAAGTTGCCTATGCATTTTAGAGCAAAAGACTTTCCATTAACATCTATCTTGACATTTTGCCCTCACTCTAATCTTGTCATTCTTAATGAACTTTATTTTCCTCCCATTGACAACAGAATGTTCTATAACAACTTTTTTAAATTGTTCAAGACTGTTAAATTCCATCTGAAACTCCCATTTAAAATCTTTCATTTTTGAATTAGGTTTAAACATAAGCTTTTTAGGCCTTGTTGCACCATCCTGATCTAATTCATAATAATCCATTAATTCCTCAATTTCATAATCATTCTCACTAAACTCTGCATTCTTTACAATGCATGGCCTCTTCTGAGAAGGTATTTCTTCACTCCTTGACATCTAGCAGTAGTAGTTGGACCTAGGCCAATAACATCATTTTCAATCGGCATCTCATTCACATGTTTTAAATTAGCTAGCCTACTACAATGCTCAAGATTAACTGGCCCGGTATTTGAACTAGAACAATTTACAATCAGATTTTCATCACAAATCATCTCAGCATCAAAATTAATGTAGACATCAAACATATCACCACACTCTTCCTCACTGTCAGGAAACTGTATGTCTTTGACATTGTCTTCATCATTATCATCACTATTATTAACCACATCATCATCATATGATTCGTTACTTTTTTTTTCAAGAACACCAAATTCAATATCAAGAAAAGTATTAATAGAAGTATCTTTATCACCAACTAAATGTTCAATAAAAATGTCAATAGTTCCATAGAACTCAAAAATATTAGCCATGTTCAAAGCTTCTTGATTGTTAGAAATAACCATCAAACCTTTATCAAGAGTTTAACCAAGAATAAGGTATCATACCTTAGACACATTTTCACAACCTAAATCCCCAAGGGTTTTCATGAGCATAACATAGGAAAACTCATAAATTTGACAGTTTTTTGCCTCCTATAGAAGCCCATCCACATATGTAAGATTTGGAGTTTGCTGAAACCTACCCCTATAATGCATCCTATTGGAAAAGAGTCCATCAAGCACCATGGCTATAAAGACACAAATGAATTTATTTAATAATGACAAAAAATAAGCTAACAAACACTATCACATAAAGACAAAAAGAATACATGATCACATATACCCTATATATGCCTTCACTCCTCTTCGTAACTCTCAAACACAAGCGAGTTGTTTCAGCCTTGCAATGGTTCCTTTTAACTACCAAACTTTACAAGGTCCAACACCAATAAAAAAGAAATATTGAAATTGATCAATCTCTAAAATTGCCGAATCAATAACAACTACCAAATCAATTAACATAAGAAAGGAGGCATTAAAACCTAAATTGTATAAGGGTAATGATATCAATGAGAATTGAAAAAAAATTTCAAGTCATAAAAAAATTCGAATACATCACTATATTGATTCCAAGTAGGATAACTCTTATAAATAATGGGAAATTGAAAATTAGAACTTCATTGAAAATTTTTGAATTTTAAAGGACTACATAGACCCAAAAATTTTTTAGAGAACTTAATTGAAAACTGAGGTATTCTTGAAAGACTAAATAGTAGTTAAGCCATAAATATATATATATATATATATATATATATATATATATTGTTTCTTATTTATTTTATTTATACATGTGTTTCACTTTAAAAAATTTGCACCAAATAAAATGAAGTTCCAAATCAATCAAATTTTTAATTTAATTGTACACATATATGATTTATTTACAATAAGAGTTGCACCCATTTGTTATAATGCTAGGTTCTCAATATCAAGTTATAATATATTCCATTGTATTATTATTTAATTAATTTGTTTACGCCTTTATTATTTTGTAACTATAATTTACATCTTATGTCTAAAACTCGATTTTACGTTATTGGGTTATAAGGGTTGTAATAGATTATTTGAAATTTGAACAAACATGATCAAGTAACTCAGTCCCAGGGAGGTTAGTGTAAGAGATATATATATATATATCTTTGGTGTGAGGTTGCAAAAGGCCTCGAGGAGGATATGTACACAGTGTATAGGCACTGTATTACTTTGATTATTGGCCCTTTTGATTGATTTGGTTGAAATGTGAGAACTTGTGAGTTATATTCCTTTTCTTTTTTTTTTTTCTTTTTTTTCTTTTTGAGTTATATTCGTTTGGTTTTGCATTATATATATATATATATACATATATACATATACACACGTGTGAAAGTGAATGGCATTATAAGTGTGCTAATGTGAACCTAATAAGCATATGTTTTATAGTTATACATTGATTGGTGCTGGTACCCTTTTGGGTAGGTTTTTCACTCATTGAGTCTTTGACTCACTCTTCGTTTGTTTATGTTTTCTTAGCATTAGGATCTTGACAAGCTTCTCTGACTGAAACTTGACTTGTTGATAGTATTGTGGCAAGGTATTTACCTAGGATCACCTACTTGAAGCCATGGGATAAAGCTTTGTAATCACATTAGCGCTTAAGTCATGAGTTCTTGAATTGTATGATAGTTTGGTTCATTAAATTTGTATGGTATGATATTAGAACGGAGCTCCCTGTGGTTATTGTGTTGTTGTTGTTGCCTTGTTGTAAACATAATTATATATGTTATATGTACTATTCGGACATGTTCCACTTTGCAAGAAATCTCTGTTGAAACTTATTTCAATAAATATATATATATATACATGTCAGTTATATTCTTACAAAATTTTCTTTTAATGTCATTTTAAGTTAATAATTGTGTGCATTTATTTTGGATTTTGAGTCAGAGTTACGAAGGTTTAGTTATCCATATCCTCCTGCCAGTCATGCCTCTGTGTAGGGTGTGACAGTAGCTTCCTTATTTTATACCTAAATAAGAACAATTAATAGCATATCTATATATTATGTTGCTTCTTTATTTTTTTTAAAATGTTTCAGTAGAACAACATAACTTAAATAGAACGAAAGTATTTTTTTTTTTTTTTAATAAAAACTTTACTATTGAAAAAAAAAAAAAAAGTAACTTATTTAATAATAGATCTATAAATTAATCAAGAGCTTACCTTTTGCGGTGAATCATTAAAAAATAATCGATATTTTAATCAAGCATAATCATTATCCATAAGAATCAAGAACAACACATATAAGATACTAAACAACTTTTATATGATAAAATAAAGAGGGATATAGAGTTTAAATATGATGTTAAATTATAAATAACTTTTAAAATTATATAAGAATTTAGTTATTGTTAGAGTTCATTATTTTTATTAATTAAAAAAATTACAATCTTATAAATAACATAAAGTGAGATGGAGAGTTAATATTTTGTTAAATTATAGATAACTTGTTACATACAAAGAATTTAGATTTTGTTAGAATTCATTATTAAATTTTGTAAGGGTATTGTAGGAAATCAAAAAATTATGTCCTTGAGTCA
Source organism: Quillaja saponaria (assembly GCA_029379385.1). Taxonomy (NCBI): domain Eukaryota; kingdom Viridiplantae; phylum Streptophyta; class Magnoliopsida; order Fabales; family Quillajaceae; genus Quillaja; species Quillaja saponaria. The sequence continues at coordinate 9,016,766 of CM055611.1, read as the reverse complement.
TTTTTATCTATAATGAATTTAATAATGAATTCCTTTATATATATATATATATATATATTATACAGACTTCATTAGAGAATTTTTATTTAAATATTTTTTATCTTGTAAAGCTAGATATTTAGAAAGAGTTAATTCATTAATTACAAAATACTAAAATTATTATTAATCACTACAAGAAATATGTAAAAGAATTTATTTCCACTAGCTTAGATGTACATAAGAAAGGGAAAAAAAAAAACAGTTATAGATATAGATAGATTATAAATATAGATTTCATTAAAGAATTTTTATTAAAATAATTTGTATCATGTTAAAGCTAGATTTTTATAAAGAGTTAATTTATTAATTATATAATACTAAAATTATTATTCATCACTTCATGAAATATGTAAATATATATATATATATATATTATTTTTACTATCGTAACAAGTATATTAAGTCAAAAAATAAAAATAAATAATTAACAAGTCATAGGAAAACACTTGTAAGGAGAGGTTGCCATGAACTCGAAATGAGATTAGGCTCACATTTTAAGGGTGTGGGATACTAGTGAAAAATAAAATTAAAAAATAAATTAAAGTTGTCGTGTCCAAGGGACTAGCGATAGCTAGCTTGTCTCTTAAGTTACAAATACGACACTTTCCTAACTTTCAAAGTCACCACAAAAGACTTGTCCATTGAAGTGCAAATTTCATATGACAAATTACATATGATATATGTGAAATAGTCACCACAAAAGATTTGTCCATTAAAGTGCAAATTACATATGACAAATTGCATATGATATATATTACTAATAGTATATGACAAAAAAAAAAAAAAGTATTTAACTAACTACATGATATATATTACTAATTAAGTCATGATAATAGATAAAAATGATAATAAAATTTCTGTTAAATTAAGTCTGAATTTCAAATTAATAAAGATAATAAGTAATAACGATAATAAAATTAATTGCATAATACTAAAATTATTATTAATCACTACAAGAAATATGTAAAAGAATTTATTTCCACTATCTTAGATGTACATAAGAAAGGGAAAAAAAAAAACAGTTATAGATATTGATAGATTATAAACATAGATTTCATTAAAGAATTTTTAGAAAAATAATTTGTATCATGTTAACTATAGATTTTAGAAAGTTAATTTATTAATTATATAATACTAAAATTATTATTCATCACTTCAAGAATTATGTAAAATATAAAAATATATATATATATTTACTATTGTAACAAGTGAATTAAGTTAAAAAAAATTCTTAAATAATTAAAAAATATTACAATTAATAATAAAATGAGACTGTTTTAGAGTGTTCATCGAACATTAAGTGCATTTAGAAGGAAAAAAAATCATCTCCTATAATGAGACTGTTTTAGAGTGTTCATCGAACATTAAGTGCATTTAGAAGGGAAAAAACAAAACATCTCTTGTATGAGTGATCATAATAACAAGTAAAATTTAATTTATAAAATATTTAATATAAAAATTACGTGATAATTTAACGTATATTGTTAAAACAGGCCATAGGAAAAAACTTGTGAAGAAATGTTGCCATGAACCCAAAATAAAATTAGGCTCGCATTTAAAGGGTGTGAGATATTCGTGGAAAACAAAAAAAAATTTTAAAATTAAAATTAAAATTGTCATGTTCAAGGGACTAGCTATAGCTAGCTTGTCTCTTAAGTTACAAATAAGGAACTTCCCCAACTTTCAAAGTCACCACAAAAGACTTGTCCATTAAAGTACAAATTGCATATGAAAATTACATATGATATATATGCAATAGTCAACACAAAAGACTTGTCCATTAAAGTACAAATTACATATGACAAATTGCATATGACAAATGATATATATTACTAATTGTATATGACCAAAAAAAAAAAAAAAGTATTTAATTAATTACATGATATATATTACTAATTAAGTCATGAGAATAGATAAAAACGATAATAAAATTTCTGTTAAATTAAGTCTTGAATTTCAAATTAATAACGATAATAGGTAAAAATGATAATAAAATTAAACAAAAAAAAAGTATTTAACTAACTACATGATATTTATAGAATGGACCTAGCGCTGTTGTATTTATAGAATGGGGCTATAGCTATTTTGTGTCTTAAACCTGAAATATGGAGTTTTCAAAGTCGCCACATAAGACTTGACCATTAAATTCTCATAGAAAAGAATGACAATAATTCTTTACCAAAAACAAAATAGAGGATGACAATAATCCAAGTCAATGATCATGCTCTAAATCAAACAGTAAAAATTATAACTTTTTTTTTTCCCCTTCTCCTATAAACTTACAATTGATAATATAATATGACTTTGTTGAAAGTGTTCTTTCAAACACCAAGTGTATTTAGAAGAAAAAAAAATTATTTTAATAATAAATAAAAATAAATTTATTATTTATAAAATATTTAATATAAGAATTGCATTATAATTGAATAAATATCACTAAAACAGGCCATAGAAAAAAAATTATAATATTTCTAGAATCAAATTAAAGTTGTCTTGTTCAAGGTAATTAAACTCTCCCAACTTTCAAAGACACCAAAAAAGACTTGTCCATTATAGTCTCGTACATGATGACATATAACGTATTGGTAGTTGAGAATACAATGACAAGATTTCAAGTCCATGACTGTACTCAAAGTCAAAGTCACCAGAAAAGACTTGTCCTTTATAAACACAGATTGGATGAATGCTTTCCAACTTACACAATGAAGCTTCAGAACTCCCTTTTATGTGCACGTTGGCCTGCATTCCTTCAACTTCAACTGATTCTTATCTTCTCTATCAACTTAGCATGCCTGATATACCCTGTCTGCACTTCCACGGCTCCAACAAATGAAACAGACTATCTTGCACTACTCAAATTCAAAGAATCAATACACACCGATCCACATGGAATCTTAACCTCATGGAATCACTCCAATTACTTCTGCAACTGGGTTGGAATAACATGTGGACTCCGCCATCAAAGAGTCATTTCCATAAAACTCCAAGGTTATGGATTGGCTGGTTCAATATCACCTTACATTGGCAACCTGAGCTTTCTTAGAAACCTCACCCTCCAAAATAACAGCTTCTATGGCCAAATTCCACAAGAAGTTGGCCGTTTGTATAGGCTACAAAATCTTTTGCTTAAAAATAATACTTTGGGAGGTGAAATTCCTGTCAATTTAACCATGTGTTCTATACTTAAGAGCATTACTATCGGTGGGAACAAACTGATTGGGAGCATTCCCAAGGAGATTGGTTCCTTGAAAAATCTTGAAGTACTGCACTTTAGGACAAACAAATTGACAGGAGGCATTCCACATTCCTTAGGAAATTTATCATCACTCAGAACTTTTGATGTTGGAGCTAACAAAATGGTTGGATCTATTCCAGATGAAATAGGAGATTTGAAAAGCTTGTTGCTTTTGTCCTTTTTTGACAATAAGTTTTCTGGTAAGCTTCCTTCTTCTCTCTATAATATGTCATCTCTCATCATATTATCATTTCGGTATAACCAAATTGAAGGAGTTCTTCCAAACAACATAGGCAACAATTTCCGAAATCTCCGAGAATTGGCCCTTGCTGGGAACAGATTCTATGGGACAATCCCATCTTCATTGTCCAATATTTCTATGCTTCAAGTCCTTGACATGCCTGAAAACAATTTTACTGGACAAGTTCCTATTAGTTTAGGAAATCTACAAGATCTCCGGTGGCTGGGATTAAGAGGTAATAATTTAGGAAATAATTTAGCTGGTGACTTGGGTTTCTTGACATTTTTGGCAAACTGTAGCAAGCTTGAAAGACTTGATTTTGCTGTAAATGATTTTGGAGGTGTTTTACCAAATTCAATAGCTAATCTATCAAGCCAACTCAATGTTTTAGCCATTCATTCAAATCAAATATCTGGAACCATACCAGAAGGAATTGGGAATTTGATCAGCTTATATTTCCTAGTTATGGGGGATAACCTTCTGACAGGAACTATTCCAACCTCTTTAGGGAAAATGCAGGACATGCAGCTACTGGATTTAGGTCAAAATGGTCTATCTGGACACCTTCCATCCTTCATAGGTAATCTCACTAGATTGAACATGCTTTACGTAGACCAAAACAAATTGGAAGGGAGAATTCCATCAACGATTGAAAATTGTCATAATTTGCAGATACTAGACATTTCACAAAATAATCTTAGTGGGGCTATTCCCAAGCAGGTAATTGGTCTTTCTTCCATATCCCTATTGCTTGATTTATCAAGAAACTCTTTTACCGGAAGCTTACCTGTGGAAGTAGGGAAGCTACAAAATATTAATTCAGTGGACCTTTCCGAAAACAATCTGTCTGGTGAAATTCCTGCAACCATTGGAGATTGCTCAAGTCTGGAGGCCCTTTACCTGCAAGGGAATTTTTTTCAGGGAAACATGCCTTCATCCTTGGCCTCTTTAAAAGGTTTACAATATTTAGATCTTTCACGAAACAATATATCTGGAGAAATTCTAAAAGATCTTTCAAAATTAACTTCAGTAATTTATTTGAACCTTTCTTTCAATAACCTAGCTGGAGAGGTGCCAGTTGAAGGAGTTTTCAAAAATTCAAGTGCTATTTCAGTGACTGGAAACAGTTTACTTTGTGGGGGTGTACACGAACTTTCGCTACCAGCTTGTCCTGTCAGACATATGAAAAAGAAAAAGCATCATATGTATAAATTAATAATTACAATAGTTCCAGTTGCTCTATTTCTTCTTCTTTTATTATGCCTCCTTATTATGTTTTGGCTGAGAATATTAAAGAGGAAGTCATCTTCTACACAACCAACAATTGAGAAGCTTCCAAAGGTTTCATACGGAAGGCTCCATCAAGCAACTGATGGTTTTTCTCCCAATAACTTAGTAGGATCTGGTAGTTTTGGCTCTGTATACAAAGGATCTCTTGCTCAAGAAGAAAAAGAAGTCGCGGTGAAGGTACTCAATCTTCAAATGAAAGGGGCATATAAGAGTTTCATTGCTGAATGCAATGCTTTAAGAAATATCAGGCATCGCAATTTAGTTAAGATATTAACATGTTGCTCAAGTGCAGATTACAATGGCAATGACTTCAAGGCCCTAGGTTTTTGATTTCATGGGTAATGGAAGCTTAGACCAGTGGCTGCATCCTAGAATTGAAGGTGAAAATGAATCGCGGAAATTGAGCCTCCTTGAAAGACTGAATATTGCAATAGATGTGGCATCTGCATTACTTTATCTTCATGAGCAATGTGAGCAACCAATTATTCACTGTGACTTGAAGCCAAGCAATGTCCTTCTTGATAATGACATGGTTGCCCATGTGACTGATTTTGGTTTAGCAAAGCTTATCTTTGTTACTAATGACATTTCTCAAAACCAAACCAGCACACATGGAATAAAAGGGTCCATTGGCTATGTTGCACCAGGTGACACTTTCTATACTATATATATCTACTAGTTACAATGTAGCATATATATAATTCAGGGGCAACCATTCATATTACTTGGATATAAATATACTTGTGTAGAATTTTTGATGTATTTTGACATTTACTTGTAGAGTATGGAATGGGAGGTCAGGTCTCAACAAAGGGAGATGTTTATAGCTTTGGGATACTCTTATTGGAAATGTTCATTGGAAGGAGACCAACCGAAGACATGTTTAAAGATTGTTTGAATCTTCACAAGTATGCCATGTCAGCTTTGCCAGAAAATCTTTCTCAGATTTTGGACCCAACTCTACTCCAACCAGAAGCAAGAGAAATTCAGAGCCAAGTTTATGATGGTATGGCAGAAATAGAAACAAATTTGACCCTGATCCAGATAAGCATGAAATTTCAGAAATGCATTCTTTCAGTTTTCAAGATTGCACTTTCATGTTCATTGGAATCACCAAATGAACGAATGAAAATCGGGGATGTTATCAAAGAACTGAATCTGGTAAAGAATTCTTTTCTTGAGGCTGGAAACCAGGGAGACAGACCACAGACATAACAAACTCAGGTATTAATACATGTTTAGTATGATAAAGAAAAGAAAAATATAAACAGATAAAAAATTAATCATATTAGAATTCATGACTAATATATATACATTGATCTTTAATGTCCAAGTCAATCAAATTGATCATCATGTTTAGACTATAAGTATGCTACATTAGGGGCATAAATATATACATACTTAAATACACATACATATTATACGTACTATTACCCCACAAGTATTATGTTCATATCCTTGATCATACATGTTTACAGTACGAATTAGAAACTTTATGATCATAGGTTACTAGAAATTCTATCAAATTTTAAAGTTTTATTTATGTCTTAGAAACACGGAGTTCAGGTCAGTTTATTGGTATTTTCTTGTAAAGTTTGACCAATTTTAAGGTTATTTTGTTTTCTTCTTTATTTTTTACCTTTTATTATTATTATTATTATTATTATTTAGCAGGTCAGCCTACTTGGACTGATGCTATGTATGGAGGGCACATAGGAAAGGGGAAAAAAATCTACAATCTAATTGGTTGGAGAAGTAGATCTTTGAATTTCAATAAAAATTTGACATTTTTGTTAGGCTATAAATCTATGTATAAGAAAAAATTGTTGAATAACTTCTTAATCAAAGTTCTGTTTTCTACTTTTGATCATGGTTACAGAAAAGTACTGAAGTAAAATCCCTAGTTTATTTGTTTGTTTTTCTACATTTAGATATACCTTCTTGTTTAGAAGAATTCATAGTTTTACTTACTACTTTTCGTGAAATATATTGAACAAAAAGGCAAAAAATCTGGAAGCATGTTGGCCTCCTCAGCGTCTCTTTTGAGCAGAATCTTCTGTTTGAAATTCAAAATAGATACAAACACAAAATAAGTTTATGATAGAAAATAGTTTCTGTCATTAGCATATTCAGATTGAGAAAGAATATTATGTTTCTCTAAGTCTTTTACTATATTATCAGAGTTTTTCTTAAACACAAAGTAAAACCTATACAGGATCATATGATTTTTTTTCTTTTGAACAAACTGCAGATTGCCAAATTTTATTACTCAAATGATCTTCTTTAAATATCATACTGAGGGGTGCTGACATAGGACGTGTGTGATTGGTGAGGATTTAGGGATCAAAAGTGAACAATTCTATTCTATAACTACTCCTAAGGGAAACTAATAATATTTCAATATTCAATTCATCAAAAGATAAATAAGAAAATACATAATAAGCCTTTATATAGGTAAACCTTAAAACCCTAATAATTCTAATATAATTAGAATTTCAATCTATACTAGAATCCTAATTATAATTAAAACCCTACTGAAAGTAAAGTCTTAATTATTTATTCAAATCTTAATAATCCTAGATTATCACTATTGTTATAACCTAATCATTGAATGTATGTTTTAAATTTTTCGTACGTAACTTGTTGCAATTCTGTAAATGAATAAATACTTGAATATAAAATATATATACTTGTGATTAAGAATTAATTTTCATTATACTATTGGTTAACTAAAAAACTTGAAATTTGTTAGTGTAAACTTTATTGATGTGTAAAATTAAAAAGACATTAGAAAACTATTATAATATTAGAATTAATTGATACCACAAATTGAAAGCAAAGTTTAGACCATGAGTAAATATTATTTTATTTTACTTGTCTTTTCTTTTTTCCCCTTGAATCAAACGAATTAACTCTTCCTTTTTTCCTCCCATTTTGGCCGTGTCTTGCTTCACATCGACTCCTCTGTTTTCTTGCTTTAACTGTGAGTTCCATAATTTGAGGTAGATAAGTTCAAGGGCTGGTAAGTTCTCCTATTTCCTTCTTCCTTCTTGTAGGTAATAGGAGATTGCTAGTAAGAGTTTAGGAGATGGAAAAAAATTTGCTTAAGGAGGAAGCTCAATGGCTAGCGGTAGCTTCCTGCCCTTATTCCGTTTTCTCCTCTGCCCTTATTCCTTTGACTATCCATTTTCCTTGCCATTTAAAACTTTTTTCTTTGTTAGAGTGTGTATGTGTGTTGTGTTATGGCTGGTAGAATACTCGGTTGGGTTATGGAAACGGCAAATATGTTCCAGCCATAGGTGCAGGGAGGTGTCAACAATGACATATGGGAAGGCTTTAAACGTGTGCATTAGGTTTCCTTACTTGTGTTAGTATGCTGCCTTCTTAGCTAAGGGTGGTTATTCAGTTTAGGGACTACCTAATAGTAGCAGCCGTGTAAGAAAATTGTGTTATTGTTGAGCTTAAAAGCTCCTTAGATTGGTATGGTTGTATGAGTGTGTATGTTGGGTGTGTAAATCAAAGGTGAAGGCAGCTGTTTTTGGGGGTGATTCATGCCCTGTTTTAATCCTTGGATTTATAGAGTTGGAGGACAACTTGTACCGACTGTGGGGTAGAGTAAACAAAAAAAAGCTAAAAGTAACCAAAACCATTTACAAGTAAGTCACGATAGCAAGTATTACTAAGCTTGCCATGGGTGCTAAATAGTTCAAGCTCCTCCCACATTTAAAGATTAAACTTGTTGCTTGAGAAGGATTAAGTTGTTAAGTGTCATGGCTAATGAAAGTGTAGAAAATTTTCTGGTTATAAAACTTCAGTTTAGTTAAGTAATCATATTGGTTAGATGAGATAAAATTATTAGGTTAGATGAATTGTTGGAAATTTCTTTTGTTTAGTTAAGAAGGTAAAAATTATTAGTCTAAAAACAAGAATAAAGAAATGTGGTTAAGAATAAAATATTGTATTAATATTGAAATAGCATAATTTAAGCTATTAGATAAATTTAAAAAGAGTAATCCAACTTGGATTTAATGCTAGAAAATAAAAAATGTTGAAAGTATGAATTAGTATTAATTTCTTGATATATATATATATATACCAGATATGGAATAAAGTGTCCTACAAGGAATTGGTTAGACTATCTAACCAGACTTAGTTTCAAGAAACCAATATAAATTTACTAATTAAAAGATTGCATCTATAACATTTATAAACTAAGTATTATTTGAAAATATGAATTCAGTTCCGAACCCTATTATGAGCCTAATGACACACGTGAACGTAATAGGAAGTGATGAACAAGATCTGTAAACTAGTGAGTGGTTAACTACTACCCTTTGGTTGCTAGATTATTACATGTAATTGTATGTGAATATGAATAAATGTGTTATATGGAAAAATAAGCATGCGTAATGTTTCATTGAGTTATTTGAATTATGTTTGATGGATAAAATTGTCTATTGTTGATAAGGGCCAATGAAGTGAATTTTTTTCTGAAATGATTTTTACTTCCAAAATTGAAATCCAGGAATACCTATGATATTATGATATGAGATATTCTGATTATGATAAGTAGTTTTAAAAGAAATGAGCGCTTAGTCCCAGTGGGTTGGATTGTGTACATAGAATAACCCGTTGTGTGGAAGCGTAAATGGTCAGTGGAGGGAGATATTTGTTGTAGGGAACTGAGTTACTCAATTGGCCCTTTGTATGATTTGTGTGCTTTGATTACTTTGATTGTTGATTGAATTATACAGAGTACTATTTGGAATTGTGCTTGCTAAGTTTTATATTTCCGTAATCATGTACGTGTAATCTTAGTGGTTTTGAAATTTATGATATGTTGATATTAATTGACTATATATAGGTATGATGAGTGATGCTAGTACCCTTTGGGTATGATTTTCAGCTCAATAAGTCCGTAGAACTCACTCCTCTTATGGTGATATTTTTTTAAGTATTAGGATCTCAAGGGATGACAATTACCAATAATGAGTTTTGCCGAGTGTTTGGTAGTAAGGTATATTCAGAATCTCATACTTGAAGTCAATAATGAAAGTTTACAGTCACACTAGAGTTATATGATATCTAATTTTATGTTGTGTAATAATCTAGTTATTTGTTATTTTTTATGATACTGCTAGAGTAGAGCTCCCTTGTGTATACTATAGTCATTGTGATCTATCTATATGTAAACAAGATTATGTATTTATATTTTTGGGTATGTTCCATATTGTAAGGAACATCTGCCAAAATTTCAGTAAATGTTATGTATTCAATAACAAGTCTAATTTTTTATTTATTTAATTTAGTAAAGTTTTTCTTGGTTCTAAATATAATTGTTCGAGAGTCATATATGTTCAGTTGTGTTAAGTTAGGGTTACGGAGATTTGGTTATCCAATCTTCCGGCCAGTCATGCCTCTATAAGAGATGTGACAAGTATATTATCCCTAATTATATATTTAATATAAATACAATTAAACCCAATCATACATATGATTTTATCTATAAATCCTAACTTATGTATACATGTTCCCATCATTATCCCCTAGTTGAAAAAACTCGTCTTCGAGTACGGAAATGGGAGAGAATGTACACCTTAAGAAAAAAATCTTGCAGCAAGGTCTTCATAATTGGTGAAACAAATTTCATCACAAGAACTTGTTCGGGAACCTCAAAAACCTAGAACTTCAGTGACATGATGAAATCGATATGCTTAACATGTGGATGAGGTGCAACATTAATTACAAGCTCGTGCTCATACTCTAACATGTTGACAATCAGGGTTTGTCCCTAGTTTCAGAATATCAAATCGACTCTAGCTTCAGTTCTAACATATCAACTTTTTAAAATCTTCTTCAATTTTTGTCTCTTTTGCAACTTCCTCAACTGATTTCTTTTCTTCAACTTTCACCATATTGTGCTTCTAGGTTCTAGCATAACTTCAACTGCTTAAAATGTTATATGTTGGCCTTTAACAACTTTGATAGTTAGCCCATGGACCTTTGTAACTTCATTGTTTGGATGTTCAATCTCAGGTCTTGGAGTAGTCTGCTTATGAATTTTCTACAAAATAATTATAAGTACTTTTTTAGGATTGAGGCTCAGACTCTAAGGGTGTCAAATTTTGGCTTGCTTATAGCGGGAAATATGTCATTGTTGAGCAAAAGAATTCCTTAAAGATTCAAGGTTTTTTTTAGCTCATCAAAGGCATGTTTGATAGCCTCAATAGAATCAGAATGAAGGGTCTGAGGATAACACTTTTGAAGTGTAGGTAGAACTAAGGTAATATGTCAACTCATCAACAAGTTCAATCAAAGAAAATATCCATTTTCCTAATTTTCCAAATAAGGTATAGAAACTAAACCTTGAACAAGCAACATATGGATTACGAGTAGAGAAATAGCTAGGATCAGCAAAAGCAATGGGTGCATAGCGAAGACACGACACAAGTAATTGTATTGTAATAGGACCAAAGATATGTTTGTAGCAAAATGTATAGGAATACTCCCATGAAGCTCAAGAATCCTAAAGTGAGTATCATCATTAAATATAATTCTAGGAAATTTGAAAGTAAAATATGAAACAGTGGGCAAAAGATTATCAATAGGCACAATATGATAATGAGTCATACCATGACAATTTTTTTATCTCTCTCTTTACTTCTTCTCTTTCTTTCTTTTTTTCCATCCTTTTTTTTTTTTTTTTATCCCTCTTTTTCTTTCTCTCACTCTCTCTTTTTTTTATTATTATTATTTTTTTTCCTGTTCCGTTTTTTTTCCTTGAAATAAAAATTCAAAACATTAAAATCATACTTAAATAAAAGCAATGTAATTTGACTAATGGGTAACAAATTGATCATATGGATACCTTGAAGTTGCGTGGCCCATTATGAAGCTATACATGTTGACTTGGATCCGACCTCAATGATGTTTTCTGATCTTTGTCTCCTAAAAATTTTGTATAAATTCTAGGCTAAAAAAACTTATGATCAGTAAGGATGATCTTGGGCTAAAAAAGCTTGTGATCAGTATGGATCATTTCGCTCAAATACCACTTGAGGTAGGACGTATGTGATTGGTGAAGATTTAAGGATCAAAAGGACCAATTCTTTTCTATAACAACTCCTAAGGGAAACTAATAATATTTCAATATTGAATTCATCAAAAGGTAAATAACAAAGTACATAATAAGCATTTGTATAGGCAAATCCTAAAACCCTAAGAATTCTAATATAATTAGAATTTGACTCTATACTAGAGTCCTAATTATTAAAATCCAATTGAAAGAAAATTCTTAATTATTTATTCAAATCCTAATACTCCTAGAATATCACTATATTATCCCTAATAATATATTTAATATAAATACAATTAAACCCAATCATACATATGATTGTACCCATAAATCCTAACTTCTGGATATACCTGTTCCCCGTCAGGTGCCCATGGAGAATTTATTAATGGATTTATTTTAGTTCTTTTAAGATCATGTTCCACTTTTAAAATTATGTCTCGCTAGCATTAATCGATTCATCTTATTCTTTTACCATGATCATTGAGAAACAATGTTACATGACCACAGCTACCAAAATTAAATTTAAAAGGGAATCAAAGACGCCTAGAAGACAACCAAGAATCCCAAAAAGTATAATATATTGAAAATCAGTTTCACTTGATTTGGTTTCTTATATAGCAGAAGCATGTGTAATACTTAAGCAATGACTTACGTTAAACATAAGACAACAAGTGAATTTACTAATAGGATATTTAGCTCTAGTTGCAAGTGCTACGTAAATTAAAATTATAACAACCGAGCAAGTGAAGATCATTGCAAGAAATATTTAGCAGAACAATTGATTTCTATTTGGTTCTACGAGCTGTTGAAACCATTAATGATGTACGTAATTTGTCGATTGCACTAATAATAATTGGAATAAGACCAAACTAATAAGTAGAATATTTGACTGCAACTTGAAGTTGATTCTTTTTGTTGTCAAATTTACATTTGCAGACAAAATCTTTACTATACTCATCATATTCAGTAAGTTTTCCGAGACTTTTCTACTTGAGATTCAAAAGTCAACTAACTTTCGTGGATCATTTACCGAAGAAACAACATTACAAGCAAAAGATTCCCTTGTTGCCCTGTAGATTCATGGTGCTTAAAGATTAACTAGAATAAGCAACAAAGTGGAGATTCATATGTTGAAATTTTCAATTTTTGCCTTTTTTCTTTTTCTCTTTGGTAAACAAATTTAATTTTTGCCTCCATTATGTTAGATTAAAAAAGAAAACAAAAATGTTGACAACTAGTATAAAAACTGCTAAATTTTTTCATTTTAATTACTGATTATAACGTGAAATTTGGGAAGGTGTTTTCTTATATCTTGACTTGTTTTATCTTTTTGTTGATTTTGATATAACTTGTTTGTTAGCACTTTCAGCCGCATCAGTTGATCACCTGAATATAATTCTTTCTTACGGTCTGAAAAGGCTAATTTCTTTATCATAGAGAGTAATTTTCAATATAAATAGATTGTTAATAGGGACAGGTCATAGTTAATATACATTTAGGTTTTTGCCAAACCCCACCATAATCAGGTGATATGTACTTCAATCATTGGCTTCCCTGAAAGCTCTGTGGGTTTGATCTTTCGCAAAACAACTTGTCTGGAATGGTTCCTGGAAATCTTCAAAACCATCCTTCTACATTACATTTGAACTTCTTATTCAATAAGCTCGAGTGCAATTATATAAGGTACCAGCTAGACGAGTTTTTAGAAACATGAGTGGTATATCAGTGACTTGAAATGATTTATTCTCAAGGAGTGTCTAAGAACTGCTTCTACCAGCATATCTAGTAAAAGGTATGACATGGAGTAAGCACCACACTTTAGAGATAACGATTACAACAGTTTAATTTCACTGATATTCTTGGGGCACACCCATGTTTTCATGTTGATTTCATTATCGAGGACTTTTTGAAGCAAATAATGCACAAAAAAATTTCTTCTTTTTGTAGCAATTCAACTGATTAGTCACATTTTACTCTAAAGAAAATTTATGATAATGATGAAACTTAAAAGTACATCAAACAAATCGGTATAAAGTAAATTAGAGAACAACAACAACAAGAAAGTAGCTTAAAATTCAAGCACTTTGGCAACTGTGAGCTCGAAGAGTGAGATCATGAAGTAAACCCAATAAGTAAGCAATTGCTGATCATTAGTAATAGACTTGGTCTCTATAGCCTTAATTGAAGCATATCTGTAAGCAGAAATAGCAGAGAAGGCAAAGTAATAATTTATATTGCTAATTACATACAGTCAAACATTATCTAATCTATACAAGGGAAAAATAAGGGTCGCCAAAGGCCTGACAAAACCAAAAACAGACAATATAACATTTGAAATTATTAAAAAGAATAAGAAAACTCGTTGTGTAATTCATAGATGGTGCATCATAATGATAGATGTGGACAAAAAGACACATACAAAGCAAGAAAATCACCACTTGGAGAAAGTAACAAATACAAAAAGAAGTGAATACATGGCATACTACAAGATGTAAACACCCCTGTACTGCTAACCAAGAGGTGAAAGGTACATGATCAATTTAATTGCATCGAGACGCAAATTCCTGTTGATTATTTTAAGGACTAAAAAGATAGGTATGATTTTGTGATAATATAAACTTGAGAAGGAATATGCATATAGGACTCAAGAGGATAAAATCATATTTTTGGGTAAATTAGTAAAAATTGTAATTGTCCAGTATAAGTCCAATGTATGATAAATAGGTGTAAACTAAAAATTTAATTGAAATTAGGTGATAGGGAGGATTAAATTGAGAATTAGGAAATTGAGGACTAAAATGAAAAGAATAAAAATTGAGGGAAAGGAGTGAATTTTCGATGGAAGTAGGCTTTAATAGGGGAAACGAGAGCATTAAATGAAAACTTATAATGTTCTGTAAAACCATGGTGTCATAACCCGATATCATAAAGTCTAGTTTTAGGCATAATGTATAAATCTTAGTTATAAAAATAAATATTGATGTGGACGTTTAGGAATGGTGGTAAATAGTATGAGTATAAAAAGGAATTGAATTAATAAATATTGTGACTTAGAGTAAATGAATATTTATTATATAGATATAATTGTAAATACGTATAATAAAAACAAATATGAATTAGAGATTTTAATGAACTGTTGTAACCCAATATATTTTATTGTATGCTCTAAAATATTTGTATGTGACTTGTTGTAATTAGGTATTCTAAACTATACATAAAGAAAATCAAATTGAACAAGTATATATAGATACATAAATACATATATAGGTACAAAACTAAGAATTCATATATACCACATATTTTAATTACATGACTTTTTGACTTGGACTTCTTTTATTTCTTTTCCTCCTCTTGTTTTTTTCTTCTATCCTTGGTCGACTTACTCTCTTGTCTCATTATACTTTCTCTCGATTTTTCTACATTTTTCTTCCTCTCTTGTTGTGTCATGAGAGTTCTCTTTTGGCAACCATGTCTTTGTTTTCTTTTGCAATAAATCCTCTCCTCTTTGTCCTTGTTTTCATTACATCTCATTAGCTATTTAGGAGTTACTAACTAAGAACCCCAAATTGCCTTAGCAGCCGTGAATTTGGTTGCCTGTTTTGGTGTTTCAGCCACCTACATGTGAGAGGTTCCTTTATAGTTCTTTCCTCTCAGGCTATAGAGGTTTCGATTGGAAGGATTTCAAGCTGCCATCATGTTCAGCTCTTTGGTAGCAGCATTTTCTTTGTGGTTGCCCTGTTTTGGCCGTGGACTCCATGTTTGGTGCTGGCCTTAAGCTTCAAAATTGTTGGATGGTGGTTGGATAGCAAGTGAAAGAATCTTGCAGCTACAAAACCTCCTCCAGCTAAGGTACGGCTCCTTTTTAGCACTAAGTTGGTGTGACAACTTGCATGGAGAGTGGTAGTAGCTTAGTCACTTGGTAAAAGGTGAGGCTGATTCTTAGTTTTTAATGTTTTGTTAGTTTAATTGCTTCAAATTGATGGTATTCTTGTGAGATAATGTTGTGGTTGAGGGGTTATATGAAATTGAATTAAGAATCTTGAACAAGAAACAAGGAAATTTGTGGGTTAAAGAAATGATTGGAAAACGAAAGATATGGAAAAATGGTTGCTTTTGTGTGGGAAGTGAATAACTTAAGTGTATAATGAATTTTACAGTAATTAGTTGACTTGAAAACAATACTTAGAATATGAATAAGATGAGAATTGGAATTCTTGGTGTAATAGATATATGCATACACACATCAATGGAAGGAACTTATGCACCTAAGATGTTAAATAAAATGTTTACAAGAAAACTAGTTATAACATAATGAGTAAAACTTGGAATTCTTAGATCTTTGTGGTTAGGGATTAATTGAATTTCAATAAAAAAGTTTATGAACAAGAGTAAGAAATAGTTGGTTAATGTTGTGAGTTAAAGAGTTAATGAAAATGAGTAAAGGGTATGAACAAAAAGGTGATTAGTTGAAGGTAGAGTGATGGAAATATGGGTTGAGTGGTTAATGAAAAGGAAGCAGGGCCAAATTTTATAGGCTAGAGAAATCGGGTATTTCGGGTGCCTTATGGGCTGAATTAGGTATGAGTTCTAAAGAGAAAGTGTAGCTTATAGTCTTAGTATGATACATGAAAAGTTTCGTAACTTGATTCGAAGTTTATTTAATTGTAGAGCTATTAGACTGCAGCTAGGTTCATGAAGGATTTTAGGTGAGCTTTAATTAGTCCAGAGGACTTTGTTGGGTGTTGTGGTTTGAATTAGCTTAAAACTTCTAATAATAATTGTTCCTAACATATTAAAGGACATTTATTTAGCTTTTCAAGTTTTAATTTCACGTTATGTGTATTTTGGAGGTGTTGGAAGTCATGGCTGTGATTTTTAGGTCATGATTGAACCTATTTTGGTGTAACTGAGTTTGGAAACCTATTTTGGTGCAATTAAGTTTGGAGGGTCTTAAAGGATGAATTAGGAGTATGGTGCAGAAGATATATTATTCATACATATTGATAAACTATATTGGAAATTTTTATAATTTAATTCCCAAATATGAGAATTTTATAAGCACTGGAATTCAATGTTGGCAACCATAAATTATGCAAATGTCTTGTTTGTGCTCATGAGAAGATTTGAGTGGGTTCAAAACTAATTTTAGGATAAGTTTATAAATAAGAAAAATAAATAACTTCATTAGGATAATGTTTGTATTTGGTTTTGTTGAAATTAGTTAGGTATGTAAGTTAATATCCAATATATCTCTGAGGTAACGGTGAACATGCCGAAAAAGGGTTAACTTTAAATATATGCATAAAACTTAGTAGCTATAGATTTTCATAATTAAAAGTTATAAACTATAATATTGACAAACTAAGTAATATTAGAAAATTTAATTGCAACTCCTGAAACTTATGGTTGGGCCAACGATGCGCTTGAATACAAGAGGGCAGTGACGAGTAAATTGGTAAACAACGATTAGATGACTACTACCTGTGGTTGCTAGATTAATATGTTTATTTGCTATGTATATTTGAATATATATGTTTAAATAAAATCATAAACATGTGCAATGTTTTATTGAGTTATTTGAATTGTGCTTGACTTGTGATTTTGTTTGTGCTTAATAAAGGCCAATAAGAGTGTTTTTCCTTCTGAAATGATTTTTACTTCCAAAATAGAATCCGAGTGCACCTAGGATATTTTGATTTGATTATTTGACATTGATTAATAATATTCGAGTAACTTAGCCCCGGGGTAGATTTGTGAGGAAGTATGAAGATTTATGTGATTCTATATTTCAGTGATCTATATTTTAGTGATTCCGTATATAATTCTGTTTGGTATGCGGGATAGATTTACTCTATCGGCCCTTTGTGTACTTTGAATGTCTGATTGACTTTGTTTGTATAGTATATTGCATGACATGTGTTTATTTATTTATATGATTTCAATATTTTTATACATGTGGGGTTTTAAGCATTTTAGATTTCATATTATTCCAAATTAGCTGGATTATGTGTTTCATTTGTGTTTTGAGTGATGCTAGTACTTTCTAGGTATATTTTTTTCACTCACTGAGTCTGTGAGATTCATCACTTTTCTATTGATTTTTTTGTTAAGTACCAGGTTCTATTGATACTGGACTTGCTAAATATTTTGTAGCAAGGTATATTCTAGATCACTTGCTTGAAGCCAAATAATCAAAGTTGCAGTCACAAAAGGGTTTTGAGTTGTCGTATTTTGGCTAAAGCATAGCTCCCTTGTGTGTACTGTGGTCATTGTGATCTGGTTGTATGTAATTCGATGTACTTTGTCTATATTTTCGGGCATGTTCCACATGGCAGGGAACCTTTACTGAAATTTTTAGTTCATTGTTATGTATTTCTGTAAATAAACATTGGAAGTTAATTTTATGTTTTCTAAACTTTACTTTTATTTCTTGGGTTTGGCAAGAGTCGTATTTGTTTTTTTGTTTTGAAGTTAGGGTTACGGAGATTTGGTTACCTATTCTTCTAGCTAGTCATGCATCCATGTGGGGTGTAACTCATGGTTTTAATACATGGTTTTGAAGGTAGTTTCTGTGAAAGTGCCATGTGGTGAATGGAGGATGGTCTAAGTGGCAAGGAATGCTAGGTGGCAAGACTAGATAAAAGATGAATTTATGAAGTAATAAATAGGAGTAATGATGGAATGGAAGAATGTGATAAGTGGCAACAAGATAAGCTATAAGAATATATGTCATGATGAATGATAATTAAGTGTAAGTATGTGTGAGTGGCTGGCTAGGTGTGGAAGAATGATAGGTGTCATGCAAGTGAAATATATAAAAGTTGATGTGTCATAAAAAGAGGGATTTGTTGCATGCAACGGTAATGTGGCAGATTGTGAAGGAAAGTTGATGAATGGAGAAGCTTAGGTGGCAAAATAAATGAGGGTTGATGCATGGAAAGTTGATGCACAAAGAAGCTTAAGAGGCAAGTGAGTAACTAATGTAAAATAAATGAAGGTAATGATGCGGGAATTGATATGAGGGGATGGCAATGTGTAAGGAGGGAATGACTTGTTATATAGGTCATGCATGTGATAGGATGGGTAATTATGTGATTAAGAATATAGTATAGTATAATAAAGACTAAAACTACAATATTTAGGCTTATAAATAGGGGTAACGCATGATCAAGAGAAAGTAAAAGAGAATTAGATAGTAAAGCTGTGAGAGTAGTAGGAGGAAAGAAAGAGAAAACAACGACAATCGGTAAAACACAAACCGAGCATTGGAATTAAGTAAAACTTTGAGGAGTAGCTTAATTCAAAGTGAGGAGTTTAGATCTACCATTGCATGTATGATCAAAAGACTCGAGGGTATAGAATTTGGTGTTGGCCAAGAGGTACAAAGGAGGATTCCAAGGGTTAGCCAAATTGATGTCTAAATTCTTTAATTCAAAATCTCAATCTAGTATAAGTATGTTAACTAGGATATATATATATATATATAGAACTGGTTACATACGAATTTAGGATTAAACCACATGGATTAGTGTGTGAAGATTGGTAATTTAGGCATGGTTAGCCGAAAGGCTAATTTAGTAATATAATTTTCATACATAAGAAATATTTAAGAAATTAGGAAAACTGAGAAGGGTAAAAAGGTAAATGTAAGTTGGAATCAGTAAACCAATACTGAAATGAAAATTTTACCTAAGCAAGGTTAAGGAACCTTGAAGATTAAAGTACTCGAACTATTAAACATTGGACAGTGAACTTGGATACTGGATTGAACAATTGCACTCGAATTGGACTGTGGACAAATTATAATTTTCAGGTCACATTGTAATAGGAAGATATATGCATATTCCTATCAATTGTGATTTTTGATGTGCTTGAGTTAAAATATCATTTTTACTCCTTAAAGCGCCTCTGTTGCATGCATTAATCATGAGTGATTATTTTGATAAAAATTCCTTGCTTTATGTTTATGATGAAACTGCATCGTGTGGTTGGTTTTTTCAATTATAGAATATGGGTCAGACTGGTTAGAGTGAACCGCTGTAGGAGACTGGGTCATTGAACAGCCCCTACGTGGGTAGGCAAAGCTGAAGCACTTGTACATGTAAGGACCAAATTGTGAATGGTCCTCCTATCTGAGTATATGCAAACTTGTTAAGGGATTTGGCCCTTGAGTACTCAGTAGCCCTGATTTGGCTGGGGAATCCTAACAGGCTAGCCCAACCTATAGATAGTCCACACATTCATACTTGGTTTCTCTTGCATGCACTGCATCTTCCAAATTTTATAAAACGGGACACCCTTCTATTTCTTAAAAATATATATATGTATATGTCTACTGAGATTTTTATCTCATTATTTTTAAACTAGTGTCTCAAATTAAGATACGTAAAGATGCATTATATGGGTGGTAGCACTATTTGGTCATCTCGTATGCAACAAGTTGGTCCTGCGTATCATGTATAGTAGTATGCATTTCCCACTGAATAGTACAAATAAACAGATCCCATAGTCAGGAAGTACCCTTTGGATGATGCCAATAAGGTGCCTGGCCAGCAAGGTATAGGTGGTGGTGGTGGTGGTGTTGTAATTGATGAGTTAGTGAATGAAGGTCCAAGAAATAATGGACAAGTAGTTGAAAAACCAATGAAGATGGATTAGGATAGTATAGAGAAGGATCTCTTTTGGGATGATTCCTCTATACATAGTGATGTTTGTGATTCTGAGGATGTGATGGCACATTGAGTTGCCTTGGTGACATTTTTTTGGCAAGTCTTTTATAAGACAATGATTTCATATTTTGGGGACATTGAGAATCTTTTGTTTAGGAATAGTTAGGATGCTATTTCCTTTTTTTCAATGTATTTAACTTCACTTTGTACTAAGTTAACTCTGATAAATAATTATGTATATTTTAATTCATTTTGGCATACAGGTGAGTGTGTTTTAATTAGAAGGATATATTGTGTTATGGCTATTAAAGAATGTTTATAATTATAATGACATTTGAATGGGTGGTCCACGTATCATGAATAGTTTCTGCTGTGATACAAGTAAGTCATAACACAACTATCCTATAGAAGAATGTGTTGGAGTAGTAGGAAGTGTTATAGTCTTTCTATATATTATAGGATAATCATGACACTTAGGGTGTATATTTTGTCTTATAGTATGCAAGGCTGTTACACAAGAGGTTTCCAAATTTTCCCAATATAAGAATTTACTCTAAATCCTACTTTTCTGATATTACAAGCAGAGTTTCATAAAATATGTAGCAAAATTAGCTTAGTATTTACAATGAATGTTTAAATTCTTTCAGAAAAGACACACAATCTGAATGGATTTAAGAGTCAAGTAAAAAATAATAATAATAATAGTTGAGAATCTTTAGCTAAATAGACTGTTGTAGATTTTACATACCCATAGTGCCTACGATTCTTTGAAAAATACGAGCTATATTAAAATAAAAAAACACGTGTGTGAACACACAAAAAGAGAGGACATATAGAAAAAGAAGGATTTTGCCAACTTCCAACATTTTGATACTAGGATCAACAAATTGATGCATCGAACAATTTAACTCCTAATTAACTACAAGTATATAAATATGTTATGAGAACCAAGAGAGGCACCACCAAACATTCATGGCAAGCTATAACAATATATCATAAGAGGTTCAAAAATGAAGAATAGATTATTATCTATGGTACCTACTTTCAGTTCCAGCTTTCAAATCATGCATGAGACAACAAGTCCTGTAAGAGGATAAAAACTTTCACTCTAAGAAAAGAGCCTTCTAAAGCCAAATAAATTATTTATGGTCAGTGAGTGCTCGCAAGAAAAAGCAGAAAGCAATGTATTAAGATATTCTAGAGAAAGGTGCAATCATGAATGAGTAGCATTTTCACAGGTAGTCATATCAGAAAGGCAATCACTTTTGCACAAAAATAAGTAATAGTGCATAACACTAGATATTCGAAACATTATTATGAAGTTCATAACTGAGAGCTTGATAAGACAACAGAGAATGTAGTACTATATGTTTTATAGCAATGTGAGAAAGACACAATAATCTGCCCTTGAAATTACACATGAAAAACAACAAAAGTGACTCAAATGAACAAAGTAAATGCTTGAAAAGTCAAGAATGGGATCAACAAGCAATACTTGTTATTCACAAAGCTAAGGTTCAACAAAGAAACCAAAAAGTATAAACTCTATGAAAAAGAAACACTATATAGACCCTGACTATAAACACTCTCCTTTCCCCAATGAAGAAAACCCTAGAAATGAATATCATCAGAGAAAGTAAACCCCTATTCATGAGATATATAGTTAATGCTTTTAAAGTCTTAAATCATTTGTCTCTATCAAACCCACATCACCTTGACCATTTCTTAAAGAGGTTGATCTGCATGTTTAGTTGCAGATATATTTGAAGATTGCAATTGCATGGGGATAATTTAGCTGCGCATTATAAACAATATTAATAGTGTTCCATTTCATTTTCATGCAAAAATAACACCAGCACTTTGGCTTTTAAGGTAAACAAGAAAGTCTAAAATTAAAGAAAATCCTTCAAAAATATTTGAGAATGAGAAAGGTTGTAATTAGTTGGTTGGCAACTTTGTATGTTGATTATATTAAACACTTCTAGTAATTTGATAGGTCGAGTTGTTAATTATATGGAAGTTGCTTGTAATTTGAAAATATTAGGTTAGAAAGGCTATACACATCAATCAAGAAAACATTAACTACTTCATATACTAAAAGCACAGATCAAGTAAGGATATTTTAGGTGGAAATGACAAATATTGTAGAATAATATATCATGCATAGAAGGAGGCAGACTTGACCAAGAGTTAAGAACTTGAAGAATGTAGAGGGATGCCTTTACTAGAAGTGAGAATAGTTCTAATATCATATTGGATATCTCAAGGACACTAGCTAATTAACAACCCTCTAACCACTCATCCAATTTTTACTTGTAGACCCTTATACCATCCTCTGTAAGGCCTATTTATATGTCACAGCTCTTCTAAGCTTCATCAAGATCAGACCTCCAATGCCAAAAAATTGATCAAATTATCAAACAAGAAAACTTAAGCAACATGTTCTGCATTGTTGATGATCAATCTAGATTTTTTCCATGGTTGGAACTTCAACAAATCAATTGAAGTAAAACTCAGAGTTTCAATTTGAAATAATGTGGTAATCTAGTAAATTAATTATGAAGCTCTATCAGTTCCCTTTATTAACTGGAAACCCGTATTTTGAATAGGCTTTACATTATGAGATATACTAACCATCCAATTATAATTTGATAATCTAACCATGTTGCAAAACTTTCTTGACATCAATACATCCAATTATAATTTTTCAAAAAACTCACAAGTAACTCATCAATGTCTTTCACAGTTTTGCACTAATATTTCCCAAATTACCATAGAGCTCCATTAATAGGTCACTAAATTTAAAAGATAAGCAAGTAAAATAGAAAAGAAATTAGTCTCTTCTAACTCTACCTAATGATCCTGTAACGAAAAAATTATCCTCTTATTATTGGCTAATCTCGTTTTACCCAGAAATGTGTACACTATCCAAATATGTAAAGCATCAAGCTTCTATGTCAACCATAAAAATATAAATCATGCTCATAAACTATTTTTGTGGAAACACCAGAAGATTGGATACTGTTAGAGCTTAACAATGAAAAATGGTTTTCAGAGAATTCCAGAGAAAAGAAATAAGAAGAAGGTTCCAATAAAATTTCACATCAAAAACTGAATATAGGCACGGCTTTTATATATCCATTAAAGATGTACTAATGAGTTGGCTAACAACCCTGCCAGGTGGCCAGATCTTTAACATAGCAACATTAGCCCAAATAAGCAAAAAGATATTAACCTTAACTTATAAGTAATAAAACACAAACACCCTCTAAACAAATAAGACTAACAAATACCCCTTGGACATATAACACTTGTCCTTAAGTAATAATAGTAAAATCTAGAAAACATTAAGAGAAACTAGCATAATCCTCCCAAGTTACATCTTCAGGAAATGAATTTGCCCACTGTACTAAAATATATGTCACAGCCTTGTTATGCTTCCTAACAAATCTCATGTCTAAGATAGCTTAAGGCTAAAAATCATGGTGCCCTCTTCATTAAACTCAGGCAGCTCAGTCTGTACTTGTAGAGTCCTCACATGTTGCTTCAACTGAGATATATGGAGAGTAAGGTAATTTTGGAAGAAGTGGGCAATGCCTAGTTGATAAGCCACCTTACCAACCTTCCAAATCACTTGAAAGGTCTAAAGTACCTATAAACCAATTTGTAGAATGGTCTTCTGGCTACTAGGCATCTATATATAGGCTATAATTTCAAATGGACCCAAGTACCTTCATCTAGCTCCTTATTAGCTCTGTGTTAACATAGGATTTCATCTTACTCTGAGCCCTTACTAGATGATACTTTGAAAGTCTTAGAATGGATTTCCTAGCACTAAAAGATATGTCCATCGTGTCATTGACTTGAATCCCTTAGAATATAAGGCAAATGCAAGGTGGTTGACCATATACCACTTTATTGGTAGTAGAGTGTATTGCTAAATGGTTGCTTGTATTATACTAGCACTCTGCAAAGGTAGCTAGCTTACCCAATCTTCGGGTTTGTCAACAGTCATGCACCTCAAATAGGTCTCTAAGCACTTATTAAGGACCTCTGACTTACTATCTGTCTCAGGGTGATATGTTGTTGACATCTTGAGTTTCACACCCAACTTGAACATCAAAACTCCCTAAAATTTACTCATAAATAGTTTATCCCTACCTAACAAAATGGAATCTGGTAGGCAATGTAATTTAAAGATATTGTCATGGAAGAGTTAGGCCACAGTAATGGTAGTGTAAGAAGTGGAAGATGGGAATGAAGTAAGCATATTTACTAAGCTTGTCAATTACTACCAAGATGACTTCTTTACCATGGGATTTGAGAAGCTCTTTAATAAAGTCCATGGTATGCTAGACCATATAGTATATGAATAGGAAGTGGCTGCAATAGCCTATGGGTGGGGTGAAAGATGGTGCATATTTGGATTTTGGCATACCATACATTCTTTCAAATGTTGCATGACATCTCTCTTTATACCCTTCCAATAGAAAACAACTTGAAATCTGTTCAATGTAGGTTGATACCCTAAGTGACCAGGTAGGGCACTTTCATGAAAATACCTCAACAACTTCATTTAGAGATTCAGATCATACTCCACTACCAATTTCCCTATCCGTCTGAGTTGATTATGTTCCTAAGAAAATTTTGGATAGTTGGACACCTGTTTTTCCTTGTCCATAATGACCTTCTGTAGTTGAGGATCTTGTTTCCAAGCTTGTGGCACTAGCTGTAGCAACTCAAGAATGATAACACTAACTGTCACAACCACCACTTCTTCTGTCATTGTCCTTTCAGGCCTTCTTGATGAGGCATTTGTAGCTAACCTTTGTTAAGTTTAAACATCCTCTTTCCCTTATTCGTTTCTCCTTGAATCTCCTATATTGCTTATAACAGCACCATCTTGTCACCACTTTGGAACTATAGCTAACCTTTGTCATAGTCCCACAACTTTTTCTTTTTGTGTGTAGCAAGCCACTACATACCTAATACAAAATCACAACCACCCAAGGGCATCACTATGAAATCATTTGTAAACTTTCATCTTAAATCTGCCACATGAAATTCATACACTTGCCCTGAGCAATAATAGACTCCTTATTTACTACCATCATTCTTATCTTAGCCATTGCCTTCAGCTTATACCCAATATAGCATGTTACTATGTATTTCAAATGTGCAGTCCAATCTTGACAATAGATCATAATGCATCAAAGAAAACCAATATAAACTTCATCAAGTGCTTTCTAAAGACCCCATTCATCAAACTTTGAAAAGCTAAAGGAGCATTAGTAAGCTCAAATGGCATTACTAAAATGGCATTAGTAAGCTGTGTGACCTAAAGGCAATTTTATGAATGTCTTTTGAGTGAATTATGATCTCGTGATAACTAGATCTCAAGTCAAGCTTGGTGAAAACAAAAACTCCATATAACTCATCAATTAATTTTTACACCATATGAATGGGAAACTTATCTTTAATTGTTAGCAAATTTAGCTATCTATAGTCTACTCACAATCTCTAACCCCCATCATTCTTCTTGATAATTCTATAAAATAGAGTTATTTTACATCATTTTACTCATTTTTTTAGCTATGTTCTAGTGTTTTAGTTGGTTTTTGCTTAGTTTTCAGTTAAATCCTAGTTTAGTCGTTATAGTATTAGGATGAAGAATCCTAGTTAATATAGGCTTGGATTAAGTGTTTTATATGAGTTCTAATTTATATTAACTTAGCTTATATGTTTGAAAAGTTTAATGCTTAAAGGAGTCCTATTGGAAGTTAAAATAGTGGTGAATTCGTGCTCAAAATCGCAAAAATCACAAATAGCATGTTACTTCTAGAAGCTTCTGTGCTAAGGTGGCCAGAAGATGAGCGCGAGGTGCCAAAGGAAGTGTTAAGGCACTAGGCAATGGGCCATGTGGTGCCAAGTCCACTATCAAGGTCTGAAAACTCGTCGATTTTTGAAGCAAGGGCACTGGAAAGCTATAGTTGAGGTGCTAGTTTGAATTAAAGTGAAATTAAGGGTTTTAAAGCCTATAAAATAGGGGACTAGCTTGAGGACTTGGATAACACAATTAGACACACAATTTAGCTAATATTTTCTAGATAGAGTAAGGCCATCAAGAGTGCAAGAATGCAAGAGCAGCTTTGATGTTGAAGATTGAAGACATACAAATTGATTTTCTATGATTCTCCTCATTCTTTACTTTTCTTGTAATTTTTTTTATGTCTACATTATTTAAGTTTATGTCTACACTGAATAGCATAAACTAATTTATTTCTAAGATTACAATTGAACTCAATATGTAGCTTAATAGTTTTTATTATTTATTGATTGCTTAGGGTTTTATATATAATTTATTTATTTCATTCTATGCTTAATGCTTTTAGTTGATTAGCTACCAATTAGATTAATTAGAAATCCTTAATTTATCTTGGAAATGTAAAAAACATCCTTGAATGATGTAACTCTTGTTTAAATTCATTCACATGATTCTTTGAATTTAATTTGTATGTAGTTTAGGAATATACCTATATGCCTTGTGTAGCTAATTTAAGTTTATTCTTAACAAGTCTTGCTTAACTTAATTCTCATAGGAATATAGGGAATTGATTAAGTGAGATAAATATTCATAAGACATAGGAATATACTTTTAATTAAATTAGAACCTTAGGTTAATAATTTGATACCATAACTAAGCATGATAAGATAATAATAAGTCAAGTGAAGTGAAGTGTTAAGGGAAATTACAATTCTAAGCCTTTATCCATTAAATTCTTAAGTTTAATTTGTCATTGTTAGATTTAGTTTAAATTAGATTTTCACTATAATTTAGTTATTTGAATAAAATTTGCATTGTGATAATTTTTGTATTTAGATAGATATTAGTGACAATTCCTTGTGAGTTCGACACTCTACTCTATCACTTTATTACTTGTTAACGATATGTGCTCTTGTGTGAGTAAAATCTATAATAAATTTTTGGCCTCGCTGCTGGGGAATTGTTTTACTAATCTTAGTTAATATTAATACCAAGTAATATTAGTTTTAATTCAAGCAGTTTTTTTATTATTTTATTTTATTTCTTTTACATTTTTAATTTTATCTTCTTATTTGTTTTGTGAGGTACTCTGAAGATGTTTAATCAATATTTCAATCTCACATGTTTCGCTCAATTTGACTTGGCATTATTCCAAGAGGCTTGGGAGAGATTCAACTATATGTTGAGCACATGTCCAAATCACGACCTACCAAAATGGTTTCAACTCCATATATTTTACAATGGTTTGTGTGATAAGACAATGAGAGTGGTTGATAGGCTAGCTAGTGGAAGTTTCATGAATCTAAAAAGGAGTAAGCTTTTGAGTTGTTGGAGACCTTGGCTATCCCTTTATACTCATGAGTGAGTCTACATCAAGTGAGAATGAACTTACACCAAATGAGGTTAAGCCTATACCAAATGAAGAGCCTATAGAGATGTTTCAAGAATGGACAAAGCTCCATTCCACTATGTATTCAATTCTTAGAAGTTGAATCACATGAGAAAATTCATGGTGCCCAACCTATTGAGCCTAATTTGGTTAAAGAAGAAGAATTATATGATAACGTCCAAAATGATCAAAATATTGAGTCTCAATTGGTTATAGAAGAAGATACTCATAAAGAGGAAATAGCTCAAGATATAATTATAGAAGAAAGAACACATCCTCTTGAGTCTAACATAGCCATTGAATTTTACATTTGTGAAGATCTTACAAGGGCAACTCCTCTGCCACCTTCATTAGCATCATACCTCTTCAAATACCAAGAATGTTTTTTAAAACCAAGTGATATTGAGTGCACGTACCAATTACTTCCATATATTGCCAAGCTTGAGGGCATTATGAATCAAGGCCCATATATAGCGTTATATGACACTTAGTATAGGTGAAAGCAGCTCCCTTAGGATCACTTTTCCAATAGTTAAGCCAATGACTATAAATCAAGCGCTTCTTGGGAGACAACCTAAGTTTCTAAATTTTTATATTTTTCTTTTTAATTTATGTTTTAGTTCTTATTAAATGTTGTTTATTTTTTTAGCATGTATATCATTTTTTTACCTCCTTCCAACTTGGGCATTACTAAGAACGAGTATTAGTGAGCTTTCTGTCTTATTACATTAACAGAGAGTTTTTCTTATCCTTATTCCTTTTATATTTTCTCTTATTGCTTTTAATGTTGGTCTTAAGTTTAGGAGAGGGTTTTATTGGTGTACTTGCTGTTTTTAGTCTTTTGCTTAAGATGTTTTATGTTTTTTCAATTACTTTCCTATCCACTGATATTATTGTGATTTTGGTTTTTGGAAACTTATGGGCATGATGTGAGTTTATGTTAAATTCTTGTGTTAGTAATATTGTTAGGATGTGATTTCCAAACTTTATTCACTTGATCTTTTGCTTAGACTTGACATACTTATTTAGAAACCGTTTATGTTTAGAAAGTTCATGTTTAGTTTAAAACTTTAGAATTTGTTTAATTCTCTCTTGAGGCAAAATCCTAGACAATACTGAGTTAAGGACATGATTTAAGCCATTTATGTACCGTTTGAGCTTTTCATGCCAACCTTGATACATAGTATCCTTTGTTTAACCCATTGAGCCAAATTAGTCCTCTTCTTGTTTAGCCACAATAATTTTGCCCTAGCCTTTTTTTTAATTTCCTTTTGCACCCTTCACTTTTAAGCATGTTAATTTTTATAGGAAGATTACAGAATTAAATAAAAATAAAAATAAATGAGGGAGTTTATTTGTGCTCCATGTTTACCCTATTCTTCATACTAGATTAAAATAAGTTTAGGGGTTTGTAATGGAGTTGTTAAGAAGGGAATGTGTGCTTCAAGTATCAAGAAAGTTTTTCATACCTTGTTTATAACATAGAAGACAATGTTAATTTTATGTTTAGGGGTATGGGAATTCTTTCGAGTTAATATCAAAATTCCTTAAAATTGTGATGAAAAAGAAAATAAAAGGAAGGGGGGAAGAAAAAAAAGAAGAACTATGAATAGATGGAGATAAAGGAAAAGTGGAAGCTAAGTATAGGTATATTACTTGAAATGTGAAGAGAGTTCCAACAAAAGTCATAGAATGAATAATGTGCTTAAGGTGATTTTAAGCATTATAATGTTTAGGAGTACATGATGTTAGTCGAGCTCTTGTTGTCAATCAGGACTCTTTGCACCTGATAATTAGTGATCTTTGTGGACATATCAGAGCATCTTCGTGAGGAGTCTCGATCCCCAGCAGATCCTCATCGGAAAAGTTATGACTCCTGAGGGATGCTCTTCTCTTAATTTCTTGGGCCGCACCTCTACCGACAGTGACCTCCTTGCTACCGCTTCCTTTCCGACGATGACCTACCCGTCGATGAAAATCCACCAACGATTGTGTGTATGACTCCCATTATAGTCCCCCCATCTTCAGGAGACCTTGGAGGTCTTCTGGTATTATCCACACTTTTTCTAGTATATCTAGATTGCTCAAAACAGTAATAAGAATGCTTGACATAAGGCCCGAGATCTCAGCGCGCCCTCCTGGACCCTTCTCGCTGAATGAACTCGGTCAAACAACCTCTCCTAATCAAATTCTTTATCTCATCTCTTAGTATATAACAATCCTTTGTATCATGCCTTGGGCTTCTATGGAACAAATAAAACTTCGAGTGGTCAACATTTTTTGCTACTAATTTGAGGTTGGGGGAAATTTCAGGATGCCTCTTGATTGGACAGCCAAAAGAACCTTTGTTCGAGTATTATTTAGCTGCCTATAATTGTCATATCTTCGGCTAGGAAGTGTTTGCTCTCTCCTCTCTCTTATTCTTTTTTCCTTCCTTTGATGACCTGTTCGAGCATCGCAGTGTTCGGGCGAGCACTGCCTTTTGAGAGACTGGTATGAAGGTGCTACCAGATCCCAATCAGATTCTTCCTTATTGATATACTCCTCCGCTCGTTTCATGAGCTCTTCCAAAGTCTTAGGCGTTCTTTTGTTCAAACTGTTCCTAAATTCAGCTTTCTTCAGGCCAGCTCTCAAAGCAATTATCACCACTTGGGGATTTACATCCTCCACTTCCAAAGCGGCATATTTAAAAAGTCCTACGAATTCCTTAAAGGGTTCCTCATCATCTTGTTTGAGAGACAAAAGGTAAGTGATGTCCTTCTTATGCGTTCTATGGTCATAAAATGACGTTTGAATTGAGAAACCAATTGTCCAAAGGAATGAATGGAATCCTGTTTGAGTTGGGCAAACCACCATCTTGCGCTGCCTCTCAAAGTAGAGCCGAAAGCCCTGCACATCACCTAGTTGGGAACGCCATGTAACAACATGAGAGATTCAAACCCTATCACAAAATCATCAGGATCAGAAGTTCTATTGTATTGCTCCAAGGCTAGGATTTTAACCCCTTGAAGGATAGGGCTGTCGGTTACGCTTTTGGTAAAGGGATGATGAGCTTCAGTGTGTTCGGCGGGGTCCTTGACCCTTGGTTCTGCCCTAACTTAGGCCATTCGACCACTCCCTGAGCTTTCAACCAACTCTTCAAATTGAATTCTCTACTGAGCCCTAGGGGGCGACCTCTCAACTTGCCTAGCCGAGATTCTCCTAAAGCAGTCATAATCTCAGCGAACTTCTTCTGAGTGACTAGAGTGTCGGGGTCTAGAATGGGAGCGGGGAGCGACGTACCTTCCATGCTCTTTCCCCTTCGCGACCTACGTTGTTCTTCAAACTCTTCTTCTCTGTTTTCCATGTTAGTCATGAGTAGATAAGCCAAATCAAATAGCTTCCCACAGACGGCGCCAATGTTAATGTCAAGTTAATCTGTACGGGTTACTAGAATGGATGGTCTTGAAGTAGTCTTAAAGTAGTCTTTGTGGTCAACGTGTTTCAACGGTGTCTTAGGCGACCTGGCGATCTCTTATCTTGCAAAATAGAGGACGGGAGCCAAGTCCGGGATGAACTCCTTAAATCCTCCGATGAGTAAGTTAGAAAGAGAAGAGCTGAATAAATGGTATGAGGGGAGATAACTTAAATTATCACCTTCTTTTTTCTCTTACCCTTCTCTGAGGAACATGACATGTATATATAGAGTAGGAGAGCACCAGCACAGGCTACCTAAACTGTTCAGGCTACCTGAAAGTAAAAGGGTAACCGCCACGTAGCATGCTCTTAATGGATGTCATTATACTATATTAACAGTTATCTTGTATTTGAAATCTAAACCAAGTTGTGGTTACATTTTAAAAGAACTAGGCATTAGTATATCTTTTTCTGTGTCAACTATTTCATGTTCATTAGTAGATTCTCTTAAAGCAAGGATGTGCGTTCCTAAGTGATCCAACTAAAAGTTATTTGCTTGCTTTCCTTCATATGTGGTTGTGTGACCAGTGAAGTATAGATGGAAAGTTGATGTTGTAACTTGCAAGTATTTCAGGATCCAGCTTCATCTAGAGGTAACACATTGAGCAAGGATAAATCCAAAAAGAGATTGCAGGAAGTGTTGGACCAGAAAATGCGGTAAGCTCATAACTTTTCTGTCATTATTTCTCATAAGTAAAAATCATATATTAAATACTCTCCCCTGTCCTTTTCTTCATATAGCAGCTGTAATTTAATTTTGTGGATGTGTGTTTGTGCATGTGCACCTGCTTGCCTGTGGATGGATGGATAGACTGGTCTAGTATTTAATGGGACGGTAGCTTCTGTCATTATGTAGTTGGGTAATAGTGGAACAGGTCTCTTTATAGAGGCAGTAACTAACTATCTAGTTTTTCACTTTTGTCTGATTTAATATTCTTGCAATGATAGGTATGTGACTATTAGGGAGTACTAAGGAAGAATGATAGAATTCCTATAGAATTAAGTATTATTTTGAGAAATTTTAGATACTCCTTAAATATGTTAACTTTATTCTTTCTAGAAAACCTAATTTTAAAGATGGTGTTTTTTTGTTTGTGTTTGTACTTTTGGCTAACAATCTGTTCACAATGGTTTTCTGGCATTAGTATGGAACATATACTTGAACATTTGATTTTCATGGTAAAATAAGGTGGCATTGGTATGGGTGAATTCATCAGTTTGCTTCCTTCTCTATATCCTTCATGAGGCAGTTTTGGGAATCTGGATTCGGAGGTTCCCACGACTTGTGTTGTTTCCCATGCATTTTTCTTTATTTCTTTCTGCACAGTATTGATTCTTAGTTATTAGCTATAGCATTTTGGCTAATTTATGACCCCAAGTTTTCATTAAATTTCAAAGATGTCTTCTTACATTTTGCAGGAAGGAATTAGTCTGACAACTATTTTAGAAGACTCCCTGAGGAAGCATGTGAAGTTAGATCATTCTTCTCTTCCTCAAGCACCTTCGTCTAATACTGTAAGTGGATATCAGTAATACTTGATGTTTGCCTTTGAATAACCTTATTTCCACACCAATCTTTTAAGCATCTAGACCATCGTCTGGAATCATGCTGGTACTTTAATTTTAAGTCAAGCAATGTAAGCAGAAAAATATTTGCGAGCAACAGGGCTACTTATTTTCTTTCCTTACTAGTTGAAAAGCCAAGTTCTATTATCAACTAGGAGAAACTCATTAGAAGTTTAAGTTAGGAAATGAGGATATAATTCACTCCTATAGCAAG
Source organism: Quillaja saponaria (assembly GCA_029379385.1). NCBI lineage: Eukaryota > Viridiplantae > Streptophyta > Magnoliopsida > Fabales > Quillajaceae > Quillaja > Quillaja saponaria. The sequence continues at coordinate 8,983,548 of CM055611.1, read as the reverse complement.
CTTGTTATGAGACTGGAATATTTTCTAATGGCTCTGATTTGTTTTAAAACCCTTGAGTGTGAAGAGGTTGTACATTATGAAAATCAAGATTACATAAATAAAACAATGAATTTTTAAGATGACCTATTAATTATAATACTTAATCAAGACGATGTCACTCTCAGAAGGAAAAGTTACCCTTCAGCGTAAGAATAAGTTTGACAAGAACAAAGGATGTAAAATTTGATAATTCCATATCTCTGTTTTAATTCATGTTATACGAAGTTTTTATGTAAGTAATACTATAGTCCGTTCAGTGTTAGAAAACATTTATGGAAGAAATTGTTCGTGCATGCACTACCTAAATTTTCCAATATTTTTGCCTGATAATACAAATTTAAATGAAGTGGAGCTGCAATTTTTACATAGTTGATATATTTCAAATAATCAAAGAAATGTTCCAATCTCCAAGACTTCCATTCATGCATAAGCCATAGATTGCAAAGCTTGGACCATATAAAAGCACCACTTATTTTATGCTAAGTATAATCAACTATAAGAAAGGGACAGTTAGGGTACAAACTCTAGATCTCCATGCTGATATCATGATAAATTACTAGCTTCTATGAATGCTTAAGCTTTTAGGCGAAAGCATAAGCATAGGTTTTGACATGTAACTATAGAGTCTGATTTCCTAAAACTTTACCGACATTATAGGATCATTTCTTGAAGAAAAGGAAAAATTATCTTCATGGGATAGCCACACCAAGTAAAAGGCAAAGATGGAAGATAGTTTAGTTTAAACTTTAAAAAACTTTGGTAGAGAGTTTAATTGATCCTTGAAATCCCCAAGGACAAACCAACTTTAGGAAGAAGAGCTATCACAACAAGTACCTCAAAGGAAAGGCTAGGAGAAACTCATTAGAAGTTTATGTTAAAGAATGAAGATATAAATCACTCCTATAGCAAGCTTGTTATGACACTATAAAATTGTTTGCGGTAATTATGTTAGATTTCAAATATTTTCAAATTTGAAATCTCTCAACTATGCTTCTTTCCCATGTTTGTAAGTTTGTATTTATCAGCAAAGGTCCTAGACAATAAACAAGATGATCTTCCCATACTCAATTATGCCAATCCCAAATCACTAGCATTATATTTATACTCCAACATAGAATTACCCTCTGTTCTACATTGTCTACTAGCATAGAACAAGTGGAACTTCTTCCTTGTAAGTAATCTTTTAACAAAAAAAGTAAGAACTTGTTTTTTTTTTTTTTTGGTGCTAATTTTCTAATTATTTATTCTCATATTGGATGAGAATTTTTTTTCTTTCTCTTGTTTTACTTCTTCTGTTATTGATGAACTATGTTTTTTTTCTTTCTAATTATCTAAAAGAGATACAACAATCTTGATCGTGAAATATTGATTGCTTGTTGAACCTTGTGAATTAAGTGAAAGTAAGATACTCTAAATTCGGCAGTCCAAGAGTTTTATAAAATATTCTTCATGGAAAAAATCAAAATTTTTTAGATCCCAATTAAGATTCAATAATGTTTTGGGTTTCTTTCTCATTTTTTTTCATATATATTATACTGCAAATTCATAATTAAATACAAAATTTAAAATTTTCTTTCCTTTAAATAAAACATGTACAAGACTTTTGATAAAAGAAAAGAAAAGAAAAGAAAATAAAGAATAACGTAGCAACTTCATCAAGTTCTCTGAGATTTTTGGTACCCAAATAGTTGGATAGCTCAAAAACCTCAATACTGCCTCCTCTTGTTTCTCTCGGCCTCTGTATTATGTTTTTGGCAGCTGCAAACGAAAGCTTCATTTTCATCTGACAAGGTTTCTTCCGAAAACAAATTCTATCAAAACAAAATTATATCCCTTCCATCATTTCAAAAAAACCAAAATTCAATGATTCTCTAATCACTATTTTGTCACTACTCATGGGTCAACACTTTAAAATATAATCACATTCAAAAATAATAATATGACAATGATTTTCTCACAAAAATAAGTCATGTAGCCAATACCTTTACAAGAAATCTTCTTTTTCAATAAAATGTCAAAAAGCCCATACTAAAAGTAGGTGAAAATTTAAAAAATAACTACATGTGTAGAAAATGATACAATTCCAAAATAATTACATTATAAAAGGCAATATCAAAATGAAATTCATATCACTTTATGTACTCAAATCATTTAATAAACCAAACTCTTTGTACCAAGTGCTCGAAAACAACCTCCACATATCGTCTCATATGAAATCCTTATCAACAAATCATTTCAAATTAGTTTTTCTCAAACATATAATCTTGCATCGAATTCTCATTGCTGAATCATGATTATTATTATTTTAAATATAAAATCAAGTCAACCCTAAAGAAAATGTCTGTTCCCGATACTACTCTTTAGTGTCACTCATGCAAATCCAAAATCAATAGATAAACAATAATCATTTTCATATCTTATCAAAAAAAAAAAGCATTCAAAAATAGAATCATGTCATAGTTTCTAAACATTGCCACATGTTGTAGTTACCAATCACCTTGATATTTAGAATCAAAACGGTGTCACTTTGATTTCATCTGAAACATAATTAAACGATGGAGCCAATTCGAATATTTGTAAATTTTCAATATATTAAAGGAGTAGCCAAGAAAATAGATTATAAACCAACTCAAGATATTCAAAGAAAGATCACCGAAACAACAACTAAGACTGGGTATTGCTTAACTAAACTAACTTGCAAAACCATAGAAAACTTGAACTCATCAACGGAAGGCTACTAAGAACAAAATATTTTATTGTAAATGATTTTCTTGTCAAAGTCTCAATCCTTCACATATCATTTAAATATAAATGTTAAGAACTTATGGAATCACATAAGTTTTAATAAAATAGGAAAATAAGTATTTTTCTAAGTGGCTTAAAAATTAGAATAATTATTTAGTAACTTTCAACAACTTAAAATCCAACAACTTAAAATCGTTAACTCTAGAAATAATATCTTAAATAACCCAATTAGTAATTCATTTAAATAGATAAATTAAAGAGTGATACAAAGAAAACTTATGAATTAATGATTTCCCTAATATTAAAGAAATAGATGTAATTGGAATCATAATAGTTATATATATATATATATATATATATATATATATATAAGTGTTTTGGGTAGAGCAAGTGGTTAATTATGAAGGAAAGATGAATCACAGAGGAATTATTATGTGCCCATGGAGTTACAAGCAGATGCATAGAACAAAAAAATTGAAAAAGATAAAAATTGAAAATGGATAAGTGGAGACAAGAAATGAATAAGACAAAAACAGAAAATAATAATTAACCATAAGATAACTTGCCTCCCACTTCCTAAAGCCAACAACACAAGAAGTAAAGGAAATAAGGAAAATGTTTGAAGTATCTCAGTAGATGAAATTATTGTATGGACGTATGGGGCTTTGGTTTTCAATGCAGGGATATGGAAGTGAGAGGATAAGATAGAAAGATTGGTAAACGAGCAATAGATAATTCTGGGTGAAAGGAAAAAAATAATAAAGTGGAGTCCAATATAAGAACAGATGTCAAGTTTTGGTTTGTACAAGATATTTTTACAATATTTTGAAATTATGAAGGACACCTATTATTTATATATATATATATTTTATAAGAAATATCAATAATAAATAAATATTTTTCTTTCTAAGTCCTTAAACCCGAAGAAAATTCTACACATATATAATTATTTTATCAATAATAATATTATGGGTACATTAAAAATTGATTTTATTTATTTAAAAAAATTAAAATAAATTTTAGGAATTTAAAAAATTATTTCAACTTATTTACGGTTCTATCACAAGATCTAAACTTATTATTTAGTTACGAGAAATGGGTTACCTGTCAGTCAGTAGTAATCCCTTGAATTGACACGATTTGGCATGAAAAGACTACTGACTAAGGTATCTTCTTTGCCAACCATAATTCGTTGTCGGCATAAAACATAATTTTATGTTTTGCCAACAGTCTACTGATCAGTATCGACAGGACTTGCTGTCTATAATATTATGCCCTAAATTCTTATTACACGCAATTTCCCTCCTTCTCGTCTTCTCTGAAAATCCTCAATTCTGAAAATTTCCAAACTACCCCATTTCAGACAAAGGTCAAAATTTTCTCCAACTTGCGAACTCAGTTCCGGTAACCTGCATTCCGATGAACCTTGTTTCATTCAGCTCTTTTCCCTTTCTCGATTTTCATTCGTTTGCTTCCATGTTTTGTTGGCGTTGGTGGTTGTGTTTTTGCTAAGTTTCAGCAGGTGAGTGCTTTGCTTTATTTGTGCTTTTGCTCAGTTCCAAAATTTGTTAATGTACTCGAAGAAAAGAAAAAAAGAAAGAAAGTGAATTTCTGGTCTTAACATAGTAGAAACTGAGCTGAAAGTTCTAGAAAGAATGCTTTTATTGGTTGTTACTTTAGTTAGTTTGTTGGACATTTTGCTTCTTCAATGATTTCCTCTATTCAATTGGAATATAGTTGCTGTATGATTCTAGTTATAATATTTATTATTTACATACAATGATACATGTATATGTAGTTACTTGTTTATCGAAGTACATATTCTACAAAACTGGGGTAGAATTGCATTGGTATCATGCATATGATGTCAATTTCCTTTGAAAAACAAAACTGAGTTACTGTGAATTGAACTTTCATGTAGTTGGCATGATATTCCACTTATTTCTGAAATGGGTTGTATGATAAAGTGAAAAATCATCCTGATTTAGCAATCAGAGGGGAAGACTATGAGCTTCCTAGGCTGCGTCCATTCATTGACCCCAGAACCAATCTTATGTTCCTAACTTGTGATGATGATTGACAACTGCTACTCATTCTTTTGTGGAGACAGAAAATAGTTCCACTTCCTTTATTGATTGGAATATTATTAAAACAATAAACATTTTGGGTTCTGAATTATTTTTAGTATAGGTAAACCTTATAGATTATATGAATCTTTCAAACTAAATGACTAAATGTTTTATATTATTCGGAAATTAGTCGTAATGTCATAAATGTTGCAAGAATTCAAGCTACAAGCTTGGCTGCCACAAAACAAGGTCGCTGCCCCTACAAGAGGGCTTGGCTGCCGGCCAAAAGAAGGAGAAAAAGACTCTAAAACTAGAATGGAATAAAGGAGGAAAAGTTGGCTGCAAAAAAGGGCAAGACTTGGCTTGGCTGCAAGATGCTCCTCACGGCAGAACAAGAGAAGCAAAGCAAGAACAGGGCATCCCTTAAGGACTCGGGTGGCATAGAGCTAAAAGGAAACCAGTAAAAAGGAAGTCTAGTTCTTGCAAGTTGTAGAAGGGAAGCTCTTTCTAGAGCGAAATTACTAAATGAAATAAGGAAATTGCGCTTGGAAACAGAGGCGATGGGGGATTAAAACAAAGGAAAAAGGAAGGGTGAAAAATGAGGAAAAAAGGAAAATACCAAAAGTGAGTCAAAGTCAATAAAAATTGTGATGGAGTTTAAATCTCTCTCTATCTATATATATTAACTATCCCTTCACTTTAATTTACTTGGTCATAATTTTATTTACTTTACGACAACTAGCTATACATACCAAAAACAAAAAAAAAAATTTAAACGTATACTAAGATATTAGATTATAACATATTTAGTTATATTTGTTAGAGTGTAAATATAGACAACTTAATTAAAGGGTCAAAATTCTTTATTTATAGTTTCCTTATTTATGTATAGTTAACTTGTACTCCACACAATCTGGTAGTATAAATATATTATCTTGGTATGAGAAATACTCATCCAATTCATCAAAATATTTTGAGTATCTCTCTTTTAGGTTTTACATGGTATCAGAGCTTAGGGAGAAAAAAAACCCTAATTTTTATTTTCCGTTGTGTTTCTTTCCAGCGTGCCTCTCTATTGCTGTGTTTCATTCCAGCAGTACGAGTATTGCTCATCGGGGGTACTATTAATCGGTATGTCTACCTCTGAAAAATCTGAAATCAGTATGTCAAAACCTAGTACTTTTACCTCTGTGTTTTCTGGATCCCTTGTTATTACTACTGAGAAATTGAATGGATCTAATTATTTATCTTGGGCTGCATCTGTTGAGTTATGGTTTTTGAGACAGGGATATGAAAATCATCTCACGAAATCATTGGCCGATATTCCAACCCTTGAACAACCCAATTGGAAAAAGATCGATGCCCAATTATGCAGTTTACTCTGGGCATCCCTTGAACCTTCTATATTGCAGATTTTCCAGGCATATAAGGCATGTTTTGAATTGTGGAAACGGGCCAGAAGTTTATACACTAATGATATCCAATGTTTTTACACTGTGGTTTCTAATCTGTTGAATCTAAAGCAGGCTGATCAGGATATGTCCACCTATTTGGACAAGATTCAGAATGTCAAAGCTAAATTTGCTAAAATATTACCTCTTACCACTAATCTGGCTGACCAAGAGGCACAAAGGGACAAGCTATTCATGATTCTTACTCTATATGGCCTTCGAGCTGATCTTTATCCAGTTTGCCATCAGATATTAGCTAGTACTACTATTCCTTCCATGGAAGAAGTGTTTGCTCGGTTGTTATGTATCTCCTCTCCGATAGTAACATACGTTGAGAATCCATCTCCTGATTCTTCAGTCTTGATCTCTCATTCTAGTACTCACGAAGGTCGTGGTCGAGGAGGTCAGGATCGTGGACATCCCCAATGCACTCATTGTAACAAGATAGGCCATACTAGGGAAAAGTGTTACCAGCTGATTGGTTATCCGGGTCCTACAGCTAACATTGTTCAATCAGCCAATTCACTTGAAGTTTCACCATTTAAAGACAAGCCTCTTAATGTCTCATTATCAGCTACTGAATATGATAAGTTCCTACAGTATTAAGTTACCCAGCAATCTTCTCATGGTAATTCTATCACTTGCTTTTTCTCAGACCTCTTCTGACACTTGGATTTTTGATTCTGGTGCCTCTGATCACATATCTGGTAATCCTAAACTTTTTTCTAGTATTATTAATCCATCATCATTTTCCACTGTCACTATAGCTAATGGTTCCACAACCATTGCTAAAGGTATAGGTCAAGCTACACCATTATCTTCTTTACCTTTAGAGTCTGTGCTTTATGTCCCTGAATGTTCATTCAGTCAGATTTCTATTAGTCAATTGACTCGTTCTCTTAATTGTTCTATCATTTTCATTGATGATTCCTTTACTATACAGGACCGACGTACGGGAAGAACGATTGGCACAGGGCGTGAGTCACAAGGCCTCTACTATTTTACCACACTACCTACATCTTCAGTGGCTTGCTCTATAGATGTGTCACCTATTCTCATTCATAGTTAGTTGGGTCATCCTAGTCTATCCAAGCTTCAGAAGATGGTTCCTCATTTGTCATCTCTGTCATCTTTAAATTGTGAGTCGTGTCAGCTTGGCAAGCACACACTTGCTTCGTTTCCAAAGCATAGTCGTTTTAGAGCAGAGTCTCCATTTCATCTTGTTTATACTGATGTTTGGGGTCCTAGTCGTATTAGTTTATCTTTGGGATTTCAGTATTTTGTAACCTTTATTGATGACTATTCTCGTTGCACGTAATTATTTTTAATGAAAAATTGTTCTAAGTTATTTTCTATATTCCAACAATTTTGTGCTGAAATTAAAACACAATTTAGTGTTTCTATTCGCATTTTGCGTAGTATCAAATGCACATGAATATTTTTCTTCATCTTTTCAGCACTTTATGACATCTCAAGGTATGTTGCATCAATTATCTTGTTCTCACACCCTCAATAAAATGGAGTTGTTGAGCGCAAAAACAGACATTTAATTGAAACAGCTCGCACTTTATTACTTCATGGTCATGTTCCACTTTGGTTTTGGGGTGATACTGTACTTATTGCATGCTACCTTATTAATCACATCCCATTTTCTACATTGCATAACAAAATTCCATATTCTATCATCTTTCCTAATCATCCCTTATATTCACTTCCACTTCATATCTTTGGTTGCATTTATTTTATTCATGATCTAACACCTGGATAGGATAAACTCTCTTCTAAATCAATTAAGTGCATTTTCTTGGGTTATTCTCGCCTTTAAAAAAGGTATAAATGATACTGTCCAGATAATAATCATTACTTTACCTCTGCTGATGTCACATTTTTTGAGCAATCTTCATTCTTTCCCTCGAATATTCCCGAGTCACCTTTTATCTTTGAGGCTCTTTCGGTTCCTTATCTTGGACCAAATAACCATGCATCATCTGCACCACTACCTGATCTTCTAGCAGCCACTGTTGATGTACCTGATGACTCACCTTCTGTACCAACACCTTCCCGTGCCTCGAATCCTACATCGCCACCTATTTTGAGTTATCATCATTTATCTTCACCCTATTATGCATTTGTATCCTCTTTGTCTTCTATTTTTGTTCTAAAGTCCACCAGTGATGCTCTTGCTCATCCCGGTTGGCTGCAGGCCATGGTTGATAAAATGAATGCCTTACATACTAATGGTACTTGGGAACTGGTCTCTTTACCTTCTGGAAAATCCATTATTGGATGTAAATGGGTATACACTGTGAAAGTTCATCCTGATGGTTCTATTGATCGTTTAAAGGCTAGATTGGTAGCAAAAGGCTACACTAAGGTCTATGGTGTGGATTATTTAGAAACTCTCTCTCCCATAACTAAAATTACATCTGTCAGGGTATTTATATCTCTAGCTGCTATTTTTGATTGGCCACTCTATCAATTGGACATCAAAAATGCTTTCTTACATGGTGACCTTGATGAATAAGTCTTTATGGAGCAACCACCTGGTTTTGTTGCTCAGGGAGAGTCCGGTATGGTGTGTCAATTGAAAAAGTCTCTATATGGCTTAAAGCAATCTCCCAGAGCTTAGTTTGGTAGATTCAGTGAAGTTGTTCTTAGTTTTGGTCTTTAGAGGTGTATTGTTGATCATTCAGTTTTCTATAAACATACACCTAATGGCAGAATTTTTTTTAATTGTATATGTGGATGATATTGTGATTACAGGTGATGATAATCATGGGATTCAGCAATTGAAATCATTCCTACAAATTAAGTTTCAAACTAAAGACTTAGGACAATTAAATACTTCTTGGGCATTAAGGTTACAAGATCACATTTGGGTATTTGCCTTTCTCAAAGAAAGTATTGTCTGGATGTCTTGAGTGATATAGGTATGTTGGATTCCAAACCTGTAGAAACTCCTATGGATCCCAATACTAAACTTGTACTAGATGAGAGGGAGCTACTGACAAATCCTAAGCAATATAGACATCTTGTTGGTAAGCTGAATTATCTCACAGTCACTAGACCAGATATTGCTTTTGCAACTAGTATGGTTAGCCAATTTCTTTCTTAGCCTCGAACATCTCATTGGAATGCTATTATTCGTATCCTAAGATACCTTAAAACTGCACCCGAAAATGGATTATTATATAAGAATCATGGACATACTCTAGTTCGAGGACATGGTCGTGGTTATACATTAGTCCATAAACATAGTTCTACTCCAATTCAAGGTTATACGATGCTGATTGGGCAAGCTCTCAATTTGACAGAAGATCTACTACAGGATACTGTATATTTATGGGTGAAAATCTTGTTTCATGGAAAAGTAAAAAGCAAATTGTTGTTGCAAGATCCAGTGTTGAATCTGAATATAGGGCCATGACTCATACCACTGCTGAGTTAGTTTGGCTGAAAAATCTATAAGACGAACTTGGATTTCAGCACTCACAGCCTATGGAGTTAGTATATGATAATCAAGCTGCATTACATATTGCATCAAATCCAATTTTTCATGAACGAACAAAACATATAGAAGTTGACTGTCATTTCGTTTGTAAGAAGCTTATGGATAATACAATCAAGACTACATATGCAAACTCAGAAGATCAGTTAGCAGACTTATTCACAAAATCTTTGGCAAGAAACCAACTGTGATATCTATGCAACAAGCTTGGAACATATAATCATTATGCTCCCGCTTAAGGGGGAGTGTTAGAGTGTAAATATAGTCAGTTTAATTAGTGGGTCAAATTTATTTATCTATAGTTTCCTTATTTATGTATAGTTGACTTACTTGTACTCCACACAAACTTGTAGTATAAATATATTATCTTGGTATGAGATATACTCATCCAATTCATCAAAACACTTTGGGTATCTCTCATTTAGGTTTTACAATATTGTTATTTATTTAATTTATTTATGTGTTTGTTATTTTGTAACTAAAATTTACACACTATATCTAAAATTGACTTTACAATATTGGGTTATAACTAGCTCAAAGAGTTAAGGGTGTCTAATCTCCTAATCCTTTGTGTATAAGACACTAAGAAAAATATGTTGGTGTTGATTATAGAATTAGTTCATCGAACTGACTCAACTAAGAACACTTAAATTGAGTTTCTCTACATATCTATAGATAGTTTTCATGTTACAGTCGTCCAAATAGTCCTTTGACTTGAGATATCATAGTTATCTGTATGTACATCATTATACTTTGATGCTATTTCTTATTCTATTAATGAGTTACCTAAGAAGTCATAATTGGGTGTAATCACTTGCATATGGAGGTATGTGAATGCACAATAAAGGATCTATCACTCTTAGTAGGAAAAAGAAAATGTCCTATATGATACATAAAAGATTCAACTTAAAGTCTATGGTCATAGTAAGGTGGATATTAGAAATGAGTTTCTAATTTTTCCAATGAAGTTATAATCTTAAGATCTAGACACATGATTAAATTTATGATTTGACATTTTTTTCATACCTAAATAGATTTGATCGGGACATTGCATGATAAAAGGATTGAATTGCATAGTAACTGTTAACAAAAATGTTCAAAAGGCTTATAGCCATATTCATACTGTTATGAGTAGTCATCATATGCTGCTAAGAATCAATATTGACTTGTAGGAAACCCTGATAATTAATTAATTAATCCTAATTAAATGATGAATTAAAAAAAAGTTTTAATTCAAATAATTAGAATGAGTTTTAATTTAGTTAGACAAGGTCAAATAATAATTATGTAAAAGTTACATGCCTAGTACCATCGATAATTTGAACCTAATGGCTCACGCAATGGATTGATATTCAACTAAGGAGACTTTTGGGGCAGTCATATCATTATTATAGTTTGCTAGGCATTAAGTTTAATTGTGATTAAATCCTAATGCTAGCAGAATCAATAATGTGTTAGGGTTGTCCAGTACATAAGAAGATGACTAGTCTTTACAAATAAAACTTAACAAGCTAGGGAACAATAAGTGAAAATGATTGTATGTATTGTATTAAGAGCCTAAAACCTTCATAAATATTTTAGGCCTAAGTATAGTTCCTAAATTACAAGAGGGATTTGGTAACTTATGCTAGCACACAAGGAATCTCTTTGGTAATCACTCTCACCTTCAAGCATAAAGATCCTTAGTTATATTAGTTTGTGTGGATACACTAAGAGACGGGACACTTGTGTCATTGATGTGCTCTTGATGAATTAACAAATGAGTGATAGGCGAATCAAGAATACGGTAAAAGAATTGAAAGCCTCAGAGAGAATTAAGATCTTTCACATAGTCATAAAGTGATTTCGAGTTAAAGAAATCAAAAATTTTAAATTTTGTTGCTCATTTCTTTGCTATACTTTTTTCAATTCCTTACTTTTGGATCATTCCAAAAACTTTGAGATCCAGTTGGCAGAGGAAGAATTACGAAGCGTAAAACAAAAAAATATATGGATTAGGCCATACTATATTTCATTTTTTTATTTTTTTACCATTTAAATTAAAAGAAAAAGTAAGGTAAGACCATTCCATTTTGACAAAATACCCACACCCAAGTTCCATAGCTTTGGGGATAGCAACTTGAATTCAAGACAGCTATTCGAAATCTTAGTGAAAGACTAGATTTATTAAGTGAGAGGATTGTATTTAATCCATTTATTATGAAAAGATTTTATACTCTTATCCAAACCTGAGTAAAAGGAAAAGAGAAGTTATCTCATAGGTTGAGTGAAAACCTAAATTGTAATAGGTAGGCATCTCTTAAGTTGAGTGAAAACGTATATAGAAAGAGAAAGTTGTCTCCTAGGTTGAGTGAAGATCCAAACTAGGAAAGTTATCCTTGGTCTAGTGAAGAACCTAAACTAGTATTGGGAGAGTTCCTCCCAATCCCATTAGTTGTAAGGTTACAAAAGTATTAGTGGAAAATTACTGAGGAGAGAACATGGAAGACTGGATGTAGGCTTAAGCTGAACTAATATAAATTTATTGTGTTTGATACCTCTCTCCTTATCTCTTTACTTTAAGTTCATTACTTGTGCAAGTAATGTATATTGTTTTTATCAAATATCAAATTGAGTTAAAGCTGATAGCTTCCTAACTTGAGCTTATCAAAAACTTTGATTAATACAGAGTAGCTTAGCCCAAAGATTGATTTGTCTCAACTTTTTAATTACTTGTGTCCAAGCTTTTGATTTATTTAACTAAGTGTTTTACAGTTTTGCATATGGCTTATGCTTTATCTTTATAAACTTTACTTTAGCTTTGCTTTATCTATCTAAGTTTTACTTGTTGCTTCCGCTTACTTAAACAAGTTTTGAATTACAATTTATATTTGTTATACTTGTTTAATTTGTGCAAAAGTTTTTAAAAAACCATTTCACCTCCATCTTGATTGCTTTTTGCACCAACAACAAGGTCAAGTTTCAAGATGTTACAATTTGGATATTCGATGAAAAAACTACGCAACTTAATGTATTGTGAGTGTAAACTTAGTCTTTTTTGGATTGTGGGGGAAAAAAATAGTCTTTTACATTTCTTTAGGACAAGTCGACTATACCACAGTGTCAGTAGTGTCAATAAGATATGTGAAAAGAAACAGAACATCATTGGGATATTGGATGAAAAAACTATGAAAGCCAACGTGTTATGTGTATTTAGGTCACGTAAAATGGTAATTTAAACATTTTTAGGACAAGCCAACCATATTGCAGTGTCTATAGTGTTAAATAAGACTTGTTAAAAGAAACATTACGTCATTTGGACATCTGATGAAAAAAAAATACGCAAGTTAACGTGTTGTGCGTGTAAACTTAGTCTTTTTTAAGTCATGGGGAAAATAGTCTTTTACACATCTTTAAGAATAGTTGACTACACCACAACATCCGCAGTGTCAAATAAAACTTATAGAAAGAAGCAGAATGTCATTTGGACATCTCATGAAAAAACTACATAAGTTAACGTGTTATGATGTAAACTTAGCCTTCTTTGGGTTGTGAGGGGTAAAATGATCTTTTACACATCTTTAGGGCAAACAAACCATACCACAGTGTTTGTAGTGTCAAATAAGAGTGTTAGAAATAAACATAACATAATTTGGATATCTGATAAAAAAACTACACAAGTTAACATGTTGGGTGTATTTTGGATTATAGGGGATGAAATGGTCATTTACATATATTTACACATATTTCCCTGTTTTTATTATAATTTCAATTAATTATGTTATTAAAACTACTTCTTTGCTAATGATAATTGGTATTGTATTCTTGGACTGCTTCAAATGTCGTCGCTAACATAATGCTCGAGGCTGTGCTACATATGTCTAGTTAGAGATTTGGTATATTTTGACTGTATTTCTTATTGTTGAATAATAATTATTTTGAATAATTAATGTGATTGTTGGTATATAAAAATCCAAAGCTTATTTATAATATTTCTCATGGGTTTATTGTATAAAAATAGGAAATACCCAAAAAAAAAAAAAACCACAAGTGTAAATCTATCCATAAATTAAAGAAACTTACTGCTAGTAGTCTACTGCCAACATCAAAATGTTGGCAACAGTAGGTTACTATCGATAGCTCATTGTCAATAGGTATGTTGTTGGTAGAACTTAGTACCGACAGGGTAGTTATGACAGCATATTGCTAGCAATTATCTAAAATTTTCCTAAATGGGGCAAATTGTACCGACAACCCGCTATCATTAATAATTACTATTGACTGCATATCGGTAATACTTAGCTCCACCGACGACAACATTTTCGAGAGCCTTTTGTCGACAATACCCAAAGGTATTGTCGATAGTGAACAAGGCCGACAACAAACTGTTCCATGTTGTTGACTGTATTATAGTTTTTACTAGTGTGTGTGGTGCCATTTGGCATAATATGAATTTATAATAAATTAAAATGTTAATTAATTACAAATAATAAATTTATAGATTATGATGAATATGATGAATATGACGCTTATCCGTTTTTCATAAAAAAAAATAGTTAAGAAAATATTTTCATTATTAATTTCTCAATCATTTCATTTACAAAAAAATTCATTTTTTGTTTATCTTTTCATATTCTTTTACATGTCATATTTTAAGTGGTTATTTACTTATTTATAACGACCATGGTGCTTATTTATTTTCAAATTCTAATTACAATTGAAAAAAAAAAAAAAATTCATCTCTTCCATTTTAAACATATTTTCTAACCATTAATTTTACATTCTTTTAATATAAAAAATTCTTCTTCTTTTCATATTCTCTCAATATTTCATCTTCTAAACTCTACTATATAAAGTGTTAGTCTCTTTTCAAATTCTATTGTGTTTTCTTAGTCTTTGAGGTGGAAGATGTTATTTTTTTAGTCTTATTATGATAACAAGAAATCGATGCTCTCATTTAAGATTTCATATTTCATAACACAATGTGAAAAAATAATAAGTCACGTTAAACTATAAGGTATATCGTATTTGAATGTATATATGTTTCTAGATTTATTTTTGACGAATATAACTCTATTACTATATTGTATTTAATTTTTAATGAATTTTAAAACTTAAAATATTTAATTTTTTAATAAAATCCATGCATTTACACAGATACATTGTAGTTTGTATTTAAACTTATTCAGGATATGGGATAAAACGTATTATTTCATCCAAAAAAAATTTAAGATTCGATTAACAATACATATAAGATAGGGAGAAATGATACTAGATGAATGAAGGAGACTTTACCTCTAATTGCTTACTGTATTATTCATAAACCTAACAAGTCTTCTAAAGAAATAAAAATAAAACAACGTCTAAAGAGGAGAGAGGATACTTAGATGAATGGTCAAATTTTGATTAATCATATTTCACACTTTAGGTTTAGGCAAAAGATCCAGGCTGAATGCATTTTGTTGTTTGGGAATTCGTTATATGGCTCTTATAAAATATACAAATTTCCTTTGATAGATTGAATTGGATTGAACATATAATCTCATCTACGGCCATCACTTGAATTAAGATCAAGTTACAAAATATATCTTATTAAATGCACACCCACTATCTATATATTTGGAACACTAAAATCACATGCCATTTATTAAAGTTTAAGGCTGAAATTATGCATATTACCGTGTCCAATATATACATACATCAATAATAGGGTCAATATTAAAATTACAAAATCTCAAGGGAATGGACTTAGTGGTCATGAAAGTGTGCTCTACTCATTAACTTCATGAAATTAAAAATCTCTTTCAAGAGGAGGTGGAGAGTAAAATGTTATATTTTCTAGTTTCAGAGTGGATAAGCTTGTCTTTGACCAGACTAGAGATATGAATTAGTTAAGATGTGCATAAACTGACACGAACATTACCTGATCAGTAAATAAAAAATAAAAAATAAAAAAATAAATATATATATATATATTAAAACTCCAAATATGCCAACATAAAGTGGAACGAATAAGTCAATGAGAAAAATCACCATATCTGTTGATGGGACTCTAACCCAAAAAAGGGCTAATTTTGATTAATTTTATCATGTAATTTGTAAAATATTTACATATTTTCTCTCAACCTGACAACGTTAGCATTTTGAAAAGAAAAAAACATTAATAATATATATATTTTTTCTGTCACATTTGTTCTCAATTGACAAAGAAAAAGTAAAATTAGAGATATTTATCCCTAAAGAATTGCCTTTCATTGTGATTTTACCTTCTCAAGTTTTACTCCCAATATCCAAATGTTGATAAATAGATTAACTATATGCGGCAGGCCTTAAAGCCTTTTCTATCTGAGTTTGTGAAACCAAACCGACCCTCATTCTTTCCCTTATCTATACACATTACACAACCTTTGTGAGGGCAGGATTTTGCCTTCTTCCATCCGTTAGTGAGTGGTAATTCAATTTCAGCCATACAAGTGGATCACCAAGTTCCTGAAAACGGAAATTTTGGCAAGGGAATCCTTGCCACCATCATAATCAAACCTCAAGTCAATTCCACATGAAAAGAAACGTGGCAAACTAGCAGAGCAACCCTCTACTTCAGTTAAGCTGTGAAAAGTGCAATTTTGGAACCTATTGAACCCATCAAAACCATATCTTTATGGATTTCTCATTTTTCCATTCAGGCAGTGACACATACCCAAACAATGAAGTTGGTAGGCAGCCAAACCGTATCTCTAGAAATGTCTTGCAAACGTCAAGCCCTACCATTTAATACCCAAAGCCACAGGCGGCACTAACAAACAAAATTGATTTAACATTTGAGACTAAGACACGTAAAGCCTAGCCAACTCCCTATAAATTTCATCCATGACCTTTTTATTGCTCATCATCCACAAGCAAGCTTTCTTCAATAGAACAAAGCCTCCTCCTCACTCTTGAAGTTGTCTTTCAGCCTTTTCCTTTTCTTCCTAAAACTCTTCAACCCGAAACAATGGCTACTTCACGCATTGCAAGGTTTGTTATGGAGGCTGCACCACCACAATATATCAGTGTTATGAGGCATAGAACATCAAAGATGTTAGATACAATTAAGGAAGAAGAAAGAGAAGTTAGCCCTAATGATTCTCTTAATTCATCTCCGAAAAGCTTATCACCGCCATCGTCATTGGCAACAGCTTCAGCTTCAGCTTCATCTGCTGCAATTGCAACTGCTAATTCTAAGTATTTTCTTCGTAGATCCCTTTCAATTTTGAACCACTAAAAGCCTTAAAGGGCAATCAAATAAAAGCAAAAGTCTTGGAGGCTTGGTTGTGAGACATGAAACTATAGTTTTTAAGTTTTCGTCTCACCTAAGATCTTTTTTTCACTTCAGCTAACTTATACTGTTGAATGGGTATATGATGAAGACTTGGCATGTACATGTATGCTACACAAAAGCATTGACGGAATGGCAATTTTTGTTGTAGAGTTCTATGTTGTACATAGTCATAATTTGTCATCAATAAAATTATTATGTTAAAGTTTTCTGCCAGAATATGTTGTCTCTTGCATATGGCACAACAAATTTCTGCCTTGTACATGACAGAGTAAAGGGAGTAAATGCTGTGGAACAAATTATGTAACAGCCATTATCTTCTAACTGTGAGGGCTATACTATAGCAACAAATTGAATTGATGAGCCACTTTGTTTCCTTTTTAATTATGTTTTATAAAATATTTTTCGAATCATTTGTTCCACAAGGTTTAACCTTATATATACTTCATTAAGTTTTAGGATAAAGTTAGAAATTAGTATAAATCACCAGTATTCTTAATACATATATAATAAACATTTGATAGGATTTATCTTATAGGATTTGCCTAATTTTACAATAATCATCAATTTTTTCAACCTACTCTTTTATTCAGATTTGAAACTCGTGGAGTACCACCCAGCGGAATTATATATACACTACTTAATAGAAGGAAAAGCACATCAATAAATAACATTATTGGAATGAAAAGCAGATGTACTAGAAGCAACTAGAAGCAATTTTAAGCTTGAGCATAGGGACATTCGACTATATATGGCTAAAAAGCTTAACAAAAACACTTTAAACATGGATGCTGATATTTGCACTCCAATAATATAGAGTTACACTCCATTTTACTTTTTGAAATGAAATTTTGCATACTTGTCCTTAACTTTTGGGACCACATTTGTTTAATTTTTCAATACCAAAAGTACCCTTTCACACAACACTCCAGTATATCTTTTATCAATAGTAATATAAGGAAAAGTAAAACAAAGCTCTTTCTCAATATGACTTACGGGTGCTCTGTTGCAGAGTCCATATTTCTGTCCTAAACTCGGGAACCTCTTCATCTTATTTAATTATACGCCTCCAACACTTTCTCTTATGTTGGGTTAACCGAACAAACAAAGATGGAAGAGTATCCCACCAACAGAAGTACTAGAATGGGTCAGACTATTAAGGATGAAGGAGAAATTTTAAAGTTAAATGAGATAATTGATCTACTTTGTACCAACAAATTGGAACATATCTCAAGCTTATTTAAGCTATCCAATCCTTCTAATTTCAATAGTGAAGGTAATTCCTTTATTTATTTTTTATTTTTAATTTGTTGTGGTCAACTCATTCCCCTTTTGATGATTTTTAGTATAACAACCATGTACTACTTGACCACGACGTATACGGTACATGATTGATTTTATTGTTCCATACAAGTTTTATGATA
Organism: Quillaja saponaria; assembly: GCA_029379385.1. Lineage (NCBI taxonomy): Eukaryota > Viridiplantae > Streptophyta > Magnoliopsida > Fabales > Quillajaceae > Quillaja > Quillaja saponaria. The sequence goes on along the minus strand of CM055611.1, from coordinate 8,965,018 downwards.
AAAGAAGTCAAATGATAATTATGACCTTGTGTTTTAAAGCTTAAAAGGAATATGCATATAGGATTAATAAAATAAATGGTACGTGAGGCAAAGAGTAAAATGGTAATTTTGTTCACATATTAAATTTGTGAAGGAAAGAAATATAAGAAAGATTAGGAATAATATAGTTATAAATAAACAGTTTAGTGAAAAAGTATTTACTTTGGAAAAGATGTATATGGAATTAAGTGAGAGATTATAATCAAAGGACTAAGTAGAGAAGCTAAAACATGAAGACTAGAAAGAAAAAAAAAAAGAAAAAAACATGTGAATTAAATTGAAAACTAGAAAGTTAGTGGACTAAATTAAAAAGTATAAAAATCTAGTAGTTAAAGTGAAGAATCTTGCAAAGCTAAGCATTTAATGAGAAGGCATGATTATGTCCCCTAAAACCATGGTTTCAAGCCACGGCTTTGTAGGAAGTTTTGCATGCAAGGCTTAGGTGGCGTAAGAAGATATTGGAAGAGTGTAAATGAGTGTGGGGTGGCAAGAAATGGGACTAGAAGAGTGTTTGTGAGTAATAGTGAGTGTGTAAGAAGAAGTTAAGTGGCCGGCTAGGGTAAAAAGAAAATGGTAACTTCTTGGACAAGCTATCTACATACATTGAGGAGTCATTTAATGGAATTAAGTTGTTGATGTGGCAAGATGAGGTGTAAAGAGTGGTGACCGGTTACAAGAGGGATTAAGAGAGGAAGAGTGGATATAAAAAAGGAAGAAAAAAATAGGATTAAGAGGAGAGAAAATTTGTAAGGAGGAAAAGAGAGAGAAAAAATATGTAAAACACAAACCAAGTGTCGGAATAGTTTTAAACTTTGAGGAGAGACTCAAATTGAGGTGAGGAATCCAAATACTAATTTGCATGCACAGTCAAAGAATCCGAAGGTGAAGATCTAGAGTTGACCGAGAGGTGCAAAGGTGTTATCTTTGAGGGCTTTTGGGATTTTGCTTTGAAAGATTGAAGCTAGACTAAGTGAAGATCAAGGAGAATTATTAGTCACATTGCATGTGCGTTTGAACAATTGGAACTTGTTAAAGTCAAGTTGGCCTAGAGCTTGAGGTGAGAAATTAATCTTGATCCTTACTTTTGATTCTTGAAGAAATATTTCTTTCTAACTTTTGGTTTTAGATGAAATGATGAATCATTTGTGATAATTAGTTGAATTTATAGTAGAATGTTAAGTTTGGCCGAAATTGTTATTGTTGGGAATTGGTAAATTAATGATATTATATATATATATATGTTTATGTTGGCCGAATGGTGAATGTAAGATAGATGGTGAAATTTTTCAATGGATTATGGATATATGTGAAATTGTGAATTAATATGATTTAAAGAATTAATTTTGTAAGAGTTTGCTTGAATTGTCTTGAGAAATTTAAAAGAGGCCGAAAAGATTAATTGGTATTATTGTGGGCTTCGGTTATTTTAAGACTTGGTAATTATGAGTGGTCTTATTGTGCAAAATTTTTGGAGGCCGAGAATGGTAAAGTAGAAATTGGTATTTTATTAAGTTTAACTGTGTGATTAAAATTGAAATTTTGCAGAATGAGTATTGTTGGCCCAGAAGTTTGATTAAGAAATTGATAGTTAGTAATGCAATTCATATAATAAAGGAACATGTGGTAATTGTTTACAGGTAATTAGAAGTTTGTCGAAATTCTATGTACATTTTTGTGGTTGACCGAAAGGGATATATAAGAAATGGAAAAAAATTAGATTATAAATGATTTAGGTCAACAAGTACTAAAACAAATAAATTGTACCTAAAAAAGGTTGAGGAACCCTGACAATTGGAGTATCGTGAACGAATGAACTTGGAACTAGACACTAGACTGGACATTGGAATGAGACAATTGGATATGGACTAGACTAAGGACTGGACAAAACTAAAAACCGGGTAATACAATAATAGTATATATGCAGATTCCTAAAGTGTGATTTTCGGCGTGTGAGTATTGAACTATCATTTTTACTCATTAAAGCCATTCATGCATTGTCCATGAGTGAAATTTTGATGAGATCACAAGGAAAATTCTATGCCTGGTATTTATGATGAAATTGCTTGGTGTATGATTGGTTTTTCAATTATGGAATGTGATGTTAGACTGGTTGGTTTGAACTAATGTAGGTGACGAGGTCACTAAGAGCTCGTGTGTAAGTATGCATGAGAAGTCAAAGCACATGTGCAGGGAAGCTTCGGCTATGATCAAACCTCTTATCTAAGCGTACAAACCTAAGAGATCGGACCTCATGAGTATTTAGTAGCCCTAATTGGGTTGGGGATGTTTCTAGACAGGATAGCCCAACCTATGGATAATCCATACATTCGTAATTGGTTTTGCATCTCTCTATTTTTATAAAATTAAAACTGGGACATCTATATGTTATTAAAAATATGTCTATATTTGCTGAGATTTTTGTCTCACTGTTTTTAAACTAGTGTCTCAGGTTGATTGTATATATAATAGAGAGATTTTAGTATTTGAGTGGTATTGCGTTATGGTGGTCTTGCATATAGCATATTGGACCTACATATCAGTTACAACAATACGCATTTGTCACTAGAGAATATGTGTATACCGATCCCATCATGAGAAACTACTCGATGGATAATGCTTATGGGGTACTAGGTCAGTGAGGTCTAGGAGATGGTGCTGTTATTTTTGAGATGGTGTAAGAGGTTCTGGGTGTTGTCGAGCCCATAGTTGAGAAGCCTGTAGAGGTGGTTCAAGGTATTAAGGTACCTTTGGTTGAACCGAAGATGGAGCCTATTTGGCTTTCTGATATCGTGGATGATGATCAGGGTGTCATGGAGCATGGTCCGACTCGGATCCTTTCTGGGATAGTTATTCGAGACTTATTTAAGTGGTTGACTCCGGCGATAGCATGGCATATTGAGCTGCTGTGCATATTATTTTTGGCATGAGTCTTATACAAGAAAGTGGTTGCATATATTTATTTTTCTAGTCTTGATGGAGATCTGAGTGAAACGCTGGGGTGATTTTGATGTATGAGGAGGTTAGATTAATTAGCTATGGTAGTCGTTATATTCTTAATCCCTTACTTCCAACATATTTCATCTAATGTTGTAGTACAATGACTTAACTCTAATAATATAAGCATGTTATTGTTATGTAAGCAGTTGATATAATTCGTTAGAAGAGCGTTCTATTATGGGCATTAAGTTGTTTTTTTTTTTTTTTTTTTTTTTTTTTTTTAAATTTGGGGGTGTTATTTTTCAAATGGATTCATTATTTTCAGTTTTCTCTGTGTTGTAAGAGTATCATCTGTTAAAACCATAACACATCTATCCTATAAGGATTGTGAGGTATAAGGAATGTATTGTGATATTCATGTATATTATTTGATAATCAGAGCATTGGTTGCTTAAATTATCTTATGGTATATAGGGGTATTACATTTTGGTTTTATGTTTTTTTTTTTTTTTTTTCCATATAATATAATTTCTTTTTTTTTTAGTAGATTTTAGTAACACTAGTCAAAATCATGGTTGTAGTTAGCAAGGTTTGTTTATCTTTTAGTTTGATACTCTGATTAAATTCTTGTAGCTAATGTACCTCTATATAAACAGAAGATTTGCTTCCTCCGACTTTACATATTTTTGTTTGGTATCATGTTTTGCCTAATCAATTCGTATTTGTTTGTTAGTGTTATCTTTATTATAAGTGTTCTCTTTTTTGAATTTATATTTATGATACTTTAACAATCGACATGGTGCGTTATCAGGTGATAAAATACTACAAGAACAAGATAAATTGGAGCAAGCTAACAATGTTGGGATTGAAATGTTCTTATCTATATCGTCAAAAGTTTATTCAGACCATGAAGAGCTTATTGCTTTGTGCGTGACAATGCTATAGTGTTATGCTTTGTGCGTGACAATGCTATAGTGTTAGGTTATTCAACAAGTATCAAAATATCCAAACAGAATTGTTATATCGTCATTGGTTGTGATAGGGGAGGGAAGTATTGTGTCACTAAAATTCCAATCAAAAAAAGAAAAATAGTCGAGAAAAAATAACAGTGGAAAGAATGTATGGATCTTTAGACTTATCAATTGTCCGTTTGAAATTTAGAGGGGGGAGAAGGAAAAGAAGGTGATAGATTTTGGAAGGTGGAGATAAAAGATCTATCACATAATCACGAGCATTCTAGTGACATGTTAGCATATCTCTCTTGCTGTCATTTTTCTAAAGAAGAAACTCCATGCATCCAGGAGATGCCAATGGCTGGTATTGTACCAAGACAAATCTTTACTTCACTTCAACAAAATAATCCAAATCTTAAAGCTGTTTCTAGATGTGTGTATAATGCAAGGAAAAATTTCAAAGGGAAAGCTTGTTAGGTCATACCATGATTCTAGCACTATTTGAAGAATTTGGTCAAGATTCTTGTATTTATGAAATCAAGCATGATGAAGATGGATACTTGACTCATTTTAGCACTTCCTAATTCAATTGGGCTCACCAGGTGCACAAAGTGCTCCCCGGCTATTGCGGGGTAGGGGGAGGGTAAGCGCACATGTACGCAGCATTTTCCTTAGATTTATGCAAAGACGCTGTTTCCACGTCTCAAACCCGTGACCTACAGGTTACCAAAGGAACAACTTACTGTTGTGCCAAGGCTCGCCCCTCAATTACATTGACAAAAATCTACAATAGTGTTTTTTAATAGCACTTCCTAAAATAGTGTTTTTTAATAGCACTTCCTAATTCAATTGCATTGACGAAAATCTACAATAGTGTTTTTTAATAGAATGCACGGGCAAGACAAATAAATATAAAATGTTGTTACTTGATATCATTGGAGTTATGTTTCAACATTTCATTATTTTCTTGTTTTGCCTTCATGCAAGAAGAAGATGACGACTATGTGTAGGCACTTGAAAAGTTTGGTAGAATTTTGGGGTTTGAGAATCATTCTTTGGTGATTGTAACTGAAAGAGAATTAGAATTAGTGAATGCTAATAAAATTGTATTTCTAAGGACTACACATATTTTGTGTGCATGGCATATTGAAAAAAAATATTTTGGCCAAGTGTAGGAATCAATTTGAAGAAAAAAAAAGAGTATGATAAGTATTTAGAAACTTGGACAGATTTGACAAAGGCACCTGACAAGTTATTATTTGGGACTGCTTGGAGTCTTTTTGAAGATTCATATAAAGAAGAAGCATTTGTCTCAACTATAATACAAAGATTTGGCTTTCATTCAAAGAAAAAAAAAATTATGCATGGATGAAGAAACATATACATCTTGGGAATCACGTGACTTCAAGGTTAGAAGGTGCTCATTCTAAACTCAAGAAACATCTCCTAGTCTCTACGGATGATCTTTGTGTCGTAAAAGATAAAATGTGTCATGCTATAGGTAAAGAATTTCAAGATATTAAGACACAACTTGCAAATAAAAAAATACGCATACAACATAGTTTTGTATTCCCTTATTTCAAAAGTTGTAGGTCATGTAGTTGGATACACTTTCGCTACATGTAAAGGTCATTTTTCAAGTTCTATGAGTCTTCCTTGTACACACAAAATAAGAGACAATAGAGATGGAATGTTGCAACTTGTTGACATACATACCCATTGGAGAATTGACATAAGATCATTTACTAATATTGATGGCACATAAGATTGTCAAGAAGATCAAATTGGCAGTCTTTGAAGAAAACTTCATGATAACTATCAAAAAATGTCCCTTGAACAAAAGGAAGACACTCGGAAGTAAATTGCTCAACTTGTTGATTCTTTACTTCCCTTGACCCTTGAACCTAGAATTTATCTTCACAAAGGACGGCCAACAAGGACAAAAAAAAAAAAATAATAATAATAGCTCCATAACTCTTGATCCTTCTGAGTTTGAGATTGTTGAAAAGATTTGGAAGTAAGGTATGGAGGGTTGGAAATTTACAAAGTTTATAATATGTTACATCATATATCTTTTTATAAGCATTTCTAATTTAAAAGTGACTATTTAGGGAGTATACTGACCGATTTTTCTTTCTTTAAATTTGTTATAGCATGAATCATGAATCTATCTTGCTATAATGTGTCAAAATGTTGCTATTTCTATGGCACAAGAAAATTGAAGCAAAAGAAATTCAAGCACTCTTGTTAAATGGACAAGTTTTTTTGTTAATCAACTATTATATTTCGAAGTAATTTGGTGTTCTATGTCATCTCTTTTTAAGCTGAGTGGTTTAGATAACGGAATGATAAAATTGTACTTTCTAATGCCGTAGGTTCAAATTTTGGTTGGTAGTATGAGTAGGTCTTTTTTTTTTTTTTTTTTTTTTTTTTTAGTTTTATCCTTTGTTTCCTTACTTAGCTCTCAGTGATTTTTTTCTTATTTTACTGTTGAGAAAAGATATGATCCCAAAAGTTATGGACAATTATGTAAAATTCCATAGTCAAAAAGTAAAATAGAGTGCAACTCTATATAATTGGAGTACAAATATCAGCTCCCTTTAACATAAATAATTATAACTATGTTAGATTGTATTTTCAGTCTTTATAGTTTTTTTTTTTTTTAGTTCACTTTCATTGAGATATTTTTAGTTGCTGCAATTAAGTTTCTTTTAATTTTAATTTAATGTAATTAGATCATGTCATGATATACCGTTTAATTTATACGGGCTTGGCTAACAGAAGATGAGGTGAACAATAACTTGGCAGTTGATTTATTTGACAAATCAAAAATAGTTATCGTGTCTTGTATATTTATAAAAAGTTAAATTGAAAAATAAACATTTATTTTGAAAAAATGGTATTAAGAATTGTTTTAAAATAAAAATAGAAAATAAAATAAAACCCTTTTCCTCTCTCTCTCTCCTCACCATCTCCACCAACAAATTTCAGCTTGCAGGAATCACCAATGTACTTCTCCTCCTTGGCTGCACAAGCCTCATTTCTTGTCTCTACTGCTTCCTTTCCCTCCCTGTAGTTCATGGCCCAGCGTCCTCAAAGCCTTTCCTTTTTAAAAGTTAAATTTGTTGAAAAAATATGGAAACAATCCAATCAAAATTCTTATTATAATTTTCTGTTACTAAATGTCTTATATCTGCTAAAAAATAATATATCTACTCTTATTTAGTGTACTTATATAATAAATATTATAAATAAATAAAGGACAAAACTTTTAATTTTTATATTTTTATTATGTGGTCGATGGGAAAATAAGAATCCCCGTCCTGTAAAATAAAGAACAATAAATCTAAAAATTTGAGGATTTAAGATTTCTTATGCGATTTGCATTTAGTCCTCCTACTTGGTTTTAGGAATTCGTTTTGGAAGATATTCAATCAATTTGTAATTGAGATTCTAGATGTGCTTTATTGTTTGTTGGGGTGCTTCTAAGGTTATGAACACAAAGAAAAAGTCTTTTGTAATGCTGGTTTGTGATGTTTTTTCAACATGTCTTCATAATGCATTGGACTTTGGTTTTGAAATTTTGCTCATTTTTGTTGTTGAAAATAATTGTGTGGTGTTGAGGAATGTGATAGTGCTGAGGAAGATAGAGAAAAGTGAGTGTTTCTTTATTTTTAAAAATTTTGAATATCATTTTTCTTTTTCTTTTTTATTAAAAATAAAATTTTAATTTAATTTACATATAAAACCATGGGGATATTTTTCTATTTGTCAAGAATATTATGTCATTATTCATCTCATCTTCTGTTAGTCACATTACTTATTTAGATGAGAGAAACCTAATTATATCAAATTAAACTTAAAAAATATCTAATTATAACAATTTAAAATATAAAGTCGAAAGTAAATTTAAAAATAAAGACTAAAAGTACATTTCAACCGTATAACTAATATCATCACACTATATTTTGCATGTTTTCATATCTCCATTGACCTATCAAGAATTCAACTAATTATCAAAGGTTCTTACAAAAATAAATAAGTAAAATAATTTAACAAAATGAATCTGCTTCCATATTGTAACAAATTATACAATATCTCATACATGAATTTAGAAAATATTAACAATAAAGCTTGCATACTTGATTGAGTCATAGCAGTGGATATGTGAAACCTCAAATAAGCACACCTTAGTATAATGCTTATTCAGCCAGGTCTTCTTCTGGTACTCTCTATGTTTACCGGCAACTCTCAATGGGGCAAGATACGCATATTAAGATATGAGAGGGGACCTATCTTATTTATTATGAGATAAACCGATAAGAGTCCTCCCATTAAAATTCTTAAAGTCACTCAGACTATACTTACTGTCAATCCACATCTAACATGATAAGAAGTGTGCTTAAGTCTTATCCTAAATAATCACATAAACCATATGAACTTTTACCAGTATGTTGTAAGTGGACCAAACCTTAAGCTCTTTTTTTTAAAACAAAATCATACAATTAATGAATGCTCACACATATGAAGTTTCTAACATTCTCTCACTTGGGTAACATTAATTGTAGTTTTAAAATTTTGAAAAACATATTTTAGAAAATGACTCTAGGGTAAGGTATAACTTTTATATGGCCACAATTTAAAAACTTTGGTCCTGAGATGCCTACTTCAGACAATCCAGCCTAATTAAATTATTAACATCGAATCATAGGCAATCATTGTGCCACTGAAACGACATAAGACCAATCCATGGTTATAAATGCCAACAACCTAATCTGTAATGGATCTAGATGTGGTAGTGTAGCAAGAAAATAACACCCAAATGTGATCAACATATGCTATTTTCATTTTTGGTCCTCCAGGTGATTTCATGAAAACTAGATTCTTTCAAAAGTACTAGAAATCACTTAAGCTTAATTTTAAGCTTGTATATCTCAACAACCATATGGAGATATCCATTTAGTGTCATTTGAAACATACCTCCAAATTGACAAAACCGTCATATTTAAGACATACACCAAGTTTAAGATTTTAATGCAATAACATGTCATATATAAATAATCATATGTGCATATACAATATCAATCATATCATAATGAAAGTAAATATTATTTTCATTAATAAAACGAACCATTTAACAAGAATGTAAATAAAAACATAAGATACAAAATAGCATATATAACATGCTAGCTAGTTTGAATAAAACAACGCAAACTCCCACTAACCTAAAATATCAAAGGACTCCACAATACTAATGTTATCAACATAACTTTTGAAAATCTCAATTCTAAGTCCCATGTAGGTTAGTGGGATTTGCTAACTTTTTTTTTTTCAATAATTTCAAACATAATTTTTCCCTTTTCACTAAATCCCATGTAGCTAGATTCTTAATATCTACAGCTTTCGATGCACTAGAATTTTTGTTGTTTTTTAAAAAGAACACAGTTGAATTGTTGTCATAGTAAATTTTAAGCAATCAAGAAATCAAATCAATCACACCAAGATAGGTTATCATGTTCTTCAACTAATACCCTGTGTCGATGCTCCATAATAAGCAATGAACTTGGCCTGCATTGTAAAAGAAGCAGTGATTATCTATTTCGAAATTTTCAAAGATATGCCCCCAGGCTAACATAAAAATGTATCCTGAAGTGGATCTCATATCATTTTTGCAACCAACAAAGTCAGAATCAGAGTAACTAATCAACTTAAGGTGATCAACCTTTCTATACACCAACATAAAATTCTTGTTTTTCTACAAATACCTCATAACTTTCTTTGCAGCAACCCAATGTTTTGGTCATGGGTTTGACTGATATCTACCAAGAACTCCTACTATATAAGCAATGTTAGGTCTAGTGTAAACCTATGCATATAAAAAGGCTACTATAGCATAAGACACATTCTTCATGAACTCTCTCTAAAATTATTTATGGGACATTGATCCAAACTGAATTTGTCACCCTTGATAACTGGTACATCCCCAAGCTTACACTTCTGCATATTAAACCTATCGAGCACATGATCAATATAGGATTGTTGAGAAAGACTCAACAAATGACGAGATATGTCCCGATAAATTTCAATACCAATAACAAAAGATGCATTCCCAAGTCCTTCATATCAAAGGTCTTAGATAACATTAATTTTGTCTCATGCAATAAACCAACGTCAATGCTGGCAAGCAAAATATCATCAACTTATGAAGCCAATATGATAAATTTGCTCCCACTAACTTTAAGATATATGCACTGATCAATCTTGTTCTTAACAAAACCAAGAGAAATGATTACCTCATCAAACTTTAATAACCACTATCGAGATGCTTGTTTTAGACCATAGATAGAATTTATAAGTCTATAAACAAGTTCATTTACTCCATTTTCTTTAAAACCCATAGGTTGAACCATGTAAACCTCTACAGTAAGATCTCCATTTAAGAAGACTGTCTTCACATCTATTTGATGTAACTCAAGACTAAAATAAGCCACCAATGTCATGATGACCCTAAAAGAGTCTTTAGTTGAGATAGGAGAGAAAGTTTCACTAAAATCCATTCATTCTCTTTGAGAGAAACCTTTAGCTAAAAAACTTTCTTTGAAACGCTCAATTTTTACCTTTGAATCTTTATTGGTCTTGTAAACCCACTTCAACCCAATGCGTCTGCAACCTTCTGGAAGTGCAACCAATTCACATACACCATTGTGTGCTATAGATTGCATCTATTCTCTCATGGCTTCAATCTACTTATCTAACTGTGGACTTGAGATAGCTTCTCTATATATAGTAGGATCAATAAAATGACCAACATCATAATCAATCTCACCCAAATACACAATAAAGTCATCAAAAATAGCATGTTTTCTCTATCGTTCAGACCTTCTGATAGGTATTTGTGCAACTGGATTCTGTTGCTGAGGAGTTTTATTAGGAACATGTACAGTAGCTTTAATGGAAACAGGTGGTGCCATTTCAGCTTATTCGTTTACTTTCCCTCATCACCTGTTCTTACAATAGGCGTAGGTACAATTGCTTATGACAGATCATATAATGGAATAGTAATATCCTCATTTTGCTCTAACTGATCTAAAAATGAAGACTTTTCCAACTTAGCAACATTAAATTCTAAGAACTTGGCAATTTGTGATTCCACTATTTTGTTTCCTCGTATAAGGCAGTAGAACCTATATCCTTTAGAGTGATATGGATGACCAATAAAGTAACAGCGGGTAGATCTAAGGTTGATTTTCTTTCTCATTTGGGTTATATATTCTCACTTCAGTTGGACACCCCCCAAACACGATAATGGTTCAAGCCAGGCTTCCTCCCAGTCCACAACTCAAAAGGTGTTTTAGGCACCTCTTTACTAGGAATCTTATTAAGGATGTACAAGGCAGCTTTAATGGCTTCCCTAAAGGTATTCGAGTAAGTTTGATCTATTTATCATACTTCTCATCATGTTCTTAAGGTTGCGATTACGCCTTTCAGCCATAACATTTTGTTCAAGGCTACCAGGCATGGTATGTTAGGGCAACAATCTCACATTCTTGTAAATACTTAGCAAATGGTCCTATATGTTGTCCATCAACTCCATGTTTGCCATAATACTTACCCCCACAGTCAGATCTTACAATCTTAATAACTTTTCCTAATTGTTTTTCAACTACAATTTTAACAATTAAAAATTTATCAAAAGAGTCAGGTTTTTTTTTTTTTTTTAATCAAGTATAGAAAAACAAAACTGAAAAAGTCATCAATGAAGGTAATGAAATAACACTTTTTACACAAAGTGGTGGAATAGGATCCACTAATGTATGTGTGAATGATCTTTAAGAGTCCTGAACTATGGGTTATGCCTTTTTTCTTTTTCTTGGTCAATTTACCTCTAATGCAATCAACACAAGTTTCTAAATCACCAAAATCAAGTAATGGTAGGATACCATCCTTAATGCGTCTTTCAACTCTTTCCCTTAATATATAACCGAGACACTTATGCCAAAGCATTTAGGATTTCTCTTTAATTAAAAGTCTTTTGGAAACAAATTTTTTCAGTATTTTAGAAGGAATTAACATTTAAGGGTGCTAAAATCATTCTGTATAAACTATTGGACAAAACATACCTTTCAAAAATTTCAGAATTTAAAAGCAATTAAGCTTTCAAATTACCAAAATTAAAGGAATAACCAATTTTGTCTAAACTAAAATCAAATTCTTCCTGAAAGATGGTACATAAAAAGCGTTTTCCAAAACAAGTTCAAAACTGTTTTCTAAAACTAAAGAGACAATTTTTACAGACTCGACTTCAACTTTGACATCATTCTCGACTCAAAGCTTTGCCTCTAAATCGCTTGGCTTTTTTTGTGTTTGAATCCCTGCATGGTACAAGCAACATGAACATTTACATCACTGTTAAGCCACTAAGAATTTGATGGGATTCAAAATAAACAAAAGCTAGTGAGTTACCTTCTTGTTTATTTTTCTTTTCTAACTAGGATTTCAATTTGAAGTAGTCTGTTATCACTTGAACTCTCTTTTTGCAAAAGAAGCATGTAATGTCCTTTTTAATGGCAGCCTTAGGACCACCCACAACAGGTTTCTGACCAGTACCATGCCCTTTCGCATCTTAAGTTTTCTTATAATAAGTAGATTTAGACTTATCCTGACCACCATTGGTAGAACTAGGTTTGGAATGGGAAATAAAAATTGCGATTTCACTATTTTATTTCTTAAGCATATCCTTCTCAACCACACACTTAAAGATAAGGTCATTGATAATTCAAAATTCAATTTGGATGCTATAAGCAATTTTAATTTGGAAGAAGTCGGATGGTAAGGAATTGAGAGAATGGTGAACCACAAAACTATTAAGGATTTGTATTTCTTTATGTTTAAGCTTGGTTTGTACATGAATAATTTTGAGAATAAATTCCCAAACCCCAGTTTTATTTTTATATCTCATACCCGTTGGATCATTTATTTGATTTCCAGTCTCAGCATTTTCAGATATCTTGTACCTATCCCACACAGGTTTCATGAAATCTTTGGCACTTTGAGTTTCAGGCAACCTATTCAAAAGTTGTTCAGAGATTGATCTCTTCATATAGATCAAACTCAACTTATTTGATCTTTCCCATTTCTCGAAAGTCTGTTTTTAAGCTATGGAGCTAGCGTCAGAAATATTAGCGAGTTTCTCATTACGCAGAGCTAAATCGATATCTACAATTTACAAGACAAATTTAACATTTTGCTTCCACTTCTTAAAGTTAGAATTGTTCAATAATTCAATAGTAGCATTATTATTGTTAACAGCCAAGAAGACTGATTTAATAACAAATAATGCAACATGTCAAATAAATTGAGCAATTAATAATCAAGAATAAAAATGTATTTTCCATGAATTCCAAAATGCATCATTACAAATCCCTCTTGGGCAGAGAATGTAACATGCTATTAAGATCTCATGAATAACCAATGAAACTAAAATTAGAGCATCCTAGCTTTCAAAAAGTCTATCCCTTTTGGGTGGATAAACCTTCTAACCCGATATACCCCAAACCATATGTTTCATGTATTTTCCAAAATTAAAGCATATAATAACTCTTTTGGGTAGGAAACTATATACAATAATTTAAGAAACATCTCATACTATAGCTTTCAAAAATCTCACAAATCTAAATAAATGGACCACTTTGGTGGCAACCATCTATATAAACCCATAAGATTTTCTCAAGCCGGGAAAATATAATTACTCATAATTTATCCTTTTAAACTGAAATACATTTTATAAGTATCTCATAGGATAACTAAGCATATGTTGCAATTTTGAAAAATTGAATCAAAATAGAAGCATTCTACCAACACATGTTATGAAAACACGAGATACAAAATTATTTGGCTCACTAGGGATAGTATTTACTGTTTACAATTTCAAAACATATAATATATGGCAATTTAACAATCCTCAACAATTATATATGTGCAACCATGTTAATTTGAAACACAACAAAATATCATTTACTAAAACAATAATTTATGCACATAATATCCCAAATTTAACCATATAATAAAATTCTAAAATTAAAAAAAATTAATTTTGTAAATTTGGGGGGGATTAGACCGCAGAGGACGGCCCATGTGGCACATGCACCCCCTACTGCACGTGGGGGTCTTCTACACAAGCTGGGACATCCCTTCATCTTCCTCCAACCTGGTCTTCTTAACCTGGGTTGGAAGGAAAAAGGTCTGCCATGACCCAGATACTAAAATTTATGTTTTTGATCCCTTCTTGATGCTTTTTGTCCAATTTTTGTTTGGTTTTTTTTTTTTCAATTACTTTTCTAACAATAACCCTATAACAATTTCTTGTTTTATCAAGATAATATGTTAATCAATTGAAATTATAATGATATGAACCCTAACTCTATTTCATAAGGGTTTCATTTCAATTTCTCAAAATAATACGAATTAAACACATTAAATGATTCATGATTACGTAGGAAAACATACAAGAATCTAAATCCTGTGATTTAAATCGATCAAAACAACATGAAATCTTAGTTTTTAAAATCAAAGATTAATTTCGATTTTAAAACAACCCAAATTTTAAATTTAAATTTGTTAACTTATAGTTGATGAAATCGTACAAATAATATATCAAATTAAAGATATTTCAAAGAGGAACAAAATCCCTAACCATTTGAATTAAATCTCGGACATTTAAGTTTATGATTTTTTATTTCAAAAGACTAACTTAAATGAACCCTATAATTTTATGTTAAATAAATAAATATTATGGGTTCTTAATTTAATTAGGTTAAGCATTGATACCACATGCAACAAATTATACAAGATCTCATACATGAATTTAAAACACATTAACAATAAGTTTACGTACCTGATTGAGTCATAACAGCGGATATGTAAAACCTTAAACAAGCATGCCTCAGGAGAATGCTTATTCAACCATATTTTTCTTTCTATACTTTCTATATTTACTAGCAACTCTCAATAGGGCAAGATACACATATTAAGAAATAAGAGTGACCTAGCTTATTTATTATCAGATAAACTCTAAGAGTCTTCCCATTAAAGACTCCTAAAGTCACCTAGTATATACTTACTATCAATCCACATCTAACATGATAAGAAGTGTGCTTAAGCCCTATCCTAAATAATCACATAAACTATATGGATTTTTACCACCATGTCTCAAGTGGACCAAACTTTAAGCTTGTTTTATTAAAACAAAACTATACAATTATGCCCACACATAAGAAGTTTCTAATACAGATGAATGAATTCACCAGCAAAAGGAATCCGCTTAGTTGCCGAAGGCCTTTACACTTTAGCCTATACACAGTCCACAGTGTTCCTGTGAAGATGTTCCATTGCTCAATCTCAACTTTGACAACTTATTAGGTGATGCAATTGTTATCTATGCTTTATTTTATTCTCATGTCTCCCTTGCACAGATTTAGATCTTCTCAAGAAGAGAAATGTCTGTTCCAACCCAAGGGTTCTTTTTTTCTCTTCCAAAAGTATATTTTATTATAAAAATTATTTGATGAGATTAGAGATCAGATCCAAACGAGAGAGGATCCAAATCCTCCTTGAGCAGACTTGGGGCTTTTTGGGTGTCTTGGATACCCTCTCTTTAAGTTTCTTTAATGCTACCATATTGGAAGGACTTGATTCAAATTACCAAACATGAAACAACCAATGTATATCAATCAAAATGAAAAAAATAAAAGATGAAGAATATTTTTTTTTTTTTTTTTTGGTCATCCACAGAATGCAACAACCCACAAGTAAGGTCAAAATTAATATATCTCTCCATTGGATATTAACTAAACCAAATGAACCATTAGCTTATAAAAAAGGACCCCAAAAAAAAAAAAAAAAAACATAAACAAGTAGCAAATTAACATAAATTTTTAGTTCTACATGTTCCATTGTATTGGTAATGAGAAAAACAATTGCAGAAGATAAAAACAATGAACTAGAAAGGGTTAAAATTAATCAAAGTTCTAGATTTTTGTCATGTGTGACAATGAACATCAAGTGACATTGATTAAATTACAGTCAGTGGTCCGAAAAAGGGGATGAGTACATCCAAGGAAAAGAAAGCTAACATGTTTTTCTAAAAAAAATAAAAAATAGCAAACATCAATTAGGAAAGGCGTGTATAATTTTTGTGATTCCTCTCTTCATGATTACAAAGTACAAAGCCAACATATATTTTTTTCGTCCACCCTTCCAATTTTCATTTTAATTTTGGTGATATATATTTTACAGAATCTCAAATTATGAAATTTAATTAGCTTCCTCTTTCATTAATTGCAATTTAGTGGGTGAGAAGTTTGAAGTATGGAACCAAAATGCAAACTTGAAGTTATACCCAATGTATTAGTAACTTATTCTCTAAAGATTGGTAGGAGAAACTAGAAGAATCGAGCTCCTAAAACAGAAATTAACACCTTCAGTATCTGACTCCAATATCCTTGCAAGTTCTCTAATTTTCCATGGCAAAATGACACTAAAATATGCTTTGGAGGCAAAAAATAAATAAATAAAAAGTACTCCAGCTGAGAAAAACTATGAAAACCTTATAGAACAAGTTAAAATACTTCATTAGACGCAAGTTAGCATCCAAATGAGGATATTGAATAAACAAACGAGGGAAGTAATGATTTGTCTATGAATATCTCGATAATTATATACAACAATTTTAACTATTTACATGGAAAAGTGAAAAAATTACATGAAATAGAAGCAAAATCAACAACCACTATGTGAAAATGCAATATATGCATCACGCAAATAAACTTATGCAAATGCCATAGATGTAGATAAACAAACCAAATACCATAGATGTAGATAAACAGACCAAATATCATAAACGCATAAAAAAAATCTACACAGATGTAGATAATATATGTGTCTACATAACAGACATAGATTCTAGCCAATAATAGTTAACAAAATATTGGCATCTACGTGGCAAACGCATATAAGCAAGCACAATAGCATTTGTATATATGGTGTAAACACAATTCCTTGATGGTTATCTGTGTCGGCACCTAGCAGATAATTAAAATGCAAATGCATATTGAAATATTTCATTTTTGTATTATGTTTTAGATATTTATTTAATTTAAAAATATATACCTAGAAATACCTATTAAAAATAGATTTATATTTAGAGTCAAACTTTTATATATATATATACATATATATATATATATAAATAAATTATTTCACAAAAAATCAACCTAACAATATTTACAAATATATCAAATAGTAAATCAATCAAAAAATCATCTTCTAATCCTAAATTGCCGTCATCTTAAAGTTGCTCGTCATGCTACTAACTGAGGTGTGAAGGGATGATGAAAGATGTGCAACATGGAATAATTAAACTAAATATCTCATAAGTTATAACATATAAGTTAAAAATTAAGATAAGTTTAATTAATTAGACCGTTTTGCCCCTAAAATTCCTGCTTTGAACGTTGATTCACATGACATTCTGTTTCTTCTTATAGGTCATATTTATTTCCATGATCATCTTAGTACTCTCGGAATCCCGAAAAAACTTGTAAATGATTGTTTTCTCTCTGAACCCCAATTTACAAAGTTTTTGTTTTAGAACTCTAAGTTGAACATAAAATCCTAACTTTTGATCCAAATGACATTTCTTTTCTTCCAAGAAATTTTATTTAACACTACAGACGCCTCTATATGGTTATCTAATCCTAAAGATGTTTAAATGACCGTTTTGCCTTTGAACCCTTTTTGTAAAATTTTATTTTGAAACTCTAAGTTAAGCATAAAATCCTAACCGTTGATTCAAATAGTATTTTGTTTCTTCCTACAAGTCTTATTTTACATTACGGATGCTATGTTGTGGAATGGTCATCTTGTTGTAAAGATGTGTAAATGATCATTTTGCCCCCAAACTCCATTTTGTAAATCTTTTGTTTTGAAACTCTAAATTAGGCATAAAATCCTAACCATTAATCCAAATGGCATTTCGTTTCTACTTAGAAGTCTTATTTGGTACTACGAACACTGCAGTATGGTCATCTCTTCATAAAGATCTGTAAATAACAGTTTTACATCTCTAATCTCATTTTGCAAAGCTTCTGTTTTGAAACTTTAAGTTAAATAAAAAACTAACCATTAATCCAAATGGCATTCTATTTCTTCTTACAGGTCTTATTCACCCATATGGTCACACTGATATTATTGGAATCTCCAATAAATTTGTAAAATGACAATTTTCCATTGACTTTATTTTGTAAAGCTTTTGCATTGAAATTTTAAATTGGGCATACAATCTTTACCATTGACCCAAATAACATTTTGTTCCTTTCTACAAATCTTATTCAACTCCACGATCATGCTGGTACTCTTAGAATCTCAAAAGGACTTGTAAATGACCTTTTTCTCAACCCATTTTTCAAAAGTTTTTCTTTCAAAACTCTATTGTGCTAGTACTATGCCAAACTTTATAATTTTGCTGACTTTTGGGTTCATCAAACACAACCTAAACTATTTGCTTGTAATAACTTATCAAAGAAAAAAGTTCCATTTCATATTCTCAAAATTAAAACTTGGCATCCTATGATCATACATTCACTACAAGAAAATACAGTATTTAAAAGTGTAATTTCTCTATCTATGTCTGCTTAACTACAAACTTAAATACTAGTTTAAAAAAAAAAAATTTAAATGTTGATACTATTTTGTATACGTAAAAAATGGTTTAAGTTTAGTGTTATTTTCCACGAGCTTGTCTGTGTCTGCATAATTCCTATCTCCATGTGAAGATGTGGAAGCATATATAAAATATATATTTTTTAAAATATTTTGCTATATGAATCTATCACTTTAATGTACATGCGTCTGTAGTGGTAGACACAGATAAATTTCCAAATTAATTAAAACCCTAACCCACAACTTTCTTTCCCTTCTCTTCCTTCATTTGTGAAAATCATATCTCAAGCTTGATCTCCCTTCTCCATCTCAATTTTTTCAAAACTCATATATCTCTCCCTTTAAGCCTTCGTTTGGCACTTTCATACCATCTCTGCCACCATCAAGGTTCCTAATTTAGCCTAGTTTCCCTATTTTACCATCTGCCACCTGCCACCTACAGGTATGTTTAAAGTTCAATGATTTTATTATAATGAATCTATACTTCATGTTACTGCTTCATGGTTGGGGGTTTGGGATTAAGTTGTTGATGATTGGTTTTGCACATCTTTGGTTCTGTGATGTATAATTTTTATTTTTTTATTAGGGATCCAAATCTTCTCTTTAATATGTTTTTTGTGTGGTTGACCGGTAGCACTCTTGAATCATGATGATAAGACAAGGAGCATATATATAGATATGGATGATAAGGAAGGACAAAATTTTCAAAGTAATTAGAATAAATAGGGGATCTAGTAAATGAAGTCTAGTTTTGTTGAACACTTGTTTTCTCTGAATAGATTATGCTCATTAGACTGCAGTAAGAAGAGTAGGAAATAGAGACATATTTAAATAGGAACTTTATAGGTTCTGAACTTTTAGATTTGTGAAATCCTAAAACATATTCTTCTATGTTTTTTTTTGGTACATGAAAGAATTTCCTTTTTTAAATAGTGGTAGCATAATAGGAATGAAGAAGGTCTTAAATTTCTAGGTCATAGACATTGTAAAATTTGGAAAAGATGAATTTTTCTTTTAGTTCTAAAAGGAAATATCCAACAATCCAAAATTGGGAGTACCTTTCAAATACCAAAGTATTCACTTAACTACCTTCCAATGAAGTAAAGTGAGAGCATTGAAAAATTAACATACACGATTAATAGCTTATATAATATCAAGCCAAGTGAAAATCAAGTATTGTAAAGCACTGACGATACTTCGATAATAAGAGTTTCAATTGAGTTCACATCTGAAGTAGATGATTTTTTTGTTAGAACCAGTGACGTGAACATGGAGGATCTTTCGAGCATCTATATGTGAGTAAGAAGGTCTTTAATGTACTTTGATTATGAGAGATGGACTCTAACTAGACAAGATCTAATTTCCATTTCAAGAAAATATCAAACGAGCCGAGATCCTTAATTGAAAACACTTTTCCAAGCCAAGTAATTAAATCTAGAATGAATAAATCCTTATTACCCACAACAAGAACATCATCAACATGAACAAGAATGATTATAGTAATTGTGTTGGAGTTATACAATATAGCAAGAGTAAAACCTCTACTTTATGAGGTGAAATTTTCACTGTATGTCAAGCGAGCCTGTATAATCTTCACCAACACTTTAGAATCACATTCTACCTGAACTGACTTAAAACACAAAAGACTAGTGATCTTTAAACCATCCATCAAAGCTCGCATTTCAGCAATCATGTTAAAACAAAGTCCATCGTTAGTACGAAAAGTGACCATAAGGATGCCTTTCTAGTTGTAGATGATGCCTCCACCAACTCTAAGCCCATTTATGACAGAATCATCTATATTAAGCTTAAAATATGAGCAAATTGGGTGCCATCTAATCCATAACCCCTGCACATGAAAAGAAAAATTGCATGGCAGATGCAAAGCAATAATTACACTATAAGAAAACTGCTTATTACTGACCAACTAGGTTGGTCAGTAATGATTCTAAAGTTGGTCAATAAAGGTTGTAGATGGTTTGTAAAATCATGTTCAGTATTACAAACCAAAATTCTTCGTTGAAGATTGGTCGGTATGATTGTTTAGACAACGAAATAAGGTTCATCAGTGATGTTTATGTTTTTTCAACAAAAAAAATTTAAAAATAAATATAAAACTTATAATTAAGGATTTCATGAAGACAAGTAAAGATCATACAATATTTTATTAAGAAGAGAGTTGCATAAAATTACAATCAGCATAATTTCTTATAAATAAAATATACAACTAGTAAGTCCTAAAACAAAATGAGGTAACCAAAAATGTCCCCTCTCTCACTGTTTCTAGTTATCTACAATCAAAATAAAAATAGTCCACACCCAAATCAATCCAAACAATTACAGAAACAGAGCTTTGAAATAATATAGAGCTATATATACAGCCAAAAATAGAGTAAGAAGCAAATGTTTACAGTGCATAATCCATTTATTTGAGGTTGTTTTGAAATAAAAGAATGATACCGTCTTTGTTGTTCCTACTCCCAACATCACTCACTGTCAACAATCTTGGCTATAAGGTACTCATTTCCAGCAATCCAGTCATCACCTTTGGACTCTCGTTGTCTGGTCTATTGGTTACTCCATATTTGTGTTTAGCAGATGACTATAATCATAGTACAACATGGCATAAAGATCAATAATGACAATGAAACATAAGTCCGTTTAGGGGAATTCCTATATGCAACTTAAAACACTTCCTGACTTTTAGCAGTATGTATATCCATTAAGTAAAAATAGCACCCTTATTTTTTCCTTCATCTCTTTGGCAATATGTATATCCATTATTAAGGGGGTGTTTGTTTCAGATAATAAATTTTTTTACCCAAGAAAACACGATCTGGAATAAGTTATGCCTTGATTGTTTCAAGATTTGAAATTTTTACCTGGACAAAATATTTTTCATAAGCATAATTTTGGCTGTTTTTGCCCAAGATCACGAGCATTTTATTACCTCCATGAGAGGTGTCTATATTTTATTCCCACATGGGAAGGAAAAAAGGATAAGTAAAATGATCATTTTGCCTACCCTTAATGCTATAATACCAGAACTCCATTTTGAAATCCAGATAATTTTATTATTCTTCTTCTTCCTTTCTATTCTTCACATTCTCATTCTCTGTAACCCTTGCTTCATCGTAATACTCAACCCAACTCTTTACCCCTCCATTTCTACTTAAAGGTAATCCTCCAATTCTGTTCAGAGGTCATCCTTTCTCCTGCAAAGAAGTCCAAAGTTATTTCTCAATCTTTGGTGTTCGCAACTACTAGAGGAATTCGTCATTGCTATTAGTTTGGAGCTTCAATCAGGTAAGTGACTAAATTCTTCCATTTTATGAATGTGTAGATGATACTAAATTTGAAAATTTAGGTTAGGGTTTTTGAGATTGCGATGATAGGGTTTGATGAAATTAAGGTTATAAGGTTTTTAGAAATTGGGACTTTTTAGTTTTGTTTTGATGATTTATCACTAATTATTAGGAGTTTGTTCTGAAATTGAGTGATTTTAAGCCTCCTTCTCCATATAGAATTGTCTACATTTATGTTTTGAATATGAGAACTTCCTCACTTCACCCTTTCATGCTGTAATTACTACCAGTGCTATGCATTTTAAACTTGGAATATAGAATAAATTTGCTCTATCTCATGCTCTACTCTTAGGGTTCTCATTCAATAGTTGAATTTCTGGTGGGAGGGCTTCTAAACAACTTTTATAAGCAGTAGAGGGAGCTACAAGTTTTGTTTCATTTGATTCAAGGAGTCTCTTAACTATATTAGTACACTGCTTGCATGAAATTTTTGTTTCTCTTGCTTGGTAAGAGTAATTGGTCTAGTATTCATTTTATCCCATTTTACTTTTGATCTTCATCTTATCGTAGTGAAATATTTTTGTAGCACAAAGATATAATTCCTCAGTTTTATTATCATTATTTTGCTAAGTCCAGTTTGATGCCTACCATACCACGCATCCCTAGGTCTTTGTATAGTAGAAAAGCAAATTGACAAAAGCCTAGCTAATCCTCATTCCTGAGGCACTTTGGTGACATATGTTTTGTTAGTCTAGTTTTTTATTTATGCTTAGGCTTTAGGCTTTAGTTGGTAGTCATTAACTATAATGGTAGGATGAAAAAAATAAATTAGTTGGAGTTTATTTTTGAAATTGACTGATTTTAAACCTCGTTAGTCCATGTTCATTTTTTTAAGTTACATAATTTGATAGAATCACCAATTGCTTTGTGATTATTTAGAATGGGGAATCTTAGGACAGTAGAAGGCATATAGTTCATATGTCCCCAATAAGATATTTGATCAATTTTGATTATGTGATGGTGTGTTTATATGTGTGATACTTAATCGATTTTGATTATGTGACAGTGTGTCTGTATATGTGATAGCAATGTTCTTTCTTTTGTAGAATATATACACTATTTAAATAGTTAAAAATAATTACATTTTAATTTAATTATAAAGATTAAATTTACATAATTAAGTTCCATTATTTGTTGTACTTAACCCAGACTAAAATACAGTGACCACCCTCTATTAATCTCATATATACATTACTTATTGCTTAATATATTTTATGGTTGTCTTGTCTCCTTTGGTTTTAGTGTCTATGGATCCAAAGTAAAAGCAATACACAATGCATAATCTAAGAAAGATTTGCATTAATTGCTGGTTTCTCATCTATGTTTTATAATAGGGAATCAAATGGCTTTTCCATAAGCATGTAAAAGGAGAGAAAGTCATTTCTTGAAAGTTTTTTTATCCTTCAATTTTTTTCTAGCATCAAACTTGACAACTTTGAACCAAAACTCATCTCTCAATTCACAATTCACAAACTATAATACAAAGATAATATTGTTGCCTATCATGTATATGCATTTATTATTTGCGTTCTTATATTAGTTTCTATATCCCTTTTGCATATTCTTATAAACAATACCCCCACTAAAGAGTGTCACTAGTATTTTTGCTCTTATATTCCTTTCATATTAATCAGTAATAACTATTATGATTGATTTGTTCTTTGACACCCAAGTAGACTAGTACAAAAATACAACTGTGATTGATTTGTTCTTTGACACCTTTCTACTGTATCAATTCTCATTTGTTATCATTGACAAAAATTAGGATGGTTAAGCTCTATTATAGTAGTGCGCATATGATACTGCTTCTTATACTTTTTTGTTTCCTTTTGGATGTCAGAAAATGGATTTGATACCATTGACAAAAACTAGAAAGGTTATACTCTGCTTGTTGATACATCTTAGCTTGTAGTCTAACCTTGCTAAAGCTGGTGTGCATAGTTCTTTTTTTTAAGGGTGGAGGCCAAGGCTCGAACCCTGGACCTTGGGGAGGGGAATGCTGCTGGAGTGTGCATAGTTCTTATAGTTTCTAAAATGTCCATCAATAATACAAAATATATATATATGAGATGCTTACAATAGAAAATCATTAGGAACACGAATTTTTTTATAGGATTATATTTTTAAGTGATTTAGCTTGCATAGAGAACTATAAGATGGATAGAAGGACATTTAGGAACTTATGTTGCATGCTTAGGGGGCCTGGACGTCTAGTGGCTACTAGGAATATGGAAATTGAAGAGATGGTAGCAATGGCTCTCAATGTAATGCCTCATGATAAAAAAAATGTAGAACTATAAAGAGGCAATTCATGATAGGTGAAAATTTTTTTTGGTAACAATTTTTAAATAACTTTCTAGATTAATAAGTCATAAATAATCTTACTAATTTAATCTCCATTCTTATTAGAATTGACTGGGTGTAATTAATGGCACCCACATCAAAGTGAATGTGCTGACTACAGATAGGCCTAAGTTCAAGTCTAAGAAGAATGAAATTTCAACCAATGTATTAGGAGTTTATGCACCTAATATGAAATTCATATATTTGTTGGTTGGATGAGAGGGTTCTACTGCTGATTCTAGAGCACTAAGAGATACAATATCTATGAGGAATGAGCTAGTTATCCCTCAACGAAAACAAATAGTGTAGTTGTTAATATACTAGGTATATAAAGTATTGATATATAACATCAACTAAAACAATGTTAAAATATTTCTTATTAGATACTTATTATCTCTATGATGCTAGGTACATGAAGTATGATGGTTTCCTTGCACCTTATAGAGGTGCAAGGTACTATTTGAAGGAATAGGGGATAGGTCCTTTACCCAACATTGTACAAGAGTATTTCATATCAATATGAAACACTTTTCAGCTAGGAATATCATTGAAAGGGCATTTAGAATGCTGAAGGGTAGATATGGGATACTCAGAGGGAAATCTTACTATCTTATGAAGATGCAATGTAGGATTATAACAGCATGTGTCTTAATACATAATCACATTAAAAGGGAGATGCTTGGACTCTTATGAAGCAGTTTATGATACAAAGATTAAAGAGTATGATGAAAATCTAAATGAGAAAGATGAAGACATGGTCATATATGTGGAAGCAAGTGAGGCTTGGACTGCAATAAGAGAAAGCTAGCAAATGATATGTTCAATAATTGCAGGGCACGAAGAGGCCTAATTTGAACATTAAACAATTAAACTTCCATTTATTTTCATGATGTATTAATAAGTAGTTATGAATATTCATTTTTTTCAATTTGTTGCTTTACTTAATTGGCACTCATTTAAGGTATTCATGTAATAATTAACTTTTATGTATTAGTCAATATGTAATATAGTTGGTTGCCTTTATAATCGACTGCATTCTTGCCTTGATTTATTTTTTAGAAATTAGTTCTTGTTTAAATACTATGTGTGTGATAAGGCTGATATGGTTAGTTGTCTTTAGAATTGTTTAACTGTCATGTAATGTTGGTTTTTGTGGTTCTTTTCTTTTTACTACATTGTATTTAAATACATTATGCATAACTGTTTAGATATGGATACACAAATAAATGGGAAAGGGAATGTAAAACTAATCATTACTAGAGTTCTGTTGAGGATTCTAAGCTAGTCGTAGAAGACTTAGCAAATTCAGAGAAGTGAAAGTCTGATAATAGGACCTTTCAGGACAAGTTATGTTGGCCAGTTGGAAGAATGGCTAAATAAAAAATTGTCAGGTAGTGAGCTTAGAGCCAATCCCCGCATTGACTCTAGAGTGAAGTAACTCAAAAAGCAATACTTTGCTATTAGTGAAATGTTAGGTCCTAATGCTAGTGGTTTTGGTTAGAATGAAAAGAAGATGTGTGTGATAATGGAGCAGGACATCTTTAATGAATGGTGCAAGTTTCTTTATAGCTTACTAATCCCATTAGACAATTTTGTTTATATGTGACAAAGCCACCCTACTGTAAAAAGATTAAGAAGGAAGTCTTTTCCTTTTTACCACATACTAGGAAAGGTGTTTGGTAAAGACAGGGTTACTGGAGGAGGTGCAGAGGGTGCTGTAGATGCAATAGAGACAATGGACAGAGAGGAGTTACTAGAAAGATAAGAGGCAATGAGAGGAGATGACTTTGTGACTGTAAATAAGGCTACAGACTATAGGGCTGAGGTAGATGAGTATGTTGAAATTTCTTAGCCTATGGTAAAGGATTGAAATATAAATAAGGGTGTCCAAAACTTAGGGAATGTGAATACTAGTAGGCAACAGCCAAAAAGAGGGCAAGACAAGGACTAAATGTGGAGATAATTAATGCCAGATATGATGAGAGTTGTGAAAAACTTGGAAAAGGTGTATGAAGAGAAAATTGCAAGCATTAGCAAAATTCTAAATGCTTAGAGATTGAGGCATATAAAGCAGAAATGTTTTTGGAGCAATCTTCAAGATAAAAGGCTTCAATCCAATTTAAAGAATTAGAGAAGGTAAGATCTTGAGCTCAGATGGGAACAAAATAAATTTCTTCTTCTTTCTGTCAGATAACCAGAATGCCTCTTATTTGTAAAGCTTGTTAAGGATGGAATGATGTAGATGAATTACAGATTATTGTTAAGCTAACCTATGAGTTTCCTAAATAGTATATCTTTTTTTTTAAATAATTTAAAAAGATTTTATATTTATCTAGCACCAGATAAATTTGTTATTCAAACTGATAATCAAACAGTAAAAGATTTCATAAATCCAAAAAATGAGAAGAAAATCCAAGAAGAATTAGATAATATAATTTTATCTGTCAATATCCTTTTGATATAGAACATATCAAAAGTAATAAAAAATTTATTGCATATTTTTTTAGCAGACATCAGTTAGCCAAATAAGGATAAAGGCAAAAAAACCTTTAGTAGAAGCTGTAGGAAATTAGCATACGATAAAACTAAAAGTAAAGGGTAATCCTAAAAAAAGACAATCCTCAAATGCAAGAGTAATCCTAAAAAAAGACAATACTCAAATGCTCATAGATATCCCTTTGTTGGACCTATACATCCAGCATATTCTAATTTCTTTCCACAACTTAGGAATGGCAGACCACTATACTATCAATCACCCCAACTTATAGCCTATAATCCTCATCATTATATTCAACATGCTCAAAACTCAATGAGTCAGCCTAAGTCATACACACAAACAGTGCAAAATGCTGAAAGACTAGTTTCTGAAGAAAATAAAGAATAAACTAAACAAGTTTCAACTTTTTAAAATCTAGAATTACTAAAAAATATTTATAAACCCTTAAATTGTGTCTAGAAATCCCATATCCTTGAAAATAAAAAATTAGGAAATATATGAAAAACTGTAAGAAGAATTGGCTAATCAAGCCAATATCTTTAAAAAAATTTAAGTATTAAAAAAGTACATAAAGAAGTTCAGTAGGATAAAGAAGTTAATTATGACCAAATTAATATTATTCTTAAACTATCAGAATTATTGAGTAGTGAACAAGATGATGATCCAGTTTTTTAGAAAGTTAAGAGAATCAGTCTTTATGAAAAGGCCAAAATGATTCTCCCTACATAATTATCTTTTAAAATTACAAACAGCATAAATAATGCTTATCATTTCAAACTCCTAGAGAAATTAGAGCAATTTTCTTTTAATATCTCTATCACTTCTGAATATTAAGATATAATCAATATTCCAAAATTAACCTTTTGTGCATCTTTTGAAAATTTGGACATAAAAAATGTTGAAATGGGATTTGTGAAAACCATAATTCTTGAAAAATAAAAATTTGATAAAATTTCAATACTATGCTCCTTCCTCAAAACAATGATTCTCTATACTATCATGGAATAAGATACAGATCATATGTATACTATCAATATTACTAGTATAATAGGATATTTTCAAAAAGAAAAATTCTATCAGCCCTATTAGTTGTGGACTCTAATCAAGACAACTGATCATGATTTTGATTTATCCAATACTGATGAAATATTTGGTGCTCGAAAAGCAATAACACGAAATCAGTATTATATTAGAAGTTTTTGACAATTGGTTAGAACAATAAATTTTATTAAAATTGAAGATTATTTTTTTATAACCGATAGAAAAAGAATTTTTGTAACAAGACTTCCTATTAATTATAAAAGATCCAAATAACAAATAGATTTTTGTGATCAAATAATTACAAAAATCTAATTTTTAAAGGTAAAATGATCAAAAAATTTGATTACTGATACAATTATGAAACAAAAGTTAGCTAACAAAACAGCAGAAGATGACAGTATAAGTTATGAGACCTACTCATTATATAGTATTGCAGAACATAACTTAGCCAATATGATAGAACCGTCATAAACAACTTTTTCTGTCAACCAGCTTAGAGGAGGGACAATAAGAAATCTTAACCTTATCTAATGCAATCTACTTTACAACCAAGAGAGTGGTGAATGTAGATTTTCTCTTATCCTCTAAGATTGTAATCTTAAATTTTTCATTTTCTTTATAAGAAAATGATCTCTTCTTTGTGAAGGGCATCAAAAAATCAAATACTTATTTCTTTCATTATCTTCTCCCATTAGAGGAAAAAAAAAGTTAATTTTAGAATATTGATTATATCTCAATATTCAGAAGTGATAGAGATATTAAAAAAAAAATTGGGCTAATTTTTCTAGGAGTTTTAGATGATGAGCATTATTTATGCTGCTTTTAATTTTAAAAGGTAATTCTATAGGAAGAATTATCTTCCCTTTTTCATAAAGACGGATTCTTTTAACTTTCTGAAAAACTAATCATCGTTTTGCTAACTATCTAATAATTTTGATAATTCAAGAATACTATTAATTTGGTCAAAATTAACTTCTTTATCCCACTTAACTTTTTTTAGTATTTTTTGGTTAATACTTTAAAAATTTTAAAGATATTGGCTTGATTAGCCAATTCTTCTGACAGTTTTCCAATTTATTTTCTAAAATCTGTTTTCTTTTCAAGGATATGGAATTTCCAAACACTATTTAAGGGTTTATAAATATTTTCTGATAATCCTGGATTATAAAAATTTGAAACTTGTTTAGTTTTTTTTGTTTTCTTTTTTTCAAAAACTAGTCTTTTAGTATTTTGCACTATTTGTGAGTATGACTTGGGCTGACTCATTGGATTTTTATCCTATTGAATATAATGATTGGGATTATAGGCTATAGGCTTGGGTTGTTAATAGTATAGTAGTCTACTATATCTAGGTTGTGGAAGGAAATTAGAATATGCTGGATGCATAAGTTCTATAAAGTGATATCTAGGAGTATTTGAGGATTGTCTTTTTTTAGAATTACTCTTTGCTTCTGGTTTTAATGTATGCTAATCTCCTACAACTTTTACTACAAGTTTTTTACCATTATCCTTCTTTGGCTGACTTATGTCTGCTCAAAAAATGTACAATAATTTTTTTTTTTTTTTTTGATATATTCTATGTTAAAAGGATATTGACAAATAAAATTATACCATCTAATTATTCTTGAATTTTCTTCTCCTTTTTTGGATTTAAGAAAATCTTTTATTGCTTGATTATCAGTTCGAATAAGAAATTTATCTGGTGCTAGATAAATATGAATCTTTTTAAATCATTTTTTATGGCTAAAAGTTCTTTTCCATATATAATATAATTGATTTCATTGGACTTAAATTTTCATGAACTATAGCCACAAATTTTTGCTTCCTTATCTATTCTAGCTTTTAAAACTGCTCCTCAATATTCATCACTAGTATTGGCTTCTAATATTAATTTATCTCCTTCTTTAGGAAAATAAACAGTAGATAAATTTTCTATTTCATTTTTTAATCTCTTAATTAAATTAAAATCATTTTCTTCCTAAAAAAATTATTTATTCTTTTTAAATTTTTCTAATAAAGATTTTTCCTTGTTGGAAAAATCTTGTATAAAATTCCTACCATAATTTGGAATTCCTAAAAAAATTTATAGTTATTTTTTGTCTACAATTTTGTTAGGAAATTTTTTTTATTTTCATAAGAACATGATCTTGTAACTTAATCCCTTTTGGAGTTAAGTTTAATCCTAAAAATTATATTTCTATTTTTTTGGGGCTTAAGATAATTCCATGTTTTATGAAAATATCTCTCACTTGTTCTAAATGTCTTTTATGTTCTTTTTCTGTTTTAGAAAAAACAAGAACATCATATGTATAAATAATATAGAAATCTTTAACATTTTTAAAAATAGAATCTATCTAATTTTGAAAATTTTGTGGAGCATTACATAGACCAAATAGTATAACAGTTCATTGATAATGTCCATATGGAGTACAAAAAGTAGTCAAGGATTTTGACTATTCAGTTAATTTTAATTGCCAGAAACCTGACTTACAATCAAAATTACAAAAATATTTAGTTTGTCTTGTTTGATTAACAAGAATATCTTTTCTAGGTATAAAATAGCTATCAAATTTAAGATTTTGGTTTAATCTCTTCTAATTAATGACCATTCTAGCTTTTCATCTTTTTATTTCAAAATGATTTATTACCATAAAAGCAGGACTAGAATAAAGACTAGTAGTTGATTCTATTAACCATTTGTCTAATAATTCTTTTATTTGAATTTCAAATTCATTTATATCTTGTTTAGTATAGATCATTGGCTTAACCGTAATGATTTTATTAGAATCTGATAACTTTAAGCTACAATATCTAGGACTTTTTTCCCATAACTTTAGGAGATCTTCACTAATGTTCTAATTGTTTATATAAGCAATGTGAAGTTTCTAAAGACTAAATTTCACCTTCCTTTTTAAGAGGTTCAAATCTTTTATATTCTACAAGTATAGATATCGATATTTTTTGTTATTCAAAGTTAATTTTAAAGGAAAATATTTTTGTAAAAAATTATTTTCTAATAGCATGTCTCCATGCATTAATGGAAAACATAAAATTTTTTATTTCCTAACCAAATTGGTATATTTTTAACTTTGTATTTAATAATAGTTTCTCTACCATCTATTCCTTTGACTAGAATAGGATGCTTCATCAATACCAATTTGCAATAGATAAAACATTAATTCTATATGTACTAGTAGTAGCACCTATATCTACTAGAACAACTAATTAATATGATTTATATCCAGCAAAATTAAAGTTTCTTAAAACATAATTATATTTCTTTTTATTTTGAGGTGAGAAAATAATATAATCATTTTCTCTACTTAATAATTGGAACACTATTACAGCTTTTAATTCCTCATTTTCTGAATAATTGTTTGAGCCTGGAATTATAGGAAAATTAACACTAGGATTTATAATCCTTTGACTATTTCATCTATTTTCTTCTAAAAACTCATCTTCTTGAATTTCTCTTTGACTTTGACTTCCAAAAATTATATTAGGGATTAACATGGAATGATGACTACTAATTGATCTTCTATCCTTAAAATAAAAATTACTTCCTAAAACCATAAATTCTATAGATTGAACTTGTTGTTTTTCTTTGATTTTAGTTAATTTTTTTATTAACAATAAAAAAGTATTTCTAAATCCTTCCAATTTATTAATTGTAGTTGAATTTCTAAATCAAATCCACAAGGTTCAAATATTTTAACAAAACGTTTATCAACTTCCTTAGTTAATGTTTTTGTTAGATTTTTTAATTCATAGATT
The DNA here is from genome assembly GCA_029379385.1 of Quillaja saponaria. Taxonomy (NCBI): domain Eukaryota; kingdom Viridiplantae; phylum Streptophyta; class Magnoliopsida; order Fabales; family Quillajaceae; genus Quillaja; species Quillaja saponaria. Next base: position 8,933,351 of record CM055611.1, on the reverse strand, counting down.
GATTTCCATTTTACTGCCAAATCATTACTATCTTCCATCATTCCTATATTTTTAGTTTGAATTCTTAATTTTAAAGAATTTTGAATATTAGGACTATTGATGGATATGAAATAATTTGGCTTGATTTTAAACCAAACTACTTATATGACTAAATTAGATTGAATTCCTCATATGATAGCTTTTATAGGATCATTTAACCTATTATCATACAATATTGTTAATATAGGTGTATCAATTCCTTAACAAAATAATATTTTTATTTCGATCTGAATTATACCTATATGTATATATCTAATTTTAGAAAAAAAATTCTTGAGTCTCTTGATTTTGCCTAATTTGAAAATGTTTGATTCAACTATTCTATCTTCTGATGCTTTAGCTACTGTATTTCTTGAAAGTTGTTCTAAATGCCTTGCACTCCAGAAGTTAAAATTTGAAATTTTATAGATTTCTTCTTCTGTAGGATGTTTATCTTTTCTAAAGAATAATCTTCTATTTGCATATCTTCTTTAATTACATCACCTGATTTTGTAACTTGTTGCTCAGAATTAGGGGCTTTTTGAAATATGAAAGAAAAATTCAATTCTTCATGAGAACATTCTTCCTCACTTTCTATTTCATATTAAATTGATTCATTATCAGATATTTATTTTCCATAACAAATTTCTAATTCATTTTCTTCTAAGGTTTTGGTCATTTTTTTCCCACTTTTTCCTTTCCTATGACATTGTGGTGCTTAATGACCTTCTTCATTACATATATAACATTTACAACGTTTTCTAGGTTTCCAATTTTTCTTCTATTTGTCTTACATATTTTTTATGTGTGCGAAATTTTCTTGGGGTATTTTTCTTACATTTTTTCCATATAAACCTTTTTGGTTTTGATCTGTTATTACATCCAAATTTCCAATTGTCTTTGAAAAGTTTAGAACAATTTTGTTTTCCTACTCTTTTTTTTTAACTTGCTTAGTTTCTTTTGTAGTTAGACAATAATCTAATACTTGTCTAATTACACATCTAATTCTATTACTAAGGGAATCTTCTCCATTGATTTTATTTAAAAAGGATTTATATGTGTTATTACATAATTCATCCCATGAAAATATGAATTAAGCCAAAATTTTGATTCGACATCATCAAGGTTATGATAATATTTTTGAAATTGTTTGGAGAACCTTTCTAGTTCTTTAATATCACACAATTTTATTTTTGTCAATATATAGTGTATATCTAACATATAGTGTATATAGCGGATCCATATAACAACAAAATTCTTTTTTAATAATTGCTACAAAATCCTATAATATTTTATCACAAGAGTTGAAATTAACAAGTAATTCTTTTTTTCTGGACAATTCCTTTTATAAAACTTTCTCATTTCTTAAGAAATTGCAAAGTATCTTCTACAATGTTTGCAATGTTTCTGCTATAAAGTTAAAAAAATTTCTTTAGACAAAGTATTTTTATATGTAGTTATAACAATGAATAATGATTGTACCCATTCATCAATAATTTGTTCATAATCTTTTATTAAGACATTTGTCAAAACTAATTATATTCCATTTACTGTTACATTTTGTTTGTAAAAATCATCCTTTCTGGTGATTGTTGGTATCGGTGCATCCATAGGAATTTCCGAATTTAAAGTACAGGTTGTAGGCTTTCTATCCTTTTCTTCTATAGTTGGTTTTATTTCATCTATCTCTTGCTAAGAATATACCTTAGTTTCAAGATCTAAATCTAAGGAATCTAGTTCTTCAATTTTTCTTTTTCCCTTTCTTTTATATTGTTCCAAAAATATTTTCTCATCTTCAAAGGATTCTAAACTTCATCACTTATTATGATTATATTTTTAAATATTAAAAATTCGGGACTAGAATCACTTTCTTCATCAAAAATATTTAATAATATTTCACAATTATTTTGCTTCATTAAATATTCATTTCGAACAAATAAATCTTGCATCATTCTTATTAGTTTATTTCTCTCTGCTATATCATATTCTTTGATATAATGATTTTTTTCAATATTCTATTATTTATTTTATATTTTCAAACTCTTGTTTAGAGTTTGTTTTTTGGGCTTCACTATTTCTCTTAAGGCACATATTTCAGTTCTATAATATAGTTGAGATATTTCATGATCTTGCTGAACATGAAAAATTTGTAAATTATCTAACATTTTTTCTTGTTTTTGATTAATTTCTTTTGAAAATAAAAGAAGTGAAATTTACTAAAGAGTTTACAACTCTACTTATACTACTAACAGTTTTCTCTGATGTAATATCGATATAAAAATTATGATCATAAGTTTTTTCTTTTTGATCTTCTCCTATTACACACTTAACATGTTCTATTTTAACTTATTTACGACTCTTAAGACCTTTTATTGATTATAGATTCACTTCAATTTTAGGGTGAACTTACGCCTATTCTCAACTAGCTAAGACCCAAGTATAATTTACAGATCACCAAACATTTAGGATTTTAAATAACGAAAAATGAAAAACATGTAATAGAAAAAGAAGATGATATAGAAAAACTTACAAAAAATAACTTCAAACTTTATTATAGAGTTACTGGTACAAGCTATTTTTAGATATATGTATCATGGCTGGGCTTTGATACCAATAAAGAAAAAAGGGCAAAAGCATTTACAATAAAGAGAAGATAATAATAAAAGAAAGAAGTGTCTGACTTTTTTGATGCTGCTCACCAAGAAGATATCATCCTCTTAAATAAAAAAACAAATTAAGATTACAATCTTAGAGGATAAGAGAAAGTCTACATTCACCACTTTCCTGGCTGTAAAGTGGATTGCATCAAATAAAATTGAGATTCCTTTTCGTCCTTCTTCTTAGCTGGTTGGTAGAAAAAGTAGCTTATTAGGGTTCCATCATGTTGGCTATATTGTGTTCTGCAACACTGTCTAATGAGTAAATCTCATCACCTCTACTATAGTCTTCTGCTGCTTTGTCAGCTAACTTTTATTCTATAATTGCATCAGTAATCAAATCTTCTAGTCCTTCTACCTCCAAAAATTTAATTTTTGCAAATATTTGATCATAAAAATTTATTTGTTCTTTGGACCTTTTATAATTAATAAAAAGTCTTGTTACAAAAATTAATTTTTCCTTAGTTATTAAAAGATAATCTTCACTTTCAACCAAATTTATTTTCTAACCAATGATTGAAGACTCCTAATATAATAATGATCTTCTACTATTACTTTTTGAGTACCAAGTGTTTCTTCAGTAATTAATAAATCAAAATCATGATCAGCTGTCTTGGTTAGAGTTCATAGCTGATAGAATTCCTCTCTTTGAAAATATCTCATCATAGTAGTAATATTGACGATATACATATGATCTGTATCTTCTTTCATAATAATATAGAGAATAGTTGCTTTCAAAAAAGAGTATAACCCTAACATTTTATCAAATTCTTGTTTTTAAAGGATTATGACTTTCACAAATTTTATCTCAACACTTTTTATATTCAAAGTGTTAAAGGATGGACAAAAGATTAATTTTCTTCTGAAAATTCATCTTCTTGAATTTCTCTTTGACTTTGACTTCAAAAACTTATATTAGGGATTAATATGGGTTGATGACTATTAATGGACCTTCTATCCTAGAAATAAAGATTACTTCCTGAATCCACAAATTCTACATGTTGAACTTGTATTTTTGCTTTAGCTTCAGTTAAATATTTTATTAGCCAATCAGAAAGTATTTTTAAATCTTTTTAATTTATTAATCGTGGTTGAATTTCTAAATTAAATTCACAAGATTTAAATATTTTAACAAAGTCTTTATCAACTTCCTTAATTGATGTTTGTGTTAGATTTATTAATTCATCGATTGATTTCCATTATATTGCTAAATCTTTACTATCTTCCATTATCTTATAGTTTTAGTTTGAATTCTAAATTTTAAAGAATTTTGAATATTAAGATCATTGATGGATATGAAATAATTTGGCTTGATTTTAAACCAAACTACTCATGTAACTAAATTAGATTTAATTCCTTATACGAGGGCTTTTATAGGATCATTTTTTCTATTATCATATAATATTGCTAATATAGGTGTATCAATTCCTTAACAAAATAATATTTTTTTTATTTCAATCTGAATTATACCTATATGTATATATCTAATTAAAGGAATTTTTTTTTAAGTCTCTTGATTTTGCCTAAATCAAAAATGTTTAATTCGATTGTTCCATCTTTTGATGTTTTAGCTACTGTATTTCCTAAGAATTGCCAAATCATTATTATCTTACATCATTCCTATATTTTTAGTTTGAATTTATAATTTTAAAGAATTCTGAATATTAGGATCATTGATGAATATAAAATAATTTAGCTTGATTTTAAATCAAACTACTCATGTGACTAAATTAAATTGAATTCCTCCTATGAGAGAAGAAAAATACCCAAATAATATTTCTCACACAATAAAATATGTAAGACAAAAGAAGAAATATTGAAAACCTAGAAAATGTTGTAAATGTTATATGTGTAATGAAGAAGGTCATTATGCACCATAATGACCTAAGAAAAGAAAAAATGGCAAGAAAATAATAAAAACCTTAGAAGAAAATGAATTAGAAATTTGTTATAGATAAGAAATCTCTGATAATAAATCAATTTTATATGAAATGGAAAGTGAGGAAGAATGTTCTCATGAAAAATTAAAATTTTCTTTTATGTTTCAAAAAGTCCCTAATTCTAAATAACAAGTTACAAAATTAGGTGATGCAATTAAAGAAAATATGCAAATAGAAAATTCTTCTTTAGAAAAAGATTAAAAATCCTACAAAAAAAGAAATCTATAAAATTTCAAATTTTAACTTCTTGAGTGCAAGACATTTCAAACAATTTTAAAGAAATACAGTAGTTAAAATATCAAAAAATGGAACATTCGAATTAAATATTTTCGACTTAGGCAAAATCAAGAAACTTAAAAAAAAAAATTCCTAAAATTACATACATACATACATGCATACATACATACATATATATATATAGGTATAATTCAAATCGAAATAAAAATATTATTTTGTGAAGGAATTGATACATTTATATTAGCAATATTATATGATAATAGGCTAAATGATCCTATAAAACTCTCATATGAGGAATTCAATCTAATTTAGTCATAGGAGTAGTTTGGTTTAAAATCAACCCAAATTATTTCATATCCATCAATGATCCTAATATTTAGAATTCTATAAAATTAAGAATTCAAACTAAAAATGTAAGAATGATAGAAGATAGTAATGATTTGACAATAGAATGGAAATCAATCTATGAATTAACAAATCTGACACAAACATCAATTAAAGAAGTTGATAATTTGTTGAAATATGTGAACCTCGTGAATTTGATTCAGAAATTCAACCACGATTAATAAATTGCAAGGACTTAGAAATAGTTTCTGATTGGCTAATAAAAAATTTAACTGAAGCCAAAGAAAAAAGACAAGTTCAATTTATAGAACTTATGGCTTCAGCAAATAATCTTTATCTTAAGGATAGAAAATTCATTAGTAGTCACCAACCCATGTTAATCATTAATATAAATTTTGAAAGTTACAGTCAAAAAGAAGCTCAAGAAGATGAATTTTCATAAGAAAATAGATGAAATTGTCAAAATATTATAAATCCTAGTGTTAATTTTTCTATACTTCCAAGCTTAAACAATTCTTCAAGAAATAAGGAATTAAAAGCTATAATAGTGTCCCAATTATTTGAGAAAATGAAGATATTATTTTCTCACATCAAAATAAAAAGAAATATAATTATATTTTAGAAAACTTTAATTTTGCTGGATATAAACTATATTAATTAAATGTTCGAATAAATACAGGTACTATTACTAGTACATCTAGAATTAATTCCTTATCTATAGAAAAATAAGTATTGATAAAGCATCCTATTCTAGCCAAAGGAATAGATGATAAAGAAACTGTTATTGAATACAAATCTAAAAATATACCAATTTGGTTAAGAAATAAAAAAATTATTATTCCAATAATTTTATGTTTTCCATTAATGCACGAAGACATGCTATTATGAAATATTTTTTTACAAAAATATTTTCCTTTAAAATTAGATAATAATTTTTTTAAATTAACTTTAAATGGACAAAAAATATCGATACCTATACTTGGAAAACATAAGTATAGATGTAATAAATATTTAAACCTTTTAAAAAGAATGGTGAAATTCAGTCTTTAGAAACTTCACATTGGTTATAAATAATTAGAATCAAATTTTAGTGAATATTCCTTAAAGTTGTGGGAAAAAAGTCCGAGATATTGTAACCTAAAGTTATCAAATCATAATAAAATAATTAAAGTTAAACTAGTGGTCTATTCTAAATAAGATATAGATGAATTTGAAATTCAAATAAAAGAATTATTAGAAAAATCATAATAGAATCAACTACTAGTTCTCATTCTAGTCTTGCTTTTCTGGTAAAAAATTATTTCGAAATAAAAAAAGGAAAAGCTAGAATGGTCATTAACTATAAGAGATTAAACCAAAACCTTGAATTTGATGGTTATTTTATATCTAGAAAAGATGTTCTTCTTAATCAAACAAGACAAGTTAAATATTTTAGTAAATTAGGTTGTAAGTCAGGTTTCTGGCAATTAAAGTTAACTGAATAGTCAAAACCCTTGACTACTTTCAGTACTCTATATGAACATTATCAATGGACTGTTATGCCATTCGGTCTATGTAATGCTCCACAAATTTTACAAAATTGGATGGATTCTATTTTTAAAAATGTTAAAAGATTTCTGTAATGTTTATATAGATGATGTTCTTGTTTTTTCTATAAAAAAAAACATAAAAGACATTTAGAACAAGTTAGAGATATTTTCATAAAACATGGAGTTATCTTAAGCCCCAAGAAAATAGAAATGGAAAAAACAAAAATAGAATTTTTAGGATTAAACTTAACTCCAAAAGGAATTAAGTTACAAGATCATATTCTTACAAAAATAAAATATTTTCTTAATGAAATTGTAGATAAAAAATAATTACAAAGTTTCTTAGGAATTCTAAATTATGGTAGGAATTTTATAAAAGATTTATTCAAAGAGGAAAAACCTTTATTAGAAAAACTAAAAAAGAATAAACAATTCTTTTGGGAAGAAAAAAATTCTAATTTAATTAAGAGAATCAAAGATGAAATAGAAAATTTATCTACTGTTTATTTTTCTAAAGAATGAGATAAATTAATATTAGAAATTGATGCTAGGGATGAACATTGGGGAGTAGTTTTAAAGCCATAGTGGACAAGGAAGAAAAACTTTGTTGCTATAATTCAAAAAAATTTAAGCCCAATGAAATCAATTATATTATTTATGAAAAAAAAACCTTAATTCTATATAAAAAAATGATTTAAAAAGATTTCATATTTATCTAGCACTAGATAAATTTCTTATTCGAACTGCTAATCAAGTAGTAAAAGATTTTGTTAAATCCAGAAAAGGAGAAGAAAATCCAAGAATTAGATAGTATAATTTTATCTATCAATATCTGTTTAATATAGAACATATCAAAATTAATAAAAATTTTACTATAGATTTTTTGAGTAGACATGAGTCAGCCAGAGAAAGATAAAGGTAAAATAACTTTTAGTAGAAGCTGCAGGAGATTGGCATACTGTAAAACCAAAAGCAAAAAGTAATCTGAAAAAATGACAATCCTCAAATGCTCCTGGATATCTCTTTATTGGGCCTATGCATCCAGCATATTCTAATTTCCTTCCACAATCTAGGTATGATAGACCACTGTACTATCAACCACCCCAACCTATAGCCTATAATCCTCACTATTATATTCAATATGCTCAAAACCCAATGAGTCAGCCCAAGTCATAGGCACAAATAGTGTAAAATGCTGAAAGACTAGTTTCTGAAAAAAAGAAAAAATAAACTAAACAAATTTCAAATTTTTATAATCCATGATTATTAGAAAATATTTATAAACCCTTCAATGGTATTCGAAAATCTCATATCCTTGAAAAGAAAACAGTTTTTAGAAAATATATAGAAAAACTATTAGAAGAATTAGCTAATCAAGCCAATATCTTTAAAAATTTTAAAGTATTAAAAAAAATATTGAAAGAAGTTTAGTGATTAATTTGACCAAATTAAAACTATTCTTGAACTATCAGAATTATTGGATAGTTAACAAGACGATGATCCAGTTTTTCAGAAAGTTAAGAAAATCAATCTCTATGAAAAGGCCAAGATGATTCTCCCTGCAAAATTCAAAATGATTCTCCCTACAAAATTCAAAATTATTCTCCCTACAAAATTATCTTTTAAAATTATAAGCAGCATATCTAATGCTCATCATTTCAAACTCCTAGAGAAATTAGAGTAATTTTCTCTTAATATATCCCACTTCTGAATATTAGGATATAGTCAATATTCCAAAATTAACCTTTTGTGCATCCTTTAAAACTTTGGACATAAAAAGTGTTGGAATGGGATTTGTGAAACCATAACCCTTGAACAACAAAAATTTAATAAAATTTTATAACTGTGCTCCTTTCTCAAAACAATGATTCTCTATACTATTATTGAAGAAGATACAGATCATATGTATACCCTCAATATTACTAGTATGATGGGATATTTTCAAAGTGAAAAATTCTATCAGCCCTATTAGCTATGGACTCTAACCAAGACAGTTAATCATGTTTTTGATTTATCCAATACTAATGAAACACTTGGTGCTTGAAAAGCAATAACAGGAGATCAATATTACATTATAAGCCTTCAACAATTAGTTAGAAGAGTAAATTTTGTTGCAAGCGAAGATTATTTTTCTATAACTGAAGGAAAAATAATTTTTGCAACAAGACTTCCTATTAATTATAAAAGGTCCAAATAACAAATAGATTTTTGTGATCAAATATTTGAAAAAATCAAATTTTTGGTGGTAGAAGGACCAGAAGATTTGATTATGATAGTAGAAGTGATGGGACCTACTCATTAGACATTGTTGCAGAACACAACATAGTCAGTATGATGGAACCCTAACAAACTACTTTTTCTAGCAACCAGCTAAGAGGAAGGACAATAAGGAATCTTAACCTTATCTGATGCAATCCATTTTACGGCCAGGAGAATGATGAAAGTAGATTTTCTTTTATCCTCTAAGATTGTAATCTTATCTTGTTTTTTCTATTTAAGAAAATGATTTCTTCTCTGTGAAGGGCATCAAAAAATCAAACACTTTTTCTTTTAGTGTCTTCTCTCTATTGTAAACACTTCCACCCTTGAATTGTAGATTATTGTGAAGCTAACCTATGAGTCTTCCAAATAGTACATCTTTTGATGTTTTAGAAGACATTAGGTAAAGACAAAATAGAAAAATGTAAGTAGCTTCAATGTAGGCAGTCTTGAATTGTACATTTGGTGTGTATGAGGTTTAGGCAAATTAACTGAATTTCATGTAGTTGAACATTAATGCACATTTGCAGCTTATGCTCACTTTCAAGGGTAAGTTTTTATTTTTTCAATGAGTTCAGCTTATGTTTTGTTAAGCATGATTACTTTCGGAGTTGTATTTGTATATGCTAAGGTTTTCATTATGCACATTTTCTAGTTGTAGTTTTGTATATGAGTTATCTTCCTGTAGGTGTGTCTTTTTACTTTTGTATAAGCACATTTGTGCTACTGTGATAGTTTGTATATGGAAGAGAAAGGCTTATGGTAAGCTTTGTTAATTTGGGATAATAAGTGGCCATGAAGGGTCACTTAACTGTTTACAGGCATCACCTAATAGGCTTGGTGGTGGATTTTTACTCTATAGTGGAAGCCTTAACAAAAGTTTGAGAGTTTGAATCACCTAATTACTCTATAAAAGTTTGCCAAAAGTTCTAGCACAAAGAGAAGAGGAAAAGGTTATAAAGCAACTAATATATGAAGTTGTTTAAGGTTGTAGAGAAACTAGTAGTTTGTAGGATTCTATTTTGCATTTGGCAACTGAAATCAAGGGCCATACACTCTTATTTATGTTTAGGAAGCAGCAAGTTGGTTCTGGTTGGATTATTATTTGTTTAATGGTTGCTTTTGCCAATTGAAATCAAGGGCCATGGATCTTTATTTGGTATGCTTTAATTTTTAGTTCATGCAGGGTCTAGTATGGAGTATTATTTGTTTAATGGTTACAGGTTCTAATTGTGTTATGGTTCTGGAACAGAGACCATACACATTATATGCTTATGTTTGGGAAGTAGCAAGTTGGTCTCCATGAATACAATGTTAGGAAGCACTTGGCATTTTACTTGGTATTATGTTACCGTATGTTGTGTATTTTTTGGATAGTATGTTGGGACAATGAATATTTTCAGTTAGTTATAGAGAAATGTTAGCATAATTGATAAATTAGTTGTAGAATAATAGCAAGTTTGTATAATAAAGTGAAAAATTAGTTGTTATTTTATTCATATATTAGTTTTCTTTGCTTTTGGTTAGATACGAGGTATATAGAGTTCCAAAATCCTTCTCTGGAAAGATTAAATTGTTGAATGTATGCAGCTTATTTGTACCAAGGGATTTTAGTCAAAATGTATATTTTTCAAGGGAATAGGGTTTTATACCAAACAAGGGCATTGGAATATATTTTTATCTTCTAGATAATAAATAGTCAAATCAAACACAGATAATATTTTTATCTGGGAAATATTTGCCTGGAATTACATTACCTGGATAACATTTGCCATATAGGTATTTCTTATGACCCGAAACAAATGCCCCCTAAAAGAAGAAGTAAGGAATTTACCTTTCCACTTAACCTAGCATTATCATCTGACAATTTGTTCTCATTAATTTAAAGGGAACAAAAAAATTAGTCAAGAAAAAAATTCCGACTCTTTCAATAAACTTCTTTTGGCACTATGTACCTTCATTTTTAGTTGTTCAATCTTCTCCATAAATAATTGTACCTGAAAGTTAACTGACTCTAATAATTTCAGCTTTCAATTAAAATGAAGATAAGTATGGATGTCGTCTGTGTTCCTCTTCTCTACCCTAAGAGGTAAAAAATTAGCAACCAATAAAAAACATGTTATTACTTTGAACAATAACAATGAATATCGTCTCATGCCAAAATCTACCACATGTTCAGTGCCTACATGAGTTGGCAATCATCTTATTAAGTTTTCTAGTAATAATAATAATAATTAACATAACAAAAACAATAATGACAAAATTCCTTCTTTTTATCCATTAATAACAATTAACATAACAAAAACAATAATAACAAATTCCATTTTTTTCATTAAGCAAAAGAACTAATATATGACTATTAGAAGTTTGACGTCCCAAAAATTAGATTAGAGTTTCAAGAACAAACCTCTCAATTTAAGCTTCATTTATAGGAAAAATTATGACCATGGTCCAAATTGAGGCCATTATTTATGATTGACTTATAACTGAACTTGCCTTGATTATTTTTTATATTGACATCTACATCTTCTGTCCTTCCTTAACCTGCAAAATATGAAATAAAATATAAAAATAATATATAAAAAGATAAATAAAGGTAAGCACACTTTTGCTTACCTAAGAGAAAGGAACATATACGGTTGTCAAGCTCTACCCCTTATTGCCATCTTAACATTAACTTTGAAAAGTAAAGCCAACCTATCAATCTAGAGATATAGGAACTTCAGCTTTGATAAGCTTTGAAGCATGTTTCAAGATATCCTCACTTGAGGAAATGTACTTTTGCAATGTCAAAGCTCTCGTTCGAACCTGTAGACTCCAAATTATTAACAACTTCCAACTAATATAATTATTATATTATAATGACAAAAAAGAACTAAACAACAATATATATATATATATATATACCAAACAAAAACAACAACCCATAATCCTTACGGAGAAATGTTTACAACAGACATAGATTTACTAAGAATGGAGAACAATATCAAAGTATTTAAGGTTAATTCCTTTAGAGCTTCAATATATTCTTAACAATATCTATAAGGGCAGGCAGACATAACAAATTCTAAAGTACCACAAAAGATGCAGTTTTCAATTTAAGGGTTAATGTTTTGTAATAAATATATAGGATCTTATATATAAATTTAGAATACATTAATAAAAAAAATTGCGTACCTGATTTAGTCATAACAGCAGATATGTGAAACCTCAAACAAGCACGCCTCGGTAGAATACTTATATAGTCAGGTCTTCCTCTTCGTACTCTCTATATTTAGAAGTAGCTCTCAACGGGGCAAGATACACATATTAAGAGAGGAAAAGGGACCTAGGTATTTATTATCAGATAAAACTTTAAGAATCCTCTTGTTAAAGACTCCTAAAGTCACTCGGCCTACATTTACTGTCAATCCACATCTAATCAAAGAAGACATCTAATTAGATAAGAAGTGTGCTTAAGCCCTATCCTAAATAATCACATAAACTATATGGGATTTTGCCAGCATGTCTCAAATGGACCAAACCTTAAGCCCGTTTTATAAATAAAACAAAACCATACAATTAATGGTAGCCCACATATGGAAATTCTAACATTCTCCTACTTGGGCAATATTAATTGTAGTTTTAAAATTTTGAAAAAAATATTTTTAGAAAATGACTCCTGGGCAATGTATAACTTTTATGTGGCCACAATTTTAAAAGGAAAAACTTTGGTCCTGAGACGCACTTTAAACAATCCAACCTAATTAAGTTATTAACATTGAATCATCGCAATCATTGTGCCACTTAAACAACACAAGACCAATCCATGGTTACAAATGCCAACAACCTAATCTACAAAGGATCTAGATGTGGTGGTAGTGTAACAAGAAAAAAAATCTAAATGTGATTAACATATGCTATTTTCATTATCGGTCCTCCAGGTGATTTCATTACGACTGGATGCTTTCCAAAGTACTAGAAATTACTTAAGCTTAATTTTAAGCTTGTATGTCTCAACAACCATCTCGAGACATCCAATTAGTGTCATTTGAGACATACCTCCAAATTGATAAAATCGTCACACTTAAGACAGACACAAAGTCTTAAGATTTTAATACAATTACATGTCATATATAAATAACCATATGTACACATACAATATCAATCATATCATTTTCATTAATAAAATGTAACATCCAACAAGGATGTAACTAAAACTTGGGTCACAAAGTAGCATACATAATATGCTAACTTTGAACAAAACAAAGTAAACTCCCACTAACCAAAAAACAAATAATTCCATAATACTCATGTTATTAACATGACTTTTGAAAACCTCAATCTTAAGTTTTTTGGTTAAAGGATCTGCCAACAGTTTACTGTATCAATATGTTCAAATACAATGTCTCATTTTTTCACAAAATCAATAGTCATCGTCTCTCAATGCACTAGAACTCTTATTGTTCTTTAAGAAGAATACAGTAGAACTATTGTTACAACAACACAAAGAAAAATTATCATGTTCTTCAACCACATATCATACTTGTATAGTGAAAGAAGCTTTTGCTTGGAACAATTCTAGATACAGCTCCCAAAGTTAACATGAAAATGTATCCTGAAGTGGATTTAAGATCATCTTTGCAACTAGCAAAGTCAAAATCAGAGTAACCAATTAATTTAAGGAGATCAGTCATTCTATGCATTAGGATAAAAACTTTGGTTCTCTGTAAATACTTAATAAAAGCAAGATATCATTAACTATTATCAGGATATGATAAGCTTTCTCCCACTGACTTTAAGGTATATTCATTTATCAATCTTATTCGCAATATAACTAAGAGAGGTAACTATCTCATCAAAATTTCAATAACCATTATCTAGATGCTTGTATGAGACTATTTGATAGATTTGTTAAACCTGCAAATAATATTATTATCTTCATTCTATTTGAAACCTTCACCATGTAAACATACTTTTTAAGGTTTCCATTCAAAAAATATGTTTTCACATCTATATGAAACAACTCAAGGTTGATAAATGAGTCACCAAGGTCAAGATCACCCAAAAAAAAATTATTTATTTATTTACTTATTTATTTATTTATTATATTATTATTTTAGTTGAGACAATAGAGAAAGTCTCACTAAAATGACAAATTTTTTTTTTTAGTAAAAAATCCTTGATTACAAGCTTCACTTTGAAACATTTAATCTCCTTATTTGAATTATTCTTAATCTTATAAATCCACTTGCACCTAATGAGTATAGAAAACCATGGAAGTTCAACCAACTCCCATACACCATTATTTATGATGGATTATATGTTATCTATTAGTATTATGGCAAAAATCCTAGATGTTGTCTATCAACATCATGTTTGCTATAATACTACCACCACGGTCATATCTTAAAGCTTTAATAACTTTCCCTAATTGTATTTCAACTTTAATTTTCAAAATTTTCAAATTTTCAAGACAATCATAATTTTACTTAATCAAGTATAAAAACCAAAACGGGAAAAGTTATTAATGAAAGTGATAAAATATATATATATATATATCTTTCTTTTTATTTCATGCCAATCGGTGGATTAAATTCATTGAAATCAATGTGAAAAATCCCTAAGAGACTTGAACTATTAGCTTCCCCATTTTTCACTGTTTTGGTCAATTTACTCTTAAGGCAATTAACCCAAAACCTTAAGTTTCCAAAAATAAGTAAGGGAAATAACATCCTTTATGAGATTTTCAACTTTTTCCCTTAAATTTAACCTAGATGTTTATGCTAAAACATTTAGGATTTTTCTTTAATTAGAAATATTTTGGAAATAAATTTTCTTAGTATAAAATGAGGAGTATTACATTTGGAAAAGTTCAACACATCCACCAAAAATTTTAAAATTTAAAGCATTTGAACTTTAAAATTACCCAAATCAAAAATAAAATAACTATTTTGTCCAGTGGGGAAATTTAAATCAAATTCTACCTATATGTTTAAAATGACTTTCGAGTCATAAAAAAACTACTCCAATGAATCCACTTTGACGTTATTCCAGACTCAAGGTTTACCTTTAATTCACTTAGGTTCCTTTTAAACACATTTCTTGGTTTTATGACCAAGACGTGAATTTAAGGCAATATGCCTTCACATAGGTCCATTTTCATGACAAACTTAGAATCACCAACATTAGAATTTGACCGTTACCATACCTTTTAGCATCCTAAGATTTCTTATGATAAGTATGTTTCAACTTACCATAAAGGTACTTTCTAAAACTACGTTTAAACTGAGAAACTTAAAAGTCACCCTCTGCTTCGGATAAACCACTCATGAGGTGTTAAGAGATAGACATTTTGAGGCGAATAAGGCTTAACCTATTAGAATTCTCCCATTTTTCAAAAACTTATTTCTATGTATCAATGCTAACAACATGAAGAGCAACAAGATTATAACATACATGGTTAAATCATGTCCATAATTTTTAGGACAAACTCAATGTCTTGCTTCCATTAATTAAAATATGGCCCATTTAACAATCAAATGCAAGCAGTATAGTTACTAACAACAAATGTGATGATTCAAAATAAAAGTATGCAACATGCCATATAATCAGAGAAATCAAAAACAAAAATAAAACTTACTATTCATGATTCCAAGGCACATCACTACAAACTCTCCTTTAGGAAGAGAATACAACATGCCATTAGGATCTCACTTCAACTCGTGAAATTGAAACACGAGAGCATCCCAAGTTTCGGAAAGTCCATCCCCTTTGGGCAGATAAATCTTCTAAGCCAGAAATGCAATATGTCAATCAAAATGGGTACTAAATGATCAAGAATAAGAATTTATTTTACATAAATCCAAAGTGTATCATTACAAACCCTCCTTTAGGCAAAGAATGAAATATGCTATTAGGATCTCATGATCAACCCATGAAACTAAAATTAGAGCATCCTAGCCTTCGAAAAGTTTATCTCCTTTGGGTAGATAAACCTTTTAGGCCAGTATACCCCAAACCATATATTTCATGTGTTTTCCAAAATTAAAGTATATAATAACCTCATTTGGGCAGGAAATTATATACAATAATTTAAGAAATATCTTGTACTAAAACTTTCAAAAATCCCACAAATCTATACAGATAGACCACTTTTGTGGCAACCACCTATATAAACCTATAAGATTTCTCAAGCCGGGAAAATTTAATTACTCCAATTTATCATTCTTAACTGAAATATTATTCAAAAGTATCTCAAAGGACCACTTAATGCATATTGCAAATTTAAATAAAATTGAATCAAAACAAAAGTTTCTCCTTAACACATGTTTTAAAAACATGAGAATATGATAATATTTATTTCTAATTAGGGAGAGTACCTACTGTTTTTAATTTCAAAACATATAAAAACATGTAAATCCAACAAGCCTCAACAAATACATATGTGCAATTATATTAGTTTTAAACATAATAAAATAGCATATACTAATACTATAATTTATGCACATAATTTTTCAAATATAACCATACCATAAAAATTGAAAATTCAAATAAAAAATTCAGAAGGAGAAGACCACCGAAGGGCCAAGGGTGAACCTCACTCTCCATTGGCGCGAGTAGGCTTTGTTTAAGGCTAGTTGACAGCTTTCTCAACCTTCAGCCAGGTCAACTTGACCCGGTCTGGAGTGTTTGTGGGTCGAACTGACCCGTTTCTGAAAATTTATAATTTCATCCCAAATGTTTTGCTTGGGTTTTATTTTAAATTGGTATTCTAACAATAAACCTCTAACAATTTCATGTTTTATCAAGATAATATATCAATTAATTGAAATTATTATGGTATGAACCATAACTCTATTTCAAAAGGGTTTTAATTTAAATTTCTCAAAATAATGTGATTTTACATATTCAATTAGTTTCTAATGAGTATAGAAACATGCTAGAGGCAAAACCCATGATCATAATAGATCAAAACAACATGAAATCATAACTTTTCTAATCTAAAATTAAAATTCGATTTTATGTCAAACCGAATCTTAAAATCCAAATTTCTCAACTTATAATTTATTAAATCATACAAATGATACATCAAATTAAAGATATTTTGAAGAGGAACAAAACCCCTAACATTAGGAATTCAATTTCATACATTTAAGGTTTCAATTTTTTTGTTTAAAAATTTGACTTAAATGAACCTTATTATTTTATGTCAATTAAATAAATTTCAAGTTTTTAAATCCATGTAGATTAGGCTCTGATACCACATATAATAAATATACAGGATCTTATATATGAATTTAGAACACATTAATAATAAGGTTTGCGTACCTGATTGATTCATAGCAACGAATATGTGAAACCTCAAACAAGCACGCCTCGGTAGAATACTTATATAGCCAGGTCTTTCTCTCCGTACTCTCTGTATTTAGTGGCAGCTCTCAATGGGACAAGATACGCATATTAAGAGAGAAGAGTGGACCTGGCTATTTATTATCCATTAAAGACTCCTAAAATCACTCAGCCTACACTTACTGTCAATCCACATCTAATCAGATAAGACATCTAATTAGATAAAAAGTGTGCTTAAGCCCTATCTCAAAATATCATATAAACTATATGAGTTTTTCCCAGCATGTCTCAAATGGACCAAACCTTAAGCCCATTTTATAATTAAAACAAAACTATACAATTAATGGCAGCCCAAATATGAAAATTCTAACATATTCATCCATAAAGACACTATTTTTACATGTCTACAGACAGCATCTCTGCAAGTTCCTCTGCAGCAATAAACTTTTAGACAACCTTATTTCATGAAGAGGTAATTCTGGAAAAATTCTACCTGATTCCAAAACTCTAAAAATTAGATAATTCACCAAGCATGTCACTTTAAAAAGCTTTCAGAGCTCCAGCTACTTCACTACCGTATTAATGTTGACAATATTAAGCACATACTAAATTTGACTATTGTAAATATAAATAGAAAAAAAAACCATCAAATATGTGTACCAAACAAATTCCTTGGAAATGAAAAGAAAATAAAACATACTAGTACCTAGTTTTTTATATAGCAATGCTTCGTCTCAGTAGCTGAAAAGGTTCTCTCGTAACTGATTCTTTCCCGAACCTTGCTTAAGGAGTCTGTGTCTATCAATACCTAATCAGAGAGAAAAAAAAAGTACAACAAGTGGGCAATTTAAGGGCACATGTTAATAATAGATAACACTTCAAAAATAAAAGTACAAGTGCAATAACAAAGAATGACAAATAAGAAAAACTACATAAGATGAGAAGTGAGAACAAGCAAATCAGCCTTGTATAGTCACAAAAGGAGAATCTCCAAATTTACACGCCTGCCTTGGCTTCTAGACTAAAAAATAAAATAAAAAAGAGTAAGCATTTTTTTGTATGACAACTACCAAATAGTATTAATTGCTTAAATTTTAGTTCTATAGAAAACTATCAGGAATAGAAGACCTTAATCCTTAATATAAGATTTTTCAATGAAGTCTTAAATGACAGAGTCATAATCATGTATTCATTGTGTGTAGAGGAAGTAAGCAACAACTTATAAGAACTCCAGTTACTATCATGTGATGGACATGTAGGAGCAAAAATATGGAAAAGATAGACATATCCTTTTGATTTTCAGATTCAAAAGAGTGCTAACCTGTTGTAGACAGAGAAAAAAGAGCACAGAGATATCTACTCTTTTTCCCACATTTCCTCCTATATATTAATTCCAAAAGAATCCTTCAAAATATGCTCAGTGACCTTACCAATGCGTTCAATCTGTAGATAGGATTCATCGTAACAACTCTTAACCACTGTAGGGCCAAAAAGACAGCTTAATTATATTGAAGAGTAGAACATGCTAATCAAGATAAATAGCTATGTTTTTCTTACAGTGAAAGAAATGTAGTTCTTTCAGACACAATGATGCAGGAGAGGCAATTACCACAAATAAATCCATGAACACAGTGAAATATACTTATATCAAAGTATGCTTCATCTAGACTAGCAGCCCTGAAATTGGGATCATATCAATGATTTTTCTAACTTTTTCTTCAACCTAACACCTCTCAGCTACATCCATTTCCTCTCTCTATTCTTCAAGGAAAAGTTATCATAAAAAATCAATTTTACCAAAAGACTAAGAGTGAGAAGAAAAGTTTGTACAGGACTAAAGGATTTCATATTTCATAAAACTTAAAATGATTTGTTGGAAATGAATATATAATGAAGTTAAAAAATACATCATAGATTTCAAACACCCTCAATTATAGAAGTAAGAGTTTCTAATCCTAAAAAATTCCCTACTTAAATAAAAATACTAAATATAAGTATTGAAAAAATGTGATATGCTTTGAATGCCATGGAAGGAATTGATGGGTTTGGCTTGCATAGCTTTACTATTATTTTCATATTACACTTAGTCTTCTTCTATCACTTTTTCACTCATAGAGAAATTAATAGCCGATTTATGATGTTAAACAAGTGATCCAAGACAATAACAAAAGATATCTTGGCTGGACATAAAGTGTACATTCACGACTGATAAAAGCCAAATGTCAAGCAAAGAAATTATGTGTGCATGATCTTGGAAAAAACTCCCTCAAGGATTTCAAGCAACTCACCAGTTTGATGATCACTAATTCCTGACACATCAGGTGGATATTCTAGAACCTGAGCACCTGGAGGAACGGCAGCACCAACAACAGCACACTGAAAAGGAAAAATATATTATTTGATGAGTGCAGAAGAATTTGATTTTTCAATCATTGATCTACAAATTGAATGGATGCTCTAAAATCTTAGTTGGCATATAGGTATAATACTATCAACCTTTTGGCATACTAACCAATCTATTTTTCATGTACTGTCATGATCCAAATTTATCCAAGGTTATTAGTACATAACTCTATTATGACAAAATAGATTAATCAAATTATTAGTTATGTATCAAATGGAATCTTTACATTGTTTCTAGATATCAGGTGAAAGTATCTACCTCATTAGAATTTAGAAATTCACTGGATGATTAGCTTTCTTTTCATGGGACTTCATACTACATCTCCTAGAATCATATGTTACCCAAACATGTCCTATTTTTATGCCAGACTAGTATGAAAATAAAGGAGACACGAAATATTAGAAGTTCACATTCTAAAAGTAAAATAAGAAGTGACAAATAGGAATTGAATACAATGTCCAAGTCTATGAAGCACGAATACTCCAAAATTCCCAAAGAACCGATCCCTGGGGCATACTGGGTGCTGGGACGTGTGGAAGACACTCCGATACGTCCCAAAGAATTACAAGAATTTTTTTTTTTTTTTAATTTTCTACGATGGCTTGGGTATGGCTGGAAGTTGTGGGTACGACTAAAGGACAGCTGGATGGCTAAATTATTAGCCAATACATGATAAAAAAAAAAAAAAAAAAAAAAAAAGGCAACGGCAACGTTTTGCCATGAATCCCTAACCTGGACTGAAGAATTGCATCGAGCCCGACACTCTAAACTTCTGGCCTTCAGTTTCAACATTTTGCAGCCTGAAGCTTACTAGTTGCTGTTGGAGAATGGAGATCTTCAGGCCGATGTTAAAGATCGGCTCTTCAGGCCGTTGAAGGTTGTTGTCTGTTGATCAAGATCGGCTTTCATTTTCATCTTAGTTCTTTAATCTTCACGCACGGGCCTGCCTTCAAGTACGACTCTGAACCTTTTGCCTTTAGCTTCTTCTCCTTGCTGTCACACTTGGGCATACAGTTTCTACTTCTACCTTTTTTTAGCTTTCATTTTTTTCTGCTTTTTTTCCGTCACACATGGGTTTGTTACTATTGATGCTGTTTATTTAACCTTAGCTGAAATGCTGCATGCCTACTTCTGTTACTTGATTTGAGTTGTCTAAAATTACGAAAAAGATAATCCTTTCAAGTTTTATTTAGGCATCGTGCCCATCTTCAATTAGTGACCAGCATCATAGCAAGTCTAATTGCCTGAGACAAGATGCGGTGGAGATTCTATTACTTATGTTATGGAATATTACTTCATGGTTAAATAAGGCTTTAAGGACATTGATAGATTAGAGACTGAATATAAGGGAGTTAACGTGGAAGCCTTTGCATATTCTTCAATATTCAATAATTAATGCATACTTAAATAAGGCTTTCCAACTATTGTCTCCTACAATAATCTTATAAAAGGATTATGTTAAGCAGAACAATTTAGTGAAGCATATATTTATGTGAAGGAAATGCTAGAGAAAGGCAGAGCCCTGACATTATTACATATAGCTTTTTGATTGATGCATGCATGCTTTATCATTGATATTATAATTATTAGTGTCTTGCCTTCAATTGTACAAGTACTGATGCATCTGCTTTGTGCTATTAATATGCTATTGCATCTTCAATTAGTAATTGCTATGCTACTGCCTAGTGCCTCTTATTTAAATATTGAATTTTGTACACATGGAATTGGCAGTGATTAGTAATTGTTTTGATTGTAGGATACTAAATTAGGATTACGACTTCTAATCCAGCTGCAAGTAGTAGTGCTAATTTTAGTACTAGTGAACTGCAAGATGTTCATAATCCTCTTTAGGCATATGTAACAACTGTGCAAGAAAAAGCAGAGGGGGTTACAAACAAAAGCTGGGCATGTAATTATTGTCTTTGTGTGTTCAAATATTCATATTCTAGAGTGAAGGCATATTTGTTAAAATTGCCTAATTATGGGATTAAGGCATGTCCCAAAGTGACAAATGAAAATTTGGCTGAAATGAAGAAATTGGTTAAGGAGGCTAAGCAAAAATTGAAGCCAAAGAATGTTTCCTTGCCCCCTAACTCTTTATCTATCCCACATAGCCCCTCCTATTCAGTTGGTGGAATGTTTAATTCTAGAAAAAGAAAGGTCGTTGGTGCTAGAACTAGTATGTTGGAAAAATCATTCAACCTTGCAACTAGAGAACAATTAAAAAGTGAGATTGCTAGAATGTTTTACTCTACTGGGTTGCCCTTTTACTTTGCTATGAATCCTTATTATGTTAGTGCATTTTATTTTGCTACAAATAATGTTATTTCTAGTTTTGTCCCCCCCTGGTTATAATGCTTTGAGAACCACTTTGTTGCAAAGAGAAAAGGCACACATTATATCTATGCTTGAACCAATAAAAAAGACATGGAAAGAAAAGAGTGTAAGCATAATGTTAGATTGATGGAATGATGCAAAGCGTAGACCTTTAATTAATTTTATGGCTACATCTGAAGAGGTCCAATATTCTTGAAGGCTATGGATGGGTCTAAATAATACAAAGACAAGTTTTACGTGGCTAGTTTGATTAGTTCTGCAATTGTTGAGGTTGGAGACAAGAATGTGGTCCACGTCATTATTGATAACACTCATGTTTGTAAAGCTATGGGGATGCTTATTGAAGTTAACTATTCTTAAATTTTTTGGACTTCATGTGTTGTCCACTTTTTAAATCTTACTCTGAAGAATATTTATGTAGCAAAGAATACTGAAAGGAATAAAATTGCTTATGTTAAGTTCCATTGGATCACTGAACTTTTCAAAAAGCTAATTTTGTTAGAAATTTTATCATGAATCATTCAATGAGATTGGCTATTTTTAATGAGTTTGCACCTTTAAAGATGCTTGCAATTGCTGATACATTATTTGCTTCAGTGATTATTACATTAAAAAGATTCAAACTCATAAAACGTGGTCTACAAATCATGGTTATTAGTGATCAGTGGACTGCTTATAAGGAGGATGATGTAGAAAAGGCAGCAACTGTTGGAAATCATCTTAAATGATGTTTGGTGGGATAAAGTTGATTATATCATTGCCTTTACTGCTCCTATCTATGATATGCTTCGTGTTACTGATACTGATAAGCCTACACTTCATTAGGTCTATGATATATGGGATACAATGATAGAAAAAATGAGGGCAACCATATTAAGACATGAAGGAAAGGAAGCAAATGATCAATCAACCATTTATGATGTGGTGTACTCTATTCTCATTAATCAGTGGACTAAAAGTTGCACACCACTACATTGTATGGCTCATTCTTTGAACCCAAGCTAAGTATACTAATTCAAATCTTTTTTTCTTCTTGATTGTATAGACTAGTTCGTGTTTTTTTTTTCCTAACAAGTTAATAAACTAACATATATTTATACATACATGTAGATATTATAGTGATGAATGGCTAGCTGAGACATCAAATCGAGTTCCTCCACATATGGACACGGAAATTGCTATTGAGGGAAATAAGTGTTTGGGGAAATATTTTCCTAATCCAGATGACAAAAAAATGGCTACCATGGAATATGAAAGGTTTTCAAGAAGACAAGGTATATTTGGTGACTTTGATTCCTTGCAAGATAGATGGAGTTTAGAGCCAAAAGCATGGTGGCTAGTGTATGGAGCTTCCACACCTTTACTTCAAAAAGTAGCTTTAAAGCTTCTTTCACAACCATGTTCGTCATCTTGCTACGAGAGAAATTGGACTACTTATATCCACTCAATGAAAAGAAATATGATGACTCCCAAAAGAGCTGAAGACTTGATATATATTCATACAAATCTTCGTCTCTTGTCAAGAAAGAATAAAAGTTATACAATTAGACAAAGCAAGATATGGGATATTGGTGGAGATGAATGGGATCCATTGGAGGGTGCAAGAGTTCTAGAGATTGCCAATTTGTCTCTTGATGAACCAAATTTAGAATCAATTCTTTTCATTGATGATGGTGATATCAATGATGATTCTATTTAATTTTTTGATCATGGCTTGTAATTGTACTCCTTTATTGTTTTATGTGTGCATGCCTTGTAATTTTGTTTTATTTCTATTTTCTGGACAGATTGCAACTTGGCTTGCATAATGAATGAACTTATTCTTTTTTTAATGTTTTGTACTGCTTTATAAATATATATACATATATAAAGAGCACAAAAAAATAGTTATAAAAACAAGTAGTTAAGCTTCTAGCCATTGTAATTAAACATGATCAAACAATTACATTATAGACTAAAAGAATAAAAGATGTACAAAGCATTAAAATAAAAAGTTCATCCACCATGCAAGCCAAGCTACAATTTGTCCAAAAAATAGAAATAAAACAAAATTACAAGACAAGCACACATAAACCAATAAAGAAGTACAATTACAAGCCATGATTAAGAAATTAAATAGGGTCATCATTAATATCACCATCATCAGTGAAAAGAACTGATTCATCAAAAGACAAATAGGCAATCTCTAGAACTTCTGCACCCTCCAATGGATCCCATTCATCTCCACCAATATCCCACATCTTGCTTTGTCCAATTTTATAACTTTCATTCTCCCTTGACAAGAGACGAAAATTTGTATGAATATACACCAAGTCTTTAGCTCTTTTGGGAGTCATCTTATTTCTTTTCATTGAGTAGATAAATGAATAAGTAGTCCAATTTCTCTCGCAGCAAGATGACGAACATGGTTGTTAAAGAAGTTTCAAAGCTACTTTTTTAAGTAAAGGTGTAGAAGCTCCATACACTAGCCACCATGCTTTTGGCTCTAAACTCCATCTATCTTGCAAGGAATCAAAAGTCACCAAATATACCTTGTCTTATTGAAAACCTTGCATATTCCATGGTAGCCATTTTTCTGTCATCTGGATTAGGAAACTATTTCCTCAAACACTTATTTCTCTCAACAGCGATTTTCGTGTCCATATGTAAAGGAACCCAATTTAATGCCTCAGCTAGCCATTCATCACTATAATATCTACATGTTATGTATAAATATATGTTAGTTTATTCACTTTTTTTATCCCACCAAACATCATTTAAGATGATTTCCTTCACAGTTGCTATCTTTTCTACATCATGCTCCTTGTAAGTAGTCCACTGATCACTAATAACCATGGTTTGGAGACCACTTTTATAAATTTAAATCTTTTTAATGTAATAATCGCTGAAGCAAATTGTGTATCAGCAACTGCAAGCATCTTTAAAGGCACAAACTCATTAAAAATAGCAAATATCATTGAATGATTTATGATAAAATTTATAACAAAATCAGCTTTTTTAGAAATTTCAGTGATCCAATGGCACTCAACATAAGCAATTTCATTCCTTTTTAGTATTCGTTATTGCACAAATATTCTTCAGAGTAAGATTTAAAGTGTGGACAACATATGGAGTCCAAAAAATTTGTGGATAGTCAACTTCAATAAGCATCCCCACAGCCTTACAAAATGGAGTGTTATCAGTAATAACCTGGACCACATTCTTATCTCCAACCTCAACAATTGCAAAACTAATCAAACTAACCATGTAAAACTTGTCTTTGTATTATTTAAACCCATCAATAGCCTTCAAGAATATTGGACCTCATTCAGATGTAGCCATAAAACTAATTAAAGGCCTACGTTGTGCTTCAATCCATCCAACTGACACTATGCTCACACATTTTTCTTTCCATGTCTTTTTTATTGGTTCAAGTATAGATTCAATGTGTGCTTTTTATCTTTGCAACAAGGTTCTCAAAGCATTGTAACCAATGGGACAAAACTAGAAATAACATTATTTGCAGTAAAAGAAAATGCACTAACATAATAAGGATTCCTAGCAAAGTGAAAAGGCAACCCAACAAAGTAAAACATTCTAGCAATCTCACTTTTTAATTGTTATTTAGTTGCAAGATTGAATGATTTTTTCAACATACTAGCTCCAACACCAACGCCTTTCTTTTTCTAGAATCAAACATTCCACCAGTTGAATAAGAAGGGCTATGTGGGATAGATGAAGAGTTAGGGGGCAAGGGAACATTCTTTGGCTTCAATTTTCGCTCAGCCTTCTCAACTAATTTTTTCATTTCAGCCAAATTTTCATTTGTCACTTTGGGACATGTCTTAGTTCCACAATTAGGCAATTTTAACAAATGTGCCTTCACTCTAGAATATGAAGATCTGAACACAAAAAGACAATAATTACATGCCCAGCTTTTGTTTCTAACCCCTTCTGCTCTTTCTTGCACAGTTGGTACATATGCCGAAAGAGGATTATGAACATCTTGCGGTTCATTGGAAGTAAATTGACTAGTAACACTACCACTAGTACTAAAATTAGTACTACTACTTGCAGCTGGATTAGAATACATAACCCTAATTTAGTATCCTACAATCAAAACAATCACTAATCACTGCCAATTCCATGTATACAAAATTCAATATTTAACAAGAGGCACTAGGCAGTAGCATAGCAATTACTAATTGAAGATGCAATAGCATATTAATAGCACAAAACAGATGCATCAGTACTTGTACAATTGAAGGCAAGGCATTAATAATTATAATATCAATGATAAAGCATGCAGGCATCAATCAAAAAGCTATATGTAATCAATCAAAAAGCTATATGTAATAATGGCAGGGCTCCACCTTTCTCTAGCATTTTCTTCACATAAATATATGCTTCACTAAATTGTTCTACTTTACATAATCCTTTTATGACAATATTGTAGGAGACAATAGTTGGAAACCCTTATTTAAGTATACATTAATTATTGAATATTGAATAACTTGCAAAGGCTTCCACATTAACTCCCTTGTATTCAGTCTCTACTCTATCAATGTCCTTAAAGCCTTGTTTAACTATAAAGTAATATTCCATACCATAAGTAATGGAATCTCCACCTCATCTTGTCTCAGGCAACTAAACTTGCTATGATGTTGGTCACTAATTGAAGATGGGCATGATGCCAAATTAAAACTTGTAAGGATTATCTTTTTCTGAATTTTAGACAACTCAAATCAAGTAACAGAAGCAGACAAGCAGCATTTCAACTTAAGTTAAATAAACAACAACAAGCCCATGCATGACAGAAAGAGAGCAGAAAAAAAAAAATGAAAGCTAAAAAAAGGCAGAAGTAGAAACTATACGCCCATGCTTGACAGCAAGGAAAGGAAGCTGAAGGCAAGAGGTTTAGAGTCGTACCTGAAGGCAAGCCTATGGGTGAAGACTGAAGTACTAAGATGAAAATGAAAGCCGATCTTGATCAACAGACAATAACCTTCAACGGCTTGAAGATCT
Source organism: Quillaja saponaria (assembly GCA_029379385.1). Classification (NCBI taxonomy): domain Eukaryota; kingdom Viridiplantae; phylum Streptophyta; class Magnoliopsida; order Fabales; family Quillajaceae; genus Quillaja; species Quillaja saponaria. The sequence continues at coordinate 8,906,290 of CM055611.1, read as the reverse complement.
CCATTCTCCAATAGCAACGAGCAAGCTTCAGGATGCAAAACGCTGAAACTGAAGGCAAGAGGTTCAGAGTGTTAGGCTCTATGCAATTCTTCAATCCAGGTTAGGGATTCATGCCAGAACACCGTCTTTGCCTCTTTTTCTTTTTTTTCCTTTTTTTTTTTTGGTCACGTACCGGCTAATAATTTAGCCATCCAGCCGTCCCTTAGCCGTACCAAGCCATCCCATAAAATAAAAATAAAAATAATCTTGATAATTCTTGGGAATGTACAAGAGCGTCCCTCACGCTTCTCAGCACCCGATACGCTTCAAGGATCGACTTTTTGGAAATTTTGGAGTACCCGTGCTTCATAAGGTCCAAGTATATAGTTAATGGTAAGTGATGTCCAAAGGCACAATTTTAAAAATCAAATAAGATCAAGATGATATAAGATCATCTGCACAACTACAATCATAATCAAATGAAGTTCAGACGGCCAAGTTAACACCGCCACATTTTAAATTCTCCAAGGCTATATGATTCATCTAATTTACCAGGGCTATCTATCAACCTTCACATGATTGGATTTGAACCAATATCAAACACCTTAAATGCACCAAAAACTTTTCTGAAGCACTAAGATTTCATTCATAAATAGGAACGAGGCAAACTGGGGCTTGATTAATCAAAGTCGATATAAGTGTTTGTGGTGGGTGATGACTACATTCAGCTAATCCCAAGCACTGCATTACAGGGAAACAAGACAAAACCCAATAACCTAACGGGTTTAAATAACTCTGACTCTATAAATGACCTTATCATACTTCTCCCATCAATTTTCCTTTTCTTCCCATCAATTTTCTTGACTCCCAAACAATACAAAAAAATGAAAGAAACACAAAATAATAGGAATAAAAAAAAATTTACCTCCAAAAAGCTTTCTTTAACTTATGAAGGGATTATCAAACCAGAAGGTTCAAGATTGCTGAAGAAGAAGAGACTGATGCATATTGCGATTGCTTGCTTTGAAGTATACAATTCGTCTTCGGCAACGATCTCTCTATAACAAGAGTTCCTAGGGTTGGTCAAACTAAAAAGATATTAAAAAGTTATGGGTCAGATTTGCTGGAAGCCAAAGAGGAAGAAGGGGTACGGAGAGAAGATTTACAGATTTTTGTTTCGCATGCATGGGGAAGAAAGGTAAGAGTTTGTTTACATGTTTTGCTGACTAACTTTAGTTTGTTGGTAAGAGTTGGTTGATAATAAAGGATTTTCTTGTAATGCTATAATTCAATCATGGAAAGAAGAATAAACTTTTAAGCATATACTCCCTAAATAAGTTGGCTATTAGCGAATGAACTGTATGAATAATTATCCTAGCCTCCACGGGATGGCCTCAAAAAGACTCTTGTTTCTTCATTTCCATAGTTCCCAAAGACATCTAAAGAAACAAATTAGTTTGGCCATACCAACGTCAAAGCGCGAGGAGCTATTAACTAACCAATCGTCCACCCTCAAAAGTAGAAACTAGTTTTACATTTAATAATTGCCCAAAATAGGAAAAGACCCGGGTAGCATAATCTCCCTACAAAAAAAGATGAAAGGAGGTTTCCATCTTAAAGGCAATGCAATAGAAACATCGAGAAACAATAGGGATGCTAATCTCCTTAAAAGATCATCAATAGGAACTCCATTATGAATAAGCTTCTAGATGAAACAAGAGATTCTAAGTGGAATCAATTTATATCATAATCTTTTATACCATCTAAATTCAGCACCTCGAACTCAATGAATGTGCCAAAAAGAAGAGAATGTGAATTAATATGAAGGATCAGCAGTCCAAACAAGATGGTCATGATTAAAGAATCTAAGTGAATAGTCAAAAGCACCTGAGCCTCCCCCAGATGAGATTGAGCAAGACTAGCCAAAACTAAAGGAGAATTAACATGATCATAAATAGACATATCACCAAACTGATTTATATCTAACTAGAGACAGTCCTTAATAAGTGAGAAAAATTCCTCCGCAAAACAGAAAATAAAGGAACAATATTTTACCACATATAAGAAGGATAACTCGGGATATGGACTTGGGAAGAAAAAAGGCTAGCATACTTGGTTTTCATAAACTTGGCCCAAAGCGAATCACCTTGTAAAAAAGTCCATGCCAATTTAGCATGCATAACACCTATTGTTTCAATCAATTTTTTAATCCCCAGACCTCCTTCGAAAAAAGGTTTAAAAATATCTTTCTACATTATCTAGTGTCATTGTTTATCCCCCGAATGATTCCAAAAAAACAAACTAAAAACCTTTTTCAAAGTGTTTAAATTGTTTGGGGCCTTTAATACAAGCCAATGTGTGAAGTGGGATAAAGGAAAAAGCACTCCAAAAAAAGGTAAGCTTACCACCAATAGATAAAAGATTTTCTGTCCAACCTTGCAATCAAGTCCAAATATATTCCTCCATATTTGAAAAGAGGGACTAAGTATCTCTACATTTAAAGGGGAACTCCGAGATAAATAAAAGGAAAAGCCTAGTTATTTTAATTCATTCAAAATGTAGGAAGGTTACAAGTAATATACTTCATGTAATATGCTAAAAAAAAGTGTCCCACTTTGATCATAGGAGGTGTGGTTGTCTTGAAATAATGTCTTATAACCTATAATGACCACAAGTACATTTAGGCTAATATTTTAACTCATATGGTATGGGTTGTGCACTCTTTTTAAGGTACTTCTAGGGAGGATCCTGCTATCGTCCCTTGACTGGGACGTCAAGGATTTAAGTAGAGGAGATTGTAATATCCAAAAACAAAAAAAATAATGTCCCACATTGATTGTGGGTGGTATGATTATATTATTTATAACCCACAAGTACCAACTACCAATTACCTTCAAGCTAGCATTTTATTGGAGCTAATAATGTGATTTCCGAGCTTTCAAGAATAAAGGATGATGAAGATCAAACTGAGCAAACTTGCTTGGATCTTGGGTTAGTATAGTTAATAGAATCATCTTCATAATCCTGGGGTACAGCTTACCCTTGAATCCCTTTTCATCACCATTGTAAAAAAACTTCGAATTAGCATTTAGAGGAAAAATAAAATGAGTATAAATTTCTGTGTAAAACACTACATAGAGCATACAACTAAAATTTATATTACCCCCCCTCCCTCCCCTCCCTTCCCCCATGATTCAATGCTTATAGATAATTGAAGTGTTGCATAGTAATCTTTTCTCAAGTGTGGCCAAGAGATACCATTGGAGCATTGACATAATATCCTTCTAAAAGACTAAAGAAAAAAAATTAAAATACAAGCATCAAGCACTGAAATTTAGAACATTTAAAAATTCAAGAAAACCCCACAAGAAGAATGGAGGCTTAACAAACACCTAAGAGAATAAAGAATAAAGAAGTGATTTATTAACTCAACATTTGTTCTCTCTAAGCCTTGAAAGATTAGACTCAAGTAATTACAATTTAAAATTTTTTTTTCATTAGAAAAAGAAAATTATTATTTTTAAAAAAGGGAACAAATGTAGTGAGAACTAAGAGTTTTCCTTAACCAAAAAAACACTAAAAGTGAACTAACTATCAAATGCTGCTTCATATTAGAAAAAAAAAAACCCTTGGAAGGGAGTTGCAACGAAGCATGAAGGATGAGCCAAAAGATAACCTAATTCCAAAGTTTAGTATGAAGTAAGAAGAGAAGCACTCCTAAAATACCAAGAATTTTGCTCCAATGATAGACACCAAATCATTGCAAACAAAACATACTGCCAAGAAAAAAGCTTAGTTTATTTCTTCTACCAAAACCTATAAACAGGATCATTAGTAAGTCATTCAACACTCGCTGCTTGTCAAAAATACCAAAAAGCATATTCCAAACAGTCTAGGTCATAGAACAATGACAAAAGACACATAAATGAAATTAATATAAGCATATGGTCATCTACTAGAAGTTGATATATAAAGAATACTAAAGTCAAGGTAATCCCCACTTTTTGGTTTTCCATTATCTTCCTTTGGCTTGAATACCTTATTAATAAGCGATGTAGCTTGTGTTTCAAGCCTAAAATGTACTTACGAGGCACCAAAGTTACTATTCATTCTTTAAGATTATGACCACTTAATATGGACTTTATTGAAGGACTTCCCAAATTTGAAGAAAGGGATGTAATCCTTGAGTTAATTAATAGGCCAAGTAAATATTCCCATCTTATTGCATTGGTATATCCCTTCACAATTTTGGAAGTGGCTCAAGCTTTCATGAATTCAGTGTTTAAGCTATATAGTCCTCCTATTTCTATTATATCGGATAAAGGGAAAGTTATTCCTGAACCATTTTTTGGGATGATCATATGAAAAATAAGGGAGTTAGTTGAGGATGTCTTACAACATACCATCCTCAAACTGATAGCCAAAGTGAGATCTTGAACTGATGCCTAGGAAAATTACCTTAGAGGCATTACTAGAGAAAGACCAAAGATTGGACTAAATGGTTATCTTTGGCTAAATTCTAGTATAATACCAACTATCATACTACTATTAAAACCACTTCTTATCAGATAGTGTATAGATAGCCTCCCAACATGTTCCATATTTGGTAGGTGACTATCAAGTGGAAGCAATGGATAAGAACTTAGGCAGCTAAGAGAAGACACCTTGAGGGTACTTAAGTTCCATCTAACCAAAACTCAAAACAAGATGAAACTTATATGGACAAGCACCACACTAACTAATATGTTTTCAAGTTGGGGATTTAATTTACCTAAAATCCTTACAGGCAAACTATAATAGATGATAGAGCTAATCTAAAGCTCAATTATTATTTTGGGCCACATATGATTGTTAAAAGGATAGATGAGGTGGCTTATGAGCTGCAGTTACCATTTCAGGCCAAAATCGATCTTGTCTTCCATGTTTCTTAACCAAAACGACTATTGGGCGATTAACTGGTTGACTGTGGAAGATGCCATATGGGAGGATTAGCATTCCTTTAGTAGATGTTCCCTTCTTTTCACCCCTACGGACAAGGGTGTTCTTAAGGGGTATTTTTGTTACATGCTTATAATTGCTTTATTAAGGGGATTAGGGACATCAAAACACAAATTCATTGCTTTGTTATTTTCTAATTGGGACAAAATGGCACCATTGCATTCCCTTTTTTTTATTTAAGTTCTACTAGTCATTAGGGGTAGTTGGACTCTATTAAGAGGTTTACTAAATTTGGAGGAATTGGCTAGAACTTATTCAAGTGGCAGATCAAGCACTAATTGATAAAAACAGTTGCTTTCTTTGTTCTCACTATTCTATGATGAAAATGTCAATTTCTTCTTAGTTTCTCTAGTAGTGTTTACTAGTATTTCCTATCTATTTTATGAGAAAGTGAAATTTCACTTCTAAGTGTTAACACTTTAATCCTTAACATTAATATATCATTCTTCTTCCTTTTCATCTAATTGAATCAATGGAGAATTGTATATTGAGATAATTTCTAATATATAAGAGAGATCATCTATTTATAGGCTAGAGATGTATACCTAACATAGTGAACCTATACTAAATATCAACCAAATACATAATAGACAATTACATATAATTACAAATCTAATTTACCAACATAATGGACATGATTGAGAGCATAAATCTTGGGTCAATTGAGATCCCTTAATTTATGTTAACACCCCCTTCCTCAAACTCAAGGTGATTGATGAGACAATGTGGAGTTTGAAAACTAAGTGCTAAAAGTCTTTTGTAGAGAATGACTTCATGAAGATATCTACAATCTGGTCCTAGAAAAGAATATGAATGATTCAAAAAGTATCACAAGTGAGATGAGTATGCATGACATGACAATCAATTTCAATATGTTTTGTTCATTCATAAAAAACATCATTGTGAGTAACTTGAATAACACTTTAACTATCATAGTAAATAGGTGTAGTGGAGAAAAAAGTAGAATCAGAAAAAATAAAACTCAAGTAACCATCGTAGCCATATTAACTCAGTAGTAGTATCTTCAAAAGTTCGATACTCAAATTTAGTAATAGAGTAAGAGGCAATATGTTGCTTCTTACTACGCCATGAAATCAGAGAATCACCAAGAAAGAAGCAAAAACATGTTGTAGACAGTCTGTTAGAAGAATCTCGTGTCTAGTCAGCATCAGAGTAGGCAGTGAGCTGGAAGGAAGATGTAAAAGGATAATGTAGACCATTAAAAAGAGTTTTTTCACATTTTGCAAAATTCAAAGTACTGCAACATAGTGTGCAAATGAAGAAGACATAAACTAACTGACAAGATGAACTGAATAAGCAATGTCTAGTTTGGTAACTGTAAGATAAATTAAGCTACCAACCAGCTAACGATAAAGAGTAGGATTAGGAAGAGATTCCCTAGTCAACATATTATTTTCCCAATTCTCTTTCATAGATGATGCGATAATGTCACTATCAGATATATCTGAGCTGGAAATCAAGTAAGAAGCATATTTGGCTTGAGTAAGATAATAATTGGACCAATCAAAAGTAACCTCAAGACCAAAAAAAAAATTTGAGTGTGCCAAGATCCTTCATTTCAAATTGCTGACAAGGAGCTAATTTAAAATCAAGAATGCTTAGAATATCACTACTTGCGATAATTATGCCATCTACATACAGTAAAACCAAGATTATATCAGAATTAGTCCATCGGCAAAATAAGGCTGAATTACAGCTACTAGAAGAGAATCCAAGCTATGTCAGTACATAACTAAATTTAGAAAACCAAGCCCAAAGAGCCTATTGAAACCATATAGTGCTTTCTGAAGGCAAAAAACCTAACGTAGAGAATGAGAAAATCCAAGGTTGAGGCTTATGTACACCTTCTTAGTAAGCTCTCCATTAAGAAATTTATTTTTAACATTCATTTGGAAGAAGGACCATTTGTGAATAAAAGCAACGACAATAAGAGCTCAAACTAAAATAAGACCAGAAACAGGAACAAATGTCTCCTCATAATTAATGTCATACTCCTGTATGTATCCTTTTGCAACCAATCTTGCCTTGTAACGTTCAATACTGCCATATGCACGAGTATTGATCTTGAACATTCACTTGCAACCTATAATAGATTTTCCTGGTTGTAGATCAACTAAATCCCAAGTGTTAGTTTTGGTGAGAGCATCTAATTCTTCATTCATAGCTTTTGCCAAATAGGGTCATGGGAAGCTTCTTTAAAAGTGATAGATTCATGCAAAGTGGCAAGTTAAATAGCAATGACAATCTTGTAAAAGAGTATTGGCTTTACAGATCCTACCAAAAGAATGACATACCTCAAAAATAGAAGGTGAAGCATATGGTAAAGGATGTCCGGACATGAACGAGGAAGGTAAACTTAGAGCAGGGGCAAGAAGAGTTAGTTGAGTTAGAATTGGAGTTGAAGCTGAAACTTCAAATGAATTTGGAACGGAAACTGGAGTATCAAGAAATAGATCAATTGGAGAAAAGATTGACAATTCTAAAAAAAATTGTGATTTTGGATTGTCAAATAAAGATATCTGAGTGAAGAAAGTATCTTCCCAAAACACAACATTACGAGAGACTCTTAAACATTTTAAAATAGGATCATAACATCAATATCCTTTATGGGTTATTGCATAGGAAGCAACACATAGGAGAGTGAGGTTCAAGTTTATGTCGTTCATGTGATTGAAGTTGAACTAAACAGACACTATCAAACACACGTAAAAGATTGTAATTTGGACAATTTACTGATTTGACATGGTAGATAATGAAATCAAAATAAATACCTGACCCTTACTAACCACTTGAAATAAGAGGATAAAGCTTGGACAAAGATACATGACCGGTACACTAGTGCCAAAGTTGAAGAGCTTATTTAAGGAGACAGATCAAGCAACAATAGTAATGGATTGGAAGGTGAAGATGATCCATAACAAAAAGACAATTTTAAACAGTGCAACTAGAAGAGTTGAGATGAATTTCACAGCCATGATCAATAATTTGACCAAGGGATATAAGATTATGACCTAATGATGGAATGAGAAAAGTGTTAGAAATAGAAAGTATAGATGTGGAAATATCTAATATATGTGTGGTGTATAATGAAGTACATCAATAGTGTGTATAAAAGGAATAGAGTTGTTTGGTATAATGTGAGAAAATAAACTAGAATCAGAAGTTATATGATTGCAGCATGCAGAATCAAGTAACCAAGGTTTTGTACCTGAAATTACAAAACATGCTACAAAGCTAGGAAATGAAGAATCAATATTATCACTAATGTTACCATACTGGGATTGTCTATGATGAGAAATAATTGTTAGTTCTTCTGAAGTAAGTCATATAGTGGTGAAAGAAAAAGACATAGTAAATGAAGTGTTGTTCGTAATAATACCAGCTGGATAGCGGAAAAGGTGGTAACTCAACAAAGATTTAGAGCTGAAACATATAGTGATTTTTTGATTTAAAGGTTACCCATTTGTGAAGAATATCAGGCAAATGGAGGTCTAAAAAGGCTGAAAAATGAGATAAGTCAACCTTCCACTTGCAAAATAAAAAATATAAATTAAAATTAAAATAAGAAGCCTTAAAAGGTTTTGATGCCAAGTTGAATGAAAAGAGAAATATATATTGAGATGATTTCAAATGTACAAAAGAGAGCCACTATTTATAGGCTTGAGATGTCTACCTAACATAGTAAACCTAGACTAAGTATTAGTCAAATACATAATAGATAATTACAAATAATTACAGGCCTAATTTACCGACATAATGGAGATGATTGATAATAAATATACATTTATCCTAATTATAAGACAAATTTGGCTAAATCTTTTAGCAAGATTAATACACGAATCACTCGCAAATCATGTGAAAAGAGAGGGTCGATATTGAGATTTGGAATAGGGTTTGCAGTTCAGGTTTACGTGTAGTGTCAATATGTAGTACTTTTGATAAATGTCTTAATCTAAACACTGTTACTATACGTGTTAATAAATTAAATCCAAACACTATTTTTTAATAGACGGGTTAACTAGTACCCCAGTCCATTAAACAAGTAAAAATTGACACTAATTGTAACCCATTTACTAGCCATTACATCATATCCTCCATTTATAATCCATAAAAATAAGATTCATCCAAACTTCAAAATATTTATAAAAGATGATAACAATGTTTCTTCCATATGGACCACATAAAACATAACAAACCAAGTAAATCATATGAGTTACGAGAGTTCTAATCGAGTTAAAGGTGTTTTACACGAATATAAGTAATTTCTTTTCGTGTTAAATGGGTTCACCTGCTTGTGTCCCAAACTTGCCTAATAGTGAACACTAACTTGCTTAATATATGTCGTGTCAAATATTGTTACCTCTATTTGAAAAGATTTTGAAGCTTAAGTCAATATCTAGCATTGAGATAATAAATTGGCTAAATTACACATTTGGTCATTGTAATTTCACCCGTACTTCATTTTGGTCTATATTATTCACTTTGTTACAATTAAGTTCTCATAAATATAAAATTATACCAATTGAATTCTTACCACCATCTTTAAGTTGATAACATGGTTAATGGTATCTGATGTGGTCAACCTATGTAGATTAATGGATCAATAATAAAATACCATGTAGCTTTAATATATTAATTTTTTTTTTAAATCAATTTTTTGTTAAAAAATATATAAATGAAAAAAACTAAAAAAATTAAAATTAATTCTCCCTCCTTTCTCACCCTAAATATTTTATAGCTTAAATCAAAGAAAACCAATGATATACAGAATGTTATGGATCAAAGAAGACCAAAGATGTAGAATCATAAAATTAAAACTTATAATGAATGAAAAATATCCATTACGAGAAAGAAGGGAATCAAAACATAATGTGGTGAAAATTCTTGCAAAGCAAAGAAGGGCAACGATCTCCTCTACTGAATCCCTCATCCACTCGTCTATCCTCCCATAAACATCAACTGTTCCATTTACGTTTCCATCTCCTCCAGTTTCTTTATAATATTCCCCGAACGATTCAAAACTCATTCGATTCTTCAAACCTCTAATCGTCGTAGCCGATGTCATTAAGATCCTTCCCTTTGCTCCAGTTGAAACACCACGATCGCAGATCGCATAAGAGCACGGCCGGAAACCAACAAGATTATACCGCCTATTCTTGAGGCTTAATTTTCTAACGCGATTCGCAACAGCATTACTGCTCCATATGAAACCAACCCCACAGACAGGGTGAAGAAACGAATCAAAAATTGAAATGGGTTTCGAATGAAATCTGAGAGAAACTAGAGTAAGACCGAAGTGGGTTTCGAATTACAAAGTGAACGAATGTTGGAAGTTAGAGGTCGAAGAGATTACGAATCCGCAGGTTGGAAATAAGAGGTAGAACAAGTTAGGAATTTGTAGAGAGAAAAAAGGGTAAAGACAGTGGAGAATCTCTTTTAGTTTTTTATTTATAAATTTTTTATTAACAATAATTGAACTTTAAGAAACAATAATATCTTAAAGTCGCGTGACAATTTATTATTGGTTCATTGATCTACATGAGTTAGCCACATCAGAGGCATTAACCATGTTATCAACCGTTAGTCCATGTTACTTCTGTTAGTTAGTGTTAGTATTGATGGAAAGTGATGGTAAGAACCTAATTGGTATAATTTAATTACGAAAACCTAATTGGAACAAAGTGAATGGTAAGGACCAAAATGAAATACAAGTGAAATTACAAGGACCAAATATGTCTTTTAGCTTAATAAGTTGTATGTAAAAGAGAATGTGAGAGACAATATGTTTTTACCTTAGGAGTTAGCCCCATTATATATAATAGGGTGACTAATGAGAATGTGCCACGTGTTATAATAATAAATGAGGTATTGATGAGGTTGGTTATTTTTTGAAGTGAACCCGTTAAGCTTTGATTAAGCCACATGTTCTTTCTTGGTTAGATAATGCCAATCAAGGTACTATAACTAGTCTGAAAATGAGTTCAATAAGTAATGTAGATACTTGATATAGATGCCGAATTTACTTGAATCATGAGCCGTGATCAAATAAATGGATCATTTATCTTAGTTGTATTCCTTATTTATGGGTGAAATTATTGAGCTTACCATTAAGGCTAGCTCACAGCTCAGCTCGATAAAGTTTGACTTGGCTCGGCTTGTTTGAGTTTACAAGTTGAGCTCGGACAAGATCTTGAAGCTCGATCAGAAGATCAAGTTTTTGGACTTAGGATCAGGAAGCTCGTGAGTAGCTCAAATAGGCTCGTTCCATAAATATTTTATATTTTTATTAACTATTTTATATTTTTACTAATTATTTTAGTTAGAAATACATTTCAAGTTTGCTTGTATTAGATTATTTGAATGATTTATATTGTTATTATTACTAAAACATGAATAAGTACATTGATTTAAAAGGAAAAAAAAATTATTTTGGTTTAAAAATAGGTCTAACGAGCTCGAACCAAGCCGAGCTCCAATAGTCAAGAGCCGAGCCAAGTTCCAATAGTCAAGAGTTGAGTGGAGCTCCAACAAGCAACAAATTTCTCAAGTTCAAATCAAACTTAATCGAATAACCGCGAGATCAGTTCGTGTCCAAGCCTACTTACCATAATGAGAATTTATTTTATCAATTTGTGAACTTTTTTGTTTTTGTTTCTTTGGGTGTAGGTTATCACCTAATTTTCAAAATTTTCAAAATATGAATACGTGCTCTAATCGCACCTTTTTGTGTAGGTGCTCTGCTGGCACCTTTAGGCCAGTTCCATGGGTTCAAATATTATAATTTTAACTTCATGAGTTAATGGGCTATTATTTTGTTTATAATTCTTAATTTGTTTTATCTTATAAAAAGAGTTTATTACATCGATTGAAGGCAAGTCACTCTTGATGAGAAAAATTCATGAATATTTTATTTCACATAGCCTTCCAGGATTAAAATATAGAAAATCAAACAAATAAACATAATTTCTTAACCATTTTGCCAATCTCTTCGAGATTTTTAGAACCTTTTTTATTTCTGAGATTTGGTGCCATTATAAATTATACTCAATAACAAATTATGATCTACAAATTCATCCATTTACATGATTACAAATATCCATAGTTGGTAAGTAAATCTATATTGGAGTAGTAAATATTTCCCAGGTTTGTTAGAAAATATCAGATATGATACCAAAAAAGTTCTTAGAGATGTACATTAATTTTTCATTTTCTGACCATTTGGATAGTCATGGCGTTTAATTTTTTTATTTTTGGAATTTCTTCTCCTCTGTAATGCATATAAATTTTTTTGAATCATAGAGGTAAACATCATTGCTTCATACCCAAACACAAGAAACTGAGAAGAGAGAAAGAAAAAAACAATAATGGTGGAGGGGAATGAAACTAAAGGAAAAAGCTCCTTCTGGCAGTTTTTCGGCAGCACAAAAGTCAACTCTAAAAAATCTTCAATGCCATCGTTGGAAAAGGAATTATTGGATGAAGAAAGCATCATTTTATTTGAGCCGGAAACAACCCAGACTAAGCCTGGTTGGAAGGCCATGCCATACATCTTAGGTTTGTGACTGTCAACCAGTATACATTGCACAATTTAAAAGATAATTTCATCTGTAAATCAATTTGACATTAATGAAGCTTTATGGCTAAACTTGCAGGAAATGAAACAATTGAGAGGTTAGCAACTTTTGGGATGACAGCAAACTTTATGGTATACTTGTTAAGAGAGTATAACATGGACCAGGTGATGGCTGCCAACATTCTAAACATTTGGGTTGCATCCTGCAATGTTGCACCAGTCCTTGGTGCCTTTGTTGCTGATGCCTATTTAGGAAAATTTCGAACCATTGCCACGGCATCCTTCGCAACCCTTGTGGTAAGCCATTTTTATTTCTGGGTTAGTTTGATTTTTCAATTTTATGCATGATAATCATGGTTTGGAAATGATAAATTTGTTTATGCAATTGATTAGGGTATGGTGATAATAACATTAACAGCATGGGTACCACAATTTCATCCTTCACCTTGCACCTTGCAGAAACAGCAGCTTGGTGAGTGTATGGTCTATACTAGATATCAGCTATATATCTTACTTTTGGGTCTATTCTGGTTAGCCATTGGCACTGGTGGAATCAAGCCATGTAGCATTCCTTTCGCTCTTGAACAATTTGATTTGACTACTGGTGAAGGAAGGAAAGGAACTAAAGATTCTACAATTGGTATTTCGCCTCATTTACAGCAATCATGTTGATCAATCAAACTATAGTGGTTTATATTCAGGACTCTGTTAGCTGGACCTTGGGTTTTGGCTTGCCCACCTTCCTCATGTTGTGTGCAATTATACTATTCATTGCTGGTAGGAAGATTTATGTCTATGTTCAGCCTGAGGGAACCATATTTTCTACCATTGCACAAGTTATTGTGGCAGCTTACAAAAAGCGCCACCTCCCGCTTCCTGCTATTGAAGACATACATGATGCTTTCTACGATCCACCAGTGAAGGGAAATTTAGTACTAAAGATGCCTATCACAAATCAGTTAAGGTGACAAATCTCACATTCTTAATGTCTTAGTGTGTAAGTACTTTTTAAGAACTATTCTTATTTGACCTGTTATCCCTCAGGTTCTTAAACAAAGCTGCTTTAATTGTGAACAACGAACATTGTTCAAGCTCTTGTGGACTTTCTACTGTTCTAGAAGTTGAAGAGTTTAAAGGGTTGCTAAAACTTCTCCCTGTATGGGTTGCCAGTATCATCAGCTTCCTTGCCATTGTACAACAAGGAACATTTCCAATATCACAAGCCTTGAAAATGGACAGACACATTGGATCCAAATTTGAAATCCCTGCTGGTTCAATGGGTGTAGTGGCACTAGTCGCAGTAGTCGTATTCCTCCTATTGTATGATACCATTCTCATACCCATAATTGCAAAATTCACCAAGCATGAAGGAGGGTTCACAACCCTTCAAAGAATCGGACTTGGACATTTTATATCAATCCTAACAATGGTTGTTGCCGCATTTGTGGAGCGATGGAGAAGATTTTTGGCTATTTCACACAATACACCTGATGGAGTTGCACCCATATCAGTCATGTGGCTATCTCCTCAGTTTGTTCTTCTAGGAATGTGCGAGATATTCAACATTGTCGGACATACTGAGTTTTATAACAATGAATCCCCTGGGAATATGAGAAGTATAGCCAATTCTTTGTTCTGCCTCACAACAGCAGGGTCAAGTTACTTACTCAGCTTGTTAGTGGACATTGTGCATCACTTTACTGGACAACATGGCCAACCTGACTGGCTCGATAATGATATTAATGCAGGCAGATTGGACTACTTCTACTTCCTTGTAGTAGGATTAATGTTGCTGAATTTTGGTTACTACATATTCTGTGCTCGTCGCTATCATTGTAAGACCGTTGTAGTAGCAGATACCATAATTGTAATGTGATGTACTGTGCCACAAACACACGGTGATAGTCAGCTACAAGAAAAAGTACACATTGGGAAAAAGCTGCATTTAGTGAATAAACTTTTCTATTATTGAATACTCTAAATGTTAGGATGAACTTGAAAATGTTGTTCTATGAGGTGTTGAGTCTTTTTTTTACAGCAAAAAATACAAATCCAGTGTTTGATAAAAAAAATTTCTAAGTTATTTCTACTTGTTTCTAAGAAGTCACAAGTGCTTTTAAATACTTCTTAATTTTGATTCAAAATCAATGTAAAATTTCTCTGTTACTGCATTTCTCCTATCTGAGCTTGAGCAAATAACAAAGACTTCAGTAATCCATGTCAAAGGGTGACTTTTGACCTATTTCAGCAACACTGGCAACAAGCATACCACAATGTTTTCCATGCTGGGGGGCCTTGTTAGGAATTGAGCTTGAGCTTACAACACATGCTTTCCATGTATACATTGGCTGGGTAGACTCAAAGTGTCATCCGGTTTATCAGATGGGACAAAGAAGAAGTACATAAAAAATTAATTAAAAAAATGAAGTGCAGAAACTAAGAAGTACCGTTCTTTCCTCTCACCTCAACATGTACATCTTCTCAAATGGATTGCAAATTCCATTAACTATAAAGCAAATGCTGGAAAAACTATTGGGAGAGTTACTGATTGCAAAAAACCCAACTAGAGAAATCATATGGCAACAACAAAGTTGCAGGTAATCAAATCTTTCTTCATTAAGAATTACCCATTATTTCATATGGTTTTTACCGAAATCAGAGCAATGGAGTGAGTATAGGTATTGGTGGCTGGTAATAATGAAGTAGAAATTGGGTTTCTTGGGATAGAAAAGGGGTTTAATTAATGGCACAGATTGGTTAACTGAATTTTGTTCTTTCTTTCTGTACATCTTTCTTTAATAAAATAGAAACAGGAAACTCAGACTAATATGGATAGAGGTTGGGTTTGGCCCGTATATTTAAAATTGAAGTACAGGCCCTCTACAAAGTCCATGAACAATTTTACAGGCAAAATGTATAATTTATAATCAATGTTAATTGTGAACAATTATGATTTATGCACCCCAAGTGGTAGCTTTGTTTGGCCATAAATGGTTATGGCTTTTAATTATTTTGAGCATTTATTAAAAATTACAAATCCATGGAAATTGAAACTAAATTTCTACATTTGGATTCAAATACTAAGATAGGAAGAAGATAATTGCATGCCTCTCTTTATCTTTAATGTCCCACCTGCTTCTGTTATTATCCTTCAGATAATAATTTTAGTTTCACTTTATTGATTTGAACCAAGCAGAGGAAAACTGAAGGTTGCAAAGAATAGAAAACGAAAAGCTTATGATGTTTAGCTATAGGCACTGGTGGAATTAGGCCATACAATGTCCTTTTTCCATTGATCAATTTGATGAAACAATAGCTGAAGGAAGAAAAGGAATAAGCAGCTTCTACAACTGGTTTTACACCTTGCAGGCTCGCACATATTGGTCTTGTTGATGAATCATACATTAGTGGTTTATTTACAAACCAATGTTAGTCAGGCCTTTGGTTTTAGAAGAGCAACCTTGCTCATGTTATGTGCAATTACCTTATTCTTTGCTGAGAAATATGCATATGTGTATGATCAAGGAGAGAAAAGTGCGTTGTCAGGCATTGCACAAGTGTTTGTTGCGGCTTGCAAGAAATGCCACTCCCAACTTCCCGCAAATGAAAATGCGGAAGGTGTTTTCTATTATCCCATCGAAAGGAGTTGAACTAAAATTCTCCCTCACAAAACAGCTTAGGTGTAAGAAATTATTGAATGGAAATGTTATATTTTTCATTTACAACTGTGCTATTTATAAAGTATAGACCTATGGCTAAAATTAAGCTATAATTATAAGATGTGATTAGGAGAAATTACAAGGATGTAATTGGAGAAATTAAGATATAATTACAGGGATGAAATTAGGGAAATTAAATATGATGATTGACTATGAATGTAGACAGATTTTTAACTAGGCATTCATGTCATGAATGTAGTCTAATACTACCCTCAAGTTGGAGCATGTAAATTATGAATGCTCAACTTAGATCGCAAAAAAATGAATGCTCAACTTAGATCGCAAAAATATAAATTGATCTATGTCAAGTGACTTTGTGAATATATTGGCAATTTGATTACAAATATAAACTGATCTATGCAAGTGACTTTGTGAATATATTGACAATTTGATTGCTACTAGATACGTGACAAAACAAATTAATCTACTATGTAGTTTCTCACACGCAACATGACAATCAATATTATAGGATGAAATTAGGAAAATTAAATATAATGATTGCTCATGTACACTTATGATTTAGTTTTTGTAGTTTATAAATTTTTGAACAATTGACGGGAAGAGGGACAAAAATAGAAAAAATGAATAGTTATATAAATTAGATCAAGGGTTAAATAGATAATTTCACATAGGATATATATGTTTCAACGGTCAAATTTAACAATTTGAGTAATCTACAAATTAATGTACTTGATTTTATAAAAAAAATGAACATTACAAATTATATGATATTTTGATGTGGGAAAATGCAATTTACTTTAATTATATTCGTCAATTAAGTGCATGCATTAATTTTCAAAGTAATTATTGAAGTGTTGTAATTAACAGTGTTAATCAAAAGTCATATGCTTGGCGGAAAATACTATATGTTGTTGATTTAGTATTTATTATGTACCTATTTAGTTTTATTTATTTATTTTATTATTTACATTAGGGTAAATTGTATTTTTAGTTCTTGTAATATGACTTGGAATTCATTTTGGTCCACATTTTTTAATTTGTTGCAATAGAATCCTTCAATTTAAAAGTTATTTTAATCGAGTTTTTGTCGTCATCTTCCATGCAAACTAACCTTGGGTGAATCTAGTAGGTAGCCAGTAGAGGTAGTTGACCCCCATTGGCTTCTGAAAATTATATATATTCCCTATGAAAAATTTTATACTACCCCACTCATTTAGTGTTAAATAAAATTTCGCCTTCACAAATCTTAATTGTTTTCAATTTCATCACACTAATTTCTCAAGACAAAAATCAAACTAACATTAGTTAGATTATACTTTGTAAATTTCAAATTTTGTTACTTATCTTTTTAAAGCTTACTAAAAATCTAACAATTTAGTAAGGAAAAACATATTCAATTATTCAAATTTTCTTAACCTATTTGATTTTTTTTTTATTGAACTCATAACATTTAACCAATTTCATAATAAATTATTACAGAAATTTGATTCACTGGAATTATAATTTTTAAGATTGTTTATTATTTTCATGAAACAAAAGTAAATCCATATGACTTAATAAATTTTATATTTTTGGAAACAAATTTATTGAAAATAATTTGTTATGTGTGGTGTGTACAAATAAATATTTAATTAATTTATTATTTATGAAGATAAAATATTTACCCCATTGATAAAATTTTCTAGATCTGCCCCTGAAACTAACATCGACAGAGGTGACATGTACAAACTAAAGTGGACTAGAAAATGACATGGTTAATTAACAAATCAAAAATCAATGTGTGGTTTTATTTTTATAAAAAAGAATTAATAGATAAATAATAAACTACACAAGTTTTTTAAAAATAATCTTAAAAAATAAAAATATATATACTAAATATAGCAACACAAAAATTTAAAAAAATTAAAAACAAGAAAAAACCGCAAATAAAATTAATTCCATAATGGTTGAAGAAGATGGCAATGATACATATAGGAAAGTTTGGGGACTTCAATCAATGTTTCGAAAATCAAACCAAATAGGTTGATCATACTGGATAAACTATCGTTTGAGTGACAAATTAGATCGAGTTGAATAAAAAATTGTTTTGGTGGTTGAACTAGTCAAAATTGATAAAAAACTTGTAAAAGTCAAAATAACTGATAAAACTGATGTCAAGTTGATTGAATCGAACCATTTGTAAAAAAAATTATTATTTGTATTAAAAATTAGTAAAATACTTGTATTTTTTATTAAACATTGGAGAAACAATTATATTTCATATTCATGTTGCTTTTATTATTTGTTGTATAAGTTGAAATTTAAATGTTGTGATAGAACAATAAATCAGTTAATTGTCGTATTAACTATTAATAAATATATTTTACTATTTGTGATGTGATTTTTTCTATTATTTAATAAAAATTAAATTTTTATCTTTTATTTTCTTGTGTAATTAGTATTTATAATTAACAGAAAATTTTAAATAATATGTATAATATTTAAAATATATAATTAAATATATTTATGGTGTCAACTGGTTGAATCAATGATCAGAGACTCCATAAATTTTTTGAATCGGTCACCGATCTAATTTTTAAAGCATTAATTTCAATTTCATAGAATATTATAACCTCAAACCATGGATTTTAATTTACAACTTTTCACTTTCCTTGAGATTCTTCTGATCTTCCAAACAATTAAGCACACCCAAATCATAAAAGGATTCATGGAATTGCTTTTATATAAGAAATTGCACCCCCTATATAAAAGCAGCGATATTAATTTACAGATAATCAAATTTTTCGGCGTAGAAGTGTATGGAAAAAAAAAAAATACCAGGGAAAAGCCAATTATCCAATAAACCAACCAAAATAGAAACTAATTCCTAATTGTTCACCAAAATCAATCAAAAGGAGAAGGGTTGAGAGGTGTAATTTGTGGTTGTAGCATGCAAAACACAATAAATATAAGTGAAATTTCAGAGAGGACAAGCAAATCCTGAATTGTAATTACAATATCTTCAAATATTCTTGAATTCCCAAATTTTGAAACCACGTCTCTAAAAGCCATAAGATCGTAGATTTCAAAGAAATCCAAAAACCCACTTCCCTTTTCAACTTCACCAAATGTTCCTTCAAATTTGTTGTCATGTGACTAATTCATTCTTATTTAATAATATTTATTTTAAAAAATATTTTATATTTGATTGCTTACTTATTCATTTTTTTTCCTAGTTGTAATATATTTATTAATCTCTGCTTTCAATAAATAATATATATATATACACTATTATAAAAGTGAAAGATTATTATAAAATGAAAAACTCTTATTTTTAAAATATTATATTCCGATATTTGTTCCTTAATCCCAACTAATTTATTTTTTATTTAAAAATTACTTTTATAAAATAGCAAATAAATTAACATATCCCACCATTCTTATAAAAATAATTTGGTGCACTAACAATAGCCACTCTTGAAAATAGGGAATTAAATATTCAATTTTTTAAATTACGTGTCACAATGTAAATTGTACACCTGTCACTGTTACTTGCAATAGTCAACACATGCAACTTGGAAAAAAGACTTGGTAATTATATTTTCACCCACAGTTTTACAGAATGCTTTCAATTTTATCCTTTTCCCTTCTCTTCTTGGTACAACTGAGAGCTCTGAGTATATTCGACAATTTTCTGCTTGAATCACCCTTTAAAAGTTTAAAAGAAAGACGATGGTTAGTGCTGGGAATGTTTTCTATCAAGTGCATCTAAATACCGAATGTTGGTTATTTCTCTTTAGTTGTTTGTCTTTTTTGGGTTTTTCTTCCTTGAAGTTTTTTACCTATTTGTCATTTCTTGAAGAATTTGGCTCGAATACAATGCCTAATCCACAAATTTTATACCTGCTTTTTGGGTTAGATTATTGTTGGATTTGGATTCTCACCTATACTTGATTTATGATTTCGCTTGGATTGTCGACAAGTTAGTTATTAGACTTGGTCTCACTCTCTCTATCTAGAACAACAGACTCGGCATCAACTGCAAAAAAAAAAAAAAAAAAAAAACAGGGGCTGCAAGTCTGAAACTTTTGTTGGGATTCTCTCTCAACCCATAAATCACAGCCTTTTCCTTTGAATCTCTGTTTTGTTCTTCTTTTGAAGATGATGACGATGAAGATGATATCCAAATCTCCTATTGGTGGATTAGAAACATTCCATTTGTGGATGTTGATTAAAAATCAAATACAATTTTTGTTGCCAAAATATAACTACTCTATTTTTCAATAATTTAGGTAACAGGTTAAGAGAATTGGACGGTTGTGATACAATCAAATAGAATTTGACGGTATATAAAGTGTACATGCAAGTTAAGCATTAAGTATCCCACAAACAAGTATGGGTGTATTATAACTCACTTATAGGTATATCTTAAAATAGAAAATATTAAAAAGCAGAAGTCTCTTTATGATCTTCTATTTTACCATAAACAAAATATTTTATATTTTTGTAATCAATTAAGAGTTAACTACTAGACATTTACCTCCATGCTTTCATATTTCAAATAGCGCTTATCTATCACATAGTTTTACCTCCCTATTTCACTTACTTTCTATCTAATAAAAAAGTACACTTTTTCTATTTTTGGTTAACTTTAAATATTTATTTTAAGATAAATATTTAAAGTTATTTTCATCCTAATTCTTTTAAATCATCTTTAAAATTTAAATCAAACTAATAATTATATAAAATTCTTAGAATTATATCCTAAATTTCCTTTCAATTTTATTGATTGATTCAATCTTACATGTGCATAATGCAAGATGAATGAGAAAGAAGGCAATAAAATTGATGAAGAACTATATTGATAATACTTTTGTCTTGAATCATTTATAAATAAATAGTGCTGAGATGTTTTTTTTATTTTAAGATAAATATTTAAAGTTTTTTTATTTTAAAATAAGAATTTAAATCATCTTAAAATTTAAATTAAATAAATAATTATAATATTTTTTTATAAAAATTATACTATTAATCTTTTTTCAATTTCATTAATTGATTCATTTAGATGAATTTGGGTTAAATGAATATTGGATAACTGATTTAGAAGAAAAATTAATATTTACTTAAGAATAGAATTGTGGGAGTAGTTATCTTTTTTTTTAAATTAAATTTTGCTCTAAGAAGATTTCTTTAAATTAAATTTTATTGTAAAAAGACATTAAAAGTTCTTAATATATTGAGTTCTTTGTTAAAAAGTTAATTAAAACTTTTAAAAAATACCATAATAGTGTTTAGGGTTTTTAATATACTATATTTTTTCTATATGTGTAATTGAGATTTGTAGAAAAAAGAGAAAGAAAAAAAAGAAAATGTTATTAGTGAGAAAAAAAAAAAAAAAAAAAAAAAAACAGAAAACCAGACACAACCATCAGCGAGCAGACAACCCCAAACTTCGGAAAATAAATAAAAAAGAAAAAGAAAGTATAATTGTGAAAACCTAGACAAGATCGCATCAAATCAAACGAAAATTGCGAGAGGAGAGGAATTTTGTGTCTGTTGTAGCGGAAGGTGAAAAGATGGTTGTAGAAGTTCATACACACACCTGATTTTCTGGTAAACTCTTTATACGTTCCGCAGCTTCGTTTTCACCGGCGGCGGCATCGCCGTCATCTGAAAACTTCATCGAAAACCCATTTCGAAAATATAGTTTTTTCAATTTATCATTCCTAGCATTCTTTGGGGAAATTTACGTTTTAGAGGAACCTTTTGGTATTTGCAGGATTCTCTGTTCTGTTGTGTTGTGATCGTTGGATACTGTTGCATATTGATAGATATATACAATATTGTGTGAGAATGGAACTCGCGCAATTAGAAGCATTGTGTGAGAGGCTATACAATTCACAGGACTCGGTGGAACGGGCTCATGCCGAGAATACATTGAAATGCTTCTCAATGAACACCGAATACATTTCTCAATGCCAGTACATTCTTGATCATGCATTGACACCTTATGCATTGATGTTAGCAAGTTCCAGTTTGCTGAAGCAAGTCACTGAACATAGCCTTGCTTTGCAGCTTCGTCTTGATATCCGTGAGTTTACTTTCTATTCATTCCCGTTCCTCAAACTGTCATTTCAATTTCCTACTTGATGGGTTTTTTTATTTTTTTTGATAAAGGGAACTACCTCATCAACTATCTGGCTACTAGAGGACCTGAATTGCAGCATTTTGTGACTGCATCTTTAATCCAACTCCTATGTCGAATTACAAAGTTCGGGTGGTTTGATGATGACAGATTTCGGGACCTTGTAAAAGAATCGATGAACTTCTTGAGCCAGGTGATGTGAAATTAGATTTATATGCTTTATATGGAACTTTACTTACATTGCATTTATTTATAGGGCAGTGGTATGTGCACTACCCAAATATGTCAAGTGCACAAATTGGCTGAACTTTTAGTTAGAAATCTGTTTTGTTTTTCAATAGAGTAGGACCTATTTTGTGCACATAACAATTTTGGGTAGTGTGCATATCATGACCCTTATTTTTATAGTCTGATGTTGCATTACTATTACATAATTTTCAAAAGTTGATCAAATGCATCTGCATTTTTGTTTATAAGTGGAATCCTGCAATGTTAAAGAATATGCTTCTCTGACTTTCTAATTACACATTATATTAGCAGCTGCCATATGATAGAAGAACCATTTATCGAAACAAAAAGTGAAAATGTAAAGACAACCTTAAGAAGGTTTCATGCCTTGAAGGTATTCTTTGAAAAAAAGTATTTTCTACCTGAATTGCGCCCAGTTGGGAAGCTTTTTGCAATAAACTGTTTATCTTTTGCTTCATGATGACATCTTTATTGTCCTTACACCGCTTTCCCCTAAAGCAAATTGGAATTCATCCATATGCGCCTCCTTCTAGTTATGTGGTCTATCTGCAGTTTGCTACCAAATGTACATGAGAAAATAACTGCACATTTGTCGCGTTGATGAGCAATCTACAGTATGCTTCCATCGCCAAAATAAACAAGAATAGTTGCGTGGAACCTATTTTGTTTCCTGAAGACAGAGAATGAACTTTTTCCTAAAGAGTTTTTCCTCCTATTGAATGTTACTTATTCTTGCCCCCCATTACGGGGTGACAATGAGTTCGTCTAGCTCATTCAGAGGAAAGTGCATTTCCTTTTAAAAAATTATACATTGACTTCAAGAACTTGTGCTTCTATTTAAAGTCTTTCATAGTGTGTTTGGACACTTAAATAATGTAAAATTCAGTTCATTTCAAATGACTTATATGTTTTTTACGTTTGGAACAAATAAAATGGTGTAGATTTTAAATGAAATTCATTTGAAATTCACATTTTATTTAATTATGAATTCCACACTAAATAGGTTGGATTTCATTTTGTAGAATGATAAGTTATTTTTTTGTCCACCTTAAATGACATTTTTATCTTTAATATTACACATGCTTTTCATTTAGATAAATCGATAAAGAGCCATCTACTACTTCATCTCAAATGTTCCTCTAACGAACTACACATTTTTTTCTCTCAACTTGTTTTTCTTTCATTAAACAATAATTAATCTCTCTGTCTTTAAATTTTAGTTAATAAATGCTGGTTTTAATTAAAAATTTTAAGGGTAGCATAAAAAAAATATTTAAATTAAAATAAAATTTTCATTTATTTCAAATAAAAAAATTAAACTGAATTCTATAAGGGTCCGTTTGGATCCTAAGAATTGGGCTACCAATATTGGAATTGGGTGGTCCAATTATAATTTTTCAATTTGGTTTACTTTTGGAATTAGACTTGCAATTTAATGACCCAATTCTGAAGAATTGAAACATAACTAAAAATATATCCTCTCAATTTTTAGGGGTTACTCCAAAAATTTACAATTCCATGGAGGGCTTCTCTTTTCTTTGTTTATCTCTGATTAGACTACATCTGTAGTCAAGCAATAGCCCTGTCGTCAAAATCTAGCTTCATGTTGCCAGAAATACATATCGGTTTATGTCCCTTTTAAAATCAACAAATCACACTTGCAACTAACTTGAAACCTTAACCCACCATCTTTCGTATGCAACTGCCCACAAATGATGCTTCAAATGCCCCAAATGGCTCTACAAGGTTCTCAAACCCTCTGATTTTATAAGTTATTCTAACCCATCCTAACCCCCTAGGTCCACAAGCCCCCAGATCACTCTCAACCTTCCTATCCGTGTCATTTAGTACAACTCAAGTCCAGGTTTTCAAATTGAACCATATGCTTCTTAGATATCTTCATGAATTTGACGGCTTCTGGCCCTCTCCAACTCAAAGTCTTATTCCATCTGTCATTGTCTTCTTCAACATGTATAATTCCAATTTGTAAATTTTTTTTGAATCCAAACTGAAACATTGTAATTTAGGCCAATTTCAAGTCTACAATAATTAGAATTGAAGTTATAATTTTTGACAGTAATTCCAAATCTATGATCCAAGCAGACCTTTAGTGTAGTTTTCATTTCAAATAAGATAATTCATTTTAAATGAATTAAATTGTAGAATTCATTTAAAAGGAAGTGATTAACATAGTATGTAAGTTCTATGGAGAAGGGTCATCAAATGGGAGTAGGAGATGATTAGGGATTAGTGGTCCTATTACTGAATTGGAATCCAATAATCTTATTAGAGGGCCTGGTGGTGAGAAAAAAAAAAGAAGAAATATAATTGATCTGGGATATATCATAGTTATTGTTGTTCTTTGGTAATTTTTTTATTTTTTTTTTGATAGAAAGAAGAAATTATATTAAGATAGAATAGAAATGGAGTAGAAGAGAAGGACAATAAATCCTCCTAAAATGAAGCAAAACAAAAAAAAGAGTCGAGTTTAATAAAAAAAAGGACTCGCTAATCATGTTGCATGTCAACTAAAGAGACACCAAAGAGAAGCATGGAAAACGATCTTATCTGAAGAGGTCATGGGAGATAAAAGTCATGACAAAGTCATCACATCACATCGCATTCCACATGAACTCCCCAAATCACTACAAATAAAGGACAACTCCAAAATCATTTAACATACTTAATACTGCTGGGTGTTGGCAACAAGTCAACAAAAGATCATAGAAGGAGCTAGATGAACCTAAGAAATGCCAAAAATATTGAAAAGCCTACCCCAAAATTTCGAAACCAAAGAACAATGTAGGAAGAGATCCTCGTTAGTCTCACTGTGACAGAAACATATCACACAAATATCAGAGGATTATGCTTTTGAAGGTATGCATTTGCAACAAGTTATTAGTGTTGACTTTGTAGAAGCTACCATTTAAACAAATACCTTCACTTTAGATGGAATGGAATGGAACATTGGCCTTCCTAAGAAAATTATGAAAGGGAAGGATGAAGGGCCTAGACCATAAACCGAAAAAAAAAAAAAAAAAAAACTATAAAATGATTTATAGTACAAGGATCCAAAATAATGAATCGACCAAACATGTCTATTAGGGATATCATAAAGCGATTAGCTGTATGATTGTTTAGTTAGTATGATCAGAAGCTTCCTTTTCATTTAGACCCCTAAAGAAATGAAAATATCATCACCCTCCAAAACATAAAGGTGTTTTGGAAGAAATAGGAGCATAAAGAGTTGAGAACTGATAAAGTCTAAGATAAATAACAACATAGGATTCCAATCCAAATATCCTCCCAAAAATGAGTGCCAATTCCAACTTTTGAATTAAGTGAAGGAGAAAAGGGTGGAAGCTTGGGATGAGTTTCTAAGAGCTAGCATAAGGAATACGTGTATCAACTCTTTATCCTAACAATTCCTATGAAGGCCGGACATACTCTTAATCACCATGTTCCAAATTGAACCAGGCTCTTGAGAAAAACATCATAACATTTGCCCACTAAGGCAATGCTTTTGGAAACCAAATTAGCAATACCTAAATCCCCTTAATACTTAGATTTACAACAAAAAATCCCCAGTTCCTCCCTAACTAGACTCTCTTACTATCCCCATCTTTTGACCATAGAACGCTTTGAGCTATTTGCCAGTGTAACTGGCAATCTGGCATCTAAGACAGGGAGGGGTAATAAAAGAGAATACTAGAAAGATAAGAGTTAATAAGAGTAATTCTACCCCAAAGAGAAAAAGGTACCCTTCTAACCTTTTTGACACCTTGCGAGCAACAAGTCTCCTAAGGAAATAGAACAAGGATTCCCCTTCAGGGGGATCCTAGATATGTTCTAGGGAAATCCTGAATAAGACAGCAAGGCAAAGATGAGTAGTTACCTAATAGATGATTTTCCAAATTAATCCTAGGAACATTACTCTTAGCTAAATTCACTCTGAAGCCCCAAAATGTGTTTAAAAACTTGGAAAAGATAAAATGACACTCTTGAAACTCTCGAGGCCCTCCTTAAGAAAGAAATTGGTGCCATCAGCATACTAAAGATAAAAAACTACAACAATCTCATAACCCGTTTGCAAGCCATCAACTACACCTCGGTCAACCCTTTCACAAATCATTCTACACAAAACATCGGCCACAATGGTATAAAGGAAAAGTGCCCTTGGCGAATCCCTCTAGACCCAGATAACCAAGAACATGGTTTACCATCAACAACAATAGGCTACTCTTTTGCATAAAGACATCCACAAATCCACTTCCTCTCCACCTAATCCAAAGCCCTTTATTACCAAAGATCTAGAAATGATCAACTGATTGTTCTTTTTTATTGTTTTTGGTTATTGTTAATTAGAAATCTAAAACATAGTTTAAGTTTTATGTAGGGCCCGACTAGTTTCGTAAAGATTCTTGTAGTCAACCCAATGATTTGGTATTATGGGCTGTTATTGTGGAGGACCTGGAGGTCTAATGAGATGATTGTTTCCCCTCCTTGTTAACTTTTCTAATTGTTATATTGAGTTGGATTGTGTGTAGAAGAGTTGAAAGATGTTCAACTCCCCTCCTAAAGGCTTCTAAGTAGGTTTTGAGGATATTCCCCTTCTTGCAAATTATGGTTGATATCATACTTTTACTTTATGATAATATGGATTTTTTTTTTTAATGTATTTTCTCTAAGCAATTTCTTAACAAATTTGTATTAAAAGTAACTTCAGATAACAGTTTTCTTGCTATTATATAAGTCTGTATGGTTCTCTAGTTTGGATTCCTTTGCAAATTCTATGACTTAGGATTAGCCTCAAATTGTCTTGGAGTTCCTTTAGAGTAATTCTGTTTCCTTTTTTGGGATGTGTTTTAGAAGGTTTCTTACCATTTACATGAAGCTGCCTATGTGTGTGTGTTTTTTCTTCTTTTTTCGCTTGCTTCTTTGTTCCCTTGGGGGTTTATCCAAGAAAAGCTTCCTTTTATAGTGATGAATTATTTCCTTTGCTTGTTTAGGATTCAGGGTGGCTAGAGGATGATTTTCTTTGGTTTGGCTTGGAAGATAGAGATCACTTTCTTAGTTAGGTTAATGGATGTCTAAGTCAGAGGCTGGTTTCAGTCTAGATAATTTGATGTCTTAAATGGCATTGGCAATGCAGGACTTGTGACTCTGCCCTTTGAGACTAGGGCTCTTTTTGGCATATGGTTGTTGGAAGTATGGTCTCAGCAGAATGGATGGGTCAATGTCACTTATTGCAAGCACTCGGAAATTTTTATTATACGTGTATCCTCCTTTTTCTTCCATTGTTAAGATATAACGTTTGGGTCAATTGTTGGGTAGAACCTCTTGTAATCTTAAATAATATCCTTGAAGGGTTTGGACCTAGGATCTTTCCAGGGGTTTCACAGGATGTTTTTATTCATTTTTTTTTTATTTTGTGTGCCTAAGTATCCATTTTTTGCTTGCTAATCACATTTATATTTGAAACGGTTCTCCCAATATTTAAGCCTTTAGTATGGTGTGTAGTGGCTAATAGGGCTAATGGTGACAATCTGTTGTAGGTGAAGAGACCAAATAAAGGCAATTAGCACTTGATGATGTTTGCATTATATTTAGTCTTGCGTTGCTGTTGATTGGAATATTTAGACTTTTTTCCATTTATGAGAAGATTGGCTTTTTCCTCAAACACTGGGTGATAGTTTAATCAGTTCAGGGGTGTAGGGAAAGAAGAAGAAAGAGGTCAAACTTTACGGAGATCTGCAGTGTACAAGGGTTTGGTTCATTTGGTTGGAGAGGATAATGGTATTTTGTTTTTGTTTTTCTTCTTTTTTTTTCCTTGGTGGGGGGGTGGGGGGTGTGCTTCTCTACTGTGTGTTGCTTTTGGATTTTTCAGAGAATTGTTTTCATCAAGCACTTCTTCATTTCCTCTCTATAAAATCACTTTGAAAAGTAAAGTTCCATCTAAGGTTAAGGCCTTGGTTTGGACTGCAGTTCATAATAGAGGCAATACTAATAATTTGCTGCAACTGAGGAGGCCTTTAAAGGTTTTTGGCCCTTGATGTCTGCATCATAGTTGTTTCAAAGTTTCTGCCTCCATTATCTGTGTGAATTGACTTAAAGTACTTATCCTCTGACGCTCTTCTGTTTCCTTCACCTTCACACAAACCCATCAATTTCTTATACTCTTGTTCCTTGTTTTTCTGCCAGTTCATCTTATCCTACTGAATAGTTATTTTCTGAAATTATTGTTAATTGAGTGATTTACAGTATGAGCTAAGAATCTAACTCTAATGTGGGTAATTGTTCTTGCTATTTGCTAATAATATTTTTCTCATGGACATTTTTTTCTTTCCATGCCAGGCAGCACCTGGTCATTATGCCATAGGTTTGAAGATATTAAATCAACTTGTGTCCGAGATGAATCAGGTTGGTTTTGACTTATGTTCTACTATATCGGTTTTGTAATGAATAATTATTATCTGTCGTTGGAAGATTTGTTCTCTCTATTCGTATGTGTATATTACATAATGATAATTAATCAAAGAAGGCAAGGAGATGAGTTAATTTACAGAAGAAGTGGACAAAGAGAAACACCACTTTAAAAAGAAAAAAAAGAAAAAAAAGAAAAAAAAGAAAAACAAGAAAAAAAAGAAAAAAAAGAAAGAAAAGAAGAAAGAAAAAAAAGAAACAAGAGAAAAAAGAAGAAGAGAGAATAGATGACTAAAAGGAAAGAAGATAAAGTTACTCCAGGAGCTAAATTACAAGCTAGAATAAAAAAACACAAGGACTAAAACTAAATGGAAAGAAGATAATGTTAAGTAAGGAAATAAATCGCAAGCTGTAGAGAAAAATCCAAGAGTGAGCAAATAATGTAACATGATAGTGGCTGGTGTATGCTATGTATTTTAACCATTCAACTGGATTCTTCAAAAATTTATTTACTGCCCAACTGATTACACCACTTGTTGGAAAACCTGATTTTCAAACAAAAGTTGGTGGAAATGGTCAACATGAGACATTTAGGAGCAATATTTATTTTCTTCCTAGAACTCTTTTGACAGCAGCAATCGGTGCACTAACTATCCTTCGCAATAGCCAGACACACCCCAAATGAGAGAATTCCAAACTTCTTAGATGGCATGTCTATCTTATAAGTGCGAGAGATAAATGTATCATTGTTTTCTTGTAATACCTAAAGACATTAGAATGGATTTTCTAGACTTATCGCCTTCAAGATTGGAGCTGGTAGGAATATGCCATTTAGTGATGGTTTGCATTGTGCTCAAGATCTTTTCAGTGTTCATTCCAGGATCTCTAATGCCATTGAAACTGAAAACAAGCTGGTATTCCTTTTTGTATGGTGTAAACAAGAGAGTGTTGCCACCATAATGATTGATTTATCTGATTCTTATTGTGAGATATTGTTTGCGGATTCCTTTCTTTCATTTTGACATGAAACGGGTGGCTTTGGAAGACAAACACAACTGGTTTTAGTACTGCAGTTATGAAAGAAAAAGTTTATGGTGGAAAGGTTTGTTAGAAAAATTAATGACCTTCTCCCTTTGGGCAGCTTCCTTCACAGTATCTTGTTTTTTTAGATAAGTAAAAATTCATTTAAGCACCACCAAAGGGGACGAAGCCAAGTACACAAGAGATATACAAGGTTCACCTCCTAAAGGATTAAAGAAACAAGAAACAAAAAGAACATAAGACATCAAGCATTGAAATTTAAAGCATCTAAAAACTCCAAGAAATAACCTCAACAAGTAAAATGGAGGTTGAATAGACACCTAAGAGATTAAAGAATAAAGAAAAGATCTCTTCAACTCCTCCCTTATTTGCTTTCTGTCTTGAAAGATACAACTATTTTATTCAGTCCACAAAGTCCGCATTAAACAATCAGGAACGGCCTTCCATGCTGGTTAGCTTCTTATAATACCCATCTCCCAATGAGCCTAAGTAAATCTATGTCTGTATTTGGCATAACTGTGAAACATCAAAGAGTCAGAACAAGAAGACTCAAATACTTCTAGCCATAAGATAATGGAGAAGAAGGTGATCACCTGTCTCTCCATCACATTTGCAAAGTCTACACCGATTGACAAGCAAGATACTTCCCCTTCTTAGATTGTCAGCTGTTAATATACATTCAGCATAGCTTCTTAGAAAATAAAGGCAATTTGGGAAGGTATCCAACTCTCCTAGTGGCCTTCCAACCAAGGATAAGAGAAAGACTCCATACCATACTTCATAGTATCTTGACTGTTGATTGTCTAAGATAGAGATACATAGACATGGTAATTAGCTAGTGCTATCTTTGCAAAGGCAATGGAATCAGTGGACAATCTTTTGCTTAAAGCCTAGTGGCCAAGAGTTTCTAGTATTTGTTTTTATTTTTGAGTTTCCTAGTTAAGTTGCCTTGGCACAAGGTTTCATATTTGAAAGCCTATTACTAACATTGTGAAATGTGGCCCAAAAAAGAATCTTACAAATTGGAAAGAAACATGCCCAAAAAGGAAAATGATATTTTCCTTGTATTAAAATTAAGTTTGTTTTTACTCTTTGCTATTGATTTTCAAAACAAGCCTTCACCTTGGTCCGTTCAAGGCTGATATATATATATATATATATATATAAATATTTGGTTGAAAGGTTGTTACTAACACAATAACAATTCTCGCAATAAAAAATATGGGCAAACACAAGTAAAATTTTACATGAAACTTATGAGAAATTGATATAGGATATTATTAAAAAATTTGACCTATATGACATTATAAAATATATTTAAACGCTTCCGAAGTGCTTTGAACATTAGGATCTTCGATATTACATTCTTCTTTGCTCCCATTCCATCTCTTGCTTCCATGCCTGCCCCTAGATTGTTCAACTAAGTTCCTTAGTGAGGCCTCAAACTTTCATGTATCTCTTGAGAGGCTTTAGAATTGGAAAGGGGTTGGAAGATGAAGTTGGGTGGTTTGAAGATGATGCCTGACTATTTTCATTTTTGTTTCGTTAATTCTTTAGGAGGTGAACTTTGTACATCTCTTATGTACTTGGGTTTGCCTACTCCTTTGAATGAATTTTTACTTATATAAGAAAGATAGTCACTGGCTGCTAATTTGGGGTCTACAACTTAATGGTAATGGTTGAGTTTTTCATAGTCCGGAGCACTCACTGAAGAACTAAAAAAGATGCGTGTTAGTAACTTCATTCTTTTGATCATCTATACACACCAGATTGGATTCACTATGTCAGGATCTTATTTTGATTTCTTAGATGACTTAAGTTTTAGAAATCTATGTTTTCTGTTTCTTCCTGCTTTTGATAAATGTTTTTTCTTTAGTCTTGCGTTATGCTGAATGGTTTTTGTAGTCAGTAGTCAGCTTCCTTATTTCTAGCCTTAATTAGGTTGTATAAGAGTTGACTTTCAGTGTCTTAACTTGAAAGACACAAACATTATGATATAAATACAGCATCAATGTGAGGGTTAGACTCGTTGCTTTTACTCACACATACTTGGGTTTTCTCTCTCTCCCTAACTTTCACATGGTATTAGAGCAAGGTTAGAGAAACTTTAATTTTTCCTATTGTGCCTCTTTCTAGCCGTGTCTTTCTTTATTTTTCCTTATTGTGGCTCTTTCCAACGACAAAACCTTTATTTTTTGATAAACAGGGGCTGTGGTGTTAGTTCTCACCAAGGTTTAAAAATTTGTGTTGAAATGGTCGAAACGTACATAACATTTTCGTTTCCACACTATCCGAAACGAAACTCATTTATAGAAATGCAACTACCTTTTTTACACGAAACGGGTCGTTTCCATCGTTTCTACAGGAAACGGGTTGACATAAACAAAACATTTTCAGGATTTCAATTGTTATTTTTTTCATATTTTAGTTGTCTTCATATTTTAGTATTTCAATTGTTATTTTTTTTTTTAAATCTATATAATTTAGTTTAACTTAGTAATAAATAATAATAACATTTCAGGCCATATTTATGTTGGTTCAAATTTAAATTTCATTAAATATGGGTTGAGCAATACTATCAATTTTCTCTTGTACAATTTTAATATTCTGGATAGGTACATGGTATCCACTCTACTGTCGTAATTTGATATGTTTCTTCAATTTTGTATGTCTATGTTAATAATTTTACTTTAATATGTATTTAATAAAATTCTATGTATTAAATTAATCATGTTGGATAATTATAATTATAATGATATGAGTTTTATTATACGTTTCCATGTGTTTCTACAAGAATTAGCATTTTCATGCCGTTTACATACCATTTCTCGGATTGTTTTCGTTTCTGGACTTATCAAAACAGTTCCTTGAAACGAATTTTAGTTTTTTAGTTCTCACACAACCCACCCTAGTTTATTGACACTGCCATACCATCATAAACAGAATCTTCTGATCTGCATATTGCCGAAATCTTGGCCTACCGGAGCACCCACAGCATTGCCAAAATCCTTGGACTGCCGATGCATGTGCTGTCCATGCGCCATCAATGTGCCGTAGGATTTTCTAACTAATCACCAGACCTGGTTGACTCAACCCTCTAGCCATACCCACGCCATCCATATACCCATTCGAGGCATGCATCACGGTGGATTGGCTTTGACAGATCTGTTTTTCGAGTTTTCTCTTTGGCTTTCTAGCTATTTTCGTATTCCAAACTTGTTTCTCATCCACAAATAGGTATGTCTATCTTTGATGATTCTCCTGTTGCCAATTCAGGGTGGTGACAGGCCATGGTTGATGAGACGGACACCTTACACAACAATGGCACTTAGGACCAGGTTTTATTACCGTCGGCAATTTTACTGTTGGCTATTGTTGGGTATGTACTGTGAAAGTTTATCCTGATGGTTTTCTTGACCGCTAGAAAATTTGGCTTGTAGCAAAAGGCTACACACAGGTTTATGGTGTGGATTACTCTAAATCTTTTTCTCTAGTTACAAAAATTACCTCAATTTTAGTTTTTATTTTTCTTGCTGCTATCTTTGATTGGTCTCTATATCATCTAGCCATAAAACATGTCTTTCTTCATGGTGACTTAGATGAAGTTGTTTTTAAGGAGCAACCTCCTAGATTTATAGCTCATGGGAATAGTGACTTGCTTTGTTGTCTGAAGAAACTTTGTATGGTTTGAAACTGCCCCCCGAACCTGGCTTAGAAGATTTAATGAAGTTGTTCTCAGTTTTAGGCTTCATCAATGTTGATTGATTACTCAGTCTTATATGAGCATACATATAATAGCCGAATTCTATAAATTGTGTATGTTGATGATATTGTGATCACCGGGTGATGATAGTTATAGAATCCAACTGTTGAATTTTTTCTTACACTCTAAGTTTCAGACTAAAAACTTGGGACAATTAAAGTATTTTGTGGGCATTGAAGTTGCTAGATCATAATTTGATATCTCTCTCCTAAAGAAAATATAGTCTTGATGTGTTGAGTGATACAGAAATGTTAAACTCAAAACCTGTTGATACTTTTATAGACCCTAATGGAAGGTTGTCAAGATCAAGTTCTTAACCAGGATTGTTTGGGGGGGGGGGGGAGATCGAATTGGTAGGATTGGAAGATCTTACAAGTTTTGTAAAATAACAATTAGAATAGATATCAATGTGTATAATTTTAATTTTATTATAAATATGTGTAATTTATTATAAACAAGTGCAATTTGTAAGAAGCTTTAAATATGTGTGTGTGTTTTTTTTTTTTTCCTAGAGCAAAGTATTCACCAATTTCATCAATAATATAAAGATTATTTAAAAGAGTACAAGCACAAACATGAAACGTCTTATATGAACATCAAATTTTTAACATTAAGCTTTTTATAAAGCTCCAAACATGTTTTGTTTTTATTTGGTACATACATTACAAATTGGTAATCATTCATAATGAATAAGAACTCAATCTTTTACACAAATTGAAATACTTGAAAAACCTCAAATTAAAATATCAAACCAAACATACAGTAATCATAAAGTATTATTTGATTCTTTTTTTTTTTTTTTGAAAATTTAATTTATTTACATAATTAGTTTAAAGTTGCATTCACAATTAGCCTACAACTACAATCGGAAAAAAAAAAATAAAAATAAAAATGAAAAGTCCCAACTTTCAATTACTTTGCAATGGTGAGCCTAAGGAAGAAAAGCTCTGCAAATGATATATTCGAAGCTGAAATGTGCTGCAGATTCAAGGCTTCACAGATGCTTTTACTTCTTTTCGACAGATGCTTAGAAGGAATAAGTGAAGTAAGGGATAGCGAAGAGTTGCGAAGGCTAAAGAGGTTTGAGGCTCTGAGAAGAGGGGAGCTCTGAGAAGAGGGAGGCAGCTCTCAAGCACTTCGAAAATCCATCTTACCTTCATAAAGTTTTGATTTCTTGAAGCGCATTTGAAATTTTGATCCGTATGACGTTTCTGCAAAATCGTTAGACTCGGCAACAAAGGCGCGATCTCATGATCCTTCCACCTCTACCATGATCCTGCTTTTGAGTTTTGTAGATAGTGATCTTAAGCCCGTGCCAGCTCATAGTGGTGGCTCAAGCTCGTGGGATCTTACCATCTTATGCGATGGTGCGCGATCTTGACAACAATGCCCTAATGTTAGGGTTGCATTTAATGAATTGATGAATACCGAACAACGTAGACATTTGATTGGTAAGTTGAATTACCTCATAGTTATCAGACTAGATATTGCATTTGCCACCAGTATGGTTAGTTAGTTTCCTTTTCTATATCACACTTGTCAATGGGCTGCAATTATCCGTATTATGTGATATCTCAAAACTACACCAGGAAAGAGATTATTATGTAAGAATCATGATCACACATTTGTTCAAGGACATGGTCGTAGTTACAACTTGGTTTAGAAATATGACTCCACTTATGTTCAGGGTTACAATGGTACAAGTTACGCGGGCTTCAATTTGACAGAAAATCCACCATAGGATATTGTGTACTTTGGGAGGAAATCTTATTTTGTGAAAAAGTAAGCAACACATTGTTGTTGCAAGATCCTGTGTTGAATCTGAATGTAGAGCCATCACTCGTATTACTGTTGAGTTGGTTTGGCTAAAGTATTTGATGGAAGAAAGCAAGTTTCAACAGTCAATGCCTACGGAGCTAATATGTGATAATTAGGCTGCTTTACATATTGCCTCTAATTTAGTGTTTCATGACAAAGCAAAAAATATTCGAGAGAAGCTCCTAGATAACAAAATTAAAATAGTTTATGGAAATCCGAAGAATGGTTAACTGATTTGTTTACTAAGTTCTTAGGAAGTAACTGACTTCGATATCTTTGTAACAAGCTTGGTACATATAACTTATATGCTCAAGTTTCAGGAGAGTGTTAGAATAGTAAATAGTCAGTAGTCGGTTTCCTTATTTCTAGCCTTAATTAGGTTGTACCGTAGTTGACTTTTAGTATCCTAACTTGTACATGATATAAACATTATAATATAAATATAGCATTAGTGTGAGGGTTAGATTCACTGATTTTACTCACAAATACTTTGGTTTTTTCGCTCTCTCTCTCTCTAACTTTCACAGTTTTTGTATATGTACCACGTACAAGGGTTTTCCTCCTCTAGTGGTTTTTTGATAAGTAATTCACCTTTTGTAAAAGAAAAGAATTGTATAATACCTCTTATGTAATTTACCTCCCTAAATACTCATCCTACTGATCCAAGTATAATCACTTTGGTCTGCCACAAAGAGGTGCACATAAAGCTCTTCGGATAAAAGTACTATATTTCCACTAATATTATGAAATGCCATCTTCTCTCCCAAATATGGCAGACGAAGGCAATGACCAATTTGTCTGCTACCACCTGCTTCCCCACTAGAAGTGAGAGTTTCTGAGTTCAAAGTCCTCCCTCATCATTGATATCAAAAATGGAAAAAAAATAAGGAAATTGTGGAGTTGAAATCTCGTTGATTATAGGCTTCTTTTTGTGGACTACTACTTTGCTAAAAGCCTTTGCTACTGAAAACTACAGAAAGAAAACAAAATGCAAGGGTAGTTGGTGTTCTATGTGAAAGTGTGATGGAGATCATCCACTTTTGTATTGTGCTGTTGCAAAATCAATGTGATATTTCTTTTTCCCTTAATTGGGGTTTGCTGGTTATCCTTAAGACAACTGGGCCAGTGCTGTAGGAAGGCAGTTTCGTTTGGTTAAGGGAATGATTCTTCGGCTGTTTCAGTTTGCATCACGATTGAATCTTTGGCTGAAAAGGAATAATAACATTTCCAACATAGGAAGCAATCTTGGTTGGCCAATTGGAATAAGTTTTTTGTTGTGTTTTTCAGCTGGAATTCCATTTACTTGTGTTTGTGCCTTTCTATTTATGTTTCTTATAGATATTTAGTGATAACTCTATTCTCTCATTATCTCTCTTTGTTACGGGCCTAAAAGTCTGACATTGATTAGGAAACTGATTGGGTGAGGGGTTTGTAAGGATTAGAGCATTCTCTTCTCAATAGCTTGCTTTTGGGGTGAGATCTACACTAATTCTTAATAATGGCATCACAACCAACCTTATTCTGATAAGCTTGATCTAACTGAGAGGAGTAGAGTGGAGCCCCACGTGGAAGGGGCTACCTATATGGGGGTGGATGCCACTTGACCAAGGTAGAGTAAAAGCCGTCAAAGAGGTGGAAAGGGCTATCTACAGCTCCCGTGGGTGTCGGCTCTGAAGAATGGGAGTTTGTTACTGGCCAAAAAGTCCCACATTGATTAGGAAACTAATTGGGTGTGGGTTTATAAGGATTGGAGCATTCTCCTCCCAATAGCTAGCATTTTAGGGGGTGAGTAATCCCCCTGCATGTCCCCACATGCTTCCATTAGGGAAATTCTGAATCCATTTATTAACTTCTTTATATTTTCCAATCGTGTATGTTTGCATAAATGTTAATTTTCTTATTAAGATTTCCTCTGTTTTGACAATTATGTATATAGCTCAAATATGTTTATTAACATCTGTATCTTTTTTGAAATCTGCCTCAGCCAAACCCTGGGTTGCCTTCAACAAATCATCGAAGAGTAGCCTGTTCCTTTAGGGACCAATCTCTTTTCCAGATATTTCAAATATCTTTAACATCATTGGGTCAACTGAAGAATGATGGTAAAAGGCTGGTTTTCATTCTCGAGTTGTGTTAAGATCACTTTCGACTATAACTTTAGATTAAATCTTTACTCTTATTGGTGATTTTTATTTAGCATGTTTTGTATTAAAATTATGCAGTTGTCAGTCAGTTACAAGAGCTGGCACTTTCTCTATCATTGAAATGTTTATCCTTCGATTTTGTGGGGACATCTGTTGACGAAAGTTCAGATGAATTTGGTACTGTTCAGGTATCCCTTTTTTTAATTTAATTTCTAATTTCTAATTTCAGAAATTATTAAATGCATTCCACATGTATTTGATTGTGGAGCAAGCTTTTGATATGATGGCTATCCCACAGATTCCATCTTCTTGGAAGCCAGTTTTGGAGGATTCTACAACGCTGAAAATATATTTTGATTATTATTCCATTACAAAGGCTCCTCTTTCTAAAGAGGTTTGTACATATACATTCATTTATGATCTAACTCAAGCTGGCTATATCATTCATTTATGATCTTCTGAGATGATGAAAATATCTGAAGAACTTATTTTGCTTTTCTTCTTTTTTTTTTTTTTTTAACCATTATTATTATTATTATTTTATTAGGATTTCTTGTTCTCTTCATTGTACTCTCATCTTTATCGAATAATACCCTTTTTCTGTTAAAAGCATTTTTTTTTTCTTTAAAAAATACATTAGCAGCATTCAAACTGTCCTTGAAATTCACTGACAAGCCACTTGTTTTACTAAAGATTCTTGTTTACATACTAAGACCGCTAGGCATCTTTTAACCAATGTTTTGAAAACCGGTTGGACCGTGAACTTGGTTTTATCCCGGGTTGGATTACCTAGGCATATTTTCATGACCCGGCCTGGATTTAAAAAAATATAAAAAAGAAAAACAAAAAGAAAAAATTAAATAAAAGAAGCTAGTAATAGAATTATTTTATTTTCCTTTTAGTTTTCACTTATACTTTTCTTATTTATTGTTTTTTTATGTCTTATTTGACATAAAATTATTTTATGTATATAATATATATATATATATATATATATATTTTTTTTTTTTCTATTAAAAATAAATTTATTTTTTAGTATGGGTTGATCCTGTGACTCGGGACTTGGGCACTTGTTTGGGTCAACCTCTTGGTTGGGTTTCAAAACATTGCTTTTAACAAAATTATTACCATAGAGAAAGTAGCTGTAGAATTAAAAAGATTTGGTGCTTGCAGATCTCGTACTTAAGTTTAGCAAGGCTATTATTTTATAACTCATTACTAGTCTTCCGTTTTGAAAAATTGCATTTTCAACATAACATAGGGTCATAGTACAGAAACAAACAAGTTTTTTGCTTCTCTATTACTTCATCACACTTGTTGATTGTTTTCTTTATCATTAGTTTATCATAATTTTCTTTTTGATTTTTGTTTTATTTGAACTGAAAAAAGAACCCCCATTCTCCTCATAGGATGAATTTAGTGAGAACATAATCTTCTACACAAACGAGATTTATATGGAGACCCAAATGATTGTGGTTTACTTTAAATTCTTTTGGAAAACAATTATATGCTAAAAGAGGTACCTGTATGGGGTATAATCTACTTAGACAAAAAGGAGACAAAGTACTACACCTCCTAACGGTTAACAAACAAAAATATAATGAATTTCTAAAGTCTGAAATCTGAAAAATCCAGAATTTGTCCTAGAGAAGTAAAAATGGATGGAATGTTCCGTAATATGGCATTTGTTTCATCTGTTTCTTATCTCAACAAGTTGGTTATTGCTTTTTCCAAAAAATTGTCCAATCAAACGAGCTGGCAGGCCATTTGAAAAATCCACGAGGTCGAAAATATACAGTGGTATAGTAGCTGAAGTATTATCAAAGAAACACAAATAACCTCAGTTTTCTTGCTTTAATTCAATGAAGAAGATTATGAGCCACCACTTCATTTAGACATAGAACACTTGCTCACCACCATGTTCTTCATTCCCTGAAAGGGTATATTGTATGAGAATAAGTTATAGTTTAATTGTGCTGTAAAATAGGTTATCATATGAGAATCAAACAAGTAAAAAAAGTGGTTTCCTTGATGATTCCCTTGTCTGACAATTTTCTATTTCCTTGTACATTATCATCATATGCTAGTATGTTGTATTCTTTGTCAATTGATGCTGGCATTTCTTTTCTAAAGTCTTTCTTTGTAACTTTTCAATGTTTAATTTGAGTATTGAACTTTTCTGGTTGATGCTTCATGAGTTCGCTACTTTGTGACCTCTATCTTAGGTTTCCTTAATTTTTCTTTTCTTTCTAGGCACTGGAGTGCTTGGTTCGACTAGCTTCTGTAAGACGTTCTTTGTTTACAAATGATGCTGCCCGTTCTAAGTTTTTGGCCCATTTAGTGACAGGAACCAAAGAAATCCTACAAACAGGGCAAGGTATTGTTGGCTTTTTACATCCTTTTTCTTTTCAGTTGTTTATTATTGTAATAGAGCGGAAATTCTATTTTCTTGTACTCTAATACTTAATCAGAAAAAGAATATATTTTTTGTGCTGCACTTCAGCTGAGATGCAATCCAATATATCTCCTCACCCCTCACAAACAAAGAAAAAGCGGAAAGGAAAATCCTTTACTTGCTCTATATTGAGTTGTTGAGACTTGTATCTATTAAAAATTGGTATTTCCGTGCACAATACAGTGGATGGTCCATAGCCTGCATGCCTTTTCTATTTTACATTTGGTTTTCTTCCTTTTCAAGTGTAGCAAATGTGAATTTTAATCCAACCAATGACATTTGGATCTTATTGTAATCCTCCCCTTTAAGATCAAGGGTGGAAAACAAGATCAAGTGTTCAGAACCCACAGGTTGTGGGCTTGTCTTATCTGTCAATAGAACAAAGGTTGTAATCTCTCTATATTTTAATTCAAAATTTATATTGATAAACAATTAGAAACTATAAAGTGCTAACAGTTGATCCCCAATTGTGAGTGTCTCAGTTGATTTCATTGAGAATTTTTTCTAGTTGGTTATGGCTTGTGTATTAATGTGTCCAAATTTTATTCCAACTAGTCATTTTAGACAACTACTTGGGCCTGCTCATGTTTTTATTAGTACATGTCAGCTGAAAGTTTGGCATTGGCTATGGCCACAATTAAGGTTCATCTCAGGGAGGAGTCTAGGGATATAATTGCACAAAAAGCTGTAGTCATTTATGGACTATTTTGGTTGGAATGGAATAGAATTTCTTCGGGGAGATTAGAGAACAAATCTTCATCTGAAAGGATATCCATCCACCTTTATTTTGTTTCTGTAAACTTTTTCATTGACTTTTTAGGTCTACTAACTTTGGCGCGAATAAGGGCATTAAATGTCTACTAACTTTGGCGCGAATAAGGGCATTAAATGTCTTTAGAGATGTGCTTTCTTTGTGGTCATAACCAAGACAGCTTAACTGGGATAAGTTTGTTTTTCTGGCTTCACTTTGGTGTATTTCTTTAAGGACCTTTTGGGGCATTCTTTTTGTTGGAATAGTGAATAGTTTTTAGCATTAATTTCCTTGGTTAGCTCCTTGACTATTTCCTGAATTAGCTCTTTTGACTATAAGCTTGTTAGTTTCTTGATTATAGCTTTGATTGGTTCCTAGATTATAGCTTGTAATAGTTATTTTACATTATAATTATATGTTCATTATGTGAGGAATACTCACTTAATTCACCCACAATTCTCTTGGATTTCTTTTTGAAGTTTTACATGATATCAGAGTGTTTAATCTGAACCCAAGTACAATCTTGGGGTTGATGCCCCCTCATTGGCAATATCCCCAACCTCAATTCTATCATTATCTCCTTTTTTCTCTAGCCATAATTATCTATTTTCTAATTCTAGTTATTTTCTCTTAACTAGTTATTTCCTCAAAGGAGATAATGATAGAATTGAGGTTGGGGATATTGCCAATGAGGGGGCAACAACCCCAACATTGTGCTTGGGTTTAGATTAAACACTCTGATATCATGTAAAACTTCAGAAAGAAATCCAAGAGAATTGTGGGTGAATTAAGTGAGTATTCATCACACAAGAAACATATATTTATAATGTAAAATAACTATTACAAGCTACAATCTAAGATCCAATCAAGGCTATGATCAAGAAACTAACAAGCTTAAAGTCAAAATAGCTAATTAAGGAAATAGTCAAGGAGCTAATCAAGGAAATTAATGCTGAAAACTATTCACTATTCCAACACTCTCCCCTCAAGCATCAGCACATAGGTAATATATTCCAAGCTTGTTACAAGTAAAACTCAATTGACAATCTCAAAATTCTCTCTCACTTACAACAACATAAGGAGCAATAGTTCAAACTTCAATCCGTTTGACTAACATCAACTAGTACATTCATGCAGCGTGAAAAAAAGGCTATAGTAATGGTACCCTTGAATAGTACTTATGAACAATATTCTTTCCAGAAAAATAAAAGAAGCACTGCTGGAAAGACACAACGGGATTTTCTGGAAAAATAAAAGCAACATCTCTAGAAAGAGGCACAGCGGGATAATTCACATGAGTTGTCAAACCCTTTGAGCCATCAAATCTTATAATAAAAGAGGCTTGAAGAAGAGGAAAGGGGTTGAGCTATCCATTAAATGAAATAGATAACTAAGGATAGAGAATAGAGTGAGGAAATAACTAGTTAAGAGAAAATAACTA
The DNA here is from genome assembly GCA_029379385.1 of Quillaja saponaria. NCBI lineage: Eukaryota > Viridiplantae > Streptophyta > Magnoliopsida > Fabales > Quillajaceae > Quillaja > Quillaja saponaria. Next base: position 8,863,830 of record CM055611.1, on the reverse strand, counting down.
GAATGAGAAAATAGATAACTATGGCTAGAGAAAAAAAGAGATAATGATAGAGTTGAGGTTGGGGTTGCTGCCAATGAGGGGCAACAGCTCCAAGATTGGACTTGGGTTGAGATCAAACGCTCTGATACCATGTAAAACTTTAGAGAGAAAGAAAGAAACCCAAGAGAATTGTGAGTGAATTGGGTGAGTATTCCTCACACAATGAACATATATTTATAGTGTAAAATAGCTATTAAAAGCTACAATCTAGAGTCAATCAAGGCTATTGTTAAATAAAATAGAATAAGAAAAGGATTGTGGCCTTGATTGATTTCTCAAAGCCTACACCCATAAGCTTTATTTATAGTAAATAATAAAATATAGACTTCAACATCTAAACAGTGTGAGACTACACAATATAATAATATTATATTCCTAATACTCTCCCTCAAGATGGAGCTTATAATGCTCAATCTTGTACAAATAAAATCCAATTACCAATCTCAACACTCCCCTTTGCTTACAACAATCTAAGTGAAACTTCAATCCGTTTGATAAACATACTGATACCCATAAATAGTACTCGTGTTGGCTAAAAAGAGACACAGCCGGATTTTCCGAAAAAATAAAAAGAGCACCGTTGAAAAAATGAACAACGGGATTTTCCAGAAAAATAAAAGGAGCACCTCTGGAAAGAGACACAACGGGAAGTTCATGAAGATACTGTTGAGTTGTCAAACTCTTTGAGCCGTCAAACCCTAAATAGGCTTGAAAAGAAAAGGGGATGAACCGTCTTTAGATGGTGAAACTTCAAGTGAATTGGCGATTTCAATTTTTTCAGAGGTAGACATACCTATGAACAGTACCCCGATGAATAATAATCGTATTGCTGGAATGAAACGCAGCAATAGAGAGACACGCTGGAATGAAACGCTGCAACAATAGAGAGACACGCTGGAATGAGGCGTGAATGGAAGAAACAACTAGGTTTAATGATAGCTGGCGGCAAAGCCTTTTTTTTTTTTTTTTTTTTTTTTCTTCTTTTTCTTCATGTGGCGGCTAAATAAAAGAAAGAGAAGATTAGGGTTTTTTTAGGAAATAGGACCAAGATCGGGCTTGGGTTTCAAACCTGCTCTGATACCATGTTAAATAAAATAGAAGAAGGAAATGATTGTGGCCTTGATTGATATCTCAAAGCCTACACCCATAAGCTTTATTTATAGTAAATAATAAAACATAGACTTCCACATTTAAACAATGTGGGACTACACAATATAATAATATTATATTCCTAATAGCTATAATCAAGAAACTAACAAGCTTATAGTCAAAAGAGCTAATTAAGGAAATAGTCAAGGTGCTAATTAGGAAATTAATGTTTAGAACCATTCACTATTCCAACACCTTTAGTAGATATACAATATGATTGGAGAGTTTTATTGTTTAAAATTTGTAGTTATCTCTTTTATTTTTTTCTTTCGATGACATATTGTTCTTATTTGTAATTCTCTCTTTCTCAATAAAATCTTCTTTTCTTATAAAAAATAAAATAAAATTCTCCACATCCTGTGTACAATGTTTTCCTATTTTAGGGCCTTCCTAATTTAGTGTGTGTGGAACTTGCTCATGGCTGTCCTTGAATTAGTATTGTTTTTTCTTCTGTAACTTTAGTTTAATATTGAGTGAAATGTTTAAGCAAACCATGGGAGGATCCCATCAATCACCACCATTGCTTTTGTTGGTGACAAGAGGAGGTCTACTTATAAGGATTGTGAAACTCTCTAGCCTTAGCAATGTGGGAGTCCACACATTGACACCCCCTCCCATGGTCCATGGAGATCCAGAGTTGTCAGGCCGATCAATCGTCTGGTGTGGGCATCCAACAGTAGTGGGCCTAGCTCTGATTCAATGTTGGAGCCTCACTCTTGAAAATTAATCAATTGGTGACAAGAGGAGAGGCCCATTTACTTATAAGGATTGTGAAGCTATCTAGCCTTAGGAATGTGGGAGTTCATACATTGACAGGTTTGTGTGCTTCTTTGATGTAAGATAAAAAAATTCAGAGAAAAGTCCTTTTTGAGCAAACTGCTTCATGTACGTGCTTTCTGGTTGAAGAAACAGCAGTTGTTTGGCTGGCATAGTCTTTTTGGCACCTCTTTGCAGTTTTCTTTTATTACATAGTTTGCAAGATGGTACTGAGAATCTTCTCAGTGCTTTGCACAAGTTCTTGTTCGTAATTTTATACTTATCAGTTATGTTTCTTTTTTAGCTATTCTTTATTGTTCTTCGTTGGCCTTTAATTTACAATTTTTTTTTTTTTTTGTTTCCTGATCATCAGGTCTTGCAGATCATGATAATTACCATGAGTATTGCCGTCTTCTTGGTCGTTTCAGAGTGAATTATCAGGTAACTTATTGTATTTGTTTTGACTGTTTTTGGCTGATCTATTAGGTTATTTTTATAGTAATGAATACTTAATCCCTTGTACTTTTAGAAACTCTGGTAATTTGGTTTTATAGTTTAATGTATAATGTCCTCAAGTCTGGTGTGTTTTGCAATTTTATATATTTAAATCTGTTTTTGATTGTGTATGATGAGTTTCTTACTCATTCTAATGTTTATTGTAATTGGGAATTGGGATTTGATTCTAATATTAGAGTTAGGGTTAATATATTTTGGGGATTAGGATTATTAATTAAAATTTGGGTTAAATGGCTGTTATTATTAAGTTAAAGGTATTTATTATAATTTTGTTTACTTTGTCATTTTGTCCTTAAGTTGGGGTTATGATTCGCCTGTATAAAAGTCATATTATGTAGTCTTTTATTGAGACTTTAGAATTATGGATTGATTTCAGTTATTGAGTGTTTGTCCCAGTGGCTTAAGTTATTTCCTTGCCCCGTTTCTCTCTAAATTTCCTCTCCTCCCTATTTCCCCCATCCGACCTAGGTTTTTCATGGATGTTCTCCCCTGTTCCGACTCAATTGCACAGCCATGAGGATTGTTCAGCCACAACAAAACCAACTTAAGCTTATCAGCCCATTTGACAAACACAGCAGAAACATGTGAGCTTCAAATTGTGAAGCTCATTAAGACTCAACCCAGCCTCCTTGGCCATATTCCACTTAATTGTAGCCCAGTCAAGCAAATCAAATTGAATTGCTACTGATCGAGCCAGCTGAGTTCCAGCCAAGTCACTACGTCAGGCTGAGTTACTTGAGTCAGTCCTATTCAGCAAGTTCTACCAACTTTCAACATTTCAGCTGAAACTGTTTGCTTTGGCTCTTATTTCACTCAAAATTTCTATTTCACCAATATCTCCATGGTTGCTCCCAATATCTACATTTTCTATTTCTCAAGATGTGAGACAAGTTTACAGGGATTGGACTGGTGTTTTTGAAAGAGTAGATACAACATTCTCGAATCTTGAATTTAAGGTGCATAAAAAAGCTTGTTTAAAACAGTTGTTCCACATGAAGAAACAATGCAAAGGTTGAGGAATTTGATGTCCTTGACTAGTTGACTTAGTACTTAGCAATTTGAGATTATACATACTCGAGGGTTAAAAAAAAAAAAAAAAAAATGCCTACAAATGCTAAAGTTGAGGTTTAGGGTGACTCCAAGGATAATATGGAAAACTCAACAATTCCCATGAGTATTCAAAACATTGATTTTGTTCTTCCACACCATTTTCAAATTTCATGGATTCCAAAGATCTTCGATTGACTTTTGTTCATTCCATTTGCCTACCATGAGTAATTGTCTTTAGGTTTAAATTTTGATGACACTTGTTTTTTGATAAGTAATGATTTCGTTAGAGAAAAAAATAATAAAAGAAAAGGCAATATCCTTGTCCACAAAAAAAAAAACAAAACTACAAAATACAATTCAAAACCATCTAAGTTATCTACAAAAGACCAAGTGGAGTTGAATGAGTGCGAATAGCCATCCATCGTGATCTTATATGGTGAAAATCTTATAATAGATCTCTAATAAAAACAAGGAAATCCTAGTAGGATGCTAAAATTATAATTTAAAATCCTAATTTAATATAATTATAATCACATTCTAAAACAAATAATAATTTACTAATTAATTAGAAAATTCCCATTATTACGTTCTCCATTATACTCTCGTGGTTGGAAAAAACTCGACTTCAAGTCTTAAAATGAAGGAGAATGAGGATCTCAGGAATAAATCTTGCAACAAGATCTTTAAGAGCAGTGACAAAAAACTGAGTGATAAGAATTTTATCTGTTATTTCGACCACTTGAAACTTCATTGGAATTTCCTAATTGTTCCAAAGCAACTAGAAAGAGATTCTTTAACTAGAAAGAATTTAGTTCAGATGTAGGATACTTATCTAGAAGTTTTTGTAACTCAATCATGTATGATGGAATCATCAAAGATTTGACATTTTCGAACTCTGTCTGTATCTCACTATAGGCTTGAGAAACAAGGAGAAGATGTGTACAAACAAGATATCCAGCAACAAAAAAAAGGAAAAAGATTGAATAGGGGAACTCCCAAACATTTGGCTATCTCAGATGTGTTGATGTCAATGGTGACTCATTATTTCGATGAATAATTTCTTCAGACAATAAAAGATTATGTAAACACTTACTCAAAATCTCACTCATCAGATTTCATTGTGGAAGACACCATTTTTTTGAAGAATTTGCCATGATATATCTGAACCATGCATAATATCATGAAAAATGGATACAAATTTTTGGTTGCTGCTTAGTATCGACAATAGGTTTGAAAAAGTTTCTAAAAATATCAAATTTAGATATTTGCTGTCGAAATAAGGAACCATGGTATATATGTTTGGAATAGATTCCATTTTGAGAGAGTTGAAAAAGCACTATCTTGTTGAAAGGTGATTCTATACACCAGCCCTTTCTCAAGGTATTTTTTTAGACAAAGACTCTGGTTTTTCCTCTTTTTAGTTTATCAAAACATGGAGTGTGAACAAGGTTGTCAAGATCGAGATCTTAAGCAGGATCGTTGAGGGGAGCAAGATCGACTCGTAAGATCGAATCGGTAGAATTAGAATATCTTACAAATTTTTGTAAAATAGTTATTAGAGTATATATCTATGTACATAATTTATTGTAAATATGTGCATTTTGTTATAAACAAGCACAATTTGTATAAAGCTCCAACTATATTTTTTTTCTAAAACAAAATATTCACCAATTTCATCAATAAGATAAAATAAAGTACAAACATAAAACATCCAATACAAATATCAAATTTATAACATTAATTTCATAAACATGTAATCCAAACATAAGTTCATAAACAAAATATCCATACAAAGATTCTTAATACCACAAAATTAAAATCCAATTTGCATAATTTAGTCTAAACCAAAATTAGTCCCTTCTTCATAAACATCACAATTATTTTATTCATCACCATAGCTTTCTCCATCATCATCTCCATTGCCAACATCATAATCACTATTGTCATTGTCAATGGGATTTCCATCTTCATCATTATCAACACTCATGACTTCATCAACTTCACCACCTATAACACCAACATCATCCTCTCCATCTTCATCTTCATCTTGCATCACTTGCACTTCATCTTCATCTAATGGAGCATCTAAATCAATCACATCATTCATTAGCATTAGAAGAACCATCAAGAACACTTAGGCCATTCATTTGATGAAGAATCTACAAGATCTTCTTTTGGAGTTATCCATTCATCATCTGAGGAGAGATCATCCAATTTCAAGCTTGGACCCAAATAATTTTTGGTTTGCCTTTCATTCAACTTGCAATTGTTCATGACAAAAACTAAGTCATTCATTTTCTTTTGATGCAAACGATTCCTTTTCTTTGTATGCACCTAAAAAGTAGTAAATTATTTATAAGAGATCAATACTAGAAATAAGAATTATAAAAACAAAATAATAGATACTATCAACTTATATTTACCATCTCAAATGCGCTCCAATTACGTTCACATTCAGAAGAACTACAAGTCAAGCTTAAGATCCAAATGGCAAACCTTTGTAACTCAGGGCATTTGTCTCCATAAGAATCCCACCATTCAGTTGGAGTTTTTTTCTCCCTCATTGCCTTTGCAGCTGAGATTCCAAATAATCTTCTAGCATTTTTGAACTCTTCAAGTTGCAAATCAATTGTATTTCTCTCATTTGAATCTTGAACCAATCTCTCCAAGCAACCATAAAGTCCACATTTAACTTCATAATCATCTTTGAAGTTAGGATTATAATGATATTGAGGATTTAAGTAATAAGCTGCAGCATGCAAAGGCAAATGAAGTTGCATCTCCCATCTCTCATCAATAATGCTCCAAATAAGCTCATACTTATAAAGGTTAATTAGAAATTTAGAATTAGTTGATGCAAAAAATAATATGAAAATATGTGAAGTTACTACTTACTAGTTTAAAGAAACAAAAGCTAACCTCTTTTTAACATTGCCAAAATTCAATTATATTTTTTCTTTTGCCCGGTCCATTTCTTCATAAATAAATCCCATAGCTGGTTTTCTTTCTGAATCCACTAACCTGAGCACCTTGATAAGAGGATTAGCAGCCTTAAGACATTCAACAACTTTCTTCCAAAAGTCATTGTTTAGAATAATACTTGCAACTTTCTTTCCTTTTTTTGTGTTTGAAAAAGTGCTTGCTTTCAACTTTTGAGAAGAAAACATTCTCATCAATGCTGCTTTTAATTCAAGAAGACACCCCAAAGTCAAGTATGAAGTAGCAAACCGGGTTGCAGCAAGTCTAATTAAATCTCTCCCGTTGGTGAAACTCCTCAACATAGGAATGAGCATTTTTCTTCCATAAATGTATGTAGTAATTCTCTTTCCTTTTTCAATGGTCATAGAATGCACTTTCAATATTTTTGCAAATTCCTCCAACATCAAATCAATGCAATGTGCTGTACATGGTGTCCAATATAAGCTCTTTCTTTTTTCCATCAACATTTCACCAGCTACTTTGTAGTTTGATGCATTATCAGTAATCACTTGCACCACATTCTGCTCCCCAATCTTCTCCACAACATCATCTAACATCTCAAAAACTTTCACGGCAGTTTTAGAGAAGTCTGATGTATCCACTAATGATAAAAATATAGTCCCTTTAGAACTATTAACCAAGAAATTGCATATAGAACGTCGTTTCCTATCCGTCCAACCATTAGACATTAGAGAACAACCTGTATTTTTCCACTCTAATTTGTACTCCTCAAGAAGATCCATAGTTTTACTTACTTCTATCTTTAAGAATTTTTCCCTCAATTCATGATAAGAAGGACCTTTGAGCCCACAGCCATACCTCCCAACTGCTTCTAACATTTCCGCAAATTTAGGATTTTTCACACAATTAAAAGGGGTAGCACTTGTGTAGAAAAATTGAGCTATCTTCGAACATGCTTCTTCTCGCAAATCTTTTTTTGACCCATTGATTCATTGTTGTTTATGTCTTGTTGCTTCCAACCCCACTAGCTTAATTTCTTTCCCTTTCCCTTTACTTGTTCTTACAATTTCTACCTCTTCCATATTATCACCTTCACTATTTTCTAAAATTCTCTTTTTCTTCACTTTTTTCACTTCTAATTTATCCAAGAAAACTCTCATTTTATCTTTCACATCATCGGGAAAACTCACACATGCCATTGTATCTTCTCCCGTGCTTGCAAGATGGTGCTTGAACTTAAAAATTTCACCCGTTACAATCTTTGAGCAATATTTGCATTTCACTTTTCTCTTGTTCCCTTCAACTGGGATACCATATTCCCAACCCACATCAGTTCTACTTCCCGGAGCATTTTTTCTACTCTTAGAAGAAGACATTTTCCTTTAAAACAAGAAGTCATCAACAAATAAAATGCCCCATCATCAAATTAGCAACCAAGTAATAAATAATTTTTATCCAACAAATCAAAATTAAAAAGAAATAAAGAACAACAAAAATGCACCATCATCAATTTTTTTTTTTGAAAGAATGCTTGATATAATTGGTAAATTCAATGGATGAATTACATGCTATAACCATGTGTTATGCAAGTTGCCAGATGCTTAGACCTTTAAGAATGGCATTTTCTTAAATAATGATTCCAATTTAATAGCAATATAAATGATAATGATAAAATAACATTTTGAATAAGCAGTGAAAATGACCAATTAAATGATATATCATATAACCATTTAATACATATATAAATTATAATACATTGTATATGTCAAATGGTATATTACATTTACATATTATACAAATATATATTTTCAATATTATTACCAATTTACCATGATAATTTTCAATTAGTTAGAAAGTAATTTAAAGGATGAAATAAACATTAATACATTATACATACATATCTAATAATACACTAAATAAGTAACTGTACATGGTACATTTCATTTACATATTACACAAATTGGTTTTTTTATTTTTTTATTCAATATTATTACATATTTACATGATCCCCATTAGCCAGAAAAAAAAAAAAAAAACCTTCTTCTTCGTCTGGAAGTCCGAAGCTCCGCTTGCAGGTCGAGGCGGTGAGCTCGAGCCCAGTCTTTTCTTGCTCTGTAGAGGCAAATAGAAAGCCAAATCACACTCCAATAGCTACCGATATTGCTTCGCAACTTCGATCCGTGAGTTCTGGCTGATCTTTTTGCTTCGAGAGATGAAGATGGGACGAGGAAGAGGTCTGCGGTCGGCGGTCTGCGGTCTGCAGTCTGCCTTTTGCCTTCTAAGCTTCAAGGGTTTGACAAAAGAAAAGGGTTCGATCCCAAAATACCCATCTTCCCTTCAAAATCGATTTTGGTCTCTGAAGCCCAATTAAAAATTCGACCCATGTGGCTTTCTACAAAATCATTCAAACTCGCCAGAAACTCGCGATTTCACGATCTTGCTGCCGAGTTCATGATCTTGCTTCCGCATTTTGAAGACACCGATCTTGCTGCCGTGACAACTTAGACTGCTGGCTTCAGATCGTAAGATCGTACGATCCTACGTTCCGACTCGCGATCTTGACAACATTGAGTGTGAATCAAACCGATGTTTGTATTGAAATTGTGATACTAATGCAAGTTCTTCCTTTCTTAATCAGATAGATTCATATCTGAAAGAGTTTGACAATACATTTTTTCAAAATGGGCTATTTGTCCCTGAGGTGTTCCAAAAATGTATACGATCGAGCAAAATAGCTCTACGAACGAATGGATCGGTTCACAATGGAAAAAGTATATTATCTAAACCCATTTCAAGTAATTGTAGTACAACCTAACCGGTTAGTCCTGGTAAAGTCCGCAGACTGCGTATTTTTTTAAACGAGGCCCTCTTTAACATGACATAAAGACTCCTTACTTTAATTTCATAAACCTAAATTAAAACTAAACTAAATATTTGATATGATAAATGAGGCGAAATCTACTGAAGTATTGTACTACAAAGACAAATTAGATAAATTCTATGAATATCCAGACCTTTTTGTACATATAAATTAAATTAAATTCAGGGGTTCTTTTCTTGATTTGTTCTACAGAGATCGAACTCCAATTTGTATTCATAATTGGAAGTTCTTACGACATAATAGATCAGCAACTCTTGTAAAAAGAAAAGGGAAAAAGCCTTCTTTGATGTCAAAAGCACATTATCAATTATGTAAATATGTAAAAAATAAAAACAAATAGAGAAAAGTCTGCTATCAAAATTGAACCAATGACCATCGCATTTGTAATGTGATACTGTAACCTCTAAGCTAAGCAGGCTCACATAACAGAAATTGCGCATGCGCAAGAATTCAATAAGCTCCCGAGATCTTAGTTATTGTTGTTAACTGTTTATTCTTAGCTATTTATAATTAATATAAATATCAAAAATAATATAGAATTTCTACTAAATATTTGATATTGATATTGTAGAACATAAAGAACATACATGTTATGCATTAGTTTTGTTTCTTTGGCATAACCTCATTCAAGTTTGAAGAGTTTCAACATTTAAGTTGTGTTGGGAGTGAACCAACAAGGTGCATAGTTGTTTGTGCTTTTAGTTTTGTTTTAGGTACAGAGCGAAGTGAAGCTTAACCTATTGGTTAGGTTGTTATATGTTAGGTGGTTGTATGTGAAGGGGCGTGTTATGAGAGTTTTAATAACTAGGTTTTACTTATACAAGCTTGACCATTTATGCTCAGAGGGGGAGTGTTAGAGTACATGTTGAGTGTTAAGTTTGATGTTGTTTAGATGTGGTAGTCTTGTGTTATTGTTTTTAATATAAATAAAGTTTATGGTGTAGTCCTTGATGATTCCAGCTACAACTCTTTCCTCTCTATAAATTATTCAACAAGTCTATGTATCATTTCATAAAGATTTATAAATTGTGACTGAGAACTAGCAAGTTTTCCAGCAAGTGTGCTGTCCTTTTGATTGCGTGATGCCTAAATATGTTATCATTTTCTTGTACTTTTTTAACTTTCACTCTTTGCAAAGTATCTGAAATTCTTCTTGTGTTTTAATCTTAATGGACAATGGATTTTCTATACCTTCAAAGCCCTTATTTACACATCTATCGACAGGCATCCAAAACACATAAAAAATATTAGATAATTGTTCGCAGCATGTGGGAGATCTTTGTTGATGTCCCTTTCCTTCTTTCGCTTTCACTTAACGAGAATCTGTAATAAAACATCCCAGCAACCCACTAAGCCTTCAACTAAATCTAACATATTCTCTTTTAATGTTAAAAGAAGACTTTGTTGAGGAAGAGAAGAGGAAAAAGTACAAGCTGGAGGAGAAAGAGTCCTACAAATCAAAACAGAGAATAAGAATGCAGAGAAAAAAATTAATGAACGAGCCAAACCCATCTAGTACAACGAAGCTTTCAATCCAGCTGAATATCAACCAAAGATATCCCTCTAAAGATACCCCTGCAAAGCACCAAATGCCAAAGAAACTATCCCATCCCACAAAAATAAGGAATCTGAAAATGTTGATCAATATCCTAGAATTTGGCTCCAACTAAATGAGCCAAAGCAAAACAAAATGGGTGTACTACCAAAGAATCTTACCCTTCCTCTTTATTTGAATCCCTGTAAGTCAAATCAACAATAAACTGTTCACATCCTTGGGACCAACCCACTGATTTCCAAAACAGAAAATGACATATTTGATATTGCTCCAAGCAAGGTGAGCATACAAAAAAAGTTGAGCATTAGACTCTGAACGTCAAGAACACATAGCAGAACTATCAGGGTAAAAAGCCTTATTAGGCCTTCCCACCTACAGATAATTATTAGTATTGATTCCATTAAGCAATGCAGACCTAAGAAAAGCTTAAGTAGTCACCAAAGAGATGCATCAGGTTGGTGTTTGTGGCCTGGAAGACATGTCCATGCTTTTTAGGCATTCAGATTTTTCTAGATGAGGCAAGCTCTTCAAGAATTCAAAAGCTGTATTTCTATTTATTCCTCTTTATATTTAGCTGGTTGTTTCTTCGAGTTTTTTGGTGATTTGAATCTTCAGAGGTTAATCTGCGTATATTATCTTTTTAGCTTAGGTCATACCCAAATACCTGTTATTACATGGTTTGACACCCTTTTCTGTTTCTTAGGACTCTTCTATTTTAAATGAAGATAAATTTTCAGCTTGCTCAACTGAAGTGTGCAATGTTTTCATTTTTATGATTTGATAGTTTCTCTATGATTATTGCACATTGATGAGTGATGTTCATAAACTTGGAGAAGTGTAGAATTCATTTACATACTGTTTTGTTCTACTAGTATTGTTACATGAATTTGATTTTGTTCTCTTTGATTACCTTATGTTAATAACCATGAGTGTTCGCATTTATTAAATTTAAATCATGTTGCAGTTATCGGAGCTTGTTAATGTGGAAGGATATAGTGACTGGATACGCTTGGTCGCAGAGTTCACTCTAAAGTCTTTGCAGTCTTGGCAGGTTGACATGGTTTCTATTACTTTTTATAATTTTCAAGATAAAGAGTTATCTACAGGGATTTTAAACAAATAATTTAGTGTTACATGTGACATGGGACTAATGGATTCCCCCTTTAAGAACGTATTGGGAAGGATACTATATCCCCGAGGTGTATTTGTGAAAATTTTCATCCAAAGAAAAACTAAACCTCCTGGGAATTATACTTGAATCATATACAATAGGTACTAAAATTCTGATGAAGTTAATGATAAGGTGATTTTTTACTTGTTAGTGGGCCAGCAGCAGTGTGTACTACCTTTTAGGGCTATGGTCGAGATTGGTGTCATCTGTTCCATATCTGAAAGGTGATGCACCAAGCTTGCTGGATGAATTTGTCCCCAAAATTACTGAGGGTTTTATCACATCAAGATTTAACTCTGTGCAGGTATTCTCACATACTTCTTTTTGTTGTTACTCTGATATTTTAGAAATTGAGATAAGTTGTTGCTGTGTTTGCTTTTCTGTGTATTTTGCAGGCTGGGTTAGCTGATGATCTTTCTGAGAATCCCTTAGACAATGTTGAACTTCTTCAGGATCAGTTGGATTGCTTTCCTTACCTGTGTAGATTTCAGGTGCAATGTCTATATATATATATATTTATTATTATTATTTTTTATTTAGAAATACTTTTCTTGACTTTGTTATGTTTTTATTGCTTACATAACTCCATTATATTTTTTGTGCAGTATGAAAGCACTAGCTTGTACATAATAAACATAACGGAGCCAATCTTGCAAACGTACATAGTATGGTTCTTTTCTTTTATATGGTTAAATATCAAGATCTTATACAGGATCCTCTTCTATTATCTCTCTCTCTCTCTCTTCATTCTTTTTTCTTTGTTCTTGGTTGGGTTTGCATGTGATTGAAAGTTATAAATCATTGTTTCTAGGAAAGAGCTAGAGTACAGGGCATAGATAACAGCGATCTCTCCATGGTTGAAGATAAACTTGCTTGGATAATTCATATCATTGCTTCTATCCTTAAGATGAAACAATGTGTTGGTTGTAGGTAAAAACCTCTTGTTAACTTTTCTTTTCATCTTTATGAAATACTATTTAATCTCAGAAGTGCCGAATGGAGCCTATTTGTTGGAGTTTCTTAGATGTTCTTCTATCTTTGGTTACATTTCTACACGCAGCATCGAGTCTCAAGAAGTGCTTGATGCTGAAATTTCGGCGCGAGTTTTGCAATTAATAAATGTAACTGACAGTGGAATACATAGCCAGGTATGCCAACGAAAAAAGCTTCCTGTATGTAGCAGCCATTGCAGGTGTTATTTATGACTATTAATGTGCTTGTCTGGGTTTTTTCTTTTACACTTTAAAAATTCTTGCCAAACATGCAAAAAAAAGATGAGAAGAGGGCATGGTACCTTTTCCTTCATTTGAGAGTTTCTTTCTTTCTTTCTTTCTTTTTTATTTTATTTTTTATTTTATTTTTTTTAAAGCAGGGAAAGAAATGGAGGGGTATATGTCCTCTCCAAAGCCCATTTTTTAATCCTCCTTAATTGGGGTGATTTGGAGGGGGAGGATAAAATATATTATAATATTTATTCTTTCCTTTCTTCCTCACTTGTCTCCCAAAAAATAGATACTTTATCCTTTCCTTCCTTTCTCTTTATATTCTTTAAACTTCCAAATGAAAGAAAGGATAAATATTTTTCCTCTACTCCTCTCCCTTTCATATCCTCTCCTCTCTTTTCTCTCCAAACTCCCCAATAGACCCTGTTGTTTATTGTGAAAATATATTTCCTTGTATATTCTAAACATGTACAACATAGAATATATACTCTATTAAGGGTAATTACCCAAACACCCTTATACAGTCAACAGACCCTAAAAGAAGAAATAGTATATAAAACAATACATGGTGAGGTTTGTATCTATAAACAGTACACAAACCCAACGCGGCACCTTTTGTATACACACTGAGCTGATCCATGTTGGAATCAAAAGCTCATTAGATTTATTCATCCCCTGCTCCTGTTCTCTCTCTCTCTCTCTCCCTCTCTCCCTCCCTCTCTCCCTCTCTCCCTCCCTCTCTCCCTCTCTCCCTCCCTCTCTCCCTCCCTCTCTCCCTCTCTTGTTTGTGTATGTGTGTGGCTAGTAACTAATAAAGTTAAAACATCTCTTATACGTACCATATGTTAGCTTTGAAGCAACTTTTTTTTTTTTTTTTTTTGGTTTCTTACTATTCTTTTTAATGTGAATCCAAAGTATTGTGTTATGAATACTTTGGGGGCTCTATTAACGTTATTGGCATTTATCAGAGATACGGAGAAATAAGCAAGCAAAGACTTGATCGTGCAATTCTGACATTCTTTCAGCACTTCCGAAAGTCTTATGTTGGGGATCAGGCCATGCATTCTTCCAAGGTAAATGAATTTTTATGTACAATCTTTATATAGTTTAGTGATCAACCTAGATGTTGAGGTGCTGCCTTTCTGTTGCAGCAGTTATATGCCCGTTTGTCTGAGCTTCTTGGACTCCATGATCATCTTTTACTACTGAATGTGATTGTGGGAAAAATTGCCACAAATCTGAAGTGCTATACACAGGTGCGTTTTAAATTTTTGCTTGCTCTCTCTTTTTTCTTTATGTTTCCTGGTTTAACATATTACACCGCGTTGTGCAATTGTCAGAGTGAAGAGGTTATAGATCATACATTGAGTTTGTTCCTGGAGCTAGCATCTGGGTTAGTATTATTACTAAGAACATCTGTTCTTTTGTTTGGCTAAAATTTCACAATTTTTTTCAGTTGCACTTACTTCTCTGACATCCATTCTATTGCCCTCCCCCACCCCCTCAATCCCAGATACATGACTGGGAAGCTACTTTTAAAATTGGAGACCGTGCAATTCATTGTTGCCAATCATACGGTAGTTTATCTGTTCAACATTTCTTCTTAGATAATTCATCTTTGATATGGTAATTGATTAAATTATTCTACATCCTTGTTCTGAAAATTTCTCCCCAAATTATATTCTCAGAGGGAACACTTCCCTTTCCTGGTAGAAAATAGATGTTCTCGCAGCAGAACAACATTCTACTACACAATTGGCTGGTTAATATTTATGGAGGACAGCACTGTGAAATTTAGATCCTCGATGGATCCACTTCTGCAGGTAATCTTTCTCTCTCATTTCTCCTTTAACACATGGTCATGCACATAAACTTCCAGAACCACACTTCAATTTTATGTAGCTTGGACAGAAACATATAATGCGGCATGGCACGACACTTACAATCTGCAGGAGGGACATGGAACTGTGTCTCGTGTCTGACAGATTATATGAATTCAAGTCCTTATTTTATCAACATAAGTAATGTTTAAGATGCTTTGAGTACATATATGAGAACATAATGACTCGGTAAATAAGATAGCAATAGCATCCAGTCTAAACAAGTAAAAAGAGTCAATAGACCACGTAAAATGGGTTATTATCTAGTTGATCATGTTTATGAATTTTACATTTAATAACATTATGTATCTTCATAAGAGTAACAGTCATTTAATCATATTGAAATGAAACTTTTGAGGAAATAAAGAGAAAGAGTTGAAGATTGACAAAAAGTATGCAAGATAAATATCTCTGTCCAAAAAGAGATTAAATATTTTTCTTACTAGTTAGTTTTACAAAAGGATGATTTCACCATCTTAGTTGTAAAGAAGGATGGTGTATCTGTAGCTAGTTCAGTTTATAATGAATTCACTAATGAGAGTTTTGTCGCATCCCAACAATAGGAGTATCCTAGTGTCAAAGAGTGACAGCTTAAGCAAAATAATCAGATGAACGACTACTGCTGTCAATTTAAGGAAATATCCTTTACCATTACAACATTTTCAAACCTACATAACCATTATAAATTGAAATTGTAGTACAAAGAGCCTGAGTCAACTGTTGTGCAGATTTCTTTAGAAGTTTCAACTATCAAAAGAGAGTCCATAAGTCTTAGATCCATTATTTTCAAGTGCTTAAACATAAAACTCTTGTAATTATAGTACATAGCAGTGATAACACCTTCCAAAAGATCGAAGAGAAAGTACTCCAGGTTATTGGTGCTTCATTCCTATGGTCCACAGCTTGTACTTTTTAACAAATTTAAGATTCATAAGTGTCCACTTTTCTAGCTATTCTGAAAATGGAATTTAAAAGTGAAGCTACTAGCTCTAGGGAAAGTGATTTATTTAGCCCTTGAGAGTAAAAATAGTGGTATAGATCTTTTTTCTAAAGAATATCAAACAAAATAAATGATTTCTATTATTTTTTTGATAGGGAAAAATTCACTAAAAGCCTGCCAGAGGGGTTGAACCCTAGTCCAGAAGAGATATACAAGGTTCACCACCTAAAGAACTAAAGAAACAAAACCAAAAACATCACAAAACATCAAATATTGAAGTTTAAAGCATCTAAAAAATCCAAAAAAGACCACAAGAAGTAGCAGGAGGGCTGAATAGACACCCAAGAAAACAAATAGAGAAAAGATCTCTTCAACTCCTCCCTTGGTCACTTTGTGCCAAATATACAACTATTTCTTTCACTCCACAGTCCACGTTAAACAACCAGGATCAATCTTCCATGCTACTTGTTTTCTTTTCCTACCCATATTACAGGTTGAAGACGTGAAAAGGTCTAGAACTGTATGTGGCATAACCCAAGAAACACTAAAGAGGCAAAACACGAGCTCCCACAAACTTCTAGCCACAATACAATCAAGAAACAAGTGGTCAACCCTTTCCATCACACTTGTAACGGCTACACCAACTTACAAGCAAAACACCTCTCTTAAATTATTGGCTGTCAATATACAATTTAATGAAGCTGTCCAGATGAAGAAAGCAACCTTGGAAGGTCTCTAGCCAAGGTACTAAAATTCGTTTTGAGGTACTGTTTCGATAAGCCCAGAAATGGTCACGATTCGAGAAACAATATGGAAACGGCATAGAAACGCTAATTTTTGTGGAAACACATAAAAATATATAATAAAATACATATTATAATAATTGAAGTATTTGACATTATTAATTTAGTATATAAAATATTATTAAATACATAATAAAGTAAAATTCTAAACATAGACATACAATTTGAAAAAAATATCAAATTACAATCACATCTAACCAACAATGGGGTGGCTAGCAGGTACTTATCATATATTTAATGAATTTTTTTAATTTGAACCAACATATATATGTCTTAAATTTTAATATTATTCATCACTAAGTTAAACTAAATTAATAAAAATAAATAAAAGACCAAGAAATCAAACATGGGTAAAATACTAAAAATAATTATCCTTGTTAAATTATATCATCTAATATACATCAAATAAGATTAAAAAAAAACAATTGAAATCCTAAAATATGAAGAGAACTAGAGCCAAAATTTTAGATTTTTAAATTTTGAAAATGCAATGTTTTTGTCGACTTGTTTCGTGTGAAAACAATGGAAACGACTCCGTTTAGTGTGGAAATGCTCCTGTTTTGTGTGAAAATGCGCCTGTTTCGTGTGGAAACACTCCCGTTTCGTATGGAAACGGTGGTTGCGTTTCTGTAAGTAAGTTTCGTTTCGGGTAGTGTGGTAACGGAAACGTTCGGCATGTTTCGACCGTTTCGACACGAATTTTTAAACCTTGCTCCTAGCTCTCCAAGGATAGGATACAAACAACTTACTACATAGGCTTTGATAGATGCTTTTGGCTGTAAACTTTCTTTCTTTTGTCAAATTCCAAACCATGGCATCTTCTTTATCCAACGCACAATTCATGTGGTAAAGAGAGTGAGAAAATGCATTCATAGAGTCTAGCACCCAATCTTGTAGCACTGGCATAAATGAACATTCCAGTGATAGACGCCTCTTGCGTAATCCACAAAATTAGCAACAGAAGCATGTTTTTCTACTGCTATTGAGTAAATATCTGGGATTTTTCTTTTAATGATTCTTCCAAGCATGACTCATCGTCCCAAAAGGAAACATTCCTCTCATTAGCAACACTAAAGGCAATAAACTTTGCAATTTCTTCCCCCGTAATACCCTTCCAAACTCCAACTCCATGAGAACTACGGAGGCCAGAGTAGTCAACCCAACTCTCTTTTCACCATACTTTGCTATTCAAACCTTTCTCCGGAGTTCGTTCCTCCTTGTTCTTTCTAAAGTATGAACCTTAGAATCTAAATAAAATATAAGGGCATTGAATAAGGAGTCTCAAATAAAAATAAAAAAGGCATTGGCACTTATATAAATTAAATACAAATCAGCAATTACAATTTTCTCTAAGAACTATATACTTGAGAATATGGTTGGATTCACAGAAATTGAGATTCGAGACAGCATTATGACGGAGAGATCCTTTGAAACATGGAACTTTCTTGAGCAGCAAGGGCTGGATTCGCAGCCACAGATCAGCTCAGGGTCTGGAGGAGAGATGAAGAAGGCAATAAGCGCTCATATTGATTTCCTAACAAATTTTCCTGCTTGTGCAGTAAAAGCCCTTTGCATTGCCTCTTGATCCAATCTGTCTGTCCATGGCCTCCCCAACACACGTGATTGTCTATTTCCAATAAAATTCATTGTTTTCATAATGCTTCCGATATGTTCCATTTTCTGTGACTGATACTATATCTCGAGAATATTTTATAATCCTTGCTCGATTTACACAAAGTACCATAATTCTAATGATTATTTTGTGCAGATATGAAGTGACAAAACTTAGTTTTGTTGTTACAATTTTAGCAAAATAAAACTTAATATATCTGTGTATTATGTATCTAGATGTATGAGTGTATATATTTATATATGTACATGCATATGTTGTCTGTGCATGCCTGCATACATTTTCACACTAGCATATTTACATGTTACTCTTACAGATGAGAAAAAGAATTAAAAAAATGGAACAAATCATTGTTTGGTGATATTTGTTTGTTGATGGAATTTAAATAGGTGTTTCATTCATTTTATTTATTTATTTTCTTTTTAAATTAACCTGGGGAAGTAATTTTTGTGTGTTTATTTTAGGTTTTTCTCACATTGGAATCAACTCCTGATTCAATGTTTCGAACTGATGTGGTAAAGTATGCATTGATTGGGTTAATGAGGGATCTTAGAGGAATTGCGATGGCCACAAATAGGTAAATACTTAAGTTGTTTACGGAATGTCAATTGTCAAAAAAGGATGACTAATTTTTATATGATCTTTGTTTTGGGTATTTCAGTCGCCGAACTTACTGCCTTCTATTTGATTGGGTATATCCAGCACACATGGCACTACTCTTGAGAGGAATCTCGCACTGGACGGATACACCAGAGGTAGTGGATGTTATTAACTTTCTTTTAACATCTATATATCTCATGTTTCCCTTCAGAAATCATAAGCTGGAGCATGATAGACCCAAATCTCTCTCTCTTTCAGTCTCTTTTCCCCCTATTTGTTTTTTGTTTTCTTTCACTATCTAAGAGCCTCTACATTGTGAACTACATTGGTGATTCACCTTATGCTTCATTGTAAACTACCAGTTGCATTCATTTCTGATTCTCTCTATGTAACTCTTCCACAGCCCTTCAATGTGTAGCATTTCATGTGGTTCATAATGGACCCTTGATATTCCATGCATCTTGTCTTTCATTTTAAGAAATTTAACAGTATCCTTTGCGGACTGTGATAGATATTAATTATGATATGGGTGAAAAAAAAAAAGTAGCCAACTGAGGGACAAATTTAGAGTCCATAATTGGTAACATATCCTGTTCTAGTATAAAAAGGATATTTAGAGTCAGCCATGATCATCTTGGTTTTCCATTTTAAGAAATATAACAGTATTCGGTGGTAACCCTGTATCCAAAAATGATTCTCACTGAGGATATTAAAAATATTCTTTTATTTCCTGTTGAAATGTTCATGTCTAAGGAATATTGTTGGCAGCAAGGCTCTGTTTAGGAAGTGTTCATATTTGTAACCTCAGAATAGTAGTATGCCTGTAAAACTTAAGAGCTGCAACAATATCTTCAACGTGGCAATTTCTTGTAGGCCATTTCATATTGCCGGGGTGGGAGAAACCAAGAAATTTGGCTGATCATTTGACAGACAGCAAGAACTCAAGGAAAAGTAATCTTAATGATCAAAGAAGTAGATGCTTTGGTTTAATTTACATGTTGGGGATTCTATATCATTCCATAGGCTTAATTACCTTAACTCTTTTCTTAATCTTACATGTATGTTGTATAAGTGAACTTTAGTTTTCAGCAGTAGGGTATTTTTGGAATGTCAAGATTTTCTGGACTAGATGTACTGTTTGTTTTCTCTCGTTTTGTTTAAAAATATTTTTACTAAGCTTTTGATGCTATAGCATCATATATGTACTGCTATATTTATAATCATTTTACTTTGTACAGTGTGAAACAGTTTGTTGGGCTGTTTGATAAGGATGTTCGTTACTTTTTAAAATTTACGTTTATTTGATATTGCAGGTTACCACCCCATTGTTGAAGTTTATGACTGAGTTTGTGTTAAACAAAGCTCAACGTTTGACTTTTGATTCCTCTTCTCCAAATGGCATACTTCTGTTCCGGGAAGTCAGTAAATTGATTGTTGCTTATGGGTCAAGAGTTTTATCTCTCCCTAACGCTGGTGATATATATGCCTACAAATATAAAGGAATATGGATATCTTTGACTATACTGTCCAGAGGTAAAAAACCTTTGCCCTGTTCTTCATCTGTCTGTTGTTTATTGTTCACTGTGGGGTTGTGATCTAGTGGGTTGCATGAGTTTTGGTCTGATGGACGTTGGAATGAGTACTTTGTTGTCTTGCTGATTCTCTTTTTCAAAGTACTTTGTCATCTTAATGATTCTCTTAGTCATGGAAAAGGCTTGTTTTGATACGTGATAATTAGTACATTAGAACTCTCACTGTACCAATAATGCAACTTTTACATTTAGAAGTAACAGATTGATTGGGGCATGATTTTCTTAATTCACAACTAAATGCAATAAACTGCAGTAATATATGTCTAGGCGTTAGTGAACTAAATACAATAAAAGTGCAATGATTAGTTTTCTACTTCAGCAACTTCTAGAGGTCTCTGAAAAGCAATATAGGACACTAAGAATATAAATTGTGATGTCTTGGCTGCAATTTTATGCTAGGGTTATAAACTGGATGAGGATTAGAGGTTGACAAAGGTCAATATTCTATGACCAAGATCTGAAGTTCAAGCTCAATTTTTTCCTTTCCCGTTCCCCCATCACATTTTACGACTTTGAATTAGATGTCTTGTAATATCCCAAAATTAGTTGTGGATAATTCCTATAAGCACAAAACTAACTACATAGTTACTTTAACTCTTTAAGTATTAGTTGGATTTTAGGAGAAAATCTTGTTGTATTATCAAAACAATTACAACCTATGATATATATAAACTCCTAAGGGTAAAGTACTGAAATATCTCTATGTAACTAAATATTTACATCCAACACTCCCCCTCAAGATGGAGCATAGACATCTCTCATGCCCATCTTGCAAACAACAAATGAAAATCACAGTTACCAAGACCTTCCGTGAAGACATCAGCTAATTGGTTCACAGACCTTACAAAAGGTATACAAATGAGCCAAGAGTTTAATTTTTCCTTAATAAAATGTCTGTCAATCTCAATGTGTTTTGTACGGTCATGTTGAATTGGGTTGTGAGCTATGTTGATATCTGCAATGTTGTCATAATACAGCAGGAAGAGTTTTTCTACAGTTAATTTGAGATCTTCCATTAACCTTTTAAGCCATAACAACTCACGTCCCATGAGCCATCGCTCTATATTCTGCTTCAGCACTAGATCTAGCAACCACAGTCTGTTTCTTGCTTCTTCACGACACTATATTCCCACCAACAAATATGCAGTATCCTGAAGTAGATCTTCTATCATCAAGTGAACCAGCCCAATCTGCATCTGTATAAGCTTCCAACTTTAGACTTTTATGGTTTTAAAAAATGAGTCCTTTCCCAGGTGTAGATTTCAAGTATCACAATATGCAATGAACTGCATCCAAATGAGCAGAATGAGGATCATGCATAAACTGACTAACCACATTGATAGTATAGGCAATGTCTAGACGAGTGTGAGATAAATAAAGCAACTTTCCAACCAATCGTTGGTATCTCTCTCAATCAACACATTCTTTATCACGACTCTGTAACTTGTGGTTTGCTTCAATAGGTGTGTGTGCAAGTCTGCATCCAAGAATACCTATCTCCTCTAGCAAATCAAGAACATACTTTCTTTAAGATAGGAAGATACCATTTTCAGAATAAGCAACTTCGATTCCAAGGAAATAACTAAGCTTCCCTAAATCCTTGATTTCAAATTCTCTGACAAGATGATTTTTTAACTTGGATTACCTCTGTAGGATTATCTCCTGTCACAACTATATCATCAACATAGACAATAAGAATAGTAATTCTCCCATGAAAATGCTTTACAAACATGGTGTGATCAGCATTGCTTTGTTGGTACCCAAAAGAAAGCATTGCTTTTCAGAATCTATCAAACCAGGCTCAGGGTGACTGTTTAAGGCCATACAAGGACTTCTTCAGCTTGCATACCTTCCCTTCAGTCTTTTGACAGGAGAAGCCTGGGGGAATCTCCATATAAACTTCCTCAGCAAGGTCTCCATGCAAGAAAGCATTCTTTGCATCCAGCTGCTACAAGTCCCAAACAAGATTTACTGCACAAAAGATAAGAATTTTGATTGAATTCATCTTGGCAACAGGAGCAAATGTTTCTTGATAATCCACCCCATAAGTTTGAGTGAATCCTCTTGCAACAAGTCTAGCTTTGTATCTCTCAATTGTCCCATCAGCTTTCCTCTTAATAGTAAAGACTCATTTACAGCCGACAGCTTGTTTTCCGTGAGGAAGACTAGCAAGTTCCCAAGTATCATTTTTAGATAAAGTTTTCATTTCTTCAACCATGACATCCTCCCATTTAGGATCAACAAGTGCTTCTTTCCAATCCTGTGGAATAAACACAGACAACAAAGAGGACACAAAAGCTCTATAGGATGGAGACAATGAATCATGAGATATAGTTAGAGATAGGATGCTGAGTATATGCTCTAATTCATTTTCTAGCTGCAATAGAAAGATTAATATCATCAATATTAGGAATATCACAAGGTAGATTTGAAGAGTAAGGAAGAGTAGGATCTGTAGACTTGCTACTCAAAGGAGTTTGTGCTGGTTGTGAATTTGAGTTTGGGATTGCCCCTTGGCTAGGTAAAGAACTTTCGATTGCTGTAACTTTATGTTTTCTTCGACTGTATGTAAGCAAATCATCATTCTCTTGCCTCATAAGACCCGTACTGCCATTAAGAGATTAACCATCATTCCCTTTCTCAACCTCCACTACATTCTCCTGATTTACAGTCTCTTCATTTTCTGTCTCCATGTTGTTTCTTCTTCTTCCAAAGATGATATTCTCTCATCCTGATTTCTATAAGTCAACTCCAAGGATGATATCCACTTCCTCTGAGCTCCATGAGTCAACTCTTCCTCACTATAGGAGAAAATCTTGTTGTATATCAAAATAATTACAACCTATGATATATATAAACTCCTGAAGGGTAAAGTACTGAAATAACCCTATGTAACTAAATATTTACATCCAATAGTATTTGGTCTTATTACTAAGGGTTCTGTTATGTCAGCGATTTGGTTTAATCATTAAAATTTCCTTCTTCTTTCTAGTTTGTAATTTGACTTGGAATTGTAGATTTCCTTTTTCTTTTTGATTTTTGATTTGTGGTTCTTTTTAAGTGGCTTTATTGTAGGCTTAATTTAAGACTTCAAAATTGTAAGAGATTATAA
The DNA here is from genome assembly GCA_029379385.1 of Quillaja saponaria. Classification (NCBI taxonomy): domain Eukaryota; kingdom Viridiplantae; phylum Streptophyta; class Magnoliopsida; order Fabales; family Quillajaceae; genus Quillaja; species Quillaja saponaria. The sequence goes on along the minus strand of CM055611.1, from coordinate 8,839,993 downwards.
CCCATTCTTGGAGCCAAGGAACTAAAATTTGTTTCGAGGTATCGTTTCGATAAGTTCGAAAACGGAAACAAAAACGATTCCGGAACAACATGGAAATGACATGAAAATGCTAATTTTTTTGGAACTCCATGAAAACATATATCATAGTAATTGTAAGTATTCAACATGATTAATTTAGTACATAGAATATATTAAATACATATCAATGTAAATTTTTTAACATAGCTATGCAAATTAAAGAAAAAAATCAAATTACAATCTCCCCCAACCAACAGTGAGTGTAGCAGGTGCATATCTAGAATATTAAAGTTATTTTAGAGAAAATTGATTGTATTGCTTAATCCATATTTAATGAAATTTTAATTTGAACCAACATATATATGGTCTAAAATTTAAATAGGATTGCTCAACCCATATTTAATAAAATTTTAATTTGAACTAACATATATATGGTCTGAAATTTTAAGTAGTATTACTCAATCCATATTTAATAAAATTTTAATTTGAACGAACATATATATGGTCTGAAGTAGTATTACAATCTTTTGATCCTGCATTAATTGTTTTCTATTTAATTTTTTATGGCCAAAACTAGCTTTGGAATATTCATCTTATATTACTTACTTGACTAAGTCTTTTTGTGCTCTTTTCTTGACAAGTCAACCTTTGCATCATCCACTCCTGGTTTCTGGAAACTTGATCTCAGTTTTTAAATGCAATAGAATCATCAAGTTCTTGAACCACATTATAAGAGAAGATGTTGGACCTGGTCCAGTCATGTCTTATCATTGGAGTAAAAATGATTCTTCCTGAAATCCTATTTCTACACTAAAGTTATTGAATTGTGAGGAATGACAAAATCAACATTTTATTCTGACCCCCAACAAGTATGGTAGGCTCAACCTTTTATTGTACACGTTTTTCTTTTCCTACTTTGGCTACTTAATGGTAAATTTTGTTATTGCCATTGGGGACTTTGGGTTTTATAACTCCAATCTAAAAAGCTATAGTGTTGTCATTAATGGTGACTTGTCATCCATTTTCTCTTCAAATTTATAGTGACTTAACTAATAACATTCCATAAAATCAGTATTCTTGAGCTAATTTTAGTATGTGCCACCAAATGACAGCCCTTGCAGGAAATTATGTCAACTTTGGCGTGTTCGAACTATATGGTGACAGAGCTCTTTCAGATGCACTTGATGCTGCTCTAAAAATGACACTTTCTATTCCTTTGTCTGATATATTGGCATATAGGAAGGTATGCAAACTTTTTTGTTGGAATATCTTGGTTGCTATGAATATATCTATATATTTTACTTTGAGGTGCTTTGGTGGTGATTCAATTTCTGTCAAAGAATTAAATTGGGCAAGGATAAAAAAATTCAATGTATTCCATGAAAATGTTTCCTTTTTGTCCAACTGTATGTTGCTTAGACTCTAGTTTTGGTGTTTGACTCCTATCTGAATCTAGGTATTAGACTAGTCATTTTTAAGATAAGTAGAATTGGGGGACTGGCTACAAAGGGTCCAAAATTTGGACACAGATGTACATCAAGAGAACATACATATGGATAGACATGGGCATAGAGTTTTGGAGGAAATGAAGATGTTAAGGGGTATTTATGGAGTTATGCTATCTTTGCAATCATTTGGAGTGTATGGTTGGATCGTAGTGCGAGATTTTTTCGTGACATCATCTCTCATGGCATCTAATTTTGGATGAGATTGTTGTCCTTGCTTCTGTATGGTGCTCTGTTTTGAGAGCTTTCTGGGGTGTGTCAGTATAGGATATGCAACGTGCCTGCGGACTCTTTTTTGAAGCATGTATTTTCTTTTTTTTATTTATGTTCTTCTTTGAAGGACTTTTTGTCCTCCCTGATGTACTACACTTCTTTAATTTTTTTTTCTCTTATTTTTGTTTTTAGATATTTTAATTTTTGATAATAAGTATCAATTATTAATTTTTTTTTTTTATAAAAAATACTTGTGAACATATTGAGGCTTCTGATAGTAAATAGTAATAATTGTAATTGGATAGTACTAAATGGTTTAGTTTTTGAGTCATAATTTGGGAAGAGATAGTAGTTTGGATCCCAACACTCAAACTCGAGAAAGAATTAGCAGCTATAGTGGATGAAACCCATTAGGACCAACTAACAAAGTAATAGGCCAGGGGATATGCAAGAAAGACTCTTTGACACCTAAGCCTACAATTGAGTTTTGGAGAAGAAAATCTCATTTTGTATTGATTCAAATAATTACAACCTATATATATACTCCTAAAGGAAAGACACAAATACCCTACACAAAAGTATATATACCAACACTCCCCCTCAAGATAGAGCAAATATATCTTTCATGCCCATCTTGCAAACATTAGGATGAAAATCACAATTACCAAGACCTTTAGTAAAGATATCAGCAAGCTGATTCTCAGATCTTACAAAAGGTATACAAATTAATCTTGTATCTAGCTTTTCCTTAATGAAGTGTCTATCAATCTCACTGTGTTTTGTCCTGTCATGTTGTATTGGATTGTGAGCTATGTTAATAGCAGCGGTGTTATCACAGTACAATATAAGAGATCTTTCCCAAGCTAGCCTAAGATCTTGCATTAGTTTTTTTAGCCATAGCAACTCACAAATTCCATGTGCCATTGCTCTATACTCTGCTTCTGCACTTGATCTAGCAACTACAGTCTGCTTACTACTTCTCCATGAAACTAGATTTTCACCAACAAATGTGCAATATCCCGAGGTGGATCTTCGAGTGACCCAGCCCAATCTGCATCGGTATATGCTTCAAACTTTAAGCTTCCGTGCAGTGTTATTAAAGGCGCAAGGCGCAGGCCCCTCGCCTTTGCACCTCTAAAGGCGGGCGCTGCCTAAGCTCACTAGGCGCGTGCCTTTTCCATGTTTTGAGGTGCCATGAGACACACTCAAGGCACACAAAAGGCATTACAAGTTTTTTTTTTTTTTTTTTTGAAAAAGCCTTTTCAGTTTTTTCTTTTTGAAGAAAAATCTTCAGTTTTTCAGTTTCATCATAAATATGAAAAGTCAAACATTAAGAAGAGTCCTAATAGAAACCTGAAAAGTCCCTAAAACATTAAGAAACATCCTAACACAACAACTGAATCAAAATCTTGATTCCAAATAGCCTACGAAGTATTGAGTTTCCTTGTTACCTGGTCAAAATGCAGAACATATTTTCAGTGTAAGACTGTCTATTATCTATCATGTTTTATAATTTTATAATTACTTTATAAGTCTTCTACATCTTCTGCTTATACTAATCCTTGCTTAGTCTAATCTCTGCTATTGTATACAAAAAGCAGAGCTTTTGGGTGGCTTAAACCTTAACTATCTTTTCCTTGTTTTGTACCTGAAAAACATAAGATACTCAGCAGTAAACCTTAGCTATCTCTGTCCTGTTTAAGAAAGAGGAAGCATAAATTCAATTTTTGCTTGTTAGCTTAGTTGACTTCTGGCTTGACATATTTACTTTACCTAGATCGTTTTTTATTAACCTTTACTTTCTACATGCTAGAATTCTTGCCTCTAAAAACAGTTTTCTATGTCATAACTTAATGGTATTAATTTTTACTTGTTGTAAGCTTGGAATAATTGTATGTAGATTTTTTCCATTAGATGTGCGCCTAACTTTGCTAAGGCGTGTGCCTAGGCTCCAGGGACCTTTGGCGCCTGGGTGCGCCTAGAGCCTTTGATAACACTACTTCCATGATTCTCAAACAAAAGTCTTTTTCCAGGGACAGATTTTAAGTATCTCAGAATACGATGAACTGCATCTAAGTGAGTGGAATGCGGATCATGCATAAATTAACTCACCATACTGACAGCATAAGCTATGTCTAGCTGGGTGTGATATAAATAAATCAACTTTCCAACCAATCTCTGGTAACTCTCCTTATCAACATGTTCTCCATCACCATTCTGCAACTTGAGATTAGCTTCTATAGGTGTATCAGCAAGCCTACATCTAAGCATACCGATCTCCTCTAGAAGGTCAAGAACATATTTCATTTGGGATAAGAAAATACCCTTTTCAGATTGAGCTACTTCAATTCCTAGAAAGTACTAGAGTGTTCTCAAGTCTTTTATCTCAAACTCTCTAGCAAGGTGACTTTTTAATCTGGACACTTCTGCAGGATTATCTCCTATCATAATTATATCATCAACATAAACAATAAGAATAGTAATCTTCCTATTGACAATGTTTAATAAACATAGTGTGATCAACATTACTCTGTTGATACCCTAAAGATAACATTGCCTTGCTAAATCTATCGAACCATGCTCTAGGAGACTGTTTGAGACCATACAGGGACTTCCTCAATTTGCATACCTTCCCTTCAGTCTTTTGACAAGAGAACCCTGGAGGAATTTTCATATAAACTTCCTTTGTAAGATCTCCATGCAAAAAAGAATTATTCACATCCAGTTGTTGCAAATCCTAACCAAGATTCACTGCACAAGAGATAAGAACTCTGATAGAGTTCATCTTGGCAACTGGAGCAAAAGTTTCTTGATAATCCACCCTATAAGTTTGAGTGAATCCTTTTGTAACAAGTCTCGCTTTGTATCTCTTAATTGTTCTATTAGCTTTCCTCTTAATGGTAAAGACCTATTTACAACCAACTGTCTGTTTTTCTCGAGGAAGACTAGTAAGTTCCCAAGCATCATTTTTGGACAATGCTTTCATTTCCTCAACCATAGCATCATTCCATTTAGGTTCAGCAAGTGCTTCCTTCCAACCTTGTGAAATAGATACAAAGGACAAAAAAGACAAGAAAGCTCTATAGGATGGAGACAATGAATTATATGAGACATAATTAGAGATGGGATGATAAGTATATGTCCTGACTCCTTTTCTAGTTGCAATAAGGAGATTAATATCATCAATAATAAGAGTATCACAAAGTAAATTTGAAGAAGGAGTAGGATCTGAAGACTTACAATTCAAAGGAGCTTGTGCTGACTGTGGAACTGAGTTCAGGATTGACTTTTGGCTAGGTAAAGCATTTTCGATGGTTGTAACCTCTGAAGCACCAATACGTGAATATCTCATTTGTACCGGTGTCAGATACGCATATGATACGGATATGGTTGGGATACTCCCCGATATGTATTCTATACGTACCAGAAAATAAAAATTTAATTTTTAAACTTTTTAATATTCGATATGGCTCAGATTCGGCTTGAATACAGCTACATCATTGCAGATACGGCTTGAAGACATGTAAATCAGAGACGTCAGTTAACAGGTCCATTGGATATGCCTGAGACTGTGGTTGCTACTATCTGCAGCCTTTTATGCAATTTGGGTTGGTTGTTAGGATTGACTGGAAAGCATCACAGCAGCGGTAGAGAAGAAAAAGAAAGGAGGGAGGATGATCAATGGAGATTTGTAGCGGTGGAGTTGAAGCGTTCAGAGTAAGAGGAAGCAAGGTCTGTGTTTGATTTTCGAAGAAAGAGCTAGAGGAAGTCAAAACGTCTTTTGCACTTTGACTAGTAATAATAACCATGTCTGATTTGTTGGGTAAAGAAAAAACACATGGGCTTGGACCCAATAACCTACATCTTGTAATTTATCTTTCATTTTTTAAATTTAAGACTATGATTAGTTTGAAATAAATAATTTTGATACTCAACAATTTTGCTATTATTATTATTTTTAACTTATTTATAATTTTAATATTTAATAAATATTTTTTAAATAATTTAATTTAACGTATCCTAGAAGTATTGTATCTTACATTTTTAGAATTTAATGTATCCCTGTATCGGATACATATCGTATTCAATACTCGTATCCGTATCGGTGCTTCTCAGGTTGTAACTTTATGTTTTTTGCTACTGTATGTAAGCAAATCATCATTTGCCAATCTCATAAGACCCTTACTGCCATTCAGAGTTTCACCCTTTTTACCATCATTCCCTTTCTCAACCTCCAGTACACTTTCCTTATTTATAATATCTTCATTTTCCTTCTACATGTTACCTTCCTCCACAAATGATATTCTCGCCCCCTATCTTCCATAAGTCAACTCCGAAGATGATATCCACTCCCCTTAACCTCGATGAGTGAACTCTTCTTCACAATTGCTCTCCCTCTAAAGAGATGGCGAAGAGAAATAGGCATCAGATTCTTGAAAAGTGACATCCATACTGACATAAGTCTTCCTAGTAGGTGGGTGGTAGCATTTGTACCCTTTTTGAGTTGCAGAGTACCTAATAAAGATACATTTTAAAGCTCGCCAATCAAGTTTGCTAATGTTCCTTTCTATGCTCATGCATAAAGCTGACACACCCCGAACACTTTAAGAGGAAAAATGAATGAACAATTACCAAGATGAAGATCCACAAGAGTCTTAAAATTGAGAGCTTGTAATGGCATCCGATTGATAAGATAAGCTGCTAAGAGAACTGCATCTCCCCAATAAATTTTTGGAACATTCATAGTGAACATCAACGAACTTGCTACCACTAATAGATGTCGATTTTTTTTGTTCTGCAATACCTTTTTGAGCAGGAGTATTAACCCAACTAGTTTGATGAATTATACCATAATCACAAAGATAGTTTTGGAAGGACCCCTCAGTATACTTAGTACCATTATTACTTCTTAAAACTTTTACTTTAGCATCAAATTGAATGTAAATCATCTTGTGAAACATCTCAAAACATTGAAACACTTTATTCTTTGCACGCATAAGATACACCTAACAATCAATGAAAGTAACAAACCACTTATAACCAGATAATGAGGAAACCCGACTAGGGCCCCATACATTAGAATGTGTAAGCACAAAAGGAGAAGGGCTCTTAATGTTTATTGGAGGAGAAGAGGAGTGTGTATGTTTCACAAAATCGCAAGCATCACAAGTCAAATTGCTTAGAGTACACTGCTTGAGTAACTTAGAAAACATATTTCCTAAAACCAAAAAGGATGGATGTCTTAAGCGACGATGTCACTGAACCAACTCCTACTGAGAAGAAGTTATAGAACTACTTTGAAGAGCTTGACCACAAATATCAGCTTTAGACAAGATCCCTAGACCATATTCTAACAAATACAACCCATCCTGCTCTTTACAATAGCCAAATTATTTTTCTTGTTCTCAGTTCCTGAAAGATACAAGAAGACGAATCAAAGGATACAATACAATTTAAGTCTTTAGCAATATTACTAATAGATAAAAGATTCATGGAAAACTTTAGAACATGAAGAATGGACAACGAATGGAACCTTTTCCTGAAATGGATGACAAAGAACAATCAGCTACTCGAACCTTTTCTTTACTTGAGCAAGAAAAATATGAAGAAAAACTACTGGAGTTACCTGTCATATGGTCTAAAGCACTTGGATCTATGATCATGGTCTTGAATCAAAAGATGAATGTGTAGTGAGAGCATTAGCAAAACCAGAAGATGCCATATGAGAATTGTAATCTAGTCTAGTCACAAGTGCTTGAGATATTGTAATTCTGCTTTCCTAAGAGGAGTGCAATTCCTGTCACTACTTCCTCCCAATCTACTGTCCAGTGGCTGAACCTTGTTAAACTCCTTGTTACCTTTACTTCCAGTATTTATAGTGTCCCGAGAATTACAAGTTACATTTGACATTCTCAAGTTCGAATGAACTTAAAATAGGCCCTCAATAATCACTTCTAATAACTGGTTAGCTGTAAAAAGAAGTCAAAAATATCACAAGAAGCAGCCCAAAGCCAAATAGATTGAACAAAGAACCAATAAAACACTTTAGATCACCAACATTTAGCCAAAAAACTACAACAATCCAAATCAGAACTGACCCACAACTAGAAAACCTCTAGAGTGTCAATTTCCAGCCAAACACCTCCAAAAACGCAGCCCAGATAGCCTCAGCCAGCCAGACAGCCTTCAAATCGTAGCCAAACAGCCTCCAAAACACTTTCCTCTCCCAAATCAGTCTTAGGGTTACAATCAAACCTCCAAATCACTGCCTAGGGAGGACCAATATTGACAGAAACCTGCTGAAAACAACCGGGATCAAGGGATTTCAGAAAAAATGGAAGACTTAGGGTACGAACAGAAAATTGCAAAATTGACGTCCAAAATGGTAATGGATCAAAACAAAAGTTTGGGGGTTTTGGTCAGCAGAGGACTGCGAAATTTTCTGTCCAAAAAGTTTCGAGTTTCGTTGCCGGTCAACGGTGGTCAACTCGGGTCAACGGCAGCAGTGGCAGTGGAGGACTGTTCCTGCTGATACCAAGTTGAGTTTTGGAGGAAAAATCTCATGTTGTATTGATTCAAACAATTACAACCTATATATATACTCCTAAAGGAAAGATACAAATACCCTATACAAAAGTATATACACCAACACCTACCAACCAATTATAACTAGTAACTGATACTACTCCAAGTCAGACAAGTCATCTTTTCCTTCTTCTATAGCTTGCATTCTGCTAAGCATAACTGGAAGTCACAATTTGCTGAGTGCGGGTGGCTGGCACTACCGGATCTCTCTTGTTTCTGTTCAAATCCAGACATAATGGAAAAGCCCCAAAATTATTGTCATGGATCATCACCTCAACATGAACTTGTTGATGTACAGATTGAGTTGCAATTGGTGATGCTGCAGCACGTGAAGGCTGCATCAGGTGTCTACCTTGTGTTCAGCACTGACACACCAGTTGCATCATTTCAACCATGGTACTTTGACGTATTTTAGCGTGTCTACTGACAGAGTTCAAATGATGCAGAACAGAAGCAAGACGGAATTGGGAGAAGAGAAAAGAGAGAGAAAGTATGTAGAAAAAGGGATACAGTCAGTCAGATATGAGGATACGGAAAATTCTAAGAATCTTGGGTATGATGCGTACTGGATACGCCTGATTAAATATTCTTTATATGTAAAAAATTATAAAAAATATAATTTAATATAATAAGAACACATGCTTGTTATAAAATATAAGCATGTCTTTCGAAATGCAATAAAATACATAAGTAACATCCTATATATAAAAAAAAATTGTCACATCCTAAATTGAAGAGTAAACTGTATAATTAAACTAAAATATATAAGCAAGTGATTATATAAGTTTTAGACAAATAGAAAAACCAATATCTCCTTTCAACTCAACATCATATCTTTTAATGAATTAAAATTAAAGCAATAGGAATAAACAGAAAAGACCATATATCCCTTCCTCCCACTACTAAGTAAAAAATAAAAATAAAAAATTGGAAACACAAACTCAAAATAGGAAAGCAGAAAGAGATTTGGCCATTCTCTTTTTGTCTCTAGCTTTTATATTTTCTCTGCAGTGTCCTTAATAAATTTTCATTTTTTAGATCCTTTTTTCTGTTTTCTAGTTTAGTGGGGGGGAAGGCAAGCACCTCCTCTTCCGATGCTACCCATCATGCTCTTACTCATGGAGTGAGAACTCCTTTGAAGTTCGAGTTTTATTGGAAACTTTTTTCCAAAAGAGAAATTGGGGACACCATGAAAAGGAAGATCGGCACTGTGACTGGTGTGTGATGAAGCTGGACCTGGGATTATTTATGAATTACAGGATTTCAAGTCTTGGTTGTATTAGGGTTTGCATATAAAAAGACCCATTATGAAATGTAAGAGGCAGTTTTGATCATTTATTTATCAATACATATGGGGGAACTGTAAAATCTGAGCTTAGTGATCTCCATTTACTTTCCTTATATACATATTACAGTATCTGTACAATGCTTTAGCTCCGCAATTGTAGCCATGATGGCTAAAAAGAATCTACCTTTATAATTGACTAGAGATGCTGATTTTCTACCTAAATTAATATGCTAAAATGATGCCTAAAAAGAATCTACCGTTACAATTGACTAGAGATGCTGATATTTCTCCCTAATAATGTGTCGACTTTACACCCACCATCAAATTGATATTGGGGGAGTTAACAACATCAATTTGTGACTGAGAAAGTCATGGATAGTGTGAGGAAGAGATTTGGTAATTATATTAGCAAGCTGTAAATTGGAAGAGACATGAGGAAGAGAAATTTCACGCCAAATATAGGATTCCCTAATAAAATGACAATCAATCTCAATGTGCTTCGTTCTATCATGATATACAGTATTATCAGCATGAAGAGGTGTAGGTTTAATTTGAGGGTGTCCAAGTTCACCAAGAAGAGATCGAGGAGAAACAAAACACACAGATGAAACAACACAAAAAATGCAGAAGAAATTTGGTGATGTAGCTGAAACTTACAGGACTGCAAAGCACACAGAAGAGATATGAAAATTTCTCGTACAAGACCAGATAGGCAAATCTAAAAGATTTGTACCCACAATCTTCAACAACCAAGGCTCCTTGAGAGCAGAAGTAAGAAGAATTAAAAAACAAAAAATCAGAAAAGCTCTGATACAATATCAATGCATATGGGAGAACTGTAAAATCTAAGCTGCTGTGGTCTTCCATTTACTTTCCTAATATACATATTACAGTATTTGTAGAATGCTACATTAGCTCCAAAATTGTAGGCATGAAAGAATCTACCATTACAATTGCCTAGAGATGCTGATATTTCTCACTAAATTAATGTGTTGACTTTACAATATTACTGAGATATTTGATTTGGGTGGTTATTCCTCTTACTTTTTGTTTATTTTTTGTATTCTTTCTAGTCCTATTCTTCCTTGGTTCGCCATTAATTGGTATCAGTCAATTCTAGGGAACATGTATGCTTGAGCATGCATATGACATGTCATTTCTATTGCACAAGTATGGTATATGACACATTCCTCTTAAAATCGTCTTGCATTCCCATTGGCAATGTGATGGCTAACCTGTACTTGTGAATCCTTGGTGGGACCATATATGGTGATGCATGTTAATCCTTCTATATTTGCTTGTTTGACCTCAAATTAACCTTCCAGGGAAGTTTCTCATTGTTTCTTCTCAATTGCAGCTGACAAGGGCTTATTTTGCATTGTTGGAGGTTCTGTTCAACAGCCACATCACTTTTATATTGAACCTGGACACAAACACCTTTATGCATATAGTTGGATCCCTTGAATCTGGCCTTAAAGGCTTGGACACAAATATCTCATCACAGGTATGTTTCACATCAGCTATCTCTGGGGGCATCTATCTAGTTCCATTAGTTAGATCTCTTCTGACTGGATTACATTAAGCATCTTGCTTGAGCAAGTTTTTCAAATATAAATTCGTTTCAAGAATGTTATTGCTGTAATATGTTTGTTTTTTGTGATTGTATTTGTCCTTCTCTAACTCATTGAACTTCCCATCTCAGTGTGCATCTTCTGTGGATAATTTGGCTGCATTCTATTTTAACAACATAACTATGGGGGAGGCTCCCACTTCACCTGCAGCGATCAATCTTGCTCATCATGTTTCTGAGTGCCCCAATCTGTTTCCAGAAGTAAGATATCCATTGTTTTTCCTCATACTTGTGGGATTATTAATTTCCTTCTACTTTGCAGAAATCATGTTTCTATCAGAAGTAATTGCTATAAATGAAACAAAACAGAACAAAAATAAAATAAAAATAAAATAGTTAAATTTATCTGGAGTTTTGGATCAAATAATCAAATATACCTTGTTTGTTGTCATTACATTTTGGTGTGGGTCAATTCTTTCTAGAAGCTTCTCTCACTCCATATCTATTTAGTAATCTTGTCAAGTTGTTCATTACTAACCCATCGGCATTGATGGCAATGCTAATGGTATCTGCATGGCTCCTAGTGGGTTGGACTGTTAATGCATTAGTTACATTCGCAACTAATTCTGTAACTAATGATGTTATTTTCAATTATATGCATCAACATTTTGCTATTGTGTCTATTTTTTTGTTTTGTTTATTTTTATTTCACTTTGTGGGATTGATTCCTAATTCTACAGAAGAATGTCTTGTCTGAGAAAAGGGAGTAATTATTGATGTGTTGTAGCTTGAATGCTGCACAGCATAGTTTTTTTGGTGAGCGCCTGGTTAGAATGTATTACTAGGTTGTTTAAGGGTGTGGAAGTCTCCTCTGCGAATGTTATGAGGGTTATCTGAACATTGTATCCTGCTTAGTTTTCACCTCAGCCTACTTTTACAGTCTGAAGTCTGAACAACTAGAAGAGTATGGCTTTCAGAAAAGAAATTGTAAAACCCTTCCAAAAGTAATAACAGAAGTACAGAACTTGTAGTGTCCTCAAGACATGATTTGGGGCTAGTTTGGCCTAGCGCTGGCAAAGTAATCTGAGTCAAAAGTTTGTTACAGAAAGTACTATGAGCTGTTGGGTGTAAATATGTTTGGCAATTGTCAATAAGAAAGTATTATGGGATTAAAATTGTGTTGCAGATCAATTGTAAAATGCTGTGTGTTGTGTAAATTACTGAAAAAGGCCTCTTTTTAATTAAGCTTAGATTTATGATTGTTTCAAAATATATCCTAATGATGGATATAAGATATGCTTATTTACTGCCTGATGGCAAGCAGTTGAGTCCTTATGAATACTCAAAATAATGTTATTTTTCTCCTCATACATATATAAATCCAATTAAGGACATAAGATTGGATATGTTTGAAATTGTTGATGGGCTCAATTTGCCGGCAAGAATTAGCAATTCATGCATGGAAGACATGTATTTCATGTGGGATGTGCAGCAAAAATAAAAAGCCTACCAAAGCAGCAACACAAACTAGTGGGATACAGACGTTACGATGGGATGAGCCGATAGTTACCATGAACTGGGGTTACGGATCTGATACTAGAGGGAATGAGACAGAAATAATAAAAAATGGAAGCGGCAGTTTTGAGACAAAAAGACTCCGCTTCAAAGTTTGCATTGGACCAGGAAGCTCCATAATGGACCTTCTCCCAAAACACTAGCCAATTCAGTTTGAGCCTGAACATACTTTTTGCTTTTGCTTCCAAACTGTTTCTGGTAAAACAAGTGTGTTGAGCTGCGTTGTGCCAGTTGGACTCTTATGGCTGGCATGCAATGAATATTGTTTGTCAGTGGCACAAACTGTATCTTGGAGATGCAATTGCTAAAATGAAATATTGTCTGGACTCTTGACAATTTACCATGAAATTGTGATTAAGACACAACTTGTGCCATGACGTGACAGCAATGGGATTGTGTCCTGCAAATGTTCTTTATTATTGTACCTTTGGAGGTGCCGGTTACTCTTTTTTTTCATTTTTTTGAAACCTCTGTATATTGGTTGTGTACCCTACTTTTGCAAGCTTGACTTCTTTAATTAACTTTATGGAGATGGTAAGAGTGTAAGTTTTGATTTTTTTTTATTTTTTATTTTACTTGTCATTGTTTGTCATTTCCCCACTTCTTTTTCTCCCCTATTTTCTGTATTTCTATGTATACTTACTGTCTTCCTGTGTATTTAGTTGCACCAATTTGTTGCTTTTCAAATAAAATTTACTCATCAAAGAAAGATTTGCTGTACTTATTCTATTATTTTGCTGCAATTCTAAGAGAAGCTCCTATCCATGGAAGAAAAGAACTGCTGTTAGTATCTTTGTTTTTCTTTTTTGGGAGTCTAACTACTAGTTCCTAATCCTATTCCATCCCCATTTTTCATCAAATACTATCAGAAAGAAGGTGAAGTATTTTTGTCTTTTGCTTCTAATTGTTGATTGCCAATATGTGTCCCTTTTCTCTCCCCATGGGGAAAGGGTTGGGTACTTTTGGGGTGTTTAACTGACTCAAGGTTTCTCTTTTACTTGCAAAGATATTAAAGACCCTCTTTGAGATCATTCTATTTGAAGACTGTGGCAACCAATGGAGTCTTAGCAGACCAATGTTGAGCTTAATACTCATTAATGAGCAGGTAATAGACCATATAAAACTGCTCTTTTGTGTTAACATTCCTGGACTCATTTTTGTATGTGCACATTTTATATGTATCTTCTATGTATTGATTTTCTAAGAAAACAGCTTACATTTTTATATTAATTACATCTCTTTTACATATAATCTTTTTGTTTCATGGAGATTTTGTCCTTCCATTTGTTCTTGGTTTCTTAAGGTATCATGTTTTCGACTTTTCATCATTATCACCTAATTGAAAAAGAAAATAGATAAAGCAGTTGGGATAACAAAGAAGATAATTTCAGAAATTGTGTACGCAACCTATCCTTGGTTTCTCTTATTTGATTTTTGTTGGCAAGAATGAATCAATAAATCTTAAAACGATTCAAATTTGTACAAATCTATATATATTTTTCTTCTTTATATCCTTTTTTGGAAACCTTATCACATCTTTTCATCTTCCCCTTGCTACTTAAGGAAAAAGCAGTTCTACAGCCCCTCCTCTCCTCTCAGAAAGGTGGTAGATGCATGATATTTGGGAATAAAGTTGAGGGTAGGGGAGTTGTGTGACCTGGACAACTAATCATATTTTACTTCAAAAATTAAACCCGTGCTCTTGCAGTTCACAACCTCCCAAACATTTACAAGCTATGGTACACTGGCTGTGGCTCCAGTAAAATGTGCTTTGCCTTTGAAGAATGAAGTTCATGAATCACCAGTTGATTCCATCTGTCAATATGATTACAGGCTTAATATATTTTTCTTTCCCCAAATATCATTTTGTATCTAGCCGCTGGTTGTTTTCAACAGCAGTGATATTTGTAGTGCATTGTTCTGTCTAGATTAGTGGGATCCCATTTTCTTTGTTCCATTTTATCTCCTTCTATGTTATGATTTAAGACTGAATTGAGATGCCAGACAGTGTACAGCTTTGCAGGATATTTAATACCTGGTTTACTTTATTCCTTTTTTTTTTTTTTTTTTTTTTTTCTATTGAATTAAATAACTTGGCCTGACAGTTTCCATTTAACTGCAGATATTTTCTGATTTGAAAGCTCGGATATTGGCATCAATGGTTTGTTCTTTCTTCTCTCTTCAATGCCTAACCACCATCCATACAAAATGGCTAGGATTAAGCTGATAGTTTTAGAACCGTGTGTTGTTTGGAGAAACAAGAGAAAAAGAAAATGCAGGAAAATAAAGTTTGAAAAAAAAAAGGGGGAGATAATTAAACTTAGCTTTGGGTACTTGAGTTGGATGTACGGGTTTTGGAAGATTTTAAACATGATGCAGGAAGAAAATAGCATTAGGGTGGAGGAAAAATATATGAGAATAACACCCACCAAATGGTTTTTGTCTTGCGATACTACTAGGGTTTGTATAATAGACATACAAAGAATATTTCTTCATTTCACAGCTAGATGAAACCAAATACTCCTTTTTGTTCTAGAAAGGATTCCCCTTTCTAATTTGGTCTGACCCACAATACACAAGAACCGTGACCTTAAATTTTATTTCACCAAGAAATTATGTGGGGCTGGGAAGTATAAACTTAAGTAACTGGAAGCTGTTAACAAATAAAGAACAAAAAATTTTAAACTACAACTGGCTACCAGACCCCCAGTGGCATACGTACTGCAAATTTTTATTGTAATCCACAGCTGTAGCAAGCTTGCATGTGTTTACAGTTAAACGTATGTATTGTGTGTTTGTGTGCAAGTTTCCCCTTGTTTTCATTTAGGCATGACTTTGGTTGGTTCCTCTCTTGTAGCCAGTGGATCAGCATCAGCGGCTTGCACTGTGTTTTGATAAACTTATGGCAGATGTTACTCGCAACTTAGATTCAAAGAACAGGGACAAGTTCACTCAAAACCTGACCATAATCAGACATGAGTTTCGTGCAAAGTAAATCCAATCTAAGCATGGGAAATGGCCATTATGGAATGGAATTGCATCATTTTTTTTTTACAGAGAACCTGCTGCTCTTCATGTTATTAAGATTTAAGCATATAGAAGGAATATCATGTGGTGAAAGAAGTAAACCGTTCACTGATTTCTTCAGCTTTGTGTGAAGAAAAGGACATTCAATTTCTTGTACGTAAATGGATTGCAGAAAGTATGGAAGGTCGAGCATCTAGTTTGTGGTGTTTCTAGTTTGTGGTGTTACAGTATAGTCATATTTGTGCCAACTTTTTGAATACAAGAACACTACAAAGTTTTTGGAAGAAACTGGTGCTCGTCAAGTCCAGAAGAAAAAGAGAAAGAAAGGATAATGTTGATATGGCGCTATAATTGGTCAGTGAAAGTTTTACAGAACAATTCTTTTTAGGATGAATGTATATTGTTATCTTTTTACTTTCATAAATTGAGTCGGTTAGCTATAATATTTAGTATCTTATGCTCCAATTCTTTTTGTATAAAATGATGTAGGAGAAAAAAACTTTCTTTGGTCCTTATGTTTTAAAAGTTTTTCTTGTTAATTTATGTTGTAATTTATCTCCATCGGAATTATTACTTGAATAGATACGAAGTTTTTCTATCTCATTTATGTTATTTTCTTGTAAGTATGGGTATTTATCTTATTATTTTTATCAAAACTAAATACGACATGTTCTCTTAATTAAGTAGTGTAGCTTGAGTCATGGAAATTGAAACAAACTTTTATCAGTTATACTAAATTTAATATTAATTAAAAAAAATATACAATTAAATATATTATATTAATGTCTAGTTGATATGTTTATGAATATTACATTTAATAACATTATGTATTTTTGTAAGAGTAACAGTCATTTAAGAGGGCTGAATAAACACCAAGAAAGCAAAAAATAAAGAAAAGATCTTTTCAACCGTAACATGTATATTAAATAACTAGAAACAAAGTTCTACCCATCTCACAGTCACGTCTAGAATTGTATGTGGCATAAATAAAGAGGCAGCCACAAAACAATGAAGAATCAGGTGGTAAACCCTCTCCATCACACTTGTAACGAGTACACCAGCTCACAAGCAAAATTCATCTCTTGAATTTTTGATAATCAATATATCAGATTTATTTGTTTCATATACATCAAATATTCAAAACAAATAGTGGGTTCAATAAATTTGTATAACTAACCTACCATCTCTATGAAACATCTCTATGAAACAGGATACAATCAAAGTGAACATTACAATCACATACACAAAATCAACCAAGCTAATTAAATTTAACAATTGGATTCAACTCTGGGTCGCTGTAAAGTAAGTTAAGCAGCTGTTCCCACACGTCACTATCCGAGCCATCAACATTCATAAATACTAATTCCTCATTCAAGAAACCATTAGAAACCTCCCTCTCCTTCTCCGGCAATTCCCCGTTTGAGAGCATATTAGAATTCATATCAAGCCCAATTTTTCCATTTATTAGTTCTCCATCAATAATTGGTTCTCTTGGTTCGGAATTGTTGGCAGATGAACTTGAGGCTTCAATTCTATCAATGCATGGAATGACACTGTCACTTTCTTCTTTTGAATCATCTCTTCTCTTTTTCATTACATCTTTCCGGTTGATTCTACAAATAACATAATCTTCTTCCTGAAAATTTTCAAATTTTAGTCACTGCCAAGCATATATATTAGGTACTGCATGCATGCATATACAAAACCTTTTCATATATATACAAACAATATTATGCATCTTCTTCTTTAAAGGTACTGAAAATTGAGAGGCATGCTTCTAAAAGGTGATTGGGCAGTAACATTAATAAAACTAGAATCATCTAAAAAAATGTTGCTCTTTTAGAATTCCTTTTTCTCTTGATTAATTGCAAGAAATCAGACTTGTATAGTGATAGTATTGGACATGCCAGGTCCTTGGTTTGGGAGACTCAAACAAATTGCTCAACCTGTATAGGACATTAAATTTAATGGAAAGGATTTGTGCTCCGGGAAAGTCTTGCAGCATCTCGGCAATGGTAACAGTCAATCAATGAAGTGCTAATACCCTCACTAATCTTACAGAAATAATACAGTACGTATATGATGTTGAGTTTTGATATTCCAACAATTCATGTTACTTATACAAATATAAATACAAGATAGACAAATTGAATAGAGACACAATTCATAAAATAAATAAATAAATTATTTGAAATTAAGAACATAGAAAAGAAAGACTTACTTTCTGTCCATTGAGTAGTAGGCAGTCATTGATACGGTATTCATGCATAGTCCAACGACCCATTGATCCTTTCTTGTTGGCCATGAATGTAAAATTTCTTTTAGTCCCAATTTTTTTATTTTTCCATTCACCCTTTCTTCCATAAATCGTTTTTTCACACTGACACCTCCAAGTACCTGATTTTGTAACTCTTTCTACTCTTGAACCATTCTTGTTTTTCTTCTTTAATTTTGTGAATACATACACAGAATTTTCTTTTGTATGATCAAACAATTTCAACCAAACATTGTCATCTCCATAAATATCACAATCGATCACAACCTCCGGAGACATAGGAAAGCCATGCACCTTATTGTAAAGGTAATAAAGAACAAGTTCTTCATCAGTTGGATCAAAGCGAAAACCACGAGGATAACCGTACTCCATTACTTACAAACCAAGAAAGCTGACAGTACGTAGGAGCAAGCTGAAACTTGGAAGAAAGCTGATCAAACTTAGGCAAAGCTGAAACGTAGAGGAAAAAGATGAAATCGTAGGAGAAGGCTAAAACTGGTAGATATAGAAAGCTGAAAGGAACTAGAAAGTTATAGAAACGCGAGTCGGTGATCGACTATAACTGGTAGATATAGAAGGCTGAAATCGTAAACCATTAAAGAAGAGACTGAGGGTAGACATGGCTAGGGCACGTGCATGGGAGTTGGACATGGCTAGGGCACGTGCATGGGAGTTGGGCTTGAGTCCCTCACCCATTTCTTTTTAGGCCCTAGTCCTTAGTTACTTTTTTTTCTTATTTCATTATAATTTTAGTTTTTCCAAGTGCTACATGGGGATTCCAATTTTTTTTTTTTTTTTTTCTAACACCATCAGTGAAAAATTTCACTGGATTAAATATTAACTACACATAATATTAATCTATTATGATATTATAATTTTTTTGGTTTTTTACTAAAACTTTCTATTTATAAAAATAATATTCCTTCAACTAACAAATGATAGTCTATACAACGTTCTATTAAAATGAAAATTTCTCAAATTATTTTGTTAGTAATTAGAAAGAACTTATAATATTTTTTATGTATATAAATAAATCTTTAGGGTAGATTTTAACTCTTTTTTTTACTACTATAAATTTATATCCTAATATCAAACACTACCCTTACCTCAATGTCACACTCTTCAACCATTATTACTATTTTTCTCCTAAATCTTCGTAATTTCTTTTTTATTTTAATATAAATTATTTTTCTAAATTAAGAAAATTGTACCAAAAAAAGAAGAAGCAAAAACAGAAATAATTTAGAAAAAATAAAAATAAAAGAGGGGCTCAAAAGACAAATCATACAGTAGAAAGTGAAAAAAAATATATAATTAAAAAGTTTTTTTTTTTATGACTAGAGGTGCATATCAATAGGACCACTTAACAAATTCATTAGTTTTGATCCACCACCCCGTGCACCTATCAAAATTAGTGGTCCATGTATAAATTTCCTAGTTAATTTATTATTTAAATTATAATATGAGTCCCCCTAATTTCATTATTTTTTCTAAAATTATTTTTTAAATTACAGTATGTGACCCTATGATTTTACTATATTTTTTAAATAATTCCCTGTACATTCAATCATATGCATTTGCTCCTCACGTAAAACAATCTAACAATGTAGAAAATAAAAGAAAACTAGCCAAAGTGAACATGCATACTAGTAAGCGTCTAAATGAACACAGTTTTTCAAAAACAAACTCGTTAAGGATTCAAATTGAGCTTGATTTGTTTTCAATTAGGCGTGTTTTAAGCTTTATTTAAATCTCATTTAGTAAACGATCCAAACCCAAACTTCACAAAGTTTGGCTCATTTAATATAATATTAATATTTTATATAAATTTATAATAAAAATATTTACATGAAAAAAAAAAAAAAAACTAACTTAAAGAAGTTCCTTGAGGTTGATGGTTATTTCCCATATTTGCTTTTCAATTAGCCAATGTTAGAATCTCTTTAACCCTTGTCACATATCTTTCCTTTAATTGAGTTTTTGACAAATACATTCTGAGTTAAAATATGTCTAAATTTAACGAGCCAAGCCTTGATGTGACCTCGGCTTTTTTACACTCCTACACACAAGTAGAAAAGGCTTGCATTATTATGAAAACTATATGCAAAAGACATATGTGTTAAGAAAGTTTATTCACTATTTATTTTGTTTTTCTAAAATTAAGAGTCAATTCCCACAGTATTGGAATTTGAAAATTAGAATTCTGATTATTTTATTAGATTAATTGCACTTTAACCCATGAACTACTACTCATTTTGCAATAACCCTCATGAACTATTAAATTAGGTACATAATTTCCTTATTTGAGTCATAATTAGCAAATAACCCACACTCATCTAGTAATTAAATCTAACAAATTAACTTTTAAAAGACTAAATTACCCTCACTATAATTTTTTGTTATATTTTCTCCTCTTTTCATCTTTTCTTTTTCATTTTTTTTTATGAAACTACAGATTATTGATTCAATTTTAGCATACATAAACAATATTTAAATATTTTATAATTTTTATTTTCTTATCATAATATCTAAATTATCAATAGATTTATTTATATTATTTTTCTCATTTATAGAAATTCTACTAGTTGCTTCAATTTTCATTTGAAAGATAATATTTTCATCAAAATAAAACCTTTCATCAATTCTCAATTAGTCAAATATATAGAAGGATGAAATTGATAACATTGAATCTTTAAGGGATTCAATTGATAAAATTAAATATTGAGAGACGAAATTAATAACATTGAATCACAATTGACAGTCAAGAACAAAATGGGTTAATATATTACTAATAATAAATGATAATAAAAATAATAATAAAATATTTACAAGCATATGATTTCTGAAAGCAAAAGCATAATTTTTTTTATTTTTTTTAAAAAAGAAAAAGAAAAAAAGGAGCGGTTAGGATGAAGACCAAGAAATGTAACTTCCTAGGACTTATTCGAGGTTATCTTGCTCTCTCAATTTTTCTTCTTTCCCCTAAAAATAATTTCTTAAAACTATTTTATATTTGTGACTTCATAACCTTCCCTTCCCATTCTTTCTCTGTTTTTATTTATGTATCAGCAAATCCATTATCAACAAATTTAGTCATATTTGTGCCAACTTTTGAATACAAGAACACAACAATAAGAACTTCAAAGTTTTTGAAAGAAATTGGTGCTCTTCAAGTCCACAAGAAAAAGAGGAAGAAATGATTATGTTGACATTGCAATAATTGGTCAATGAAAGTTTTGCAGAACAATTCATTTAAGGATAAGTGTATTTTTTTTTTTATATTTTGACTTCCATAAATTGAGTCGGTTAGCTATAATATTTAGTTAGTCTCCAATTTTTTTGTATAAAATGAATTAGGAGAAAGAAACTTTCTTTCATCCTTATGTTTTATAAGTTTTTCTTGTTGATTTCTGTTGTAATTTACCTCCATAGGAATTACTACTTACATAAGCATGAAGCTACTCTGCCTCATTTATGCTATTTTCTTTTGAAAACCTTCCATGCTACTTGTTTTCTTTTCCTACCAATCTTACAATTCGAACACGTGAAAAGGTCTAGAACTGCACATGGAATAATTATAGAGGCAAAACAGGAATTGACACAAAACAATGAAGAATTGGATGGTGAACCCTTTCCAACACACTTGTAAAGACTACACTAACTCATAAGCAACATAAATCTTCGATTTGTTACAACCCTAAATTTATGTTCCCTCTAATGCTAGCCATTATAGAACTAGAAAGCTAGGTGCAAGACACCCCAAATCTTGCCATTATTAGTTTCACTTTTACAATGGCATCAGGAATCCTAACCAATCCAATAAAACAAGCAAAGGCCTATTTCACTTGGTTATTTTCAATTTAAGTTTGAATAATGAACTTCAAAAGATAATACTTACATTAATTTTCAGTTGAAAACTTGAGATTGGTACAAAAAAGTATGGAAGTTCACAGGTATTTATCTAGAAACGTGAAATCAAAAAAAGTCCCATAGTTTGTAAAGTTCCATCACTGCAATCATATCCTATGACGAAACCACAACATAAGGTGAGACTTGGTGGAGAATTTTCTTGATTAGAATAGAAGCTAAGCTATAAAGACTCCTTGTTTTAGTATACCCTGGGTCTGCTGTAGCATTACTTTTGAGACCTACACACATAAGTTATAAGGCAAAATAAAGTTCCAAGAATGGAAACTAATTCTCACAGAGTTAGGGATGAGAAAGAAGAAATTTGAGAGAGAAAGAAGATAAGGCTTTAGCTAATTTCACTGAATTCAAAATATGAGTTTTCAATACAAGCTAGAGTCGTTTTTATATGTCTGTAAGACTTTAACAACCTAACTAATCCAATAACCTGCAACTGATTAGCTAACTAACTTAGTTACAATCTAACAGACTCATTAATCCAAACGCTATGTACTGCATCTGATTGAGTTTGGGCCTGGGACTACTTGTCTGCTACGTTGTAACCTGAACCCATAACCACATTTCCCTTATCAATACTCCTTTCTTCAGTTGATCCTTGTCCACAAGGATTCCATAAAGGATATTTTGCTTTGAGGGCACTATAGTCTTCCCAAGTACAATCGTCCCTGCAATTGTTGGACCATTGTACTACGACTTGTGCCACTGGTTTGTTTGCTCTTCTTACCATTCTCCTGTTTAGTATTGCCATAGGTTTTAAAACAAGCTAACCTTCCTCACTGAAGCTTGGCAGTTGCTGATATACTTCATGATGCCCATGTTATCTCTTGAGTAAGGACACATGGAAGACATTATGTATCTTAGATTCTTGAGGCACTTACAAGGCGTAAGCTACTTTTCCTAGTCTACTTAAGACTTGGTAAGGGCCAAAGTACTTAGCAGCTAGCTTATTGAAAGTACCAGTAGCTATAGACCTTTGTCTGTAAGGTTTAAGTTTAAGATAGACCCAGCCCTCTACTTCACATTAATATTGTTGGGATTTTGATTATACCGGCACAGCGGAAAATTAAAAAAATTTCGGCATAACCAAATTCCTAGGATAATCTCTATTGTTTATGAATTAATGTTTTTCTGTTAATCTTATAAATAGAATATTACCTCTTGAAGCGATTAGGACGATCTTAACTTTTGATCCACAAGTTGTACAGGGTGTACAACCTCTAAGTGTATCCACACCGAATGATTTGATCAAGAGCTATGTGTTGGCTGCCAAAAATCTCCTTGTGTGCTAGCACAAGTGATGAGATTTTCTCACGTCTCACAAAACACTCAGTTTGCCAATAATTCTCTGCAGAGAATTTTGGCTCTTTCTGTGATATCTGAATAAAAGTTACGCACGTTACTTATCAGGTCTAACCTTATTTAAGTATGATATAACTTAACTCTAAATAATAAGATCAGATCTTATCTATTAGAGACTTTTAGATAAAATAAGAAAATCTCATCAAAGTTAATCCTATTTTAAATTTCAAATATCATTTGTTTGTAATTACATGAAAACCCAAAACTTCTCTTAATCAAATTGCATCCATTTATGTGTGACCCCTTATGTTCATATTAAACTGGCAGTAGGCTACATTAACTTAATGTATCTTTCAATTAGATCCACATCTAATTAATTTAAATCAAAACTAAGTTTGATTTACCTATTAATGAGAATTAATTATTAAATTAATTATCGGGTTACCTACAAGTCAAGATTGATGCATAGTAGCATGTGATGACTACCCAGATAATATAAATATATTTGTGAACCTTTCCGTTGTTAGCTACCATGCAATTTAATCTTTCCATCATTCAATGTTCCTGATTAAACTTAGAGTATGGATTAATGTCAAACCCTAATATATCTGCAGTGACTGTTAAAGGTCCACACACATCAGTATGCACTAACCCTAATATATCTGCAGCTCTTTCTCCATGTCATTTAAATGGAGATCTAGTCATTTTTCCTATGAGACAAGCTTCACAAGTTGGATAGGATTCAAAATCCTTGAAGTCTAAATAACCTTTTTTTACCAACTTGTGAACTCTATCTTCATTAATATGACCTAGTCTTAAGTGCCACATATATGAATAATTTACTTGATCCTTCTTCCTTTTGTTTGAATGTTCGATATTAAGTACATTACCATGCACATTAAGAATATAAAGACCATCATCTAAAGTACCAGTACCATAAAATTCATTACGGAAATAAATCAAACAACATTTGTTCTTAAGAGAAAATTCATAACCTTCTCTATCAAGTTTAGAAACAGAAATAATGTTCTTAACTAAAACTGGTACGTAGAAGCAATCATTAAGTTCTAATGTTTTTCCAGATGGTAAAACTAAGCAATAGGTTCCTACAATTAGTGCAGCAACTTTTGCTCCATTTCTTAGTCGCAAGTCCACTTCACCTTTGCTCAGTCTTCTACTTCTTCTCAGTCCCTGCATAGAATTGCAGATGTGAGAACCACTACCAATATCTAATACCTATGAAGTAGAATCGTTAATAGTTACATTAACTTCAATAACGAACATATGAGACATACCTTCAGAAGGTTTGTTCTTCAAACTTGTAAGATACTCCTTGCAATTTCTCTTCCAATGTCTATCCTTGCCACAATGGAAGCATTGTCCCTTATCATTGGCCTTGAAAGGTTTCTTAATACCACCATTAGGTTTGTGTAGCTTCTTCTTTTTTGAATCCTTCTTTTTAGAAGAACTCTTGCCTTTTTTGGACTTTGAAGAGCTACTTACATACATAATGTGGTTTTTATCATTCTTAATAGATGGCTCAGCAGTTTTCAGTATGTTAACAAGTTCAGGAAGTGAAGCCTCTAGCTTGTTCATGTGAAAGTTCATAACAAGCTGCGAGTAAGTGTTAGGCAAAGATTGAAGGATCAAATCCATGCACAACTCAGTGTCCATATTAAAACCTAGTTCTTTTAACTGCTCAATATGTCCAATCATCTTTAGTCCATGTTCATAGATAGATGATTGTTCAGTCATCTTAGCCCTGAAGAGCTCTCTAGATATCTGATATCTAGCTATGCAACTATGCTCACCATAAAGTTCATGTAGACGTTTTATGATAGCCGAAGCATACTCCATCTTATCATGTTGCTTCTGAAGCTCATTTGACATAGATGCTTGAATGTAGCATACAACTTTTATATTATGCTCTTCCCATCTAAAATAGGCATCTTTTTCCTTAGCAGATGAATTCTCATCAGGAATTTTAGGAATAGGAGCCTCAAGGACATAACCTATCCTTTCGGAATTAAGAACAATTCTCAAATTTCTAAGCCAATCCATATAATTTGGTCCAGTCAAGCGATTTATTTCTAAAATACAGGTAAGTGGGTTTGCCATGGTGATCAACAAATTATATTAGCATTTATTCAGATTATTAACTACCAAATAGATTTGGTCTTTTAATCTAAATTGTACCTCCCACTATTCTCTTCGATTTCCATTACCCTCTAAAAATGGAAAGCGAGTAACCCCGTTGGAAGGTTACTTAGCGGGGATTAAGATCCCATCATATATACAAATAGCCATGTGTGACACAACAAACCAAAAGTATTTGATAGATAGATAACTATTATCAATTTCATCATATGAAATTCTTAATCATATTTAGCCCCTTAAAATTATGCAATCTTATGTGACACAACAAATTACATAATTTTTAGTTAAGTTACTCTTACTATTCGCAACAAGTATATCCCAATATATATAATGCTTGTGTGACACAACAAAATTATATAATCAAGATATCTCATAAGCATTTACTATGCATAGACAATACAAATATCCCAGAATTGCAAATCATGTGTGACACATCAAATTTACAATGACAAGATAATTTCTAATGTTGTCTATAATAGTGGAGGGCTACGAATTTCATTCTTATAATGAATTTCGTTACAACTTAATATTTCTATATTTGATTAAGAGGGATTCTTTCTCAAATTTTAATATATTTAGGTCTCATCGTGCATATATCATATATATCATCTATGAGCTAGGCATGCATCAACATACATTTTAATATACATCTTATGCTAACATGGTGGATGACTATAGACCTTTCTAAGTGTGATTTACTTGAGCCATAAGTAAATTACTAGGACATTCCTAGGTAAAATTATTACATAAAAATATCTCATACATTCATGGGTCTTCAATCTTCAAAAATGATCCATTGCCTTTCTTTAATAAAATTCTATCCTATCCTAATAATCTATACATAGTATTTATTAAGAAATCTTGAATTAAATTTAAGGGGAATTACATAGGAGGGAGATAGAAAATTACATTGAGAAATAAAATAGAAAGGCGAGGCATGCAAGCCCCATTTAAATATTACAACCCAAATAATTTTACAACCATTAAAAATAAGATAAAACCCATCACATAGGTCTAATGTCCATAGTCATCTACTAATCATCCATACAATAACATTGTATTAAATAATAAAAATAATAATAACCTGATTCATTCTAACTGTGATTATGCATGAAGTTTCTTAATATCAAATATTCATGGATTTCTCAAATTCTAGTAATATTAGATTTAAATAATAATCAATTATAATCCAATAGGATTTTAATAAAAATAAAATAACTCTTATATTATTTTAATTAGAATCCTACTTCTACTAGAAGTATTAAAATAAATTAACTCTTAATTTATTTTAATTAGAATTCCTAATAAAACAACTCTTGTTTATATCAATTAGGATTCTATCCTTCCAATTAAAATAAAATAAAATATATTTATTTTAATTAGAAAAAATAAAATAAAATTGAGACTAGTATTTTAAAATAAAATAAAACTTATTTAATTAATTAAGATTCTTCTAATCTTAATAATTTTGCTTCAAAAAATTAAATTTAATAAAAAAGAAACCTAAAAGAATAAAGCAATATACATGGCAGTGGCTTATCCAACGTGAAATGGATTGCCATTGATATCAACAATATTAACAGAATTGCCATCATGGCAATTTTGTACTATTCACGTTTTTTTTTTTTTTTTTTTTTTTTTTTTTTTGGGAATATTTCAACAACTTTGAAACTAATGTTTAAATGACCAAGATTTATGAAATCTCAAAACAATATAAAATTTATGAAATCTCATTTCAATAAAATCATAAACATAATCATCCAAATCTAATTAGGATAATTAAATCAAATTCATGATATGAATCAAATTCATCATAATCACAATAATGGAATCAAATCAATTCATAAACTAATAGAGTTGGCTCTGATACCACTGTAAGGTTTAAGTTTAAGATAGACCCAGCCCTCTACTTCACATTAATATTGTTGGGATTTTGATTATACCGGCACAGCGGAAAATTAAAAAAAATTCGGCATAATCAAATTCCTAGGATAATCTCTATTGTTTATGAATCAACGTTTTTCTATTAATCTTATAAATAAAATATTACCTCTTGAAGCGATTAGGACGATCTTAACTTTTGATCCACAAGTTGTATAGGGTGTACAACCTCTAAGTGTATCAACACCGAATGATTTGATCAAGAGCTATGTGTTGGCTACCAAAAATCTCATCGTTTGTGCTAAAATCTCCTTTTGTGCTAGCACAAACGATGAGATTTTCTCACGTCTCACAAAACACTCAGTTTACCAATAATTCTCTGTCGAGAATTTTGGCTCTCTCTGTGATATCTGAATAAAAGTTACGTACGTTACTTATCAGGTCTAACCTTATTTAAGTATGATATAACTTAACTCTAAATAATAAGATCAGATCTTATCTATTAGAGATTTTTAGATAAAATAGGAAAATCTCATCAAAGTTAATCCTATTTTAAATTTCAAATATCATTTGTTTGTAATTATATGAAAGCCCAAAACTTCTCTTAATCAAATTGCATCCATTTGTGTGTGACCCCTTAGGTTCATATTAAACTGGCAGTACGCCACATTAACTTAATGTATTTTTCAATTAGATCCACATCTAATTAATTTAAATCAAAACTAATTTTGATTTACCCATTAATGAGAATTAATTATTAAATTAATTCTCGGGTTACCTACAAGTCAAGATTGATGCCTAGCAGCATGTGATGACTACCCAGATAATATAAATATATTTGTGAACCTTTCCGTTATTAGCTACCATGCAATTCAATCTTTTCATCATTCAATGTTCCTGATTAAACTTAGAGTATGGATTAATGTCAAACCCTAAATTGTTTAATCTGATGTATCTATTTATAAGTCATAACTCAAGTGGTGAAACTTAAATTCTCTAATCTAGTTTCACACCACCCTGGCCAAGGACTTTTTGAATTATGTCTTAATTAGATAACATAGAACATTCCCTCTCTTTACTGAGAGTGATAGATCCCTTATTGTACATTCATATACCTTCATACATAGATAGTCATACCAAACATCTATCTCTGTATAACCCACGGTGAATTATACTTAGATAGTATCAAAACATAATAACCCATGTACAAGGTATCTATGATGCCTGAGGTCTGAAGTTCATTTGCACCACTACAACGAAGAACACTCATTGACAACTATGTAAAAGTCCATATAAGTATTCTATGATCGAGTTAATTCAGTGAACTTGTTTTCTAACAAGCACCTACATGTTTATTATAGTGTCAACTACACAAGTGATCATAAGATCAATCACCCTCAACATTTGAGCTAATATAACATGTACTAATCTAACTGGATCATTAATTCCCATTATTAATGGTCATATGATTAGGAATATTTAAGAACAAAGCTTAAGAAAATATATCTCATAAGCATGATCACATCATGGTTCTTATTTTCATTGCTTATATTGTATGAGATTTATCATGTTCATACTAAAGAATTAAGTAGCAATTAAAGTACATGATAAATAATAATACCATATAATAATGAAACATATTGATTTTATTAATAATTGAATAATACTGTATTTATAAGTAATATACCATAGACATATATTTAAGAACAAAGCTTAAGAAAATATATCTCATAAGCATAATCATATCATGGTTCTTATTTTCATTGCTTATATTATATGGGATTTATCATGTTCATACTAAAAAATTAACTAGCAATTAAAGTACATGATAAATAATAATACCATATAATAATGAAACATATTTATTTTATTAATGACTGAATAAGATTGTATTTACAAGTAATATACCATAGATATCTAATATCATTGGCTTGTAGGGCATACTACTAACAAATATATATCTAGTAATTAAGTCATTAAATTAACTTTTAAGATGTGTTATTAGTTTAGTTGTTAAACGTAAATTAAAGTTTGGATACGTATTGAGATAATTAAAAATTATGTGAACTTGATAACTAGTATAAAAAATTTAACCGTATTAATATTGAAATAGTATGATTCAAGCTCTTGAATAAATTTTAAAAGAGTAACTCTAGATTATTGTAATTTAAAGGCTATAACCTATAAAATGGACAAACTAAACAATACTTAGAAAATGTAATTGCAGCTTCAAAATTATGATTAAGCCAATCACATACGTGAACGCAAAAGGGAGTATTGATCAATATCGGTATATAGTGAGTGGTTAATTGTTACATTTGGGGGCTAGATTATTATGTGTAATTGTATAGATATTTAAATAAATGTGCAAATGCAATGTTTCAGTGAGTTATTTGAATCATGCTTATTTGAAATTGTTTGTGGTTGATAAGAGCCAACAAATTGAGATTTTTCTAAGAAATGATTTTTATTTTCAAAATTGAATCTAGGTGCACCTAGTATATGTTGATTTGAAATTCTAAGATATTCTGATTATGATAAATGTTTTTAAAGGAATTAAGTGCTCAGCCCAAGTGGGATGGATTGTGTACAGAGAATTAATCTGTTGTGTAGGTGCGTAAATGCCTGGTGAGGGGTGATACTATTGTGCGGGGCTGAGTTACTCGTTGACCCTTTGTTTACTCTGTATGCAATCATTGCTCTAATTAATTTGTGATCCTATGAATCATGTAAGTTGTAAATTTATGATGATTACAAATGTGTACGTATATTTTGATTTAAAGCATGAACATTGTCACATGAAGTTAATTGGCTATATATGTTTATACACTTGTGTTGAGTGATGTTAGTATCCTTTGGGTACGATTTTCCAATCACAGAGTTTGTAGGACTCACCCCACTCTTGTGAATTTTTTTTTAGTAATAGGAGTTCTGTATATGGCATTGCCGAGCTAGTGACTTGCTGACAGAATATGATAAGGTATTTTCCAGGATCTCAGACTTGAAATCAAGGATGAAAGTTTATAGTCACACTAGAAGTGTGAGGTGTCTAATGTTGTATGATGTAAGAGTCTAGTTATTTGTCTTGTTTATGATGTGGATGGAGCGGAGCTCCTTGTTGTCTTTGTGTTATTGTTGTGTGAAATCATGAACATATGTGTTTGTATTTTGTAGGTAGCAAGTTGTCTATCACATTGCAGGAAATCTCTGACAAAATTTTCAGTAAATTGTTAATTGTTTCAGAAAATAAACTTTTACATTAAACTTCGATTTTAGAAAAATTACTTTTATTTTTTTTAGTTGGGTCATGAGTCATGTTTGTTACTTTGTTTCCAAGTCAGGGTTACGGTGGTTTAGTTATCAAAGCTTTCGGCCAGTTATACCTCCATGAGGGGTGTGACAAAATCAAGTTCCAAGAATGGAAACTTAATCTTGTCTGTTACTTTGTAACCCGAACCCATAACCAAATTTCCCTTATCAATAAGCTCTTGTATCGAATTCTGATTAATCTTCTTCTTTACTACTGTGATTCAATTTCCTCCAACGGAGATCCCTGCGATTAAGGTCATACCATTTTAATAGAGACGTCCTCATTTTGTGGGTTTTGTCTTCTGTGAACGACAATGGGACTATATCTTTTATGTCTTTTATTGTTGGCAGAGGCAACGTTCTATTGTGTACCTTGATTGCTTTCTTCCTCTTTTGATTTTTGTGTTGCTTTGGCTGCCCATTTTGCTTGCCATCAGCCATACTTGAAATCACTAAATTGAACAAAAATACTAGTAATATGAAAAACCATCCTCAGGCTACGTACCAAACAATCACAACCCTTAATAAGTACCTCCACTAAAGAGGCAAAACACGAACTGCCATAAACTTGTAGCCACAAAACAATGAAGAAATAGGTGGTCAACCTTCTTCACACATGTAATGGCTACACCAATTCACAAGCAAAACACCTCCCTTAAATTATCGGCAATCAATATATTCAATTTATTTTATGCGTACAAAATATTCACAACAAATGTAATGTTCACTTTGGTTGTATCTTGTTTGATAGAGATTATAGGTTAGTTATACAAATTTATTCGAACCCATTAATCAAATGCACAAAATCCAAGCTACTTAAGTTAAACAATTAGATTTAACTTGGGTCGCTGTAAAATAAGTTAAGCAACTCTGCCAACACGTCATTATCTGAGCCATCAACATTCATGTTTACCAATTCCTCATTCAAGAGGAGATCAGAAACCTCTAAGTCCATGTCCATATCTGACAATTCCTCATTCAAGAAACTATCAGAATCGTCCCTCTCATTCTCTGACAATTCCTCATTCGAGAGTATATTAGAATTCACATCAAGCCCAGTTTTCCCTTTAATTAGTTCTCCATCAATAATTGGTTCTCTTGGTTCGGAATTGTTGACATATGAACTTGAGCTTTCAGTTCTATCAATGCATGGAATGACGCTCTCACTTTCTTCATTTGATTCATCACATCTTTTTTTCAATACATCTTTCCGGTTGATTATACAAATAGCATAATCTTCTTCCTGAAAGATTTTAAGTTATCATTTTAGTAACTATCAAGCATATATTTATATATATATAACATACAGCATGCATGTATATACATACAAAACGCTTTTCCTATATATATATATATAAGCGAATATCATGCATCATCTTCTCTAAAGTTGGAATTAACTACAAGAGTCAATTAATAGAGGAAGTTCTTGTTGGGCATTGTGTTTAGAGTGGCTAAGGTCTTGTAGGCAGCATCGTGTTTATAGTGGCTAAGGTCTTGTAGGCAGCATCTAGTGGCTAAGGTCTCAAGAAAGAGAATTGGCCTTTTCATCCTGCAATTAATTCACATGCACTAACAAGTCTAGATATGGAGACTGTGTATGAGTGAGGAGTTTTGGTGGATAACTATAATTTCTATTCTATAGAAGGGAAAATTGTAGTTTAAAATATTACAGATGTTAAATGTTATCAGGGGAATATTGCAATTAGTTTTGGACAGTGGCAAGCAGGAAAACAGAAAATTGAGAGGCATGATTCTAAAAGGTGACTAGGCAGTAGCATTAATAAACTAGAATCATTTAAAAAATTGAAGACTCAAACTAGAAATCACACTTGCATGGTGATGTACTGGACATGATTTGTCACCTCATTGCTTTGGAAGACTCAAACTAGACATCTTCAATATATCTTGCAAAGGAACCAGTCAATGATATGCTAATAGCCTCACTATGATCAATGATATATTATGCATCTACGTATATGATGTTGAATTATCATATTCCAACAATTCTATGTCACGTATACAAATATAAGTAGAAGATAGAATTCCTAATAAATGAGATTCTCTACAATATTCTATAAGGATAAAATGTTGTAATATTTCTATTTATATACATACAATTGCAACAAGAATTAACTTACATATTAAAAATTAAATTCATAATATAAATTTTTTTTAAAATTTCTTTAATTCTTAAGATAAAAAATAATTAAGAAAATAATATTTTAATAATAAAATTATTCTCGAAATATTTTTTTTTAATTCAAAGTTTTTTTTTTTATAAATTTTAATTCATGAAATTTAAAATATTAATAGCAAAAAAGAATAACAATCACATTTGTATTAAGATGGAAATAATTAGACAATAAATAAATTATTAATTTATTTAAGACATAATATTGTAATATTATGAAATAATAACTAAACATTACTCTTCATGAATGTAATTAAACATATAAGTAAATACAATTAAAAATGAAATTCATACTATAAATTTAAATTTTTTCCTTTAAATTCTTAAGATAGAAAAATAATTAAGAAAATGTTATACTAATTTTTGTCATTAAGCCTCTTTTATCTATAGTATAGATTAGGGTGAAAAATATTAATAGTAAAAAAGAATTACAATCATTTTAGTAATAAAATTGAAAGAGTTAGACAATAAATAAATTAGTAAACTATTTAAAACACAATATTTTAATACTATGAAATAATAATTAAAGATTACTAGCTCACATCAACAGGAGCATAAATCCATCAGTTTTGATCCCACCACCCCGTGCACCTATCAAAATTATTGGTCCACTTAGAAGTTTCCTAATTAAATTAAAATATAAGTGGTGATTTCACTATTTTTTTCAAATGAGTAACAGTGCTTTTAATGATTTTTAATAATTGTGTTATAAACTTATAATGTTCTAATTTTAATTTCAATTAAGTCTTTTTATTTTCCTAAGAAATTAAGAAAAAAATTTGGTGAGTAAATTTACCGAAAAATAAAATAGGTTTCACATATAAAAAAATCTCTGATTATATTATTTAATCCTCATCTTCAATTTTATGTACATATTATGTAAATTATTTTCTTTTCAATTTTACTATAAACATTACATTAAAAATTAAAACAATCGAATTTAACATAATATATTACTCCTTAAAAAGAACTAAAAGCATGGATAATATGAGAAAATAAGTATTTAGAATTAATTAATCACATAAACATAATAAGAATTTTTGATTAGTCAAAGAGAATAATAGTATATATAGGTCACTTTTTTTTTCTTATATTTCTTATCAAGCGTATTTCAGGAGGTGGGTTGAATCAGTTTCGGCTTATTAATTCATTAGATATGTGCAAATTGTTGAATTAATTTAAACTTAGCATTAGGGTTTGAATATGAGATAATTAACCTTAGCTTTGGGTACTTGAGTTGGATGTACTGGTTTTTGAAGATTTTAAACACGATGTAGGAAGAAAATAGCATTAGGGTGGAGGAAAAATATATGAGAATAACACCCACCAAATGGATTTTGTCTTGTGATACTACTAGGGTGGGTTTGTATAATAGACATACAAAGAATATTTCTTCATTTCGCAGCTAGATGAAACCAAATACTCCTTTTTATTCCAGAAAGGATTCTCCTTTCTAATTTGGTCGGACCCAAAATACATAAGAACCGTGACCTTTAATTTTGTTTCACCAAGAAATTATGTTTATGCTCCCGTGATAGGATATTTTTGAGACACAAGCATTTGAGTTGCCACTTTATTTATTGAACTTTCTTAATCTGTGGCAATGGCATGGTCAAAGGAGACAATCTTTGTGAGGCTGGGAAGAAACTTAAGTAACTGGAAGCTGTTAACAAATAAAGAACAAAAAATTTTAAATTACAACTTGCTACCAGACCCCCAGTAGCATACGTACTGCAAAATTTTATTGTAATCCACAGCCGTAGCAAGCTTGCATGTGTTTACAGTTAAACGTATGTATTGTGTATTTGTGTACAAGTTTCCCCTTGTTTTCATTTAGGCATGACTTTGGTTGGTTCCTCTCTTGTAGCCAGTGGATCAGCATCAGCGGCTTGCATTGTGTTTTGATAAACTTATGGCAGATGTTACTCGCAACTTAAATTCAAAGAACAGGGACAAGTTCACTCAAAACCTGACCATATTCAGACATGAGTATTGTGCAAAGTAAATCCAATCTAAGCATAGGAAATGGCCATTATGGAATGGAATTGCATCATTTTTTTTTTTTACAGAGAACCTGCTGCTCTTCATGTTATTAAGATTTAAGCATATAGATGGAGTGTGGTGAAAGAAGTAAACTGTTCACTGATTTCTTCAGCTTTGTGTGAAGGAAAGGACATTCAATTTCTTGAACGTAAATGGATTGCAAAAAGTATGGAAGGTCAAAGTATCTAGTTTGTGGTGGTACAATATAGTCATATTTGTGCCAACTTTTTGAATACAAGAACACTACAAAGTTTTTGGAAGAAACTGGAGCTATTCAAGTCCAGAAGAAAAAGAGAAAGAAAGGATAATGTTGATATGGCACTATAATTGGTCAGTGAAACTTCTACAGAACAATTCTTTTTAGGATGAATGTATATTTTGTTATCTTCTTACTTTCATAAATTGAGTCGGTTAGCTATAATATTTAGTATGTTATGCTCCAATTCTTTTTGTATAAAATGATTTAGGAGAAAAATCTTTCTTTGGTCCTTATGTTTTAGAAGTTTTTCTTGTTAATTTATGTTGTAATTTACCTCCATGAGAATTATTACTTGAATAGGCACGAAGTTACTTTGTTTTATTTATGCTATTTTCTTGTGAGTATGAATATTTATCTTATTATTTTTCTCAAAAACTAAATACGACATATTCTCTTAATTAAGCAATGCAGCTTAGAGCCATGGAAATTGAAACAAATTTCTATCAAAATTACTAAATTTTAATATTAATTAAAAAAATTATATAATTAAATATATTATATTAATGTCTAGTTGATCATGTTTATGAATATTACATTTAATAACATTATGTATTTTCGTAAGAGTAACAGTCATTTAACAGGGCTGAATAAACACCCAAGAAAGCAAATAATAAAGAAAATATCTTTTCAACTGAAACATATATATTAAATAACCAGAAACAAAGTTCTGCTCATCTCACAGTCACGTCCAGAATTATATGTGGCATAAATAAAGAGGCACGAACTGCCACAAACTTGTAGCCACAAGACAATGAAGAATCAGGTGGTAAACCCTCTCCATCAGGGAAATATTGCAATTAGTTTTGGACTGTGGCAAGCAGGAAAACTGAAAATTGATAGGCATGCTTCTAAAAGGTGACTGGGCAGTAGCATTATAATAGCTAGAATCATTTAAAAAATTAAAGACTCAAACTAGAAATCACACTTGCATGGTGAAGTACTGGACATGATTTGTGACGTCCTTGCTTTAAAAGATTCAAAACTAGACATCTTCAATATATCTTGCAAAGGAACCAGTCAATGATATGCTAATAGCCTCACTATGATCAATGATATACTATGCATTGACGTATATAATGTTGAATTATCATATTCCAACAATTCTATGTTACGTAAACAAATATAAATAGAAGATAGGATTCCTAGAAACACAAATTGAATAGCCAAAAAATAAGAAGACAGGATTCATAAAATCACAAATTTTCGAAGCAAATTAAAAACGTATAATCAATCAAACACATATAAAAGAAAGACTTACTTTTTGTCGATTGAGTAGTAGGCAGTCATCGATACGATATTCATGCACAGTCCAACATCCCTTCAATCATTTCTTATTGGCTATGATGTGAAATTTCTTTTAGTTCCAATTTTTTTATTTTTCCGTTCACCCTTTTTTCCATAAATAGTTTTGTCACATTGACATCTCCATGTACCTAACATTGTAACTCTTTCTACCCTTGAACCATTCTTGTTTTTCTTCTTTAATTTTGTGAAACCATACATAGAATTTTCGATAATATGATCAAACAATTTCATCCAAATATTGTCATCTCCATAAATATCACAATCGACCACAACCTCGGGAGACATAGGAAAACCATTCACCTTATTGTAAAGATAATAAAGAACAAGTTCTTCATCAGTTAGGTCAAAGCGAAAATCATGGGGGTAACCGTACTCCATTACTTGCAAATCAAGAAGCTGACAATAGGAGCAAAACTAAAACGTAATAGAAAGATGAAATCTTGGAGAACAATGAAACAGAGGAGAAAGACGAAGCTAGAACTAGAAGAAATCAGAAACCTAGGAAAAAGCTGAAATCGTAGGAGAGCTGAAAAGTAGATATAGAAATTGACTTCGAGGAAACTTAGGTCCAAAGCTAAGGGGAATTGTAGGAGGCTGTGCAAACTTTCTATTTATAAAAATAAATTTTTTTTTTTAACTAATAACTGAGAGTCTACAATATTCTATA
Source organism: Quillaja saponaria (assembly GCA_029379385.1). Classification (NCBI taxonomy): domain Eukaryota; kingdom Viridiplantae; phylum Streptophyta; class Magnoliopsida; order Fabales; family Quillajaceae; genus Quillaja; species Quillaja saponaria. The sequence continues at coordinate 8,802,899 of CM055611.1, read as the reverse complement.
AGGATAAAATTTTATAATATTTCTTTTACAAAACAGAATGGAAATTCAACTTCACTTGATGACATAGAAACTATGCAAACTATGTCAAAATGTGATAATATTGATTTGATGTAATGAATAAACATTTTAAAACGTAAGATAGTTGTGAGAAGTTATTAGTAATATATTTTATTAACTTGAATGTGATTTCATGTTAATATATTTTGTTGGCTATGAATGTGAAATTTTTTTAAGTTCCAATTTTTTTATTTTCCATTCACCCTTTTTTCCATAAATATTTTTCTCGCATTGACATCTCCAAGTACCTAACATTGTAACTCTTTCTACCCTTGAACCATTCTTGTTTTTCTTCTTTAATTTTGTGAAAACATATATAGAATTTTCGATAGTATGATCAAACAATTTCATCCAAATATTTTCATCTCCATAAATATCATAATCGACCACAACCTTGGGAGACATACGAAAGCCATTCACCTTATTGTAAAGATAATAAAGAACAAGTTCTTCATCAGTTGGGTCAAAGCGAAAACCATGGGGATAACCACACTCCATTACTTGCAAATCAAGAAGCTGATGATAGGAGCAAAACTAAAATGTAATAGAAAGATGAAATCTTGGAGAACAATGAAACGGAGGAGAAAGACGAAGCTAGAACTAGAAGAAAGCAGAAACCTAGGAAAAAGCTGAAATCGTAAGAGAGCTGAAAGTAGATATAGAAATTAGAAACGGTAATCGACTTTGAGGAAACTTAGGTCCAAAGCTAAGAGGAATTATAGGAGGCTGTGCAAACTTTCTATTTATAAAAATAAATTATTTTTTTTCAACTAATAAATGAGAGTCTCTACAATATTTTGTAAGGATAAAATTTTATAATATTTCTTCTAGAAAGCAGAATGGGAATTCTATTAAAATAAAAAAAATAATTATTTTATTAATAACAAGAATATATGGCACATGCATTGTGCATAAATTATGTTTATATATATACAATTGCAACGAGAATTAACTTACATATTAAATATTAAATTCATAATATAAATTTCTAAATTTTTTCTTTATTTCTTAATATAGAAAATAATATTTTAATAATAAAATTACACTCTTATTTTTTTTTAATGTATAGGTTTTTTATTTTTAATTTTTAAAAAATATTAATAATAAAAAATAATTACAATCATATTACTGTTAAGGTGGAAATAATTAGACAATAAATAAATTAATAATTTATTTAAGACATAATATTTTAATATTATGAAACTAAATTTTACTCTTTATTAATGTAATTAAAAAAATAAGTAAATACAATTAAAAATGAAATTCATATTATAAATTTATAATTTTGTTCTTTTAATTCTTAAGATAGAAAAATAATTACGAAAATGTTATACTAATTTTTTTCATTAAGTCAGTTTTATTTATAGTATAGATTAGGAGAAAAAATATTAATACTAAAAAATAATTACAATCATTTTAATATTAAAATTGAAAGAATTAGACAATATATAAATTAGTAATCTATTTAAAACACAAAATTTTAAGACTATGAAATAATAATTAAAGATTACTCTTTAGTAATGTAATTAAATAAATAAGTAAATACAATTAAAAATAAAATTCATAATATAAATTTTTCCTTTTAATTCTTAAAATGGAAGAAGAATTAAGAAATTAATATTTTAATAAATTAAAAAAAAATTCTTAATATTTCTTTTAATTCAGTGTTACTTTTTTAATTTTAATTCATAAAATTAAGAAGATTTAGAGAAATAAATTAATAGTAAAAAATAGTTATAATCCTATTATAATTTAAAGAGAGGAGAATTAGGGGAAAAATAAATTAATAGTTTGTTTTAAGTACAATATTTTAATACAATACAATAACAACTAAATGGTACATAACTAATACTAAAAACTTTTAAGAAAATATAAAATTTATGTCATTAAGATACTTTTATTTTGAATGTAGATTTACACTATTGGTTAGAATGAACTTATAATATTTTTTATATATAAATAAATCTTTAGGATTGGTTTGGTTCAAACAACTTTTTTATTTATTTAAAATAATAACAAATTTAAATAAAAAGTACCAACTTTAAATTAATTTGCTTTCCAGTGCATTTTTTTTGTAAATATGGAAATCATATACTTTATTAGGTGAGGTAATCTAATTTTCTATATAAGATCAGAAAACTAAAAGCGAAATGTCCTTGTTACTATTGTAACTAATAATATTTTAGTTTTATTTTTTCCTAAAAAATTAAGAAAAATTTTTATTTTCCTTGAGTAAATTTACCGAAAAAATAAAATAGGTTTCACATATAAAAAAAGTCTCAATGTTTATATTATTTAATCCTCATCTTCAATTTTATGTACATATTATGTAAATTATTTTCTTTTCAATTTTACTATAAAGATTACATTAAAAATTAAAACAATCAAATTTAACATAATATATCACTCCTAATAAAGAACTAAAAGCATGAATAATATGAGAAAATAAGTATTTAGAATTAATTAATCACATAAACATAATAAGAATTTTTAATTAGTCAAAGAGAATAATAGTATTTATACGTCACTTTTTTTTTTATATTTCTTATTAAGCGTATTTCAGGAGGTGGGTTGAATTGGGTTTGGGCTTAGTAATTCATTAGATATGTGTAGATTGTTGAGTTAATTCAAAATTAGTTACTTTTATTTTATATTTAAAAAAAAGAAAAAAGTGGTAGAACTCTTAAACTATTTATCTTCTGTTCTATATATATATATATATATATATTTTTTTTTTTTTCCATTACAAACAATTGTATAATTTTCAATCTGAATTCCAAATACCATTTATATATTACATTAACATATTAAGACTGTTCATTGTAATTTTCTAAACATATTTCATGCATGTCCATTTATTGATCAAATAATTACTATGGTTATGTACCACATTCTCACATACAACACTATTTATTTTTCACAATAAAATAATTTTTAAGCACAGTAATATAATTCTGGAAGGTGATTAATTAGTGTATGATAAAGATCAAAATTGCACGATAAATTTATCAATATTTTTTAGTTACTGAATTTACCATTGTGTAAGTAAGTAATTTATAAACAACATTATAATTTTTAAAATTTAGAGTGTAGATTCAATTACGAAACAATGAATGAATATCTTCAAACACTATATGTTGTTATTTGATTCAAGAGATTAACATGAAATCACATTCAAGTTAATAAAATATATTACTAATAACTTCTCACAACTATCTTACGTTTTAAAATGTTTATTCATTACATCAAATCAATATTATCACATTTTTTTTGAATATATATACTGAGTTTGGAGTTAGGATGACGTGGGAGAAATTTTTATAAATTATAGTGGAAAAATTGAGTAGATGGTGGTGTAGAACAATATGTGTGATTTGAGCAAAAATATGATGAAAATGAGGAGAAGAGGAAGGGAGGAGGTAGGGAGAGAAATAGAGAAAAGAGGTTGGAAAGGGGGTTAGAAAGTTATGCTTCAATCTGAAGTATGTCAAAATGTTCATACAAACTACATAACATAATTGTATATAGACCACACCAAAAAATCTAAGACATAAACGTAATTAACATAAAATAATAGAATTACATGCCTAATTTGATAATTCATATGGGCTACTACCAAAAAAAAAAAAAATAGCTCATGAAATAAAATATAATTCACCCTCAATATAATTAATAAATATTTACTGGCATCTGATTTCTGAAAGCAGAAACATCTTTTTTATAAAAACAAAATGAGGGGTTACGCTACCTTAACAACATGCTCAATAACAATGCAATTCATAATTTTAACTACATACATTACAAAATGACAATTATATAACAAAATAAATCTGGAGAGTACAGAGAAAAGCAGGTCATAGTCAGATTTGAGGTAGCTATTAGCTAATATCCAGTCTGTTAGCAGCAAAATAAAAGAATGCAGAATTTCTTTTCAAATAAAAATTCTTGTTCAAGAATTCAGTTTCATTGTTCTACTGTTTCTCTTTTTTTTCAGGGGACAAATCTTTCTTCTTATATTTCTGAACCATTGTGTAAACCTGCAGTTGGATAACAATAACAGCTGATATAGTCGACATTGCAGTACATCATCTTAAGATACCTAAGCTCAAATGCATAAATAAATAAAAGATATACACTAATGCAAGAGAAACAAACATTGGCCAATAGAAGAAAAGTGGAAGCAACACTCCTGAAATGATATTGATGCAGGCTTAAAGTTTTAGTCAAGGAAAAGCAAGCTTGGAGGCCATCAGAATATCAAATAATATATTCTGATCAAGGACAAAGAAATGTAACTTCCTTGGACCTATTCTGGGTGATGTTTGGTGGGTGTATTGCTAATAAATCTTGCTCTCTCAAATTTTCATCTTTCCCCTAAAAGGAATTTCTTTTCGTGACTTCATAACCTTCCCTTCCCCTTTTCTCTCTGTTTTGATTTCATTTATGTACCAGCAAATCCATTAAATGATAGAAACAAGACAAGCAGGAGTACTACATACTACTCAAACAAATAACCAAACTCTAATTCCTAAGAATACAAGTAGAACTTTCCATCTAATGTTGAAAGACACAGCTCCCGTATTCCTCTTTTTTTTTTCTTTTTTTTTTTGTACATTTGAAATTTTAACAGTATTCTTTTTGAAGCATGTAAAAGAGACCGGTTTGAACTTTATATTATCACATGGGCAATACCAAATGCTCCTCACTTCTGAAATTACTACTTTGGGTTCTGTACTTCTGTTATTGCTTTCTATCCAAACATGACAAACAGCGGCCTGCCAAGCCACCTACGGGGTACAGGGTGACTGCTACAAGACATATAAGAAATTTTACAACAACTATTTCAACTCGAGATCCCATTCACCAAGTAGTCTGATGACATAGAAACTATGCAAACTCCTAGTCAATAACCTTTTTCGTGAAACTACACTCAGATGCCAGAAAGAATAAAGGAAAGACCCTGTGTAACCCTACTTCGCTAGGAATCAGATTCTTTCCTCAAATAAGACTCCACCAAGAATTCATATCCTATTTTGACAACCATAATCCTTCAATAGAAAATTTGCAAGGTAAATATCGTATTATGTTGTTCATGCAAGATTTGTTTTCATGTCCAAACAACCACCTAAAGTTTAAGCCTTCTTGCTTGTTATGTTCTTAGTTCACGTCTTAATTCAAAAGGAAAGAAAAAAGAATAAATAATATAAATTCATATATTGAATCGAATAGAAAGAGTATAACAGAAGCCTGTAATACTACTGCACAACAATCTTCCTGATTTATTTAAATCCAACCAAGTAGGTGCTTGCAAAAGATTCATATTGCAAAATCTAATACACTTCTATATCAGTTACTAAATAGATAAATTAGGTTGTTATTATTTATGTAACTGGCATGTGTATGATTCTACACTCCATTGACTCTTTTATTAAAAACTACTTTCTTATATGGAAGACATAATTTTTTTATTATGTTCTGTAAAATATTTCTATAACACCATTTAACTAAATCTAAAATCTCAAACTAATTCAAATTAGCTACATGAATCTTTTTTCCTTCAATTGCATCAATCCAATAATCTTAGTTTTGTTGAGAATTTCTAATTTTTTTCCAGCTCTACAGGGGATGAGTTCTGAGGATGTACTAGATTCACCTACATGACCTCATAGAGAATAGAGTGAGTCAATTTCCAATTGATGAAAAAGACGGAACATCTGAGATTGCCAAACGTTCGACTGAAAGCCAAGACCAAGGATGATAGGATTGAGGAGGTAAACTAAGCAAATGGCCTTGATCCCAAAACTGGGGTAACATTCACAGGCCCTAGCGCAATCAATCATGGCCTCTTTGAACTTTTCGTAGATGTCATTTCAATGATGCCCAAAGCAATCATATTCTTAAGAACTTCTCCCCATTTAATTCTTGTTCTCCCCTATCTCTTCTAACCCTTTCCACCTACACCAAATCACATTTCCTAACTATGGCAAAGATATTTAAAACTATATATATACGACCCCTGTTACATCGAGGTTAAACCTATATCCCTAAACCTCTTGCTTTACTGGTTTTCAGATCATTGTATAGAAATAATTTTTTTTTTAATGAATAATAATGCCGCTTGTGTGTGAGAGCGACAGAGAAAGGAAGAAACTGAAACCTTTTAAACCTAACACTAACAATTCTACATACACCTTGAGGCGTATGTGAGAGAAAATATGAACAAACTCTCCAATTGATAGAAATGTGGTGAGCACAACACATAAGTTGAAGATGATGAACAAATTGGAATACTCAAAAGACAACTTCTACTATGCTTGATATCAAATTGAAAACATACAATAGGTATTTATAAGACTCATAATAGCAACTCTAAAGTCACACAACTAAATATGCACTAATATGACTTTAACACCCATTATCCTAGACATTAAGGACTCTAACCCATTACTACAATTTTATTACACATTAACAAAAAAAAAAAACTTCCACTAGCACACAATAATTTATAGCCACCCATTATAAGAAATTAACTACCTCTTAAAACCCATTACATCAAAATAACTCACATTTTTAACTTCCACTAACAATTTATCATAGGAAAATAAAGTTTATTATTTTCAACACTTCCCCTTAAACTTAATTTTCCTTTCTAACTCCAAGCAATTCTCTCAATCCTTGAAAGACTTCAAATTTAAGTCGTTTTGTGAAAATATCTGCAACTTGATCAAGAGACTTCACAAATTTGACTTCCACTTCTTTCTTGGCAATAGACTCACGGATGAAATGATACCTTGTGTCTATATGCTTGCTTCTATCATGGAAGATGGGGTTCTTTGCCAAAACTAGTGCAGACTTATTGTCAACAAAAATTTGGGTTGCTTCTTTTTGTGGCTCTTGTAGCTGCTTCAACAATCTTCTTAACCAAATGGCATGACAAGTACAAGAGGTAGCAGCAACACATTCAGCCTCACAAGTTGAAAGAGTAACAATTGGCTGCTTCTTTGAAATCCAAGAAATTGCATTATTTCCCATGAAAAATACAAAACCTGTGGTGCTTTTTCTATCGTCCAAATATCCGGCAAAATCACTATCATAGTATCCCACAAGATCAATAATATGTGAAGAAGAATAAAATAGGCCATAGTCAAGTGTACCTTTTAGGTAGCGAAGAATTCTTTTAGCCGTTTTCATGTGAGTAGAAGTAGGAGATTCCATGTAACGACTCACTACTCCAATAGCATAAAGAATGTCTGGCCTTGTGCAAGTCAAGTATCTTAAACTTCTAACAAGACTTCTAAATAATGTGGGATCTACCTTCTCTCCAACATCATGCTTTGACAACTTCACTCCGTATTCCATGGGTGTATTAACAGAGTTGCTATCAAGCATTTGGAATTTCTTAAGAACACCTTTTGCATAGCCTTCTTGTGAAATAAAAATTCCACCATCATTTTGCTTCACTTCAAAGCCCAAGTAGTAAGACATTAGTCCCATGTCAGTCATCTTAAATTCACAAGTCATTGCCTACTTGAAATCTTCAAACATGATTGGATTATTTCCTGTAAAAATTAGATCATCCACCTAAAGGCAAACAAATAAAACATCACCATTTTCATTTGCCTTCACGTAAAGTGCATATTCATGTGGACATCTAACAAACCCATTTTCTTGAAAATACTTGTCAATTCGATTATTCCACGCCCTTGGTGCTTGTTTTAGGCCATACAAAGCCGTTTTTACCTTCAAAACTTTGTCTTCTTGCCCTTCAATTACATAACCCTCAGGTTGATCAACATAAACCTCTTCTTCAAGAAAACCATGGAGGAAATCAGATTTTACATCTAATTGATAAATCTTCCAATGCTTATGGGCTGCAAAGGAGATCAACAATCGGATTGTTTCTAAGCGAGCAACAAAAGCAAATACCTCTTCATAATCGATCCCCTGCTTTTGTGCATAGCCTTTCGCAACTAGCCTCGCCTTGTACTTCTCAACTTCTCCTTTTGCATTTTTCTTTGCCTTGTACACCTATTTCACACCAATAGCTTTATAATCTTTTGGAAGATTTGCCAACTCCTAAGTATCATTTTTTTCAATAGCTATTATCTCCTCATCCATTTCTTGTCTCCATTTCTTGTCATTTTCAGCTTCTTCAAAAATTAATGGTTCACTATCTGCAACAAGACAAAATAAATTAACATCTTTTATCACTTCTGTATTTTCATAAAAATCAAGAAGACTTCTTGTTTTCGGTGACCCTTCACTTAAACTTTTTTCTGATGAAGGAGTTGGTGATGAAGGTGGAGTAATGGCTTCCAATGGTGCTTCTATATCTTGTTCTTCTTCAAAGTAAGGAAAAAAATTGTAACTTTCTTCTTCTTGAATATCCCAATCCCATGTTTCATCTTCATTGAACTCAACATCTCTACTAACTATGATTTTTCTATTCCTTGGGTTATAAAGCTTGTACCCTTTGGAATTTGAATCATAGCCAATAAATACATACTTCACACTTCGATCATCAAGTTTAGATCTCTCTTGATCTGTTACATGGGCATAGGCAATGCTTCCAAAAATTCTCAAGTGAGAGACATTTGGCTTCTTTCCACTCCAAGCTTCTTGAGGTGTTTGATTCTCCACACCTTTGGTTGGACATCTGTTGGACAAATAAACTGCACAAGAAATAGTTTCTGCCCAAAATTCTTTAGGCATATTCTTAGATTTCAACAAACATCAGGCTATATTAAGAATTGTCCTATTCTTCCTTTCTGTTACACCATTTTGTTGGAGTGTCCTAGGAACCGTTAAAGGACGACGAATTCTTGTGTTTCACAAAAGATATTGAATTCATTTGAAGTGAATTCGCCTCCTCTATTGGACCTTAAAGATTTGATTACATGACCACTCTCTTTTTCAACAAGAGCTTTAAATTTTTTAAACACCTTAAAAGCCTCTGATTTTTTCTTCAAAAAATAAACCCATGTTTTGCGAGTATAATCATCAATGAAAAGCAAAAAATAATGATTTTTATCAAATAAGCATGGCTTGATTGGTCCACACACATAGGTATGAATAAGTTGAAGTGGCTCGGTTGCTCTTGTTGCTTCTTTAGGAAAACTCTTCCTTGCATGTTTTCCAAGGAGGCATGGTTCACACAATTGATTTGGGTGGTCAATGAATGGCAACCCAGAGACCATCTTCTTCTCTCCCAAATTCTTGAGACCTCCAAAATTCAAATGACTCAACCGCATATGCCAACGCCATGTTGAATCTTTTGCACACATCTTCAAACATTTGGCACCATCGTTTTGGAAATTCAAAATGAACATTCTGTTTCTTGTCACGGACACCTTAGCAATAAGATTAGCACCTTGGTCTCTAAGCCAAAGATTTTTATCTTTCATATGGATTTCATAACTTTTCTCTAAAAGTTGTCCCAAATTTAAAATGTTACTTTTTAATTTTGGAACATAATAAACATCATAAATGAGCTTATGACCACCATCTTTCAAAGAAATTAAAATGGTACATTTTCTTTTGATTGGAATTTTGGAAGAGTCTCCAAAGGTCACAAATCCACTTACTTTTTCATCAATCTCCAAAAATTTGCTTTTGTCCCCACACATATGATTGCTTGCACCATTGTCAAGGTACCATGAACTCTTGATCACCTCCTTTTCATCTCCTTTGAATGCTAGTAACAAAGTTGGCTCTTCCACTTCTTCTTTGTATTCAAGTAGATTAGCATTCTCTTCAACAACATTAGTATTGCGACATTTCGAAGCAAAATGACCAAATTTATGACAATTATAACATTCAACATTACTCTTGTCATACCTCTCCTCATTTGGTCTTGCATAATTTCCTCTTCCTCTTCCACGGCCTCTTGATAATTATTGGCCTCTTCCTTCGTTATTATTCTCAAAATGATATCCTCCTCTTCCTCTTCCTCCTCTTCCTCGTCCACGACCATGACCACGACCTCTTTGGTTTCTTTCTTGTACATTATTTTTTTCTTTGAAAGAAACCTTAGCTTGGAGAGCTTGTTCAAGCAGCTTCTCTTCCTTCTTCTTAAATCTTTCTTCATAGGCTTGTAATGATCTCATGAGTTGCTCAATAGACATGGTCTCCAAGTCTTTCGATTCTTCAATTGCAGCAACAATGTAATCAAATTTTGGTTGCAAAGAGCAAAGGATTTTCTCCACCACACGAACATCTTTTACTTTTTCTCCATATCTTTTCAATTGGTTGACAGTGGCTAGCATTCTTGAAAAGTAATCCAAAATTGACTCGGATTCCTTCATGTGCAAGGCTTCAAAATCTCCTCTCAATGTTTGGAGTCGAATCTTCTTCACTTCTTCTACTCCTTAGAGAGAGCTTTGCAATATCTCCCAAACTTCCTTGGCAATAGTTGCTAGTGCCACCTTCTCAAACATGGACTCATCCAACCATTGATAGATGAGAGTGAGAGCTTGTTGATCCTTCTTCCTAGCCTTTTGTAAGGCATCTTTTTGAGCTGCAGACAAAACAGCTTCATCTTGTGGTTGGTCATATCCTTTCTCTACGATCTCCCATGCATCTTGTCCACCAAGCAAAGCTTTCATACGAAGACACCAATTGTCATGGTTGTCTTTAGTAAGACGAGGATATTGAAATGAGAACATTCCTGATCTAGTAAACATCTCTCAAACTCACTAAATTAGAGAACTAGGCTCTGATACCACTTTGATAGAAATGTGGTGAGCACAACACATAAGTTGAAGATGATGAACAAATTGGAATACTCAAAAGACAACTTCTACTTTGCTTGACATCAAATTGAAAACATACAATAGGTATTTATAAGACTCATAATAGCAACTCTAAAGTCACGCAACTAAATGTGTACTAATATGACTTTAACACCCATTATCCGTGACATTAAGGACTCCAACCCATTACTACAATTTTATTACACATTAACAAAAAAAAAAAAACTTCCACTAGCACACAATAATTTATAGCCACCCATTATAAGAAATTAACTACCTCTTAAAACCCATTACATCAAAATAACTCACACATTTTTAACTTCTACTAACAATTTATCATAGGAAAATAAAGTTTATTATTTTCAACACCAATTTCTTGACTTAATACCGTGTCGCATGTCATTTTGGGGTCAAGTATGAGAATTTGCTCCAAAAAGCCATTAATTGCTTCTGTCCTAGCAAACCAGTCAGCTTCTCCGTCCAGCAAGAAAGATGGAAACTCCCAGAGACCAGCAAGCAATCCTTCACCAAGTCTCTTTATGAGAAGAAATTCACAGACCCATTGGTTTCCCTCCAAAATTTGCTGAGCTCCCAGTATCTCAAAACACATACAGCAGAAAAATCACGTCTTTTTTCTTACCGTCACACCCTTAATGGGATAATCTGTAACCACTACTGAATTGTCATCTCTAGACATTGAAAGTGCACTGCAGTTTTCTGATACAGGACATGTGGAGCAGCCTGGTTGAAGTCTCCAAGGCAGAAAGGATTAACTAATTAAGCTGCTACTTTCCTATTCCCCTCTCCAAAACAAATAAAAAAAAAAAAAAAAAAAAAAAAAAACCTAAACACCCATTAGAAAATTGTTACATCCCAAAGAAAAATATGGCAGTCCCAAAATTAATTGAAATGCAATACAAACAATTCCAAAAATTATGTTCTAAATTCTAACTAATGTCATAAATCAAAGCAATATTCACGTCTGAATTACAAGTACCTCCACAAATGAGTTGAAGTTGGTGCATGATGCTCCTAGGTTTTTCTCTTCCCTCTCTCTATCTCTCTCTTGTGCTTCATCAAGTGAAGAAAAGTTGAAAAACTGAAAAAATGAAATAAGAATCTCTTTACAACCAACATCAAATTGTAGTTGAGATTCTGATGAAGAGAAGAAAGTCAGATTCTGATGAAGAGAAGAAAGTCACTAGAGTTTGAAGCTCACCAAAATCTCTTGACGGTTACATGAGTCTTTTGGATTTGCAGAAAAAGTCTTGAGTCTAGCAATTGCCCTTTACTACATTTCCATCAACAACTGGCACCACCTGGTATGGTAAATCACAGAAGCAGCTCACCTCATTGAATGCAATGGAGGCAATTGCTCCAGCTGTATAATCTCCAATTCCAGGAATCTTCCGTAATGCGGAAACTGCTTCAGGTGTTCTGCTTCCTTCAGCAACTGTTTTCTTTGCTCCCTAACAGAATAAACCAAAACAAGTTTGTTGAAAACCACAGCCTGGTTTCTGAAGATATACTCATAGTTATCTACTGTTGATCTGAGCCTCTTGTTTCTACGCAGTTCAGATAGCAACTTAATACTTAACCTTCTAGTTAAGGAAGCCCTCACAGGGATGACTAGAAAACGGAATTCTAATTAACAACTAAACAGACAACTCATTCAATAAGTCCTAAGACAACTGCTTGGAATCGGAATCAACATGATGAATGGATTCCATTAATATATTCTCAAGGAGTGAATTGAGTTCTTGCCTTGTATCTTTTAAAGGCAGGATTTAAAAATCTGGTGTTCCAAGTCTTGTCTCACTTGTTTGTCTGACACACAGACATAGATGTTTTAAGACTTAATACTAAGTACAGATTTACTTCATAACATGTAATTTCTTCACTTAGAGTTATATTTACAGAAGAAAAGTATTACTGTTTCCTTGGGATGTGTTATATGAAGCAACACACAGCCATCAAGATAAAATATTATGAATTCTACAAATGTTTCAATTGGTCAATATGTAATAATACATTAAAGCAAACCATCTAAAGCTATATTCAATCTATGAATGACCACATGCATTTTATGCGAGCTCTTGATTTATCTATGAATAACACACAGGCAAGTACAGTATCACAGAAGGTGAAAACCTTCCTCAGGCTATGTACCAAACATTCACTAAAGAGACAAAACACGAACTGCAACAAACTCGTAGCCACAAAACAATGAAGAAACGGGTGGTCAACCCTCTCCATCACACATGTAATGGCTACACCAATTCACAAGCAAAGCACCTGTCTTAAATTATCAACAGTCAATATATCCAATTTATTTCATGCTTACAAAATATTCAAAACAAACAATGAGTTCTAGTAAATTTGTATAACTAACCTACAATTTCTATCAAACAAGATACAACCAAAGTGAACATTACAATTAATTGCACAAAATCAGCCAGGCTAATTAAGTTAAACAATTGGATTTAACTCTGGGTCGCTGTAAAGTAAGTTAAGCAACTCTGCCAACACGTCATTATCCGAGCCATCAACATTCATATATACCAATTCCTCATTCAAGAGGAGATCAGAAACCTCTATGTCCATGTCCATGTCCATATTCGCAAATTCCACGTTCAAGAAACCATCAGAAACCTCCCTCTCCTTCTCCGGCAATTCCCCGTCTGAGAGCATATTAGAATTCATATCAAGCCCAATTTTTCCATTTATTAGTTCTCCATCAATAATTGGTTCTCTTGGTTCAGAATTGTTGGTAGATGAACTTGAGGCTTCAATTCTATCAATGCATGGAATGACACTGTCACTTTCTTCTTTTGAATCATCTCTTCTCTTTTTCATTACATCTTTCCGGTTGATTCTACAAATAACATAATCTTCTTCCTGAAAATTTTCAAATTTTAGTCACTGCCAAGCATATATATTAGGTACTGCATGCATGCATGCATATATACAAAACCTTTTCATATATATACAAACAATATTATGCATCTTCTTCTTTAAAGGTACTGAAAATTGAGAGGCATGCTTCTAAAAGGTGATTGGGCAGTAACATAATAAAACTAGAATCATGGGCAGTAACATTAATAAAACTAGAATCATCTAAAAAAATGTTGCTCTTTTGGAATTCCTTTTTCTCTTGATTAATTGCAAGAAATCAGACTTGTATAGTGATAGTATTGGACATGTCAGGTCCTTGGTTTGGGAGACTCAAACAAATTGCTCAACCTGTATTGGACATTAAATTTGATGGAAAGGATTTGTGCTCCGGGAAAGTCTTGCAGCATCTCGGTAATGGTACCAGTCAATGAAGTGCTAATACCCTCACTAATCTTACAGAAATAATACAGTACGTATATTATGTTGAGTTTTGATATTCCAACAATTCATGTTACTTATACAAATATAAATACAAGATAGACAAATTGAATAGAGACAGGATTAATAAAATAAATAAAAAAATTATTTGAAATTAAGAACATAGAAAAGAAAGACTTACTTTCTGTCCATTGAGTAGTAGGCAATCATTGATACGGTATTCATGCATAGTCCAACGACCCATTGATCCTTTCTTGTTGGCCATGAATGTAAGATTTCTTTTAGTTCCAATTTTTTTATTTTTCCATTCACCCTTTTTTCCATAAATCGTTTTTTCACACTGACACCTCCAAGTACCTGATTTTGTAACTCTTTCTACTCTTGAACCATTCTTGTTTTTCTTCTTTAATTTTGTGAATACATACACAGAATTTTCTTTTGTATGATCAAACAATTTCAACCAAACATTGTCATCTCCATAAATATCACAATCAATCACAACCTCCGGAGACATAGGAAAGCCATGCACCTTATTGTAAAGGTAATAAAGAACAAGTTCTTCATCAGTTGGATCAAAGCGAAAACCACTGAGGATAACCGTACTCCATTACTTACAAACCAAGAAAGCTGACAGTACACGTAGGAGCAAGCTGAAACTTGGAAGAAAGCTGATCAAACTTAGGCAAAGCTGAAACGTAGAGGAAAAAGATGAAATCGTAGGAGAAGGCTAAAACTGGTAGATATAGAAAGCTGAAAGGAACTAGAAAGTTATAGAAACGCGAGTCGGTGATCGACTATAACTGGTAGATATAGAAGGCTGAAATCGTAAACCATTAAAGAAGAGACTGAGGGTAGACATGGCTAGGGCACGTGCATGGGAGTTGGGCTTGAGTCCCTCACCCATTTCTTTTTGGGCCCTAATCCTCAGTTGCTTTTATTTTTCTTATTTTATTATAATTTTAGTTTTTCCATCTCATGTTTGCTACATAGGGATTTCTATTTTTTTTTTTTTTTTTCTAACACCATCTGCGAAAAATTTCACTGGATTAAATATTAAACTATTATGATACTATAATTTTTTTGGTTTTTTACTAAAACTTTCTATTTATAAAAATAATATTCCTTCAACTAACAAATGAGAATCTATACAACATTCTATTAAAATGAAAATGTCTCTAATTATTTTGTTAATAATTAGAATGAACTTATAACTTTTTTTTTGTATATAAATAAATCTTTAGGGTAGATTTTAACTTTTTTTTTTTTTTTTTTAAAATAATAACAGATTTAAATAAGAAGTCCCAACTTTAAATTAATTTGTGTTCCAATGTGCTTTTTTTCATTAAACATGAAAATTATATATATATATATATATATTATTTTATCTGATTAGCTAAGTAATTTTCGATATAAAAGGATGAAACTATAAGTGAAAGGCCCTTGTTACTACTATAAATTTACTATCCTAATGTCAAACACTAGCCTTACCTCAATGTCACACTCTTATATATATTAATTTATCTGATGAGATAAGTAATTTTCTATATAAAAGGATAAAACTATAAGCGAAATGCCCTTGTTACTACTATAAATTTATATCCTAATGTCAAACACTAGCCTTACCTCAATGTCACACTCTTATATATATTAATTTATCTGATGCGATAAGTAATTTTCTATATAAAAGGATAAAACTATAAGCGAAATGCCCTTGTTACTACTATAAATTTATATCCTAATGTCAAACACTAGCCTTACCTCAATGTCACACTCTTCAACCATTATTACTATTTTTCTCCCCAATCTTTGTAATTTCCTTTTTATTTTAATATAAATTATTTTTCTAAATTAAGAAAATTGTACCAAAAAAAAAAAAAAAAAAGCAAAAACTGAAATTATTTGAAAAAAAATAAAATTAAAAGAGGAGCTTAAAAGACAAATCATATAGTAGAAAGTGAAAAAAAAAAAATTAAAACTTTTTTTATGACTAGAGGCGCATATCAATAGGACCACTTAGCAAATTCATCAGTTTTGATCCACCACCCCGTGCACCTATCAAAATTAGTGGTCCACGTATAAATTTCCTAGTTAATTTATTATTTAAATTATTATTTTTTAGATTACAGTATGTGACCCTATATGATTTTAGTATTTTTTTTTAAATGATTCCCTGTACATTCAATCATATGCATTTACTCCTCATGTAAAACAATCTAACAACGTAGAAAATAAAAGAAAACTAGCAAAAGTGAACATGCATACAAGTAAGCGTATAAAAGAACACTGCTTTTCAAAAACAAACTCGTTAAGGATTGAAATTGAGCTCAATTTGTTTTCAATTAGGCGTGTTTTAACTTTATTTAAATCTTATTTAGTAAACGATCCAAACCCAAACTTCACAAAGTATGGCTCATTTAATATAATATTAATATTTTATATAAATTTATAATAAAAATATTTACATGAAAAAAAAAAAAAAAAAAAAAAACTAACTAACATAAAGAAGTTCCTTGAGGTTGATGGTTATTTCCCATATTTGCTTTTCAATTAGCCAATGTTAGAATCTCTTTGACCCTTGTCATATATCTTTCCTTTAATTGAGTTTTTGACAAATACAATCCGAGTTCAAATATGTCTAAATTAACGAGTCAAGCCTCGATGTGACCTCGGTTTTTTTTACACCCCTACACACAAGTAGAAAAGGCTTGCATTGTTATGAAAACTATATGCAAAAAACATATGTGTTAAAGAAAGTTTATTCACTATTTATTTTGTTTTTCTAAAATTAAGAGTCAATTCCCACATTATTGGAATTTGAAAATTAGAATTCTGATTATTATATTAGGGTTCCACTCATTTTGCAATAACCCTCATGAACTATTAAATTAGGTACATAATGTCCTTATTTGAGTCATAATTAGCAAATAACCCACACTCATCTAGTAATTAAATCTAACAAATTAACTTTTAAAAGACTAAATTACCCTCACTATAATTTTTTGTTATATTTTCTCCTCTTTACATCTTTTCTTTTGATTTTTTTTATCAAACTACATTCTTTAGAATATTGATTCAATTTTAGCATACATAAATAATATTTAAATATTTTATAATTTTTATTTTCTTATCATAATATCTAAATTATCAATAGATTTATAGATATTATTTTTTTGATTTATAGAAATTATACGAGTTGCTTCAATTTTTATTTTAAAGATAATATTTTCATCAAAATTTTTGTTTTCTTATTAAGGTGTTACAATTATTAAAGAATATGCTAAAATTGGATAAATATGAAGATTTTAATTTATAGAAGAAGAAAAGTTTAAAGAAGAAACAATAGATAGAAAGTAAAAAAAAAAAAAAAAAAACTTATATTAATGTTAGTTTAGTCTTTTATAAGTCAATTAGTTAGATTTAATGACTAATTTGGATGGGTGAGGGTTATTTGTCAATTATGACTCAAATAGGGGATTATATGCCTAACTTAATAGTTTATGAAGATTATTGTAAAACAAATGGTAGTTTATGGGGATAAAATTCAATTGACCCTATTTTATTTAGAAAATTATACTAGACTATTACTTTGGTCCCTCAAATATGATTAATTTATCAATTTTGTCTGTCAATATTAATTTCATCAATCATATCTATAAAAGATTTTTAATTTATTGATTTTGTTCTTCAATGGTCAATTTATCAAATAGATCCCTAAAAGGTTTTAAAATTATTAATTTAGTCCCTAATCTTGAATGTTCTCAATCAAATTTTTGAAAAGAAAATTTCAATTTCTCAATTTTGGTCCTCACTACATTTCCTTAATTATGAATTAACATAATATTTATTTTTCATGTCAAAAACAATAACAAAAGAATTAATTAACTTGTATTACTAATATGCATATAAAATTTAGAAAGTAATACTGATAAAACTTCTCATTGCTATATCAAAATAATAAATTCTTAATCCCTAATTTAGGGATGTGTAGAAAAACCAAGAGCCGTACTAACTCAAGCAGACATGGTCGAAACCCGATAATCTGATTAAATCTGAGTTTTAGATTGGGTGAATTTGGATAAAGCTACTCTAGGCATTGGTGAAAATGATGCATTGGATTACTGCGAATAGAGAAAAATGATTCATATTGCTGACCCTAACTAGTTTGAGATTTAAGGCTTAGTTGAGTTTAGATTGGGTGAATTTTTATCTTCTATCTCAGGTCGGGTTATTTATCTGGGAGAAAAAAATATTAACCCAAGAGCCCAACTCACCCTGATTTATTTACTAATATTTTAAAACTTTTTTTATATATACAAACAATATGTTAATATTCAATCTAGACTCTCTTAATACATATGATAATGATTGTATGATTCAACTCAATCCATATTCATGTTGATTTTTAACCTTATCATATTTAATTTGAATTTTTATTCATGTTAAATATATATTATTTTAACAAATTTATATAACTTCGAATATTTTTTATTTCACAACTTATCTATACCTATATTTATACCATATATAAAAGTTCCTTAATGGCAGAAAATTTTAATTTCCTTAAACACTCCTATGAGTTATTATTATTACATAGTGACATTTAGCATTTATTAAATATCTTTTAAATTGTTTTTCTTATAATTCTTCTCTATTTAAATATCAATATTAGAATTGAATAAAAAAAATATGTAGTATATTTTTATTAACTATAATTTCTTGATATGTATATTAATTATTGATGAATATATATGTAAATATCATAAATATAATTTACATGCAACGCGTATGCCATGAAAGCTAGTTATTTGTTAAAAGTAGGTATTAGATCATTCTATAGTAAGGTCGATCAACAAATAAAAAGTCATAACATAACTGACCCAACTTAGTTTTTAACCAGGTGAAATTTTCTATCATCTAACCACTCGACTTAAAAAGTTGAGTGAGATTTTTGTCAACTCAACTTTGTTAGGTTAAGTGAGAACTATGTCAAACCCAAGTCATCTACCCGATTGCACACTCCTACCTAAATTCTTTCAAGTTTTCATTGAAATAATATTTTTGTTGTCTATAATATGTTACGGATTGTCTTTATGAAAATATGGATAAATTTTGAATTAGATAATTAGCATGTTAATATAATTTTTTTTTAAAAATACAAAAATTTACCTTTCTAAATGTCACATGCACGTTAAATAAAAATAATCATTTTTGTTTTCTTAACCAGTCAAATAAAACCTTTCATCAATTCTCACTTAGTGAAATATAAACTTTCATCAATTCTCAATTAGTCAAATATATAGAAGGATGAAATTGATAACATTGAATCTTTAAAGGATTCAATTGATAAAATTAAATATTGAGAGACGAAATTGATAAAATTGAATCACAATTGACAGTCAATAACAAAATGGGTTAATATATTACTAAAAATAAATAAATAAATATTTACAAGCATATGATTTCTGAAAGCAAAAGCATAATTTTTTTTTTTATTTAAAACAAAAGGAGGGGTTATGCTGCCTTAACAACAAGCCCAATAACAATGCAATTCATAATTTTAACACATACATTACATAATGACAACTCTCGTAGTCTGAGATTTGAGGGTTATTGTTAGCTAATATCCAGTCTCTTAGCAGCAAAGTAAAAGAATGCAAGATTTCAGTTCAAATATCCTCCCGCCTATTAGAAAAGTTATGGTTCAAGAATTCAGTTTCTTTGTCCTTCAGTTTCTCTTTTTTGCTGGGGACAAATCTTTCTTCTTATATTTCTAAACCATGGTATAAACCTGCAGTTGGATAACAATATCAGCCAATAGACATGAATATAGGAGACAATTGGAAGCAACACTCCTGAAATGATATTGATGCAGGCTTAAAGTTTTAGTCAAGGAAAAGCAAGCTTGGAGGCAATGAGAATATCAAATAAGATAGAACTTGTTTGGTATAATTAACAGGAATTTCATTTATCTTTCTTGCTTCTTGGTATTAGGATCAAGACAAAGAAATGTAACTTCCTAGGACCTATTCTGGGTTATGTTGGTGGTTTATTACTAATAAATCTTGCTCTCTCAAGTTTTCATCTTTCCCCTAAAAAGAATTTCTTAAAAAAATTTTATATTTGTGACTTCATAACCTTCCCTTCCCATTCTTTCTCTGTTTTTATTTATGTATCAGCAAATCCATTATCAACAAATTTAGTCATATTTGTGCCAACTTTTGAATACAAGAACACGACAATGAGAACTTCAAAGTTTTTGAGAGAAATTGGTGCTCTTCAAGTCCACAAGAAAAAGAGGAAGAAAGGATTATGTTGACATGGCAATAATTGGTCAATGAAAGTTTTGTAGAACAATTCATTTAAGGATAAGTGTATTCTTTTTATATTTTGACTTCTATAAATTGAGTCGATTAGCTATAATATTTAGTTAGTCTCCAATTCTTTTTGTATAGAATGAATTAGGAGAAAGAAACTTTCTTTCATCCTTATGTTTTGTAAGTTTTTCTTGTTGATTTCGATTGTAATTTACCTCCATAGGAATTACTACTTACACAGGCATGAAGCTACTCTGCCTCATTTATGTTATTTTCTTTTGACAACCTTCCATGCTACTTGTTTTCTTTTCCTACAAATCTTACAGTTCAAACACGTGAAAAGGTCTAGAATTGCACGTGGAATAATTATAAAGGCAAAACAGGAACTGCCACAAACTTCTAACCACAAAACAATGAAGAATTGGATGGTGAACCCTTTCCAACACACTAGTAAAGACTACACCAATTCACAAGCAACATAAATCTTCAATTTGAATGCTTAGCAACACCATGACTTATATCCACCATTTACAACCCTAAATTAATGTTCCCTTTAATGCTAGCCATTATAGAACTAGAAAGCTAGGTGCAAGACACCCCAAATCTTGCCCTTTTCAGTTTCACTTTCACAATGGCATCAATGAATCCTAACCAATCCAATAAAACAAGCAAAGGCCTATTTCACTTGGTTATTTTCAATTGAAGTTTGAATAATGAACTTCAAAAGATAATACTTACATTAATTTTCAGTTGAAAACTTGAGATTGGTACAAAAAAGTATGGAAGTTCACAGGTATTTATCTGGAAACATGAAATCAAAAAAAGTCCCATAATTTGTAATGTTCTATCACTGCAATCATATCCTATGACGAAACCACGACATAACGTGAGACTCGGTGGAGAATTTTCTTAATTAGAATAAGAGCTAAGCTATAAAGACTCATTTTTTTAGCATACCATGGGTCTGCTGTAGCATTACTTCTGAGACCTACACACATAAGTTATAAGGAAAAATCAAGTTCCAAGAATGGAAACTTAATCTCACAGAGTTGGGGATGAGAAAAAGGAATTTGAGAGAGAAAGAAGAGTAGGCGTCAGCCAATTTCATTGAATTCAGAATATGAGTTTTCAATACAAGCTAGAGTCGTTTATACAGGTCTAGTAAGACTTTAACAACCTAACTAATCCAATAACCTGCAATTGATTAGCTAACTGACTTAGTTACAATATAATAGATCCATTAATCCAAACGCTATGTATTGCATCTGATTAAGCTTGGGCCTGGGAATACTTGTCTTCTACATTGTAACCCGAACCCATAACTAGATTTCCCTTATCAAGACTCCTTTCTTCAGTTGATCCTTGTCCACAAGGATTCCATAAAGGATATTTTGCTTTGAGGGCACTGTAGTCTTCCCAAGTACAATCGTCCCTACAATTGTTGAACCATTATACTAGGACTTATGCCACTGGTTTGTTTGCTCTTCTTATCATTCTCCGGTTTAGTATTACCATAGGTTTTAAAACCAGCTGACCTTCCTCACTGAAGCTTGGCAGTTGCTGATATACTTCATGATGCCCATGTTGTTTCTTAATTAAGGACACATGGAAGACATTATGTATCTTAGATCCTTAAGGCACTTATAAGGCGTAAGCTACTTATCCTAGTCTGCTTAAGACTTGGTAAGGGCTAAAGTACTTAGCAGCTAGCTTATTGAAAGTACCAGTAGCTATAGACCTTTGTCTATAAGGTTTGAGTTTAAGATAGACCTAGCCTCATACTTCACATTATCTTTCTGATCTGTGTTTATGAGCTATACCTTCATTCTCTCTTGAGCCTTCTTCAAGTGCTGTTTCAAGAAGTGGAATATGGTCTCTTTAACTAACAAGGACCTGTCTACCATATCATTATTAGAATCCATCTTGAAATAAGGTATATGGGAAAGAGGTTCCAGGCAGAACATTACCTGGTAAGGGGAAATATTAATGGATGAGTCGGGAGCTGAATTGTACCACCATTGGGCTATAGGTAACCATTTTACCCAAGTGTGAGGTGTGTCTCCTGTAAAGCACCTTAAGTAGGTCTCTAGTGATCTGTTTACTGCCTTTGTAGGTTCATCTGTTTGTAGATGATAAGCAATGGAGTAATGCATCTTAACCTGTTGCACTCAAAAAAGCTCTTTCCAAAACCCAAACATGAATACAGGATCTCTGTCAGTGATTAATTCTACTGGCATGCCATGTATATTGTACACCCTGTCAATAAAGGCTTGAGCTACTGATGTTGCAATGCTATAAAATGGGCAAACATAAATAGCCTGTCAACTATTACTATATCACATTTGCACCTTCTGATTTGGGTAGGCCTATTATGAAATCCGTTGAGATAGAAGGACCATACCTCATTTGGAATAAGTCGGGGTTGTAGTATGCCTGGCATTGTTACTGTTTCTCCTTTAAATCTCAGGCATGCTTCGCAACTCCAAATGAAATTTCTCACACTCTTCTACACCTTTCAAGTAGAAGGTACTTCCTAGCCTCTTAATTGTACCATGAATCCCAGAGTGTCCACTTGGTCCACTAGTATAAAACATAAGTAGCAACTCTTTTTCTTAATGCTTCACTTTGTCCCACTACCAGTTTTCCTTTTCTCTTGAGTTAACCCTGTACAAGTTTATAGTGCTTATGGCTTCCTTGCCCTTGTTCCAGTTCTTTAATGAGCTTCTGCAGTTGAATATCTCCTTGACAACTAGTTACTACCCTCTGTCAGTGGTAACAGTTGACATAGCCAAACAAGTTACTTCATAGTTTTCATTTACTGCCACCCTTGAGAATGCATTAGCTACTATATTTTCTTTGCCTTTTTTGTATTGGATTTCATAATCTAGTCCCATTAGTTTAGTAAGCCATTTCTGTAAGACATTGTTCCACTCCTTTTGTTCTAACATGTGATTCAATGCTTGATGATCAGTCTTAATTATAAAGTGCCTCCCTATCAAGTACTGTCTCCATCTGTTAATTTCATACACTATTGCAATAAGTTCCTTTTTCATATTTGGACAGAGCCAAGTGTATAGGCCCTAGAGCTTTTCTTATGAATGCAAAAGGGTGTCCTTTTTGCAATAACACATGTCCATTTCCTAAACCAAAAGCATCTGTCTACCCTATGAAAGTCTCATATAGTTGGGCAGTGCCAATACTAGAGCTTGTGTCATTAGGAATTTCAGTTTGTGAAATGCTTCATTTGTTGCAGAGTCCCATTTGAACCCATTTTTCTTTAGCAATAAGTTCAACCCCCTGCTAACTTTTCCATAATCCTTCACAAACCTCCTGTAGTAACCTGTCAAGCCCAGAAACCCTCTCAGATCTTTCATTGTCTTAGGATTTGGCCATTCACTCATGGCTATTATCTTTTTGGGGTTTGTAGACACCCCATTCTCAATGATAATGTGTCTTAAGTATTCTATTTGATGACTTGCAAATGAGCATTTAGATTTCTTGGCATACAACACCTCCACTCTCAGGATTTGCAACACCTACCTAAGGTGCTTCAAGTGTTCATCCTAGGATTTACTGTAAACCAATATATCATCAAAGAAAACTAGTACAAACTTCCTTAATAATGGCTTGAAGATGTAGTTCATAAGACCTTGGAATGTTGCAGGTGCATTGGTTAGAGCAAATTGCATAACCACAAATTCATATAACCCTTCATGGGTTTTAAAAGTTGTTTTGTAAATGTCTTGTGGTGCCATCCTAATATGATGTTAACCACTTCTCAAATCAAGCTTAGAAAAGAATCTTGCTCCATGAAGTTCATCCAGTAGCTCCTCTATTAATGGGATTAGAAACTTATTTTTCAGTGTTAACTGGTTAAGTCTCCTGTAGTCTATGCAGAATCTCCATGTTTCATCATTTTTCTTAACTAAGACTATTGGTGAAGTAAAATAACTACTACTGGGCCTTATTACCTTGTTATCTATCATTTCCTTTACTAATTTTTGATAATATATTTTTTGTAAAAGGTCCATATCTATATGGTTTGAGGTTAATAGGTTCTGCACCTTCTTTGAGAATAATTTAATGATCAAACTCTCTTTTAGGTGGTAATGCTAAAGGGATTTCAAATACATCAGCATACTTATCTAATAATGCAGTTAAGTCAGGTTTCACTACCTCACTTCGTGCTATTGTCATAGAGGATAGTGTTGCCTACTCTTGTGGACTTGAATTAGGTAATGCATTCACCTGAATCAGCATACTGCTATCATTAAGTCTCTTGGATGTCTTTTTGCTGTCAACCAAACTCGTTACTAAGTTCTTTTCCTTTCTAACAGGATTTCATGGTCTTTCCATATGAACTCCATGACTAGTTCTTGGAAATTCCACCTTATGTTTCCTAAAGATGCTAGCCACTATACTCTTAATACCATATCATAGTTGCTTAGAAGCATAGCTAGGAATTCAGTAGTGAAATCAACTTGTGCCATTTTCCATTTCAGGTTGTGGCAGAATGAATATATGACTAATTTAGAGCCATTTGCTACCACAACTTCCATGTTTCTGGTCTAGCCTTAGTTTCAGTCCCAATCGCCTTGTTAGTTCCAGATCCATAAAATTGTGGGTACTCCCACTGTCAATCAATATTACTACTTCCTGCTTCTTGACAAAGCCTGCAACTTTCATTGTCTGAAATCCTTTTACTAGGTAACTAGTTGCTTTTACAGTTAATGCTTGCAAGGAAATTTAGATGTCTTCTTCAACAACTTCTTCTGGCACATATTCAGTGAGGTCTAGTGTAGTACTCCGATGAATTTAAACTTGATTAAATTGAACTAAGCATGTGTGAATTACAGTTAAGCATACAAGTGCTAGAAAATTAGTCTAATACATGAATTCGATAGAAATTTTCATGCATTCATTTTATGCATCTAATTTAGAGAATTTAAATGTAAATTTTCAAATATGGAAAGTGTAGTAAATTTCCAAAAAAAGAAAGTGTGGCATCATCATGACATCGTATAATGACATCATGATGACATCATCATTTTGTTAGTTTAGTTAGGATTGAAAGGTAGAGACATCATTAGGATGACATCATTGCATCACCATGACATCACCACTTCCAATTATGGAAACATGTTACAATGGAACTAAATAGTTAAGGAGTGATTAGAATAAAACAAGAAAGAACCAAACTAGGAAGACTAGGTTACCAAAACCATGAGGATGAAGAATGAAAGCTGTGAATGGATTAATTAGAAATACATAGGTGAAAAGTTTACATTAAATGCAAGGGTGAGGTGTAAAAACATAGTGGGAATACGTGGAAAGTTACATTAAATGCAGGGGTGAGGTATAAAAACATGTGGGAATAGGTGGCAAGCTAAGTGTTGGAAAACTAGGAGTAAACTAAGAGAAGGAAGCCAAGTGTAAAGAAGAATGGCAACTTGGAGAGAAAGTAGTGGAGGATGTAAAGTAGAAATGATTAGCAATCATTAATGAAGTAAGAGCCAAAGAAATTATACTCCTATATCATACCGGCCATACATCATTAACACACACACACACATTCCTTTTGTTAACCTTAAATTCACCCAAACAAAGAGACATGCCTTAAACACAAACACACACCAAAAGAAGCCAAACTGTAACCTCCAAGAAAGAAAACCAAAACTGTAAACCAAAGAATGAAAGAAAGAAAACAAAAACAAGGAAAATGTGAGCTAAAGGAAGAGAAAGCAAAACCATAGGAGAAAGAAAAGAGGAGGAAAACTGAAATAAGGAAGAGGATGAGGCGTACGAAAAGAGAAAGAAAATAAAAAGGATAAGGGTATTAGGCAAGTATTTATACATTTCTTTGCCTATTTCATCTTGTTTCACTACTTATTTCTTTGATACTCTTAGATTCTTCATGATAATATCATGTCCTTCATGCATATGAAATGAAAATGATGAAAAGGATTCCCTTTTTGGGAAATTTAAAGGAAAATGAAAAGGCTAATAATTCTAGTGACTTATCTTGAGTTCCTGTTGGCCGAAGTTCCCAGGCATCCAAGAATGATGTCCAAACCATAGTATGGATCCTACTATTGAGAAGTGGTGCCATGTATACAAGAGGTTGGTATCCATGGTACATCGAAGTTCTTATAAGGCAGCCTAGTGTTTGCGTGAATGGTCAAGAATGGTTACTTAGGAGTGGGAAAGAGGAAAAGAATAAAGTTAGCATTTGCATATTCCTATATTTTTAAAATTTCCATCAAGATATCATTTGTTGCTATATGTGAATAGTTGTTGAGGTTCAACTCACTTTTTCTTCATCTTGATGTGCAAGAAAACTAAGCTTGTATGGAGGTGTTCATAGTTCAAAGTTTCTTTGTATTTTGTTCTTCCTTGGAGGATGGCATCGGGTATGTTACTAAGTAGTGGCAAATTATAGACTGATGTTACGAAGAGGTGGATGAGGATAGCCCTCCCACGGTCATTTATGTGATTCCACTCACCACCTAAGTGGAAGAATGGCCTAGTAATTTTGTGTTATGGTCGTTGGATCATAGGTGAATCCAAGAAAAATCTAATGATGGCCATAATTATAAATATGTAATTAGTTTGGACTTCGCTTAGTTGTTTAAAGGAAATTTGTAAAATAATTGTAATAGTTTCCTTTTGGTCTAAACTTAATGTAAAATCCATGTAAATAATATGTATCATGTAAATAAATGAAATAGGAGACTATGTCCATTTTGTAAGTCTTAATTGTTCAAGTAGTAAATTTAGTCAAGAAGTATTCCTTAGGAAAAAGAATTGTCCAATTTAGCTAAAAAGACTTTAGGCAAGGAAAGAGTTAAATTCGGCTAAGGCAAGAAAGTAGGATGACTATTAACATAGGACGCATGAAACAAATGGTATATTACAAGATAAGAAGAATTGATTAATGTGTCTAGTACTAATCGGCCATGGAAGACTAGAATTAGGTAAATAAAAATCAATAGTAATCCTAATGGGTAATTTAGTATGTAGTCTTAATAAAAAAGTACTCACAAGGTAGTAATTAAATTAAGATGTAAAGGAATTCTAATTTCAAGATGTAGCCGAGAAAGGAGATAAAAGAAACAAGGATGTAAGGTTAAGAATTAATAAGAAATTAGAAATATGAATTATTCTAAGTGGTGGATATGAATTAAATTGGGTAATAGATGGAGATTTAATAAAATCCTAAGTCTATGAACTAATTAAGTTAAAAGGCTAAATGAAGAATCCTACTAGAAAATACAAAGTAATAAAATATAAGTCTTGAAGAAGGTAAATTGAATAAGCAAATTTAGTTAAGGTGTGTCTTGTAATAAGTGTCATTAAGAGAACCAATTAATTAAAAAGGAAATGAAGGTAACATGTTTTCCTTTAACAAGTAATGAACAAAATTCCACTTAATTAAAAGTAGTCGAATTCGGCAACGGAGAAAATGGAAGGAAACTTGGTAATTTGATTTAATGAATTCGGTCCTAGAAGAATAAAAAGAAGAAAAATTTTGGTAGAGAAATTTTCTAGAAACAAAGAAAGCTTTAATCTCTTTAGTAATTACAAATTAATTTAGGCATCAAGACACAAATTAAATTTAAGTTTAGGATTAAGGAAGTAAGGTGTTACATCTAGTATCTCCTTCTCATCTTCAGACTCTTTTGCCCCCTCTATGGTCATAACCATTAGTGCTCTTCCACTCTTGCAATTATGATCGCTTGTAAATTTCTCATTGCAGTAAAAACAAAGGCCTTTCTTTCTTCTATCCTCCATCTCAGCTTTGGACATTGAAAATGTCAGTTTCCTTTGGTTAGTATTGTTTACAATGTGATAAGGCTTAGAGTAAGGTTTTTCTTTTGTATTAGGATTCAAGTTTTGGTTTTGGTATGTTGAAGAACATGTGTTTAGGGTATTGTTTGGATTGAATCTTGGAGTAGGGACTGAATTTGGGTGTGGTGATTGTTTGGGAAAGGTGTGATAGGGTTGTTTCTTGTAGATGGTGGATAACAACAAGTTTTCTTAGGTTAATGCAAACCTCATGGCATGTGACAAGGATCTGATCTCCACTAACCTGATTCCATGTACCACCTCCTCCTTCAGGCCTCCCAAGTAATAATCTAGTAATGTTTTCCTTGTCCAAAGAACATATGTTCTTCAAGATTTCAAAGCTCTTATTGTATTCCACCACACTTCCCAATTGCTTCAGCTTCCTTAAAGCTATGATAGGTCTGGACAAAACATCTTATCTGAACCTCATCTGCATTTCTTGCACAAATTCATCCTAAGGCACTTTCTTCAACCTATTTTCCTCCTTGAAGCCCTGATACCTCTCCAAAGCCCTTTCTCCAAAATGCATTCTAACGAGTCTAATCTTCATATCCTCTTGAGTTTGGTCTATCTCAAAGAATTCCTGACACTTGAATAACTAGCTCTTGAGATTTTCACCATCAAACTGTGGGAATTCCACTTGAGCCACACTTCTATAGCATTCATTATCCCCTAGAACTTCTAATTTGAGGCATCTATCGATGATTAGAATTCCAAAGCTAAGTCCAACTTTAGCTCCTGCAAGGCAGCATCAATACCTGAAAACCTAGAGTCTATAGTTTCCATCTTTGATTCCAGAGCCGTGAGTCTTTGATAAATGACATTGGCACTGACATTCACCATAGTTGAGCCAAGATCTTGCTCTAATACCACTTGATAAGGCAAAATCTGTAATAACTTGATACATTAATGTACCTGTTAGAATGGTGGTACACAAATAGTTGTGGATAGGTGAATAAAATATTACACTAAAACAAACTTTATTATTATACCTCAATATTTTTATACGTACATTTTAAAAGGATTGTATATAACTCAGTAAATGAATAACTGTATATATAAATATAGATACACAGAATGAAAGAATTTAATTCTACAACTCTATTAGTTGACATGGAGATTGAAAATTAAATTGGATAAATTTAATGGAAAAGTAAAATAAATATGGATATAAACAAATTATAAAATTATTATATACAAATAAGGTTAATATTCACCACTAATTTAACTTTATGACTTTGACTTGGGTATTAATTCATTTGTCTCTTTCTTCCTTGCTTTCATTTTAGCATCACTGACTTGCTTTTCCAACATTCCTTTTTGCTTTGCCGAGTTTCTTTCCTCCTCTACTCTTAATGTTCATGTAAATCAATGAAAGCAAGACACTGAGAAAGCTAGGTTCTTGAAACAGGATACAACCAAAGTGAACATTACAATCACATACACAAAATCAGCCAAGCTAATTAAATTTAACAATTGGATTCAACTCTAAGTCATTGTAAAGTAAGTCAAGCAATTGTTCCCACACGTCACTATCCTGAGCCATCAACATTCATATGTACCAATTCCTCTTTCAAGAAAAAATCAGAACCCTCTATGTCCATGTCCATCTTTAGTAATTCCTTGTTCAAAAGGCTATCAGAAACCTCCATCTCCTTCTCTGGTAATTCTTCAGGTGAGAGCATATTAGAAATCATATCAAGTCCAGTTTCCCTATTGATCAGGTCTCCATCACTAATTGGTTCTCTTGGTTCAGAAATGTTGACAGATGAACTTGAGCCTTCAGTTCTATTAATGCAGGGAATGACACTTTCACTTTTTTCATTTGATCATCACTTCTCTTTTTCAGTACATCATTTCGGTTGATTCTACAAATAACATAATCTTCTTCTTGAAAGATTTTAATTATTATTTTAGTAACTATCAAGCATATATATATATATATAGATAGATAACATATAGCATGCATGTATGTACAAAACCCTTTTCATATATATATAAACCAATATTATGCATCATCTTCTTTAAAGTTGTAAATAGCATCGTGTTTATAGTGGCTAAGGTCTCAAGAAGGAGAGTTGACCTTTTTATCCTACAATTAATTCACATGCACTAACAAGTCGAGATATGGAGACTATGAGTGGGGAGTTTTGGTGGATGGTAATAATTTCTATTAGGGAGAAGGGAAAATTGTAGTTTTAAATATTACAGATGTTAAATGTTATCAGGGAAATATTGCAATTAGTTTTGGATGGTGGCAAGCAGGAAAACTGAAAATTGAGAGGCATGCTTCTAAAAGGTGACTGGTAAGGGTGTCAATGAGCCGAGCTCGTTTCAGGGCTCGCGAGCAAATATTCAAGCTCGGCTCGGCTCTTTCTTAGCTCGTGAAGATTTTTTGAAAATTCTAAAAAAGTTTTGTAGGCAAAGAGAATTGAACCTAAGACCACTTAGTGAGTATTTGTGCAAATTACCACTAAACAAAGTAACAATTTATGTTAGTTTTTTTGTATATAAATAAATTTATTATAAATGTATATATAAATAATAAAATTTTATTAAATAATATTAAACGAGCTAGCTCACGAACTCACGAGCCGAGCTTTGAAAAGATTGAGCTAGGCTCGTTTTACTAAACGAGCTTAAAATAAAGCTCAAGATCGGCTAGTTTAAAAAGGAGCCGAGCTTGATTTCGAGCTCTTAACGAGTAGCTCACGAGCTAGATTAGCTTATTGCCACCCCCAGTGACTGGGCAGTAGCATTATAATAGCTATGATCATTTAAAAATTGAAGACTCAAACTAGAAATGACACTTGCATAGTGAAGTATTGGACATGATTTGTGACGTCCTTGCTTTAAAAAATTCAAAACTAGACATCTTCAATATATCTTGCAAAGGAACTAGTCAATGATATGCTAATAGCCTCACTATGATCAATGATATATTATGCATCTACGTATATGATGTTGAATTATCATATTCCAACAATTCTATGTTATGTAAACAAATATAAATAGAAGATAGGATTCCTAGAAACACACAAATTGAATAGCCAAAAAATAAGAAGACAGGATTCATAAAAAACACATAAATTTTCGAAGCAAATTAAAAACATATAATTAATCAAACACATAGAAAAGAAAGACTTACTTTTTGTCCATTAAGTAGTAGGCAGTCATCGATACGATATTCATGCATAGTCCAACGTCCCATCGATCCTTTCTTGTTGGCTATGAATGTGAAATTTCTTTTAGTTCCAATTTTTTATTTTTCCATTAACCCTTTTTTCCATAAATAGTTTTCTCACATTGACATCTCCAAGTACCTAACATTGTAACTCTTTCTACCCTTGAACCATTCTTGTTTTTCTTCTTTAATTTTGTGAAAACATACATAGAATTTTCGATAGTATGATCAAACAATTTCATCCAAATATTGTCATCTCCATAAATATCACAATCGACCACAACCTCGGGAGACATATGAAAGCCATTCACCTTATTGTAAAGATAATAAAGAACAAGTTCTTCATTCGGTGGATCAAAGCGAAAACCATGGGGATAACCATACTCCATTACTTGCAAATCAAGAAGCTGACGATAGGAGCAAAACTAAAACGTAATAGAAAGATGAAATCTAGGAGAACAATGAAACGGAGGAGAAAGACGAAGCTAGAACTAGAAGAAAGCTAAAACCTAGGAAAAAGCTGAAATCATAGGAGAGCTGAAAGTAGATATGTAAATTAGAAACGGTAATTGACTCGGAGGAAACTTAGGTCCAAATCTAAAGGGAATTGTAGGAGGTTGTGCAAACTTTCTATTTGTAAGAATAATATATTTTTTGTCAACTAATAAATGAAAGTCTCTACAATATTTGTAAGGATAAAATTTTATAATATTTCTTCTAGAAAGCAGAATGAGAATTCTATTAAAATAAAAAAATTATTATTATTATTTTATTAATAACAAGAATATATGCCACACGTGTTGCGCATAAATTATGTTTATATATATACAATTGTAACGAGAATTAACTTACATATTAAAAATTAAATTCATAATATAAATTTCTAAATTTCTTCTTTATTTCTTAAGATAGAAAATAATATTTTAATAATAAAATTACACTCTTAATTTTTTTTATTATATAGGTTTTTTATTTTTTTTATTTTAATTCATGACATTTAAAATATTAATAGTAAAAAAGAATTACAATCATATTATTATTAAGATGGAAATAATTAGACAATAAATAAATTAATAATTTATTTAAGACATAATATTTTAATATTATGAAACTAAATTTTACTCTTTATTAATGTAATTAAAAAAATAAGTAAATACAATTAAAAATGAAATTCATATTATAAAATTTATAATTTTTTTCTTTTAATTCTTAAGATAGAAAAATAATTAAGAAAATGTTATACTAATTTTTGTCATTAAGTCACTTTTATCTATAGTATAGATGAGGACAAAAATATTAATAGTTAAAAATAATTACAATCATTTTAATATTAAAATTGAAAGAATTAGACAATATATAAATTAGTAATCTATTTAAAACACAAAATTTTAATACTATGAAATAATTATTAAAGATTACTCTTTATTAATGTAATTAAATAAATAAGTAAATACAATTAAAAATAAAATTCATAATATAAA
Source organism: Quillaja saponaria (assembly GCA_029379385.1). Taxonomy (NCBI): domain Eukaryota; kingdom Viridiplantae; phylum Streptophyta; class Magnoliopsida; order Fabales; family Quillajaceae; genus Quillaja; species Quillaja saponaria. The sequence goes on along the minus strand of CM055611.1, from coordinate 8,769,934 downwards.
TTTCTCCTTTTAATTCTTAAAATGGAAGAAGAATTAAGAAAATAAAATTTTAATAAATTAAAAAAATACACTCTTAATATTTCTTTTAATTCAGTGTTACTTTTTTAATTTTAATTCATAAAATTAAGAAGATTTATAGAAAGAAATTAATAGTAAAAAATAGTTATAATCCTATTACAATTTAAAGAGAGAAGACTTAGGGGAAAAATAAATAATTGTATGTTTTAAGTACAATATTTTAATACAATACATAACAACTAAATGATACATATCTAATACTAAAAACTTATTAGAAAATATAAAATTTCTGTCAGTAAGACACTTTTATTTTGAATGTGGATTTATAGTATTGGTTAGAATGAACTTATAATATTTTATATATATAAATAAATCTTTTGGATTGGTTTGGTTAAAATAACTTTTTTTTATTTAAAATAAAAACGGACTTAAAAAAAAAGTACCAACTTTAAATTAATTAGTGTTCCAGTGCATTTTTTTTTATAAACATGGAAATCATATACTTTATTAGGTGAGGTATCTAATTTTCTATATAAGATCAAAAAACTATAAGCGAAATGCCCTTGATACTATTGTAACTAATAATATTTTATTTTTATTTTTTTCTAAAAAATTAAGATTTTTTTATTTATTTTTCCTGAGTAAATTTTCCAAAAAAATAAAATAGGTTTCACACATAAAAAAGTCTCAATGCTTATATTATTTAATTCTCATCTTCAATTTTATGTACATATTATGTAAATTATTTTCTTTTCAATTTTACTATAAAGATTACTTTAAAAATTAAAACAATCGAATTTAACATAATATATTACTCCTAAAAAAGAACTAAAAGCATGAATAATATGAGAAAATAAGTATTTAGAATTAATTAATCACATAAACGTAATAAGAATTTTTGATTAGTCAAAGAGAATAATAGTATTTATACGTCACTTTTTTTATATATTTCTTATTAAGCGTATTTCAGGAGGTGGGTTGAATCAGGTTTGGGCTTATTAATTCATTAGATATGTGTGGATTGTTGAGTTAATTCAAAATTAGTTACTTTTATTTTATATTTTTAAAAAAAAAAAAAAAAAAAAATAAGTATTAGAACTCTTAAACTATTTATCTTCTGTTCTATTTTTTTTTTTTTTTCCATTACAAACAATTGTATAATTTTCAAGCTGAATTCCAATTACCATTTATATATTACATTAACATATTAAACATATTTTATGCATGTTATAGTAAGAGATACATGCATCTATGGTTATGTACCACATTCTCACGTACAACACTACTTTTTTGCACAATAAAATAATTTTTAAGCACAGTAATATAATTCCGGAAGGTAATTAATTAGTGTATGATAAAGATCAATATTGCACGATAAATTAATCAATACTTATATCTATTGAATTTATCATTGTGTAAGTAAGTAATTTATATACAACATTATAATTTTTAAAATTTAGAGTGTAGATTAAATTACAAAACAAATGAATATCTTGAAACACTATATGTTGTTATTTGATTCAAGAGATTAACATGAAATCACATTCAAGTTAATAAAATATATTACTAATAACTTCTCACAACTATCTTATGTTTTAAAATGTTTATACATTCCATCAAATCAATATTATCACATTTATCTTTTTCAATATACTGAGTTTGGAGTTAGGGTGACGTGGGAGAAATTTTTATAAATTATAGTGGAAAAATTGAGTAGATGGTGGTATAGAACAATACGTGTGATTTGAGGAAAAATATGATGAAAATGAGGAGAAAAGGAAGGGAGGAGGTAGGGAGAGAAATAGAGAAAAACGGTTGGAAAGTTATGCTTCAATTTCAAATATGTCAAAAGCTCAAAACAAAGCTCAATACAAACTATAGCATGCTTATATATAGCTAGGCCACACCCTAAAACCTAGGACATAAACGTGAAATATCGTAAAGGGGTTAGAAAGTTATGCTTCAATTTGAAGTATGTCAAAATGTTCAAACAAACTACATCACATGGTTGTATATAGGCCACATCCTAAAATCTAAGACATAAACGTAATTAACATAAAGTTTGGTAACACAATACTAAATAAAGCCCTAAGTTCTGAAATGGCACCATGCCTAATTTAGTATTTTGTAGGTTTAGTTGGATGATTATGAATTATTTAGTAATTATAACTCAAATAACATAATTACATGCCTAATTTGGTAATTCATATGGGCCACTACAAAAAAAAAAAAAAAAAAAAAAAGTTCATTAAGTAAAATATAATTGACCCTCATTATAATTAATAAATATTTATTAGCATCTGATTTCTGAAAGCAAAAGCATCTTTTTGTAAGAACAAAATGAGGGACTATGCTACCTTAACAATAACAACGCAATTCATAATTTTAACTACAAATACTACAGAATGACAATTATATAGCAAAATAAATCTGTAGAGTGCAGAGAAAAGCAGGTCATAGTCACATTTGAAGTAGCTATTAGCTAATATCCATTCTGTTGGCGGCAAAATAAAAGAATGCAGAATTTATTTTCAAATAAAAATTCTTGTTCAAGAATTCAGTTTCATTGTTCTACTGTTTCTCTTTTTTGCAGGGGACAAATCATTCTTCTTATATTTCTGAACCATGGTGTAAACCTACAGTTGGATAACAATATCAGCAGATATAGTCGACATTGCAGTACATCATCTTAAGATACCTAAGCTCAAATGCATAAATAAATATACATTAATGCAAGAGAAACATACAATGGCCAATAGAAGAAAAGTGGAAGCAACACTCCTGAAATGATATTGATGCAGGCTTAAAGTTTTAGTTGAGGTAAAGCAAGCTTGGAGGCCATAAGAATATCAAATAAGATAGAACTTGTTTGGTATCATTAACAGGAATTTCATTTAATCCTTCTCGCTGCTTGACATTAGGATCAAGGACAAAGAAATGTAACTTCCTTGGACCTATTCTGGGTGATGTTGGGTGGGTGTATTGCTAATAAATCTTGCTCTCTCAAATTTTCATCTTTCCCCAAAAAAGAATTTCTTTTCGTGACTTCATACCCTTCCCTTCCCCTTTTCTCTCTGTTTTTATTTCATTTATGTACCAGCAAATCCATTAAATGATAGAAACAAGACAAGCAGGAGTACTACATACTACTCAAACAAATAACCAAACTCTAATTCCTAAGAATACAAGTAGAACTTTCCATCTAATGTTGAAAGACACAGCTCCCGTATTCCTCTTTTTTTTTTCTTTTTTTTTTTTTGTACATTTGAAATCTTAACAGTATTCTTTTTGAAGCATGTAAAAGAGACTGGTTTCAACTTTATATTATCACATGGGCAATACCAAATGTTCCTCACTTCTGAAATTACTACTTTGGGTTCTGTACTTCTGTTATTGCTTTCCATCCAAACATGACTAACGGCGGCCTGCCAAGCCACCTACAGGGTACAGGGTAACTGCCACAAGACTTATATAATTGAAGTTCTCCAACAACTATTTCAACTCAGAGATCCCAATCACCAAATAGTCTGATGACCTGGAAACTATGCAAACTCCTAGTCAATAACCTTTTTCGTGAAACTACACTTAGATGCCACAAAGAATAAAGGAAAGACCCTGTGTAACCTTACTTCTTAAGGAATCAGATTCTTCCCTCAAATAAGACTCCACCAAGAATTCATATACTATTTTGACAACCCTAATCCTTCAATAGAAAATTTGCAAGGTAAATATCGTATTATGTTTTTCATGCAAGATTTGTTTTCATGTCCAAACAACCACCTAAAGCTTACGCCTTCTTGCTTGTTATCTCCTTAGTTCACGTCTTCCTCTCTACAGCTTCACAAAGATACATTCACTATTATGGTAGTCATTTTACTGTCAAGGAACCGCCAAAATCCATCCTTTCTCGACCCTTATTTTGAAGTTGAAAAACAAATATTTTCAGCAACTAAACCTTCAAATTACCGTCTCTTCCTAAGTTCATCCCGTGCTATTCCCAGGTAAGTGTCTTACCAGCTTCGGGAAATCTTTTTGCTAATGTCCTAAATCCTTTGACTGTTCCATGTCAACACAGTAAAAGTAAACGGAACAGTTGGTCTTGTATCTTAATGCTACCACTCAGTCCTTCCACCTATAAAAAAACAGGTTGGTTTGAAACATGGGTGCCGAAGGCTATGGGTTCCTTCTATCATTTTCTGAAAAACTAACCAAAAGGGAACCCTAGGATATGCGTATATCCGTATATGTTATCCTGCCTTACTATTTAATCATCCAATAAAGAAAACAAAAAAACAAAAAATGTTACCCTACCTAGACACATTTGCTCTATTTGCACCGGACTCAACCCTCGAGCACCTTGTCAACGATCAAATCTTTGGCTTCGTTATTCAACTTTTTTAACATTTATTGGGGAGGATTAAATTTGTCATCAAACATTCCAACCCACAAGTTGACGCCACGATGCTGGCATAGAGAGCAAAGTGGAAAATCCAAATTAACAGAAATTTTAAATCTATTTTTCCCAAAATCACAACCCAGCATTGCATTTCCAGTACCATTCAATAGATTGACAAGTCCATGTTGCAAAATCGCAGAATTACCTTTCTTACACAGGATGTCAGTCCCATGCTTGACAGGGCATCACTGTCCACACATTTCCAAGTTATGGTCTTGTTATTCCGCTTCTTGAACAAGTCATTTGTCACTCCTTCGTGCCAAAAAATAAAAAAAAGATAAACACCATTACTACAAAAAGAGTACTCATAAGTTTGAGTGTGTGTAAATAAACCATGAACAAGAAAGTGTTTTAGTCTTCTTGAAGTCACAGAAATTCAGATAATCTACGGACATATATATTTATCTTTTCCAATCAACTAAATGAAATTCATCAAAAAAGTAAAATTCAACAGTTTGTATCAATTTGTAACTTGATTTGTATAAAGTTCACTTTGATCCGTCAAAAGATAGCAATGTTCTCAAAGGAAAGAAAAAATAATAAAAAATATAAATTCATATGTGGAATCCAATAGAAAGAGTATAACAGAAGCCTGTAATTCTACTGCACAACAATCTTCCTGATTTATTTAAATCCAACCAAGTAGGTGCTTGCAAAAGATTCATATTGCAAAATCTAATACACTTCTATATCAGTTACTAAATAGATAAATTAGGTTATTATTATTTATGTAACTGGCATGTGTATGATTCTACACTCCATTGACTCTTTTATTAAAAACTACTTTCTTATATGGAAGACATAATTTTTTTATTATCTTCTGTAAAATATTTCTATAACACCATTTAACTAAATCTAAAATCTCAAACTAATTCAGATTAGCTACATGAATCTCTTTCTTCCAACTGCATCAATCCGATAATCTTAATTTTGTTAAGAATTCGTAATTTTTTCCTGCTCTATAGGGGGATGAGTTCTGAGGATGTACTAAATTCACCTACATGACCTCAGAGAGAATAGAATGAGTCAATTTCCGATTGATGAAAAAGAAGGAACATTTGAGATTGCCAAAAGTTCGACTGAAAGGCAAGACCAAGGATGATAGGATTGAGGAGGTAAACTAAGCAAATGGCCTTGATCCCAAAACAGGGGTAACATTCACAGGCCCTGGCACAATCAATCATGGCCTCTCTGAACTTTTCATAGACGTCATTTCAATGATGCCCAAAGCAATCATATTCTTAGAACTTCTCCCCATTTAATTCTTGTTCTCCCCTACCTCTTCTAACCCTTTCCACCTACACCAAATCACATTTCCTGAATATGGCAAAGATATTTAAAACTATATATATATGACCCCTGTTACATCGAGGTTAAACCTATATCCCTACACCCTCTTGCTTTACCGGTTTAATGACCACTGGTTTTCAGAACATTGTACAGAAATAATTTTTTTTTTTTAAAGAATAATAATGCCGCTTGTGTGTGAGAGCGACAGAGAGAGAGGAACAAACTGAAACCTTTTAAACGTAACACTAACAATTCTACATACACCTTGAGGCGTTTGTAAGAGAAAATATGAACAAACTCTCCAATTTCTTGACTTAATACTATTGCCGCACTGTCTTTTTGGGGTCAAGTATGAGAATTTGCTCCAAAAAGCCATTAATTGCTTCTGTCCTAGCAAACCAGTCAGCTTCTCCGTCCAGCAAGACAGATGGAAACTCCCAGAAACCAGCAACCAATCCTTTCACCAGGTCTCTTTATGAGAAGAAATTCACTGACCCATTGGTTTCCCTCCAAAATTTGCTGAGCTCCCAGTATGTCAAAACACATACAGCAGAAAAATCACGTCTTTTTTTTGCCCGTCACACCCTTAATGGGATAATCTGTAACCACTACTGAATTGTCATCTCTAGACATTGAAAGTGCACTGCAGTTTTCTGATACAGGACATGTGGAGCAGCTTGGGTTCAAAGGGGTGCATACAGTTGCCCCAAGTTCCATGAGAGCCTGGTTGAAGTCTCCAAGGCAGAAAGGATCAACTAATTGAACTGCTACTTTCCCATGCCCCACTCCAAAAAAAAAACTAAACACCCATCAGAAAATTGTTACATCCCAAAGAAAATGTGCCAGTCCCAAAATTAATTGAAATGCAATACAAACAATTCCAAAAATTATGTTCTAACTTCCTAAATTCTAACTAATGTCATAAATCAAAGCAATATTGTCACGTCTGAATTACAAGTACCACCACAAATGAGTTAAAGTTGATGCACGATGCTCCTAGGTTTTTCTCTTCCCTCTCTCTATCTCTCTCTTGTGCTTCAACAAGTGAAGAAAAGTTGAAAAACTAAAAAAAGGAAATAAGAATCTCTTTACAACCAACAACAAATTGTAGTTGAGATTCTGATGAAGAGAAGAAAGTCACTAGAGTTTGAAGCTCACCAAAATCTCTTGACGGTTACAGAGTCTTTTGGATTTGCAGAAAAAGTCTTGAGTCTAGCAATTGCCCTTTACTACATTTCCATCAACAACTGGCACCACCTGGTATGGTAAATCACAGAAGCAGCTCACCTCATTGAATGCAATGGAGGCAATTGCTCCAGCTGTATAATCTCCAATTCCAGGAATCTTCCGTAATGCGGAAACTGCTTCAGGTGTTCTGCTTCCTTCAGCAACTATTTTCTTTGCTCCCTAACAGAATAAACCAAAACAAGTTTGTTGAAAATTACAGCCTGTTTTCTGAATATATACTCATAGTTATCTACTGTTGATCTAAGCCTCTTGTTTCTACGCAGTTCAGATAGCAACTTAATACTTAACCTTCTAGTTAAGGAAGCTTAACCTTCTAGTTAAGGAAGCTTAACCTTCTAGTTAAGGAAGCTTAACCTTCTAGTTAAGGAAGCTTAACCTTCTAGTTAAGGAAGCTTAACCTTCTAGTTAAGGAAGCCCTCACAGGGATGACTAGAAAAAGGAATTCTAATTAACAACTAAACAGACAACTCATTCAATAAGTCCTAAGACAACTGCTTGGAATCGGAATCAACTTGATGAATAGATTCCATTAATATATTCTCAAGGAGTGAATTAAGTTCTTACCCTGTATCTTTCAAAGGCAGGATTTAAAAATCTGGTGTTCCAAGTCTTGGCTCACTTGTTTGTCTGACACACAGACATAGATGTTTTAAGACTTAATACTAAGTACAGATTTACTTCATAACATGTAATTTCTTCACTTAGAGTTATATTTACAGAAGAAAAGTATTACTGTTTCCTTGGGATGTGTTATATGAAGCAACACACAGCCATCAAGATAAAATATTATGAATTCTACAAATGTTTCAATTGGTCAATATGTAATAATACATTAAAGAAACCATCTAAAGCTATATTCAATTATGAATGACCACATGCATTTTATGCGAGCTCTTGATTTATCTATGAATAATACACAGGCAAGTACGGTATCACAGAAGGTGAAAACCTTCCTCAGGCTATGTACCAAACATTCACTAAAGAGACAAAACACGAACTGCAACAAACTCGTAGCCACAAAACAATGAAGAAACGGGTGGTCAACCCTCTCCATCACACATGTAATGGCTACACCAATTCACAAGCAAAGCAACTGTCTTAAATTATCAACAGTCAATATATCCAATTTATTTCATGCTTACAAAATATTCAAAACAAACAATGAGTTCTAGTAAATTTGTATAACTAACCTACAATTTCTATCAAACAAGATACAACCAAAGTGAACATTACAATTAATTGCACAAAATCAGCCAGGCTAATTAAGTTAAACAATTGGATTTAACTCTGGGTCGCTGTAAAGTAAGTTAAGCAACTCTGCCAACACGTCATTATCCGAGCCATCAACATTCATATATACCAATTCCTCATTCAAGAGGAGATCAGAAACCTCTATGTCCATGTCCATATTCGGCAATTCCTCATTCAAGAAACCATCAGAAACCTCCCTCTCCTTCTCCGGCAATTCCCCGTTTGAGAGCATATTAGAATTCATATCAAGCCCAATTTTTCCATTTATTAGTTCTCCATCAATAATTGGTTCTCTTGGTTCGGAATTGTTGGCAGATGAACTTGAGGCTTCAATTCTATCAATGCATGGAATGACACTGTCACTTTCTTCTTTTGAATCATCTCTTCTCTTTTTCATTACATCTTTCCGGTTGATTCTACAAATAACATAATCTTCTTCCTGAAAATTTTCAAATTTTAGTCACTGCCAAGCATATATATTAGGTACTGCATGCATGCATATACAAAACCTTTTCATATATATACAAACAATATTATGCATCTTCTTCTTTAAAGGTACTGAAAATTGAGAGGCACGCTTCTAAAAGGTGATTGGGCAGTAACATTAATAAAACTAGAATCATCTAAAAAAATGTTGCTCTTTTGGAATTCCTTTTTCTCTTGATTAATTGCAAGAAATCAGACTTGTATAGTGATAGTATTGGACATGTCAGGTCCTTGGTTTGGGAGACTCAAACAAATTGCTCAACCTGTATTGGACATTAAATTTAATGGAAAGGATTTGTGCTCCGGGGAAGTCTTGCAGCATCTCGGCAATGGTACCAGTCAATGAAGTGCTAATACCCTCACTAATCTTACACAAATAATGCAGTACGTATATGATGTTGAGTTTTGATATTCCAACAATTCATGTTACTTATACAAATATAAATACGAGATAGACAAATTGAATAGAGACATGATTCATAAAATAAATAAATAAATTATTTGAAATTAAGAACATACAAAAGAAAGACTTACTTTCTGTCCATTGAGTAGTAGGCAGTCATTGATACGGTATTCATGCATAGTCCAACGACCCATTGATCCTTTCTTGTTGGCCATGAATGTAAAATTTCTTTTAGTCCCAATTTTTTTATTTTTCCATTCACCCTTTTTTCCATAAATCGTTTTTTCACACTGACACCTCCAAGTACCTGATTTTGTAACTCTTTCTACTCTTGAACCATTCTTGTTTTTCTTCTTTAATTTTGTGAATACATACACAGAATTTTCTTTTGTACGATCAAACAATTTCAACCAAACATTGTCATCTCCATAAATATCACAATCAATCACAACCTCCGGAGACATAGGAAAGCCATGCACCTTATTGTAAAGGTAATAAAGAACAAGTTCTTCATCAGTTGGGTCAAAGCGAAAGCCACGAGAATAACCGTACTCCATTACTTATGAACCAAGAAAGCTGACAGTACGTAGGAGCAAGTTGAAACTTAGAAGAAAGCTGATCAAACTTAGGACAAAGCTGAAAGGTAGAATAAAAAGATGATATCGTAGGAGAAGGCTAAAACTAGTAGATGTAGAAAGCTGAAAGGAACTGGAAAGTTATAGAAACACGAGTCGGTGATCGACTATAACTGGTAGATGTAGAAGGCTGAAATCGTGAACCATTAAAGAAGAGACTTAGGGTAGACATGTCTAGGGCACGGGCATGGGAGTTGGGCTTGAGTCCTTTCTTTTTGGGCCCTAGTCATCAGTTACTTTTTTTTTTCTTATTTCATTACAATTTTAGTTTTTCCATCTCATGAGTGCTATATTGGGATTTCTATTTTTTTTTTTTTTTTTATAACAGTATCTGCGAAAATTTCGCTGGATTAAATATTAACTACGCATAATATTAAACTATTATGATATTATAATTTTTTTGGTCTTTTACTAAAACTTTTTATTTATAAAAATAATATTTCTTCAACTAACAAATGAGAATCTATACAACGTTTTATTAAAATGAAAATGTCTCTAATTATTTTGCTAATAATTAGAATGAACTTATAACTTTTTTTTGTATATAAATAAATCTTTAAGGTAGATTTTAACTTCTTCTTTTTTTTTTTTTTTTTTTTAAATAATAACAGATTTAAATAAGAAGTATCAACTCTAAATTAATTGCTGTTCCAATGTGTTTTTTTCATAAACATGAAAATTATATATATATTTATATATTATTTTATCTGATGAGATAAGTGATTTTCTATATAAAAGGATAAAGCTATAAGCGAAATGCCCTTGTTACTACTATAAATTTATATCCTAATGTCAAACACTAGCCTTAACTCAATGTCACACTCTTCAACCATTATTACTATTTTTCTCCTAAATCTTTGTAATTTCTTTTTTATTTTAATATAAATTATTTTTCTAAATTAAGAAAATTGTACAAAAAAAAAAAAAAATTATTTGAAAAAATAAAAAATAAAAGAGGGGCTTAAAAGACAAATCATACATTAGAAAGTGAAAAAAATATTTAATTAAACAGTTTTTTTTTATGACTAGGGGTGCATATCAATAGGACCACTTAACAAATTCATTAGTTTTGATCCACCACCCCATGCACCTATCAAAATTAGTGGTCCACGTATAAATTTCCTAGTTAATTTATTATTTAAATTATAATATGAGTCCCCGTAATTTCATTATTTTTTCTAAGATTATTTTTTAAATTACAGTATGTGACCATATGATTAAACTATATTTTTTTTAAATGATTCCTTGTACATTCAATCATTTGCATTTACTCCTCACATAAAACAATCTAACAACATAGAAAATCAAAGAAAACTAGCAAAAGTGAACATGCATACTAATTTAAAGAAGTTCCTTGAGGTTGATGGTTATTTCCCATATTTGCTTTTCAATTAGCCAATGTTAGAATCTTTTTGACCCTTGTCAAATTTCTTTCCTTTAATTGAGTTTTTGACAAATACAATCCGAGTCCAAATATGTCTAAATTTAACGATGTGACCTCGGCTTTTTTTACACCCCTACACACAAGCAGAAAAGGCTTGTATTGTTATGAAAACTATATACAAAAGACATATGTGTTAAGAAAGTTTATTCACTATTTATTTTGTTTTTCAAAAATTAAGAGTCAATTCCCACAATATTGGAATTTGAAAATTAGAATTCTGATTATTATATTGGGTTCCACTCATTTTGCAATAACCCTTATGAACTATTAAATTAGGTACATAATTTCTTTATTTGAGTCATAATTAGCAAATAACTCACACTCATCTAGTAATTAAATCTAACAAATTAACTTTTAAAAGACTAAATTACCCTCACTATAATTTTTTGTTATATTTTTCTCCTCTTTACATCTTTTCTTTTGATTTTTTTTATCAAACTACATTCTTTAGAATATTGATTCAATTTTAGCATACATAAATAATATTTAAATATTTTATAATTTTTATTTTCTTATCATAATATCTAAATTATCAATAGATTTATAGATATTATTTTTTTGATTTATAGAAATTATACGAGTTGCTTCAATTTTTATTTTAAAGATAATATTTTCATCAAAATTTTTGTTTTCTTATTAAGGTGTTACAACTATTAAAGAATATGCTAAAATTGGATAAATATGAAGATTTTAATTTATAGAAAAAGAAAAGTTTAAAGAAGAAACAATAGATAGAAAGTAAAAAAAAAAAAAAATTTATATTAATGTTAGTTTAGTCTTTTATAAGTCAATTAGTTAGATTTAATGACTAATTTGGATGGGTGAGGGTTATTTGTTAATTATGACTCAAATAGGGGATTATATGCCTAACTTAATAGTTTATGAGGATTATTATAAAACAAATGGTAGTTTATGGGGATAAAATTCAATTGACCCTATTTTATTTAGAAAATTATACTAGACTATTACTTTCGTCCCTCAAATATGCTTAATTTATCAATTTTGTCTGTCAATATTTAATTTCATCAATCAAATCTGTAAAAGATTTTTAATTTATTGATTTTGTCCTTCAATGGTCAATTTATCAAATAGATCCCTAAAAGGTTTTAAAATTATTAATTTAGGCCCTAATCTTGAATGTTCTCAATCAAATTTCTGAAAAGAAAATTTCAATTTCTCAATTTTGCTCCTCACTACATTTCCTTAATTATGAATTAACATAAATATTTATTTTTCATGTCAAAAAAAATAACAAAAGAATTAATTAACTTGTATTACTAATATGCATATAAAATTTAGAAATTAATACTGAAAAAACTTCTCATTGCTATATCAAAATATTTAATTCTTAGTCCCTAATAGGGATGTGTAGAAAAACCAAGAGCCCTACTAACTCGAGCAGACATGGTCGAAACCCGATAATATGATTAAATCTGAGTTTTAGATTGGGTGAATTTGGATAAGGCTGCTCTAGGCATTGCTGAAAAGATGCATTGGATCATTGCGAATGGAGAAAAATGATTCATATTGTCGACCCCAACTAGTTTGAGATTTAAGACTTAGTTGAGTTTAGATTAGGTGAATTTTTATCTTCTATCTCAAGTTGGGCTATTTATCCGAGAGAAAAAAATTTTAACCCAAGAGCCTGACCCACCCTTATTTATTTACTAATATTTTAAAACTTTTTTTATATATACAAACAATATGTTAATATCCAATCTAGACTTTCTTAATACATATGAAAATGATTGTATGATTCAACTCAATCCATATTCATGTTGATTTTTAACCTTATCATATTTAATTTAAATTTTTATTCATGTTAAATATATATTATTTTAACAAATTTATATAACTTCAAATATTTTTTATTTCACAACTTATCTATATCTATATTTATACCATGTATAAAAGTTCCTTATTGGCAAAAAATTTTAATTTCCTTAAACACCCCTATGAGTTATTATTATTACATAGTGACCTTTAGCATTTATGTTATAACCCGATATTGAAAAATAGAATTTTAAATATAATGTGTAAAATGTTAGTGATAACATAATAAATACATAAACGAATTAATTAATAGCGATTTAATTATACATCTTATAATCCGATATCTACAACATATTTATAAGGTAGGAAGTATTTATAATAAATATAACAAGGTTTAATGTGTACCACATATTTAATATCTTGACCATAGATTTCTATTTTATTTTATTTTGAAATTAATTTTCAATACATCATTGGTTGATTTAAAACATGTAAATTTTATGGTTGTGTGCAATATATGTAAATAAATAAATAAAAATAAATATATACATATATATGTATCTGTATAGTTTTAGGATAAATTTTTACCACAAATGCAGGGTTAAATGTGGACCATCATTTATAGATTTTTTATTTTATTTTATTGTAGGCCATTATTTTTCTCTCCACTTTAGCCACCGACTTTGACCATTTCTCCTTCAAAATTTACCTTCGCCGTGTGCTACCTTGAGCCTTCCCCTGTTCTTTTCTTTTTCTTCTTTACGCCATTTCTGTCGTAGCTTGTAATTAGAGGTGTGGTGGAAATTTTGGGTTTGGCTGAGACGAGGTAAGAACTTCCCTTCCTTCTTGTCCTAGTTAGTTCTCATTCTTGCTGCTGTTTAGGTGTAAAAAATTTCTTTTGTGTGTGTGTGTGCATTTTTTTTTAGCCTAGAAGCTCTAGCCAAACCTGTCCAAGTTGCAGTCGGGTAGGAATAACTCCATTGATGAGCTTAGAATGTGTATATTAGGTGTGTAAACATAGAAGATGGCAGCAGTTATTGAGTTGATTCATGCCCTATTTTGGCATGGTTTTCACCTGCCATACGTGGGGTAAAAGGGGCTCTTAATAATATTGGCTATAATTCCAATTGACACTAGTCTTCAAAGAATCTGTTCATATAAAATATGTAAATAAGTCTAGCACCATTTTTATTCTTTTGGGTTAAGTATCATGACTTTTGTTTGTAGTGATGTCCGTGTAGTGCCCCTGCAATTGCAACACTGTTGATTTTTCTGGTGCAATGAAATAACAATCTTAGTGAATGAAAATGTCAGCATGTAGCCATCTACCATTTTGTGATTGTGGATAATATATTGGAATTATTAACTGAACCAACTTTATGGACAATACAAAGAAGTCATAAAACTAGATTGACAAGTGTAGTAAGCTGGATGATTTATAAACTAGTGAATATACATGGAAATAGAAAACTGGATAGTATATCTAGAGACTTATTGTATATGAGAAGTAAGTGTTTATGAAAAATGGTTACTTTTAACTGTTATATAAGGCGTGAGTTCTAGTTTTTGGCTGTGAAAGTTACAACTTTCTGATTTTTTTATGACTTTCTAGATTATCAAAGTAAACATAATATACCTCACGAGTCCTATGTTTTCTAATTTCGTAGTGTCATGAAGTAAATTGTGGTTAGGAAGTTAGGAGAGTTAATATAGTGAACCAAAGATTACTAAGAGGCATAGATAGTTGTTAATACACCTATAGTTATTGGAATTGAAATTTTAAAATTTAAGCAGTACGTTAGTACCTTAACTTTAAAGAAATTCATTAATTCGAAGGTTTTCGGGGCTGAATTAAATTAATATATTAAAAGATAAAATGTAGCTTATAGTCTTGAAATGTTGTCCGCAAAATTTCATAGCTTGGTTCCAAATATGTTGTGAGTTATCGCTGTTAGACTCCAACTAGGTTAGGCAGGATTCATAGTGCCCTGTTTTTGGTTCACATAAGAAATTGAGTGGGTTCATGACAGGTTTTAGGAAAATTTTCTAAATAATAAAAATAGATATACTTGTCTATTAATAAACCCAACAAATGGAATCTGATTTCGTCTTTCCTCAAGAAAGTTATGTTCAATTAACTAAGGTAAGGTCAAAGCTGTCAAAAATCCTGCGTGTTGCAAAATTTGATGCAACTTCAAACAGTAAACTGTATTGATATACAAATCTAAAAATTACAAGTGATATACCATTATAAATCTACATGTGTCTAGTATTTTATAAATTTTACGAAACTGAATTCGGAAGTTCTTGGAGAAAGATATGATCATTAAAGTGGACACTGGTCCAAACTCCAAGTTTGAACAATTTCAACATTTCTAGCTCACTAAGTGCTTTCTATCTTTTCTAATGGTTCCTTCTACCTTATTCTTTTTCAAGACACTTAAAATGCTTATTCATTTTTAACTTTATTACCTAAAGTTCAATTTATATTAATTGACATGTAATAGCTTAAAGGAAAATTTACATAAAGAAACTTATATAAGTTTAGTAATTAAAAGAGTATAACAATAATATTTAGGAACTAAATATTATTTGGAATATGAATTTCAGTTCCAGATCCTAATATGGACCTGATAAGAGGCGCGAACGCAAGTGCAAGTAACAAATAGAATCGGTCAAAGGTGAGTGGTTAATTGTTGCCTTTAGGGGCTATATTAGTATGTGTGATTACATGTTTATTTGAATATGCATAATATATGGAAAATAAGCAAGTACAGTACCATCATAATTTATTTAAATTATATTGTTTGATAGTAGATTGATGTGTTTGACATTGATTGTGGTTGATAAGGGCCAACAAAATGAGATTTTTATGAAATGTGATTTTTATCTTCGAAACTTAAAATCCAAGTGCACCTAGGATACCCTGATTTAAAATTATGAGAAATTCTGATTCTGATAAATATTTTTTAAATTGAGTGCTCAGCCCCGGTAGGATGGATTGTGTACGGAGAATTAATTTGGTGTGCGGGCGCGTAAATGCCCGGCTGGGGGTGATACTGGTGTGCGGGGCTGGGTTACTCGTTCGCCCTTTAATTGTGTTGTGTGATATTGTTGCGCTAACTTAAATTGTGATCTTGTGTGTCAAATGAATTGTGAAGTTGTGAAACTTACAATGTGTACGTGTAATGTGAAATTTATGTGAATCATGTTACATGATGTTAATATATATATTATACGTTTGTGTTGAGTGATGCTAGTACGATTTTTCACTTACGGGGTCCGTAGAACTCACTTCTTTCTTGTGGTTATTTTTTTTTTTAGTAACAGGACCACTAATACGAAGTTAACCACTAATACGAAGTTTTGCTAAGGATTTGATGACAAGGTATATCTCGGAATCTCATACTTGGAGTTAAGGATGAAAGTTTGCAGTCACAATAAAACTGTGGGTGTCAAATTTAGTACAATGTAATATTCCAGTTTTTGTCATATTGATGATGTGAACAGAGTGGAGCTCCTTATTGTCTTTGTGTTGTTGTTGTGTGAGAACAAAAGTTTATAGGTTTGTATTTTATGGCATGTTCCATATTGCAGGGAACCTCTACCAAAATTTTTCAGTAATTGGTGATTTGTTTAAGTTAACAAACTCTTAACTTTTGTTTTTTTAAATACTTGGTCTTATTCATTGGTTGGTTAAAGTAATGATCGTTTTTTTATTTGAGTTAGGGTTACGAAGGTTTGGTTACCGTTCCTCTGGCTAGTCATGCCTCTATAAGGGGTGTGACAATTTATTAAATATCTTTTAAATTTTTTTCTTCTAATTCTTCTCTATTTAAATATCAATATTAGAATTAAATAAACAAAATATGTAGTATATTTTTATTAACTATAATTTCTTGATGTGTATATTAATTATTGATGAATATATATGTAAATATCATAAATATAATTCACACGCAACGCATATGCCATAAAAGCTAGTTATTTGTTAAAAGTAGGTATTAGATCATTCTATAGTAAGGTCGATTAACAAATAAAAAGTCACAACACAACTGACCCACCTTAGTTTTTAACTAGGTGAAATTTTCTATCATCTAACCACTCGACTTAAAAAGTTGAGTGAGATTTTTGTCAACTCAACTTTGTTAGGTTAAGTGAGAACTATGTCAAACCCAAGTCATCTACCCGATTGCACATTCCTACCTAAATTCTTTCAAGTTTTCATTGAAATAATATTTTTGTTGTCTATAATATGTTACGGATTGTCTTTATAAAAAGTATGGATAAATTTTGAATTAGATAATTAGCATGTTAATAAAATTTAAAAAAAAAAACAAAAAAACAAAAATTTACCTTTCTAAATGTCACATGCATGTCAAATAAAAATAGTCATTTTTGTTTCTCTTAACTAGTCAAATAAAACCTTTCATCAATTCTCAATTAGTCAAATATATAGAAGGATGAAATTGATAACATTGAATTTTTAAAGGATTCAATTGATAAAATTAAATATTGAGAGACGTAATTGATAACATTGAATCACAATTGACAGTCAAGAACAAAATGGGTTAATATATTACTAATAATAAATAAATATTTACAAGCATATGATTTCTGAAAGCAAAAGCATAAATTTCTTTTCTTTTTTTTAAAAAAAAAAAAAAAAACAAAAGGAGAGGTTATGTTGCCATAAACAAGCCTATCATTATTTTAACACATACATTACATAATGACAATTATATAGCAAAATACATCTGTATAGAATGACAACTCTCGTAATCTGATATTTGAGGTTGCTGTTAACTAATATCCAGTCTCTTAGCAGCAAAGTAAAAGAATGCAGGATTTTAGTTCAAATACCTCCCACCTATAGAAAAGTTATGGTTCAACAATTCAGTTTCTTTGTTCTTCAATTTCTCTTTTTTGTTGGGGACAAATCTTTCTTCTTATAGTTCTGAACCATGGTGTAAACCTGCAGTTAGATAACAATATCAGCCAATAGACATGAATATAAGAGACAAGTGGAAGCAACACTCCTGAAATGATATTGATGCAGGCTTAAAGTTTTAGTCAAGGAAAAGCAAGCTTGGAGGCAATAAGAATATCAAATAAGATAGAACTTGTTTGGTAGCATTAACAGGATTTTGATTTATCTTTCTCGCTTCTTGGCATTAGGATCAAGACAAAGAAATGTAACTTCCTTGGACCTATTCTGGGTTATGTTGGTGGTTTATTTCATTTGGTTATTTTCAATTTAAGTTTGAATAATGAACTTCAAAAGATAATATGTACATTAATTTTCAGTTGAAAACTTGAGATTGGTACAAAAAAGTATGAAAGTTCACAGGTATTTATATGGAAACATGAAATCAAAAAAGTTTCACAGTTTGTAAAGTTCCATCACTGTAATCATATCCTATGACAAAACCATAACATAAGGTGAGACTCGATGGAGAACTTTCTTGATTAGAATAGGAGCTAAGCTAAAAAGACTCTTTTTTTTAGCATACCTTGGGTTTGCTGTAGCATTACTTCTAAGACCTACACACATAAGTTATAAGGAAAAATCAAGTTCCAAGAATGGAAACTAATTCTCACAGAGTTAAGGATGAGAAAGAAGGAATTTGAGAGAGAAAGAAGAGAAGGCTTTAGTCAATTTCATTGAATTCACAATATGAGTTTTCAATACAAGCTAGAGTCATTTATACAGGCCTATAAGACTTTAACAACCTAACTAATCCAATAACCTACAACTGACTAGCTAACTGACTTAGTTACAATCTAACAGACTCATTAATCCAAACACTATGTACTGCATTTGATTGAGCTTGGGCCTGGGACTACTTATCTGCTACGTTTTAACCCGAACCCATAACTAGATTTCCCTTATCAATACTCTTTTCTTCAGTTGATCCTTGTCCACAAGGATTCCATAAAGGATATTTTGCTTTTAAGGCACTGTAGTCTTCCCAAGTACAATCGTCCCTACAATTGTTGGACCATAGTACTAGAACTTGTGCCACTAGTTTGTTTGCTCTTCTTATCATTCTCCTGTTTAGTATTGCCATAGGTTTTAAAACCAGCTAAACTTCCTCACTGAAGCTTGGCAATTGTTGATATACTTTATGATGCCCATGTTGTCTCTTGAGTGAGGACACATGGAAGACATTATGTATCTTAGATCCTTGAGGCACTTACAAGACATTATGTATCGGCTGTAAATTTCTCATTGCAGTAAAAACAAAGGCTTTTCTTTCTTCTATCCTCCATCTCAGCTTTGAACATTGAAAATGTTGGTTTCTTTTGGTTGGTATTGTTTACGGTGTGATAAGGCTTAGAGTAAGGTTTTTCTTTTGTATTAGGATTCAAGTTTTGGTTCTGGTATGCTGAAGAACATGTGTTTGGGGTATTGTTTGGATTGAATCTTGGAGTAGGGACTGAATTTGGGTGTGGTGACTATTTGGGAAAGGTGTGATAAGGTTGTTTCTTGTAGATGGTGGATAACAACAGGTTTTCTTAGATTAATGCAAACCTCATGGCATGTGACAAGGATCTGATCTCCACTAAGCTGATTCCATGCACCACCTCCTCCTTCAGGCCTCACAAGTAATAATCTAGTAATGTTTCCTTATCCAAAGAACACATGTTCTTCAAGATTTCAAAGCTCTTATTGTATTCCACCACACTTCCCAATTACTTTAGCTTCCTTAAAGCTATGATAGGTCTGGATAAAACATCTTATCTGAACCTTATCTGCATTTCTTGAACAAATTCATCCCAAGGAACTCTCTTCAACCTATTTTCCTCCTTGAATCCCTGATACCACTCCAAAGCCCTCTCTCAAAAATGCATTCTAACGAGTCTAATCTTCATATCCTCTGGAGTCTGGTCTATCTCAAAAAATTCCTAACACTTGAATAACCAGCTCTTGAGATTTTCACCATCAAAATGTGGGAATTCCACTTGAGCCACTCTTTTATAGCCTTCATCATCTCTTAGAACTTATGATTTAAGGCATCCATCAATGATTGGAATTCTAAAGCTGAGTCCAACTTTAGCTCCTGTAAGGTAGCATCAATGCCTGAAAACCTGGAGTCTATGGTTTCCATCTTTGATTCCAGAGCTGTGAGCCTTTGATCAATGACATTAGCACTGACATTCACCATAGTTGAGCCAAGAGCTTGCTCTAATACCACTTAATAAGGCAAAATCTGTAGTAACGTGATACTTTAATGTACCTGTTAGAATGGTGGTACACGAATAGTTGTGGATAGGTGAATAAAATATTACACAAAGTAAACTTTACTGTTATACCTCGATATTTTTATACGTACATTTTAAAAGCATTGTATGTAACTCGATAAATGAATAATTGTATATATAAATATATATACATAGAATGAAAGAATTTAATTCTACAACTCTATTGCTTGACATGGAGATTGAAAATTAAATTGGATAAATTTAATGGAAAAGTAAAATAAATATGTGGATATAAACAAATTAGAAAATTATTATATACAGATAAGGTTAATATTCACCACTAATTTAACTTTTTGACTTTGACTTAGGTATGAATTTATTTGTCTCTTTCTTCCTTGCTTCATTTTAGCATCACCGACTTGCTTTTCCTCCATTCCCTTTTGCTTTGCCGAGTTTCTTTCCTCCTCTACTCTTAATGTTGATGTAAATCATTAAAAGCAAGACACTGAGGAAGCTGGGTTCTTGAAATTTTTCCTTTGCTGTGACAAAACTTGTTGGCTTCCTTGAATTTTTTTTTACTTTTCCAACTCTGGCCATGGTAGCTTGGCTTGGAGTTTGGTTGTAGATTTCTTTAATTTGGTGGTGTATCTTCTTGTGTTAGCCAAGGAGCTAAGGAAAACTTTACATCTTTTGTTGAGTTTGGCCAAGTGAGTGTTAGCATAGGAACTAATTTCTTTTTTCTCTTCTTTGCTTCTGCTGGCTCCTTGGGTTGAGTAAATCATGAGAGATAAACAAGGAAGTCTTGGCAATAACTTAATTTTCCTTGTTTCTGCCATTAAAGACGCCTCAGTCAGCTTAGGGAATTTCAACTCTTCTTGGTGCAAGTTAGTTCCAAGGTATTAGCTTCTTCTTTTGGCTCTTCCCTTTACCTTGTAGATTAGTTTTGTTAGGACTAGACTTGCTGCCTCCTATTTGACTGGGGACTGGCATGTTTGGGGGGTTTAATTGTAGGAGTGGCGATAGGGAGTGTTGTGTATTGGAAGCTTAGGTTCCTTGAAGTAAGTGTGGGTATATGTGACCATGTAGGGCTTTGGTGTTAGTCAAAGGATGGAGAGAGGGCACTGAAGTAAGGGCTACTGGATGCCCTGTTTTCTATATGTCTTGGAGTCGAGAAATTGGTGAGAGTAGTAGCAGGGGCTGGCACAATTGCAAGGAATAAAAATAGTCCCATAATCATGTTTTCCTCTTGTAATAATCGGATATAAAAGCTAGGCTGAAAGAGCATTTTGAGGTGTTAGAAAGAGTTGGCAATAGGGTTAAATGTTGGAGTTTTATCGGATAAGTTAGTTGCAATTCTTTTAAGTCTAATTAGAAATGTAAAGTGAATAATTAGTATGGTGGAAACAATGAAATAAAAAGGGAAGAGTTGGAATAAAATTATACAAATCATGGAAGTGAATGGTATAAGTTTTTAATTAAATTTACACAATGAATTTAATTTGAACTCCATGGTTGTAACATGAACAGAATAAAAATAAATGAATGATGTAACATCTTTTGGTGTAAGAATCAACATATATAATTATATGTTCAAGGAATTTGAAGGTACTTTTAAGATAATTGGTAAAAGGTTTAAAAAAGGAATTAGTTTCCAAATAGGATGTTAAGTGAATACATATGTAAGTTTCAATTGTTAAATAGCTACGTACTTCATATTGAACGAATGAACTTTATTTGAAGTTATTCGAATAAAGGTTTAAGAGGACTTAATTCTGAAGAAAATATGTTTGGTGTAATTATGTAAGATAAAGGATGATATTTTAATTGACATGCTAAGGAGGTTGTTTGAAAATTAGGCCTTGCAAATTGAATTGGTTTCTTAAATTGTTCTAGTTTTGCAAGGGCTTTATAAATGTTCTATTGGTCCATGTTTTTGTCAACTATTCATTCTATACAAAGTAATTGTCAAGAAAATAGGTTATGCGTGATTCTCTATGTTCTGACTTAATATATATCTAGTAATTAAGTCATTAAATTAACTTTTAAGATGTGTTATTAGTTTAGTTGTTAAACGTAAATTAAAGTTTGGATACGTACTGAGATAATTAAAAATTATGTGAACTTGATAACTAGTATAAAAAATTTAATCATATTAATATTGAAATAGTATGATTCAAGCTCGTGAATAAATTTTAAAAGAGTAACTCTAGATTATTGTAATTTAAAGGTTATAACCTATAAAATGGACAAACTAAATAATACTTAGAAAATGTAATTGCAGTTTCAAAATTACGATTGAGCCAATGACATACGTGAACGCAAAAGGGAGTATTAATCAATATCGGTATATGGTAAGTGGTTAATTGTTGCCTTTGGGGGGCTAGATTATTATGTGTAATTGTATGGATATTTAAATAAATGTGCAAATGCAATGTTTCAGTGAGTTATTTGAATCATGCTTGTTTGAAATTGTTTGTGGTTGATAAGGGACAACAAATTGAGATTTTTCTAAGAAATGATTTTTATTTCTGAAATTGAAATCTAGGTGCACCTAGAATATGTTGATTTGAAATTCAAAGATATTCTAATTTTGATAAATATTTTTAAAGGATTAAGTGTTCAGCCCAAGTGGGATGGATTGTGTACAGAGAATTAATCTATCGTATGGGCGGATAAATGCCTGGTGGGGGGTGATACTATTGTACGGGGCTAAGTTACTCGTTGGCCCTTTGTTTACTCTGTATGTGATCATTGCTCTGATTAATTTGTGATCCTATGAATCATGTAAGTTGTAAATTTATGACGATTACAAATGTGTATGTATATTTTGACTTAAAGCATGAACATTGTCACATGAAGTTAATTGACTATATATGTTATACACTTGTGTTGAGTGATGCTAGTACCCTTTAGGTACGATTTTCCAATCACAGAGTTCATTCACCCCTCTCTTGTGAAATTTTTTTTAGTAACAGGAGTTTTGTATATGGCATTGCCAAGCTAGTGACCTGCTGACAGAAAATGGCAAGGTATTTTCCAGGATCTCAGACTTGAAGTCAATGATGAAAGTTTGTAGTCACACTAGAAGTGTGAGGTGTCTAATTTTGTATGACGTAAGAGTCTAATTATTTGTCTTGTTTATGATGTGGCTGGAGCAAAGCTCCTTGTTGTCTTTGTGCTATTATTGTGCAAAATCATGAACATATGTGTTTATATTTTGAGGCATGTTCCATATTGCAGGGAATTTCTGGCAAAATTTTTAATAAATTGTTAATTGTTTCAGAAAATAAACTTTTACAGTAAACTTCGATTTTAGAAAAGTTACTTTTATTTTTTTAGTTGGGTCATGAGTTATATTTGTTACTTTGTTTCGAAGTCAGGGTTACGGTGGCTTAGTTATCAAATCTTTCGGCTAGTCATACCTCCGTGAAGGGTGTGACAAAATCAAGTTCCAAGAATGGAAACTTAATCTCATAGAGTTAGGGATGAGAAAGAAGGAATTTGAGAGAAAAAGAAGAGAAGGCTTCAGCCAATTTTGTTGAATTCAGAATATGAGTTTTCAATACAAGCCAGAGTCGTTTATATAGGTCTGTGAGACTTTAACAACCTAACTAATCCAACAACTAGCAACTGATTAGTTAACTAGCTTAGTTACAATCTAACAGACTCATTAATCCAAACATTGTGTTATTGCATCTGATCGAGCTTGGGTCTAGGACTACTTGTCTATTACATTGTAACCCGAACCCATAACCAAATTTCCCTTATCAATAAGCTCTTGTATCGAATTCTGATTGATCTTCTTCTTTATTACTGTGATTCAATCTTCTCCAAGGGAGATCCTTGTGATTGAGGTCGTACCACTTTAATAGAGTCGTCCTCATTTTGTGGGTTTGGTCTTCTGTGAACAACAATGGGACTATATCTTCTATGTCTTCTATTGTTGGCGGGGGCCGCGTTCTATTGTGTACCTTGATTGCTTTCTTCATCTTTTGATTTTTGTGTTGCTTTGCTTGCCCATTTTGCTTGCCATCCACCATACTTGAAATCACTAAATTGAAGAAAAATACTAGTAATATGAAAAACCATCCTCAAGCTACATACCAAACAGTCACAACCCTTAACAAGTACCTCCACTAAAGAGGCAAAACACGAACTGCCATAAACTTGTAGCCACAAAACAATGAAGAAACAAGTGGTCAACCTTCTCCATCACACATGTAATGGCTACACCAATTCACAAGCAAAACACCTCCCTTAAATTATCGGCAGTCAATATATTCGATTTATTTTATGTGCACAAAAATATTCACAGCAAGTGTAATGTTCACTTTGGTTGTATCTTGTTTAATAGAGATTATAGGTTAGTTATACAAATTTATTGGAACCCATTAATCAAATGCACAAAATCCAAGCTACTTAAGTTAAACAATTGGATTTAACTTTGGGTCGCTGTAAAATAAGTTAAGCAACTCTGCCAACACGTCATTATCTGAGCCATCAACATTCATGTTTACCAATTCCCCATTCAAGAGGAGATCAAAAACCTCTATGTCCATGACCATATTTGACAATTCTTCGTTCAAGAAACTATCAGAAACCTCCCTCTCATTCTCCGACAATTCCTCGTTCGAGAGTATATTAGAATTCACATCAAGCCCAGTTTTCCCTTTGATTAGTTCTCCATCAATAATTGGTTCTTTTGGTTCGGAATTGTTGACATATGAACTTGAGCCTTCACTTCTATCAATGCATGGAATGATGCTCTCACTTTCTTCATTTGATTCATCACATCTCTTTTTCAATACATCTTTCCGGTTGATTATACAAATAGCAAAATCTTCTTCTTGAAAGATTTTAAGTTATTATTTTAGTAACTATCAAGCATTTATTTATATATATATAACATACAGCATGCATGTATATACATACAAAACGCTTTTCATATATATATATATATAAGCGAATATCATGCATCATCTTCTCTAAAGTTGGAATTAACGACAAGAGTCAATTAATAGAGGAAGTTCTTGTTGGGCATCGTGTTTAGAGTGGCTAAGGTCTTGTAGGCAGCATCGTGTTTATAGTGGCTAAGGTCTCAAGAAGGAGAATTGGCCTTTTCATCCTGCAATTAATTCACATGCACTAACAAGTCTAGATATGGTTGTGTATGAGTGAGGAGTTTTGGTGGATAGCTATAATTTCTATTCTGGAGAAGGGAAAATTGTAGTTTCAAATATTACAGATATTAAATGTTATCAGGGGAATATTGCAATTAGTTTTGGACAGTGGCAAGCAGGAAAACTGAAAATTGAGAGGCATGCTTCTAAAAGGTGACTGGGCAGTAGCATTAATATATAAACTAGAATCATTTAAAAAATTGAAGACTCAAACTAGAAATCACACTTGCATGGTGAAGTACTGGACATGATTTGTCACGTCCTTGCTTGGGAAGACTCAAACTAGACATCTTCAATATATCTTGCAAAGGAACCAGTCAATGATATGCTAATAGCCTTACTATGATCAATGATATATTATGCATCTACGTATATGATGTTGAATTATCATATTCCAACAATTCTATGTCACGTATACAAATATAAATAGAAGATAGAATTCCTAATAAATGAGAGTCTCTACAATATTCTATAAGGATAAAATTGTATAATATTCTATTTATATACATACAATTGCAACAAGAATTAACTTACATATTAAAAATTAAATTCATAATATAAATTTAAATTTTTTTCTTTAATTCTTAAGATAAAAAATAATTAAGAAAATAATATTTTAATAATAAAATTATACTCATAATATTTTTTTTAATTCAAAGTTTTTTTTTTTAATTTTAATTCATGAAATTTAATATATTAATAGTAAAAAAGAATAACAATCATATTAGTATTAAGATGGAAATAATTAGACAATAAATAAATTAATAATTTATTTAAGACATAATATTGTAATATTATGAAATAATAACTAAATATTACTCTTTATGAAAGTAATTAAACATATAAGTAAATACAATTAAAAATAAAATTCATATTATAAATTAATAATTTTGTCCTTTAAATTCTAAAGATAGAAAAATAATTAAGAAAATGTTATACTAATTTTTGTCATTAAGCCTCTTTTATCTATAGTATAGATTAGGGTGAAAAATATTAATAGTAAAAATGAATTACAATCATTTTAGTAATAACATTGAAAGAGTTAGACAATAAATAAATTAGTAAACTATTTAAAACACAATATTTTAATACCATGAAATAATAATTAAAGATTGCTCATTATTAATGTAATTAAATAAATAAGTAAATACAATTAAAAATAAAATTCATAATATAAATTTTTCCTTTTAATTCTTAAAATAGAAGAAGAATTAAGAAAATAATATTGTAATAAATTTATAAAAAAAAACACTTTTAATATTTCTAATTCAGAGTTACTTTTTTAATTTTAATTCATAAAATTAAGAAGAATTAGAGAAAGAAATTAATAGTAAAAAATAGTTATAATCCTATTACAATCTAAAGAGATAATTAATAATCTGTTTTAAGTACAATATTTTAATACAATACAATAACAACTAAATGGTACACAACTAATACTAAAAACTTAAAAGAATATTTAAGAAAATATAAAATTTCAGTAGACACTTTTATTTGTAATGTAGATTTGTAGTTGTGATCAGAATGAACTTATAAAAAATTTTATATATAAATAAATCTTTAGGATTGGTTTGGTTCATATAACATTTTTTTTTTCTATATAATAATAATGGATTTAAATAAAAAGTACCAACTTTAAGTTAATTTGCATTCCAATGCTTTTTTTTTTTTTTTTTTTCCATAAACATGGAAATCATATTCTTTATCAGTGAGGTGTTAAATTTTCTATATAAGATCAGAAAACTATAAGTTAAATGCCCTTGTTACTATTGTAACTAATATATGTTCTCACGTCGAACTGTCCATACCTCAATGTCACACTCTTCAATCTTTATTACTATAAATAAATAAATAAATAAATATATATATATATATATATATATATATATATATATATATATATATATATATTTAGATCTCTGTAATTTCTTTTTATTCTAATACAAATTATTTCTCTAAACTAAGAAAAAGTGTAAAAAAATATATATAACAAAGCAAAAAGAGAAAATATTTCAAAAATAAAAAGTAAAAATGAAAGAGGGTAAATATATATATATATATATATATACTAGAAAGTGGAAAAAATATATATATATATAATTAAACACTTTTTTTATGGCTAGCTCACATCAACAGGAGCACACATCCATCAGTTTTGATCCCACCACCCCGTGCACCTATCAAAATTATCAAAATTATTGGTCCACTTATAAGTTTCCTAATTAAATTACAATATAAGTGGTGATTTCACTATTTTTTTCAAATGAGTCATTGTGCTTTTAATTATTTTAATAATTGGGTTATAAACTTATAATGTTCTAATTTTAATTTCAATTAAGTTTTATTTTATTCTTATTTTTTCCTAAAAAATTAAGGAAAAAATTTCCTGAGTAAATTTACCGAAAAAATAAAATAGGTTTCACATATAAAAAAGTCTCAATGTTTATATTATTTAATCCTCATCTTTAATTTTATGCACATATTGTGTAAATTATTTTCTTTTCAATTTTACTATAATGATTACATTAAAAATTAAAACAATGGAATTTAACATAATATATTACTCCTTAAAAAGAACTAAAAGCATGGATACTATGAGAAACTAAGTATTTAGAATTGATTAATCACAAAAACATAATAAGAATTTTTGATTAGTCAAAGAGAATAATAGTATATATAGGTCACTATTTTTTTATATATTTATTATCAAGCGTAATTCAGGAGGTGGGTTGAATCGGGTTTCGGCTTATTAATTCATTAGATATGTGCAAATTGTTGAGTTAATTTAAACTGAGCATTAGGGTTAGTATATGAGATAATTAAACTTAGCTTTGTGTACTTGAGTTGGATGTACGGGTTTTTGAAGATTTTAAACATGATGTAGCATTAGGGTGGAGGAAAAATATATGAGAATAACACCCACCAAATGGTTTTTGTCTTGTGATACTACTAGGGTGGGTTTGTATAATAGACATGCAAAGAATATTTCTTCATTTCGCAGCTAGATGAAACCAAATACTCCTTTTTGTTCCAGAAAGGATTCTCCTTTCTAATTTGGTCTGACCCAAAATACATAAGAACCGTCACCTTTAATTTTGTTTCACCAAGAAATTATGTTTATGCTCCCGTGAAAGGATATTTTTGAGACACAGCATTTGAGTAGCCACTTTATTTATTGAACTTTCTTAATCTGTGGCAATGGCATGGTCAAAGGAGATAATCTTTGTGGGGCTGGGAGTCTAAACTTAAGTAACTGGAAGCTGTTAACAAATAAAGAACAAAAAATTTTAAATTACAACTTGCTACCAGACCCCCAGTAGCATACGTACTGCAAAATTTTATTGTAATCCACAGCCGTAGCAAGCTTGCATGTGTTTACAGTTAAACGTATGTATTGTGTGTTTGTGTGCAAGTTTCCCCTTGTTTTCATTTAGGCATGACTTTGGTTGGTTCCTCTCTTGTAGCCAGTGGATCAGCATCAACGGCTTGCACTGTGTTTTGATAATCTTATGGCAGATGTTACTCGCAACTTAAATTCAAAGAACAGGGACAAGTTCACTCAAAACCTGACCATATTCAGACATGAGTATTGTGCAAAGTAAATCCAATCTAAGCATAGGAAATGGCCATTATGGAATGGAATTGCATCATTTTTTTTACAGAGAACCTGCTGCTCTTCATGTTGTTAAGATTTAAGCATATAGATGGAATATCATGTGGTGAAAGAAGTAAACAGTTCACTGATTTCTTCAGCTTTGTGTGAAGGAAAGGACATTCAATTTCTTGTACATAAATGGATTGCAAAAAGTATGGAAAGTCGAGTATCTAGTTTGTGGTGGTACAATATAGTCATATTTGTGCAACTTTTTGAATACAAGAACACTACAAAGTTTTTGGAAGAAACTGGAGCTATTCAAGTCCAGAAGAAAAAGAGAAAGAAAGGATAATGTTGATATGGCACTATAATTGGTCAGTGAAACTTCTACAGAACAATTCTTTTTAGGATGAATGTATATTTTGTTATCTTTTTACTTTCATAAATTGAGTCGGTTAGCTATAATATTTAGTATGTTATGCTCCAATTCTTTTTGTATAAAATGATGTAGGAGAAAAAAACTTTCTTTGATCCTTATGTTTTAGAAGTTTTTCTTGTTAATTTATGTTGTAATTTATCTCCATGAGAATTATTACTTGAACAGGCACGAAGTTACTCTGTCTCAGTTATGCTATTTTTTTTTGAGTATGGATATTTATCTTATTATTTTTCTCAAAAACCAAATACAACATATTCTCTTAATTAAGCAATGCAGCTTGAGCCATGAAAATTGAAACAAACTTCTATCAATTATACTAAATTTTAATATTAATTAAACAAATTATATAATTAAATATATTATATTAATGTCTAGTTGATCATGTTTATGAATATTACATTTAATAATATTATGTATTTTCGTAATAGTAACAATCATTTAAGAGGCCTGAATAAACACTCAAGAAAGCAAACAATAAAGAAAATTTTTTTTTCACTAGAACATGTATATTAAATAACAAGAAACAAAGTTCTGCCCATCTCAGTCACATCTAAAATTGTATGTGGCATAAATAAAGAGGCATGAACTGCCACAAACTTGTAGCCATAAAACAATGAAGAATCAGGTGGTAAACCCTCTCTATCACACTTGTAACGGTGACACCAGCTCACAAGCAAAATACATCTCTTAAATTATCGACAAACAATATATCAGATTTATTTATTTCGTAAACACCAAATATTCACAACAAATGATGGGTTCAATAAATTTGTATAACTAACCTACCATCTCTACGAAACAGGATACAACCAAAGTGAACATTACAATCACATACACAAAATCAGCCAAGTTAATTAAATTTAATAATTGGATTCAACTCTGAGTCATTGTAAAGTAAGTCAAGCAACTGTTCCCACACGTCACTATCCGAGCCATCAACATTCATATGTACCAGTTCCTCTTTCAAGAAGAGATCAGAACCCTCTATGTCCATGTCCATCTCTGGTAATTCCTTGTTCAAAAGGTGATCAGAAACCTCCATCTCCTTCTCTGGTAATTCTTTAATCGAGAGCATATTAGAAATCATATCAAGTGTAGTTTCCCTATTGATCAGGTCTCCATCAATAATTGGTTCTTTTAGTTCAGAAATGTTGACAGATGAACTTGAGCCTTCAATTCTATTAATGTAGGGAATGACACTCTCACTTTTTTCATTTGATTCATCACTTCTCTTTTTCAGCACATCTTTTCAGTTGATTCTACAAATAGCATAATCTTCTTCCTGAAAGATTTTAATTATTCTTTTAGTAACTATCAAGCATATATATATATAGATAGATAGATAACATACAGCATGCATGTATGTACAAAACCCTTGAGAGGCATGCATGTATGAACTTGAGAGGCATGCTTCTAAAAGGTGAATGGGCAGTAGCATTATAATAGCTAGAATCATTTAAAAAATTGAAGACTCAAACTAGAAATCACACTTGCATAGTGAAGTGCTGGACATGATTTGTCACGTCCTTGCTTTAAAAAATTCAAAACTAGACATCTTCAGTATATCTTGCAAAGGAACCAGTCAATGATATGCTAATAGCCTCACTATGATCAATGATAAATTATGCATCTACTTATATGATATTGAATTATCATATTCCAACAATTCTATGTTACGTAAACAAATATAAATAGAAGATAGGATTCCTAGAAACACACAAATTGAATAGCCAAAAAATAAGAAGACAGGATTCATAAAAAACACATAAATTTTCGAAGCAAATTAAAAACATATAAATAATCAAACACATAGAAAAGAAAGACTTACTTTTTGTCTACTATAAATTTAAGGTTCTAGTATAGTCTTGGAATAATCCAAGCTACTACTATTTCTTTCTCTATATTTATTTTACAGTCATAAATCAAAGCAATATTATCACATCTGAATTACTAGTACCACCACAAATGAGTTAAAGTTGATGCATGATGCTCCTAGGTTTTTCTCTTCCCTCTCTCTATCTCTCTCTTGTGCTTCATCAAGTGAAGAAAAGTTGAAAAACTAAAAAAAGGAAATAAGAATCTCTTTACAACCAACAACAAATTGTAGTTGAGATTCTGATGAATAGAAGGAAGTCACTAGAGTTTGAAGCTCACCAAAATCTCTTGACGGTTACAGAGTCTTTTGGATTTGCGAAAAAGTCTTGAGTCTAGCAATTGCCCTTTACTGCATTTCCATCAACAACTGGCACCACCTGGTATGGTAAATCACAGAAGCAGCTCACCTCATTGAATGCAATGGAGGCAATTGCTCCAGCTGTATAATCTCCAATTCCAGGAATCTTCCGTAATGCGGAAACTGCTTCAGGTGTTCTGCTTCCTTCAGCAACTATTTTCTTTGCTCCCTAACAGAATAAACCAAAACAAGTTTGTTGAAAATTACAGCCTGGTTTCTGAAGATATACTCATAGTTATCTACTGTTGATCTAAGCCTCTTGTTTCTACGCAGTTCAGATAGCAACTTAATACTTAACCTTCTAGTTAAGGAAGCTTAACCTTCTAGTTAAGGAAAACAGACAACTCATTCCATAAGTCCTAAGACAACCGCTTGGAATCGGAATCAACTTGATGAATCGATTCCATTAATATATTCTCAAGGAGTGAATTGAGTTCTTGCCTTGTATCTTTCAAAGGCAGGATTTAAAAATCTGGTGTTCCAAGTCTTGGCTCACTTGTTTGTCTGACACACAGACATAGATGTTTTAAGACTTAATACTAAGTACAGATTTACTTCATAACATGTAATTTCTTCACTTAGAGTTATATTTACAGAAGAAAAGTATTACTGTTTCCTTGGGATGTGTTATATGAAGCAACACACAGCCATCAAGATAAAATATTATGAATTCTACAAATGTTTCAATTGGTCAATATGTAATAATACATTAAAGCAAACCATCTAAAGCTATATTCAATCTATGAATGACCACATGCATTTTATGCGAGCTCTTGATTTATCTATGAATAACACATAGGCAAGTACGGTATCACAGAAGGTGAAAACCTTCCTCAGGCTATGTACCAAACATTCACTGAAGAGACAAAACACGAACTGCCACAAACTCGCAGCCACAAAACAATGAAGAAACGGGTGGTCAACCCTCTCCATCACACATGTAATGGCTACACCAAATCACAAGCAAAACACCTCTCATAAATTATCAACATTCAATATATCTAATTTATTTCATGCTTACAAAATATTCAAAACAAACAATGAGTTCTAGTAAATTTGTATAACTAACCTACAATTTCTATCAAACAAGATACAACCAAAGTGAACATTACAATCAAATGCGCAAAATCAGCCAAGCTAATTAAGTTAAACAATAGGATTTAACTCTGGGTCGCTGTAAAGTGAGTTAAGCAACTCTGCCAACACTTCATTATCCGAGCCATCAACATTCATACATACCAATTCCTCATTCAAAAGGAGATCAGAAACCTCTATGTCCATGTCCATATTCGTCAATTCCTCGTTCAAGAAACCATCAGAAACCTCCCTCTCCTTCTCCGGCAATTCCCCGTTTGAGAGCATATTAGAATTCACACCAAGCCCAATTTTTCCATTTATTACTTCTCCATCAATAATTGGTTCTCTTGGCTCGGAATTGTTGGCAGATGAACTTGAGCCTTCAATTCTATCAATGCATGGAATGACACTGTCCCTTTTTTTTTTTTGAATCATCTCTTCTCTTTTTCATTACATCTTTCTGGTTGATTCTACAAATAACATAATCTTCTTCCTGAAAATTTTCAAATTTTAGTCACTGCCAAGCATATATATTAGGTACTGCATGCATGCATATACAAAACCTTTTCATATATATACAAACAATATTATGCATCTTCTTCTTTAAAGGTACTGAAAATTGAGAGGCATGCTTCTAAAAGGTGATTGGGCAGTAACATTAATAAAACTAGAATCATCTAAAAAAATGTTGCTCTTTTGGAATTCCTTTTTCTCTTGATTAATTGCAAGAAATCAGACTTGTATAGTGATAGTATTGGACATGTCAGGTCCTTGGTTTGGGAGACTCAAACAAATTGCTCAACCTGTATTGGACATTAAATTTAATGGAAAGGATTTTTGCTCCGGGAAAGTCTTGCAGTATCTCGGCAATGGTACCAGCCAAGGAAGTGCTAATACCCTCAATAATCTTACACAAATAATACTGTACGTATATGATGTTGAGTTTTGATATTCCAACAATTCATGTTACTTATACAAATATAAATACGAGATAGACAAATTGAATAGAGACATGATTCATAAAATAAATAAATAAATTATTTGAAATTAAGAACATACAAAAGAAAGACTTACTTTCTGTCCATTGAGTAGTAGGAAGTCATTGATACGGTATTCATGCATAGTCCAACGACCCATTGATCCTTTCTTGTTGGCCATGAATGTAAAATTTCTTTTAATCCCAATTTTTTTATTTTTCCGTTCACCCTTTCTTCCATAAATTGTTTTTTCACACTGACACCTCCAAATACCTGATTTTGTAACTCTTTCTACTCTTGAACCATTCTTGTTTTTCTTCTTTAATTTTGTGAATACATACACAGAATTTTCTTTTGTATGATCAAACAATTTCAACCAAACATTGTCATCTCCATAAATATCACAATCAATCACAACCTCCGGAGACATAGGAAAGCCATGCACCTTATTGTAAAGGTAATAAAGAACAAGTTCTTCATCAGTTGGGTCAAAGCGAAAACCATGAGGATAACCGTACTCCATTACTTACAGACCAAGAAAGCTGACAGTACGTAGGAGCAAGCTGAAACTTAGAAGAAAGCTGATCAAACTTAGGACAAAGCTGAAACGTAGAAGAAAAAGATGAAATCGTAGGAGAAGCCTAAAACTGGTAGATATAGAAAGCTGAAAGGAACTAGAAAGTTATAGAAACGCGAGTTGGTGATCGACTGTAACTGGTATTTGTAGAAGGCTGAAATCGTAAACCATTAAAGAAGAGACAGAGGGTAGACATGGCTAGGGCACGTGCATGGGAGTTGGGCTTGAGTCCCTCATCCATTTCTTTTTGGGCCCTAGTCCTTAGTTATTTTCTTTTTTTTCTTATTTGATTATAATTTTAGTTTTTCCATCTCATGAGTGCTATATAGGGATTTCTACTTTTTTTTTTTTTTTTTTTTCCCTAACACCATCTGCGAAAAATTTCACTGGATTAAATATTAACTACGCATAATATTAAACTATTATGATATTATAATTTTTTTGGTTTTTTACTAAAACTTTCTATTTATAAAAATAATATTCCTTCAACTAACAAATGAGAACTATACAACGTTTTATTAAAATGAAAATGTATGTAATTATTTTG
This sequence comes from Quillaja saponaria, assembly GCA_029379385.1. Lineage (NCBI taxonomy): Eukaryota > Viridiplantae > Streptophyta > Magnoliopsida > Fabales > Quillajaceae > Quillaja > Quillaja saponaria. Next base: position 8,735,099 of record CM055611.1, on the reverse strand, counting down.
TTAATAATTAGAATGAACTTATAACTTTTTTTTATGTATATAAATAAATCTTTAGGGTAGATTTTAATTTTTTTTTTTAAACAATAAAAGATTTAAATAAGAAGTACCAACTTTAAATTAATTTATGTTCCAATGTGTTTTTTTCATAAACATGAAAAATTATATATATATATATATATATATATATATTATTTTATTTGATGAGATGAGTAATTTTCTAAATAAAAGGATAAAACTATAAGCGAAATGCCCTTGTTACTACTATAAATTTATATCCTAATGTCACACTCTTCAACCATTATTACTATTTTTCTCCTAAATTTTTGTAATTTTTTTATTTTAATATAAATAATTTTTCTAAATTAAGAAAATTGTAAAAAAAAAAAAAAAAAAAAAAAGCAAAAACGGAAATTTTTTGAAACAAAAATAAATAAAAGAGGGACTTAAAAGACAAATCATACAGTAGAAAGTGAAAAAATATATATAATTAAAAAGTTTTTTTATGACTAGAGGCGCATGTCAATAGGACCACTTAACAAATTCATTAGTTTTGATCCACTACCTCGTGTGCCTATCAAAATTAGTGGGCCACGTATAAATTTCCTAGTTAATTTATTATTTAAATTATAATATGAATCCCCGTAATTTCATTATTTTTTCTAAAATTATTTTTTTAATTACAGTATGTGACCCTATGATTTTACTATTTAAAAAAAATAATAATAATTCCCTGTTCATTCAATCATATGCGTTTACTCCTCACGTAAAACAATCTAACAAAGTAGAAAATAAAAGAAAACTAGCCAAAGTGAACATGCATACAAGTAAGCGTCTAAATGAACACAACTTTTCCAAAACAAATTCGTTAAGGATTCAAATTGAGCTCGATTTGTTTTCAATTAGGCGTGTTTTAGCTTTATTTAAATCTCATTTAGTAAAAGATACAAACTCAAACTTAACAAAGTTTGGCTCATTTAATATAATATTAATATTTTATATAAATTTTTTTAAAAAATATTTACATGAAAAAAAAAAAAAAAAAACTTACTACAGAGGTTCCTTGAGGTTGATGTTTATTTCCCATATTTGCTTTTCAATTAGCCAATGTTAAAATCTCTTTGACCCTTATCACATATCTTTCCTTTAATTGAGTTTTTGACAAATACAATCCAAGTTCAAATATGTCTAAATTTAATATATATATATATATATATATATATATATTTATGTATGTATATGTATAGTTTTAGAATAAATTTTTACCACAAATGCAGGGGTTAAATGTGGACCATCATTTATAAATTTTTTATTTTATTTTATTGTTGGCCATTATTTTTCTCTCCACTTTAGCCACCGACTTTGACCATTTCTCCTTCAAAATTTACCTTTGCCGTGTGCTTCCTTGAACCTTCCCCTGTTCTTTTCTTTTTCTTCTTCACGTCATATCTGTCGTAGCTTGTAATTAGAGGTGTGGTGGAAATTTTGGGTTTGGCTGAGACGAGGTACGAACTTCCCTTCCTTCTTGTCCTAGTTAGATCTCATTCTTGCTGCTGTTTAGGTGTAAAAAATTTCTTGTCAGTGTGTGTATATGTGTGCATTTTTTTTAGCCTAGAAGCTCTAGCCAAACCTATCCAAGTTGCAGTTGGGTAGGAATAACTCCATTGATGAGCTTAGAATGTGTATATTAGGTGTGTAAACATAGAAGATGGCAGCAGTTATTGAGTTGATTCATGCCCTATTTTGGCATGGTTTTCACCTACCATACGTGGGGTAAAAGGGGCTCTTAATAATGTTGGCTATAATTCCAATTGACACTAGTCTTCAAAGAATCTGTTCATATAAAATATGTAAATAAGTCTAGCACCATTTTCATTCTTTTGGGTTAAGTACCATGACTTTTGTTTGTAGTGATGTCCCTATAGTGCCCCTGCAATTGTAACACTGTTGATTTTTCTGGTGCAATGAAATAACAATCTTAGTGAATGAAAATGTCAGCATGAAGCCATCTACCATTTTGTGATTGTGGATAATATATTGGAATTATTAACTGAACCAACTTTATGGACAATACAAAGAAGTCATAAAACTAGATTGACAAGTGTAGTAAGCTAGATGATTTATAAACTAGTGAATATACATAGAAATAGAAAACTAGATAGTATATCTAGAGACTTATTGTATATGAGAAGTAAGTGTTTATGAAAAATGGTTACTTTTAACTGTTATATAAGGCGTGAGTTCTAGTTTTTGGCTGTGAAAGTTACAACTTTCTGATTTTTTTATGACTTTCTAGATTATCAAAGTAAACATAATATACCTCACGAGTCCTATGTTTTCTAATTTCGTAGTGTCATGAAGTAAATTGTGGTTAGGAAGTTAGGAGAGTTAATATAGTGAACCAAAGATTACTAAGAGGCATAGATAGTTGTTAATACACCTAGAGTTATTGAAATTGAAATTTTAAAATTTAAGCAATAAGTTAGTACCTTAATTTTAAAGAAATTTATTAATTCGAAGGTCTTGCAGGGCTGAATTAAATTAAGATATTAAGAGATAAAATGTAGCTTATAGTCTTGAAATGTTGACCGCAAAATTTCGTAGCTTGGTTCCAAATATGTTGTGAGTTATCGCTGTTAGACTCCAGCTAGGTTAGGCAGGATTCGTAGTGCCCTGTCTTTGGTTCACGTAAGAAATTGAGTGGGTTTATGACAGATTTTAGGAAAAGTTTCTAAATAATAAAAAGAGATATACTTCTCTATTAATAAACCCAACAAACGGAATCAGATTTCATCTTTCCTAGAGAAAGTTATGTTCAATTAACTAAGATAAGGTCAAAGCTGTCAAAAATCCAGCGTGTTGCAAAATTTGATGTAACTTCAAACAATAAACTGTATTGATATACAAATCTAAAAATTACAAATGATATACCATTATAAAGCTACATGTGTCTAGTATTTTATAAATTTTATGAAACTGGATTCGGAAGTTCTTGGAGAAAGATAAGATCATTAAAGTGGATATTGGTCCAAACCCCAAGTTTGAACATTTTTAACATTTCTAACTCACTAAGTGCTTTCTATCTTTTCTAATGGTTCCTTCTACCTTATGCTTTTTCAAGACACTTAAAATGCTTATTCGTTTTTAACTTTATTACCTAAAGTTCAATTCATATTAATTTTCATGGAATAGCTTAAAGGAAAATTTACATAAAGAAACTTATATAAGTTGAGATATAAGTTTAGTAATTAAAAGAGTATAACAATAACATTTAGGAACTAAAAATTATTTAGAATTTGAATTCCAATTCCGGACCCTAATATGAACCTGATAAGAGGCGCGAATGCAAGTGCAAGTAATGAATAGAATCGGTCAAAGGTGAGTGGTTAATTGCTACCTTTAGGGGCTAGATTAGTATGTGTGATTACATGTTTATTTGAATATGCATGATATATGAAAAATAAGCAAGTAGAGTACTTTCGTAATTTATTTAAATTACATTGTTTGATACTGATTGCTATGTTTGATATTGATTGTGGTTGATAAAGGCCAACAAAGTGATATTTTTATGAAAAATGATTTTTATCTCCGAAAGTTAAAATCTAGGTGCACCTAGGAAAGCCTGATTTAAAATCATGAGAAATACTGATTCTGATAAATGTTTTTTAAATTGAGTGCTTAGCCTCGATGGGATGGATTGTGTACGGAGAATTAATTTGGTGTGCGGGTGCGTAAATGCCCAACAGGGGGGTGATACTGGTGTGCGGGGCTGGGTTACTCATTGGCTCTTTGATTGTGTTTTGTGATATTGTTGCGCTGACTTAAATTGTGATCCTGTGTGTCTTATGAATTGTGAAGTTGTGAAACTTACAATGTGTACGTGTAATGTGAAATGTATGTGAATCATGTTACATGATGTTAATATATATATTATACGTTTGTGCTAAGTAATGCTAGTACTCTTTGGGTACGATTTTTCACTCACGGGATCCGTAGGACTCACTCCTTTCTTGTGGTTATATTTTTTTAGTAGCAAGACCTCAAAATAAGTTAACCACTAATACTAAGTTTTGCTAAGGATTTGATGACAAGGTATGCTTCAGAATCTCATACTTGGAGTTAAGGATGAAAGTTTGCAGTTACAATAAAACTGTGGGTGTCAAATTTAGTATAATGTAATATTCCAGTTTTTGTCTTATTGATGATGTGAACGGAGCGGAGCTTCTTATTATCTTTGTGTTGTTGTCGTGTAAGAGCAAAAGTTTATAGGTTTGTATTTTACGGCATGTTCCATATTACATGGAACCTCTACCAAAATTTTTCAGTAATTGGTGATTTGTTTAAGTTAACAAACTTTTAATGTTAACTTTTGTTTTTTTTAAATACTTAGTATTATTCATTGGTTGGTCAAGAGTAATGTTTTTTTTTTATTCGAGTCAGGGTTACGGAAGTTTGGTTACCATTCTTCCGGCTAGTCATGCTTCCATAAGGGGTGTGACAATTTATTAAATATCTTTTAAATTTTTTTCTTCTAATTCTTCTCTATTTAAATATCAATATTAGAATTAAATAAACAAAATATGTAGTATATTTTTATTAACTATAATTTCTTGATATGTATATTAATTATTGAAGAATATATATGTAAATATCATAAATATAATTCACATGCAACGCATATGCCATAAAAGCTAGTTATTTGTTAAAAGTAGGTATTAGATCATTTTATAGTAAGGTCGATCAACAAATAAAAAGTAAAAACACAACTGATCCACCTTAGTTTTTAACCAGGTGAAATTTTCTATCATCTAACCACTTGACTTAAAAGGTTGAGTGAGATTTTTGTCAACTCAACTTTGTTAGGTTAAGTGAGAACTATGTCAAACCCAAGTCATCTACCTGATTGCGCACTCCTACCTAAATTCTTTCAAGTTTTCATTGAAATAATATTTTTGTTGTCTATAATATGTTACGGATTGTCTTTATGAAAAGTATGGATAAATTTTGAATTAGATAATTAGCATGTTAATATAATTTAAAAAAAAAAAAAAACAAAACCAAAATTTACCTTTCTAAATGTCACATGCATGTTAAATAAAAATAGTCATTTTTGTTTCTCTTAACTAGTCAAATAAAACCTTTCATCAATTCTCAATTAGTCAAATATATAGAAGGATGAAATTGATAACATTGAATCTTTAAAGGATTCAATTGATAAAATTAAATATTGAGAGATGAAATTGATAACATTGAATCACAATTGACAGTTAAGAACAAAATGGGTTAATATATTACTAATAATAAATAAATATTTACAAGCATATGATTTCTGAAAGCAAAAACATAAATTTAAAAAAAAAAAAAAAAAACAAAACAAAACAAAACAAAAGGAAGGGTTATGCTTCCATAAACAAGCCCAATAACAATGCAATTCATAATTTTAGCACATACATTACATAATGACAATTATATAGCAAAATACATCTTTATAGAATGGCAGCTCTCGTAATCTGAGATTTGAGGTTGCTGTTAGCTAATATCCAGTCTCTTAGCAGCAAAGTAAAAGAATGCAGGATTTCAGTTCAAATACCTCCCACCTATTAGAAAAGTTCTGGTTCAAGAATTCAGTTTCTTTGTTCTGCAATTTCTCTTTTTAGCTGGGGACAAATCTTTCTTCTTATATTTCTGAACCATGGTGTAAACCTGCAGTTAGATAAAAATATTAGCCAATAAACATGAATATAGGAGACAAGTGGAGGTAACACTCCTGAAATGATATTGATGCAGGCTTAAAGTTTTAGTCAAGGAAAAGCAAGCTTGGAGGCAATAAGAATATCAAATAAGATAGAACTTGTTTGGTAGCATTAATAGGATTTTCATTTATCTTTCTCGCTTCTTGGCATTAGGATCAAGACAAAGAAATGTAACTTCCTAGGACCTATTCTGGGTTATGTTGGTGGTTTATTACCTATAAATCTTGCTCTCTCAATTTTTCTTTTTTCCCCTAAAAGAATTTCTTAAAACAATTTTATATTTGTGACTTCATAACCTTCCTTTCCCATTCTTTCTCTGTTTTTATTTAGGTATCAACAAATCCATTATCAGCAAATTTAGTCATATTTGTGCCAACTTTTGAATACAAGAACACGACAATGAGAACTTCAAAGTTTTTGAAAGAAATTGGTGCTCAAGTCCAAAAGAAAAAGAGGAAGAAAGGATTATGTTGACATGGCAATAATTGGTCAACAAAAATTTTGCAGAACAATTCATTTAAGGATAAGTGTATTTTTATTTATTTTTTATATTTTGACTTCCATAAATTGAGTCGGTTAGCTGTAATATTTAGTTAGTCTCCAATTCTTTTTGTATAAAATGAATTAGGAAAGAAACTTTCTTTCATCCTTATGTTTTATAAGTTTTTCTTGTTTATTTCGGTTGTAATTTACCTCCATAGGAAAACTACTTACAAAGGCATGAAGCTACTCTGCCTCATTTTTGCTATTTTCTTTTGACAACCTTCCATGCTACTTGTTTTCTTTTCCTACCAATCTTATAGTTCAAACACGTGAAAAGGTCTAGAACTGCACGTGGAATAATTATAGAGGCAAAACAGGAATTGCCACAAACTTCTAGCCACAAAACAATGAAGAATTGGATGGTCAACCCTTTCCAACACACTTGTAAAGACTACACCAACTCACAAGCAACATAAATCTTCAATTTAAATGCTTAGCAACAGCATGACTTATTTCCACCATTTACAACCCTAAATTTTTGTTCCCTCTAATGCTAGTCATTATAGAACTAGAAAGTTAGGTGCAAGAGACCCCAAATCTTGCTATTATCAATTTCATTTTCACAATGGCATCATGGATCCTAATCAATCCAATAAAACAATCAAAGGCCTATTTCACTTGGTTATTTTCAATTTAAGTTTGAATAATGAACTTCAAAAGATAATTGGATAAATTTAATGGAAAACTAAAATAAATATGTGGATATAAACAAATTAGAAAATTATTATATACAGATAAGGTTAATATTCACCACTAATTTAACATTATGACTTTGACTTAGGTATTAATTTATTTGTCTCTTTCTTCCTTGCTTCATTTTAGCACCACCGACTTGTTTTTTCCTCCATTCCTTTTTGCTTTGCTGAGTTTCTTTCATCCTATACTCTTAATGTTCATGTAAATCATTGAAAGCAAGACACTGAGGAAGCTGGGTTCTTGAAATTTTTTCTTTTTCGTGACAAAACTTGTTGGCTACCTTGAATTTTTATTTTAATTTTTTACTTTTCCAACTCTGGCCATGGTAGCTTGGCTTGGAGTTTGGTTGCAGATTTCTTTAATTTGGTTGTGTATCTTCTTGTGTTAACCAAGGAGCTAAGGAAAACTTTACATCTTTTGTTGAGTTTGGCCAAGTAAGTGTTAGCATAGGAACTAATTTCTTTTTCTCTTCTTTGCTCCTGCTAGCGCCTTGGGTTGAGTAAATCATGAGATAAACAAGGAAGTCTTGACAATAACTTAATTTTCCTTGTTTCTTCCAGTGAAGACGCCTCAATCAACTTAGAGAATTTCAACTCTTCTTGATGCAAGCTAGTTCCAAGGTAGTAGCTTCTTCTTTTGGCTCTTCCCTTGACCTTGTAGGTTAGTTTTGTTAGGACTAGACTTATTGCCTCCTATTTGACTGGGGACTGTCATGTTTGGGGGGTTTAATTGTAGGAGTGATGGTAGGGAGTGCTGTGTATTGGAAGCTTAGGTTCCCTAAAGTAAGCGTGGGTATATGTGACCATGTAGGGCTTTGGTGTTAGTCAAAGGATGGAGAGAGGGCACTGTAGTAAGGGCTACTGGATGTCCTGTTTTTTGTTTGTCTTGGAGTCGAGAAATTGGTGAGAGTAGTAGTAGGGGCTGGCATAATTGCAAGGAATAAAAACAGTCCCATAATCATGTTTTCCTCTTGTAATAACCAGATATTAAAGTTAGGCTGAAAGAGGATTTTCAGGTGTTAGAATGAGTTGGCAATAGGGTTAAATGTTGGAGTTTTATTGAATTAAAATCTTGATTTAGTTAAGTTAGGTATATTGATTGAATTGCTGTTAGTTTGGTTATGATAAGTTAGTTGCAATTCTTTTAAGTCTAATTAGAAATGTAAAGTGAATAATTAGTATGGTGGAAACAATGAAAATAAAAAGGGAAGAATTGGAATAAAATTATACAAATAATGGAAGTGAATGGTATAAGTTTTTAATTAAATTTAAACAATGAATTTAATTTGAACTCCACGGTTGTAACATGAACAGAATAAAAATAAATGAATGAAGTAACATCTTTTGGTGTAAGAATCAACATATATAATTATATGTACAAGGAATTTAAAGGTACTTTAAGATAATTGGTAGAAGGTTTAAAAAGGAATTAGTTTCCAAATAGGATGTTAAGTGAATACATATGTAAGTTTCAATTGTTAAATAGCTAATTATGAAACTTCATATTGAACTAATGAACTTTGTTTGAAGTTATTCGAATAAAGGTTTAAGAGGACTTAATTCTCAAGAAAACATGTTTGGTGTAATTATGTAAGATAAAGGATGATATTTTCATTGACATGCTAAGGAGGAGGTTGTTTGAAAATTAGGCCTTGCAAATTGAATTGGGTTTCTTAAATTGTTCTAGTTTTGCAAGGGCTTTATAAATGTTTTATTGGTCCATGTTTTTGTCAACTATTCATTCTATACAAAGTAATTGTCAAGAAAATAGTTTATGCATGATTTTCTATGTTTTGACTTAATATATATCTAGTAATTAAGTTATTGAATTAACTTTTAAGATGTGTTATTAGTTTAGTTGTTAAACGTAAATTAAAGTTTGGATACGTACTGAGATAATTAAAAATTATGTGAACTTGATAACTAGTATAAAAAATTTAATCGTATTAATATTGAAATAGTATGATTCAAGCTCTTGAATAAATTTTAAAAGAGTAACTCTAGATTATTGTAATTTAAAGGTTATAACCTATAAAATGGACAAACTAAATAATACTTAGAAAATGTAATTGCAGTTTCGAAATTACGATTAAGCCAATGACATACGTGAACGTAAAAGGGAGTATTGATCAATATCAGTATATGGTGAGTGGTTAATTGTTGCCTTTGGGGGCTAGATTATTATGTGTAATTGTATGGATATTTAAATAAATGTGCAAATGTAATGTTTCAGTGAGTTATTTGAATCATGCTTATTTGTGATTGATAAGGGCCAACAAATTGAGATTTTTCTAAGAAATGATTTTTATTTCCGAAATTGAAATCTAGGTGCACCTAGAATATGTTGATTTGAAATTCTAAGATATTCTAATTCTGATATATGTTTTTAAAGGATTAAGTGCTCAGCCCAAGTGGGAAGGATTATGTACAGAGAATTAATCTATCGTGTGGGCGGGTAAATGCCTAGTGGGGGGTGATACTATTGTGTGGGACTGAGTTACTCGTTGGCCCTTTGTTTACTCTGTATGTGATCATTGCTCTGATTAATTTGTGATCCTATGAATCATGTAAGTTGTAAATTTATGACGATTACAAATGTGTACGTATATTTTGATTTAAAGCATGAACATTGTCACATGAAGTTAATTGACTATATATGTTATACATTTGTGTTGAGTGATGCTAGTACCCTTTGGGTACGATTTTCCAATCACAGAGTTCGTAGGATTCATCCCACTCTTGTGAATTTTATTTTTTTTTGATAACAGGAGTTCTGTATATGGCATTGCCGAGCTAGTGACCTGCTGACAGAATATGACAAGGTATTATCCAGAATCTCAGACTTGAAGTCAATGATGAAAGTTTGTAGTTACACTAGAAGTGTGAGGTGTCTAATTTTGTATGATGTAAGAGTCTAATTATTTGTCTTGTTTATGATGTGGATGGAGTAGAGCTCCTTATTGTCTTTGTACTATTATTGTGCAAAATCATGAACATATATTTTTGTATTTTGAGGTATGTTTCATATTTGCATGGAATCTTTAACAAAATTTTCAGTAAATTGTTAATTGTTTCAGAAAATAAACTTTTACAGTAAACTTCGATTTTAGAAAAGTTACTTTTATTTTTTCAGTTGGGTCATGAGTCATGTTAGTTACATTGTTTCGAAGTTAGGGTTACGGTGGTTTAATTATTGAATTTTTCGGCCAGTTATACCTGTGAGGGGTGTGACAAAATCAAATTCCAAGAATGGAAACTTAATCTCACAAAGTTAGGGATGAGAAAGAAGGAATTTGAGAGAGAAAGAAGAGAAGGCTTCAGCCAATTTCGTTGAATTCAGAATATGAGTTTTCAATATAAGCTAAAGTCATTTATACAGGTCTGTGAGACTTTAACAACCTAACTAATCCAATAACCAGCAACTGATTAGCTAACTGACTTAGTTACAATCTAACAGACTCATTAATCCAAACGTTGTGTTATTGCATTTGATCGAGCTTGCGCTTAGGACAATTTGTCTGTTACGTTGTAACTCGAACCCATAACCAAATTTCTCTTATCAATAAGCTCTTGTATCGAAATTTGATTGATCTTCTTCTTTACTACTTGATTCAATCTCCTCCAAGGGAGATCCTTGTGATTGAGGTCGTACCACTTTAACAGAGACGCCCTCATTTTGTGGATTTCATCTTCTATGAACAACAATGGGACTATATCTTCCATGTCTTCTATTGTTGACGGGGGCGGTGTTCTATGGTGTACCTTGATTACTTTCTTCCCCTTTTGATTTTTGTTTTGCTTTGGCTGCCCATTTTTCTTGCCATCCACCATACTTGAAATCACTAAATTGAAGAAAAATACTAGTAATATGAAAAACCATCCTCAGGCTACATACCAAATAGTCACAACCCTTAACAAGTACCTCCACTAAAGAGGCAAAACTGCCATAAACTTGTAGCCACAAAACAATGAAGAAACAGGTGGTCAACCTTCTCCATCACACATGTAATGGCTACACCAATTCACAAGCAAAACCCCTCCCTTAAATTATTGGCAGTCAATATATTCGATTTATTTTATGTGTACAAAATATTCACAACAAATTTAATGTTCACTTTGGTTGTATCTTGTTTGATAGAGAATATAGGTTAGTTATACAAATTTATTGGAACCCACTAATCAAATGCACAAAATCCAAGCTACTTAAGTTAAACAATTGGATTTAACTTTGGGTCGCTGTAAAATAAGTTAAGCAACTCTGCCAACACGTCATTATCCGAGCCATCAACATTCATGTTTACCAATTCCTCATTCAAGAGGAGATCAGAAACCTCTATGTCTATGTCCATATCTGACAATTCTTCGTTCAAGAAACTATCAGAAACCTCCCTCTCATTCTCCGACAATTCCTCGTTCGAGAGTATATTAGAATTCACATCAAGCCAAGTTTTCCATTTGATTAGTTCTCCATCAATAATTGGTTCTCTTGGTTTGGAATTGTTGACATATGAACTTGAGCCATCAGTTCTATCAATGCATGGAATGACGCTCTCACTTTCTTCATTTGATTCATCACATCTCTTTTTCAATACATCTTTCCGGTTGATTATACAAATAGCAAAATCTTCTTCTTGAAAGATTTTAAGTTATCATTTTAGTAACTATCAAGCATATATTTATATATATAAAACATACAGCATGCATGTATATACATACAAAACGCTTTTCATATATATATATATGTAAGCGAATATCATGCATCATCTTCTCTAAAGTTGGAATTAACTACAAGAGTCAATTAATAGAGCAAGTTCTTGTTGGGCATTGTGTTTAGAGTGGCTAAGGTCTTGTAGGCAGCATCGTGTTTATAGTGGCTAAGGTCTCAAGAAAGAGAATTGGCCTTTTCATCCTGCAATTAATTCACATGCACTAACAAGTCTAGATATGGAGACTCTGTATGAGTGAGTAGGTTTGGTTGATAACTATAATTTCTATTCGGGAGAAGGGAAAATTGTAGTTTCAAATATTGCAGATGTTAAATGCTATCAGAGGAATATTGCAATTAGTTTTGGACAGTGGCAAGCAGGAAAACTGAAAATTGAGAGGCATGCTTCTAAAAGGTGACTGGGCAGTAGCATTAATAAACTAGAATCATTTAAAAAATTGAAGACTCAAACTAGAAATCACACTTGCATGGTGAAGTACTGGACATGATTTGTCACGTCCTTGCTTTGGAAGACTCAAACTAGACATCTTCAATATATCTTGCAGAGGAACCAGTCAATGATATGCTAATAGCCTCACTATGATCAATGATATATTATGCATCTACGTATATGATGTTGAATTATCGTATTCCAACAATTCTATGTCACGCATACAAATATAAATAGATGATAGAATTCCTAATAAATGAGAGTCTCTACAATATTCTATAAGGAAAAAATTTTATAATATTTCTATTTATTTACATACTATTGCAACAAGAATTAACTTATATATTAAAAATTAAATTCATAATATAAATTTAAAATTTTTTTCTTTAATTAGTAAGATAAAAAATAATTAAGAAAATAATATTTTAATAATAAAATTATACTCGAAATATTATTTTTAATTCAAAGTTTTTTTAAAAATTTTAATTCATGAAATTTAAAATGTTAATAGTAAAAAAGAATAACAATCATATTAGTATTAAGATGGAAATAATTAGACAATAAATAAATTATTAATTCGTTTAAGACATAATATTGTAATATTATGAAATAATAACTAAATATTACTCTTTATGAATGTAATTAAACATATAAGTAAATACAATTAAAAATGAAATTCATATTATAAATTTATAATTTTTTCCTTTAAATTCTTAAGATAGAAAAATAATTAAGAAAATGTTATACTAAATTTTGTCATTAAGCCTCTTTTATCTATAGTACAGATTAGGGTGAAAAATATTAATAGTAAAAAAGAATTACAAACATTTTAGTATTAAAATTGAAAGAGTTAGACAATAAATAAATTAGTAAACTATTTAAAACACAATATTTTAATACTAGGAGATAATAATTAAGATTATTCATTATTAATGTAATTAAATAAATAAGTAAATAAAATTAAAAATAAAATTCATAGTATAATTTTTTCCTTTTAATTCTTAAAATAGAAGAAGAATTAAGAAAATAAAATTGTAATAAAGTAAAAAAAAATGAACTCTTAATATTTCTAATTCAGAGTTACTTTTTTTTTTAATTTTAATTCATAAAATTAAGAAGAATTAGAGAAAGAAATTAATAGTAAGAAATAGTTACAATCCTATTACAATTTAAAGAGATATGAATTAGGAAAAAAATAAATTAATAGTCTGTTTTAAGTACAATATTTTAATACAATACAATTACAACTAAATGGTACATACCTAATACTAAAAACTGATAAGAATATTTAAGAAATTATCTCCGTAGACACTTTTATTTGTAGTGTAGATTTATAGTTGTGATTAGAATGAACTTATAAAAAATTTTATATATAAATAAATCTTTAGGATTGGTTTGGTTCAAATAACTTCTTTTTTTCTATATAATAATAATGGATTTAAATAAAAAGTACCAACTTTAAGTTAATTTGCATTCCAATGCTTTTTTTTTTTTTTTTTTTTTCCATAAACATGGAAATCATATTCTTTATCAGTGAGGTGTTAAATTTTCTATATAAGATCAGAAAACTATAAGTGAAATGCCCTTATTACTATTGTAACTAATATATGTTCTAATGTCGAACTGTCCATACCTCAATGTCACACTCTTCAATCTTTATTACTATATATATATATTTAGATCTTTGTAATTTCTTTTTATTCTAATATAAATTATTTCTCTAAATTAAGAAAAAGTGTAAAAAATAAAATAAAAAAAATAACAAAGCAAAAGGAGAAAATTTTTCAAAAATAAAAAATAAAAATGAAAGAGGGTAAAAAGAAAAATTATGTACTAGAAAGTGGAAAATATATATATATATATAATTAAACACTTTTTTATGGCTAGCTCACATCAACAGGAGCATACGTCCATCAGTTTTGATCCCACCACCTCGTGCACCTATCAAAATTATTGGTCCACTTATTAGTTTCCTAATTAAATTACAATATAAGTGGTGATTTCACTATTTTTTTCAAATGAGTCATTGTGCTTTTAATTATTTTTAATAATTGGGTTATAAACTTATAATGTTCTGATTTTAATTTCAATTAAGTATTGTTTTATTTTTATATTTTCCAAAAAAATTAAGAAAAAAATTCCTGAGTAAATTTAATGAAGAAATAAAATAGGTTTCACATATAAAAAAATCTCGATGTTTATATTATTTAATCCTCATCTTCAATTTTATGTATATATTATGTAAATTATTTTCTTTTCAACTTTACTATAAGATTACATTAAAAATAAAAACAATCGAATTTAACATAGTATATTACTCCTTTAAAAGAACTAAAAGCATGGATAATATGAGAAAATAAGTATTTAGAATTAATTAATCACATAAACATAATAAGAATTTTTGATTAGTCAAAGAGAATAATAGTATATATAGGTCACTTTTTATATATATATATTTCTTATCAAGTGTATTTCAGGAGGTGGGTTGAGTCGGGTTTCGGCTTATTAATTCATTAGATATGTGCAAATTGATGACTTAATTTAAACTTAGCATTAGGGTTTGTAAATGAGATAATTAAACTGCTTTGGGTACTTGAGTTGGTTGTACGGGTTTTTGAAGATTTTAAACATGATGTAGGAAGAAAATAGCATTAGGGTGGAGGAAAAATATATGAGAATAACACCCACCAAATGGTTTTTGTCTTGTAATACTACTAGGGTGGGTTTGTATAATAGACATACAAAGAATATTTCTTCATTTCGCAGCTAGATGAAACCAAATACTCCTTTTTGTCCAGAAAGGATTCTCCTTTCTAATTTTGTCTGACCCAAAATACATAAGAATCGTGACCTTTAATTTTGTTTCACCAAGAAATAATGTTTATGCTCCCGTGAAAGGATATTTTTTGAGACACAGCATTTGAGTTGCCACTTTATTTATTGAACTTTCTTAATCTGTGGCAATGGCATGGTCAAAGGAGACAATCTTTGTGGGGCTGGGAAGTATACATTTGGGTAACTGGAAGCTGTTAACAAATAAAGAACAAAAAATTTTAAATTACAACTTGCTACCAGACCCCCAGTAGCATACGTACTGCAAAATTTTATTGTAATCCACAGCCGTAGCAAGCTTGCATGTGTTTACAGTTAAACGTATGTATTGTGTGTTTGTGTGCAAGTTTCCCCTTGTTTTCATTTAGGCACGACTTTGGTTGGTTCCTCTATTGTAGCCAGTGGATCAGCATCAGCGACTTGCACTGTGTTTTGATAAACTTATGGCAGATGTTACTCGCAACTTAGATTCAAAGAACAGGGACAAGTTCACTCAAAAACTGACCATATTCAGACATGAGTTTCGTGCAAAGTAAATCCAATCTAAGCATAGGAAATGGCCATTATGGAATGGAATTGCATCATTTTTTTTACAGAGAACCTACTGCTCTTCATGTTATTAAGATTTAAGCATATAGATGGAATATCATGTGGTGAAAGAAGTAAACCGTTCACTGATTTCTTCAGCTTTGTGTGAAGGAAAGGACATTCAATTTCTTGTACATAAATGGATTGCAAAAAGTATGGAAGGTCAAGTATCTAGTTTTTGGTGGTACTCATATTTGTGCCAACTTTTTGAATACAAGAACACTACAAAGTTTTTGGAAGAAACTGGAGCTATTCAAGCCAAAAGAAAAAGAGAAAGAAAGGATAATGTTGAAACTGGCACTATAATTGGTCAGTGAAAGTTCTACAAAACAATTCTTTTTAGGTTGAATGTATATTTTGTTATCTTTTTACTTTCATAAATTGAGTCGGTTAGCTATAATATTTAGTATGTTATGCTCCAATTTTTTTTGTATAAAATGATTTAGGAGAAAAAAACTTTCTTTGGTCCTTATGTTTTAGAAGTTTTTCTTGTTAATTTATATTGTAATTTACCTCCATGAGAATTATTACTTGAACAGGCACGAAGTTACTCTGTCTCATTTATGTTATTTCTTGTGAGTATGGATATTTATCTTATTATTTTTCTCAAAAACTAAATACGACATATTCTCTTAATTAAGCAGTGTAGCTTGAGCCATGGAAATTGAAACAAACTTCTATCAAATATACTAAATTTTAATATTAATTAAAAAAAATTATATAATTACACTTATTATATTAATGTCTAGTTGATCATGTTTATGAATATTACATTTAATAACATTATGTATTTCGTAAGAGTAACAGTCATTTAAGAGGGCTGAATAAACACTCAAGAAAGCAAACAATAAAGAAAAGATATTTTCCACTGGAACGTGTATATTAAATAACCAGAAACAAAGTTCTGCCCATCTCAGAGTCACGTCTAGAATTGTATGTGGCATAAATAAAGAGACATGAACTACCATAAATTTGTGGCCACAAAACAATGAAGAATCAGGTGGTAAACCCTCTCCATCACACTTGTAACAGCTACACCAACTCACAAGCAAAATACATCTCTTAAATTGTCGACAATCAATATATCAAATTTTTTTATTTCATAAACACCAAATATTCACAACAAATAATGGGTTCAATAAATTTGTATAACTAACCTACCATCTCTATGAAACAAGATACAACCAAAGTGAACATTACAATCACATACACAAAATCAGCCAAGCTAATTAAATTTAACAATTGGATTCAACTTTGAGTCATTGTAAAGTAAGTCAAGCAACTATTCCCACACACTATCTGAGCCATCAACATTCATATGTACCAATTCCTCTTTCAAGAGGAGATCAGAACCCTCTATGTCCATATCCATCTCTGGTAATTCCTTGTTCAAAAGGCGATCAGAAACCTCCATCTCTTTCTCTGGTAATTCTTCAGTCGAGAGCATATTAGAAATCATATGAAGTCTAGTTTCCCTATTGATCAAGTCTTCATCAATAATTGATTCTCTTGGTTCAAAAATGTTGACAGATGAACTTGAGCCTTCAGTTCTATTAATGCAGGGAATGACACTCTCACTTTTTTCATTTGATTCATTACTTCTCTTTTTCAGTACATCTTTCCGGTTGATTCTACAAATAGCATAATATTCTTCCTCAAAGATTTTAATTATCATTTTAGTAACTATCAAGCATATATATATATATAACATACAGCATGCATGTATGTACAAAACCCTTTTCATATATATATATATAAACCAATATTATGCATCATCTTCTTTAAAGTTGTAAACAGCATCGTGTTTATAGTGGCTAAGGTCTCAAGAAGGAGAGTTGGCCTTTTCATCATGCAATTAATTCACATGCACTAACAAGTCGAGATGTGGAGACTATGAGTAGGGAATTTTGGTGGATGGCAATAATTTCTATTCGGGAAAAGGGAGAATTGTAGTTTCAAATATTACAGATGTTAAATGTTATCAGGGAAATATTGCAATTAGTTTTGGACTGTGGCAAGTAGGAAAACTGAAAATTGAGAGGCATGCTTCTAAAAGGTGACTGGGCAGTAGCATTATAATAGCTAGAATCATTTAAAAAATTGAAGACTCAAACTAGAAATCACACTTGCATAGTGAAGTACTGGACATGATTTGTCACGTCCTTGCTTTACAAGATTCAAAACTAGACATCTTCAATATATCTTGCAAAGGAACCAGTCAATGATATGCTAATAGCCACACTATGATCAATGATATACTATGCATCTACGTATATGATGTTGAATTATCATATTTCAACAAGTCTATGTTACGTAAACAAATAAAAAGAGAAGATAGGATTCCTAGAAACACAGGATTCATAAAAACACATAAATTTTTGAAGCAAATTAAAAACATATAATTAATCAAACACATAGAAAAGAAAGACTTACTTTTTGTCCATTGAGTAGTAGGCAGTCATTGATACGATATTTATACATAGTCCAACGTCCCATCGATCCTTTCTTGTTGGCTATGAATGTGAAATTTCATTTAGTTCCAATTTTTTTATTTTTACATTCACCTTTTTTTCCATAAATAGTTTTCTCACATTGACATCTCCAAGTACCTAACATTGTTGTAACTCTTTCTAGCCTTGAACCATTCTTGTTTTTCTTCTTTAATTTTGTGAAAACATAAATAGAATTTTCGATAGTATGATCAAACAATTTCATCCAAATATTGTCATCTCCATAAATATCACAATTGACCACTACCTTGGGAGACATAGGAAAGCCATTCACCTTATTGTAAAGATAATAAAGAACAAGTTCTTCATCAGTTGGGTCAAAGCGAAAACCATAAGGATAACCGTACTCCATTTCTTGCAAATCAAGAAGCTGACGATAGGAGCAAAACTAAAACGTAATAGAAAGATGAAATCTAGGAGAACAATGAAACGGAGGAGAAAGACAAAGCTAGAACTAGAAGAAAGCTGAAACCTAGGAAAAAGCTGAAATCATACGAGAGCTGAAACTAGATATAGAAATTAGAAGGGGAAAAATAAATTAATAGTTTGTTTTAAGTACAATATTTCAATACAATACAATAACAACTAAATGGTACATACCTAATACTAAAAACTTATTAGAAAATATAAAATTTCTATCATTAAGACACTTTTATTTTGAATGTAGATTTATAGTATTGGTTAGAATGAATTTATAATATTTTTATATCTAAATAAATCTTTAGGATTGGTTTGGTTCAAATGACTTTTTTTATTTAAAATAATAACGGATTTAAATAAAAATTACCAACTTTAAATTAATTTGCGTTCCAATGCATTTTTTTTTTTAAACATAGAAATCATATACTTTATTAGGTGAGGTATCTAATTTTCTATATAAGATCAAAAAACTATAAGCGAAATGCCCTTGATACTATTGTAACTAATAATACTTTACTTTTATTTTTTTCTAAAAAATTAAGAAAAAAATTTATTTTTCCTGAGTAAATTTACCAAAAAAATAAGATAGGTTTCACATATAAAAAAGTCTCAATGTTTATATTATTTAATCCTCATCTTCAATTTTATGTACATATTATGTAAATTATTTTCTTTTCAATTTTACTATAAAGATTACATTAAAAATTAAAACAATCGAATTTAACATAATTTATTAATCCTAAAACAGAACTAAAAGCATGAATAATATGAGAAAATAAGTATTTAGAATTAATTAATCACATAAACATAATAAGAATTTTTGATTAGTCAAAGAGAATAATAGTATTTATACGTCACATTTTTTCTTATATATTTCTTATTAAGCGTATTTCAGGAGGTGAGTTGAATCGGGTTTGGGCTTATTAATTCATTAGATATGTGTAGATTGTTGAGTTAATTCAAAATTAGTTACTTTTATTTTATATTTAAAAAAAAAAAAAAGTGGTAGAACTCTTAAACTATTTATCTTCTGGTCTATTTTTTTTTTTTTTTTCCATTACAAACAATTGTATAATTTTCAAGCTGAATTCCAATTACCATTTATATATTACATTAACATATTAAGATTGTTTCATTGTAATTTTCTAAACATATTTTATGCATGTCCATTTATTGAAAATAATTACTATGGTTCTGTACCACATTCTCACGTACAACACTACTTTTTTGCACAATAAAATAATTTTTAAGCACAGTAATATAATTATGGAAGGTGATTAATTAGTGTATGATAAAGATTATATTGCACGATAAATTTATCAACACTTTATATTTATTGAATTTACCATTGTCTAAGTAAGTAATTTACATACAACATTATAATTTTTAAAATTTAAAGTGTAGATTAGATTATGAAACAATGAATGAATATCTTGAAACACTATATGTTGTTATTTGATTCAAGAGATTAACATGAAATCACATTCAAGTTAATAAAATATATTACTAATAACTTCTCACAACTATCTTATGTTTTAAAATGTTTATTCATTACATCAAATCAATATTATCACATTTATCTTTTTCAATATACTGAATTTGGATATACCGGTTTGAACTTTATATTGTCACATGGGCAATACCAAATGCTCCTCACTTCTGAAATTACTACTTTGGGTTCTGTACTTCTGTTATTGCTTTCCATCCGAACATGACAAACAGCGGCCTGCCAAGCCACCTACAGGGTACAGGGTAACTGCTACAAGACATATATGAAATTTTACAACAACTATTTCAACTCGAGATCCCAATCATAAATAGTCTGATGACATAGAAACTATGCAAACTCCTAGTCAATAACCTTTTTCGTGAAACTGCACTCAGATGCCAGAAAGAATAAAGGAAAGACCCTGTGTAACCCCACTTCGCAAGGAATCAGATTCTTCCCTCAAATAAGACTCCGCCAAGAATTCATATCCGACTTTGACAACCCTAATCCTTCAATAGAAAATTTGCAAGGTAAATATCGTATTATGTTGTTCATGTAAGATTTGTTTTCATGTCCAAACAACCACCTAAAGCTTAAGCCTTCTTGCTTGTTATCTCCTTAGTTCACGTCTTCCTCTCTACAGCTTCACAAAGATACATTCACTATTATGTTAGTCATTTTACTGTCAAGGAACCGCCACAATCCATCCTTTCTCGACCCTTATTTTGAAGTTGAAAAACAATTATTTTCAGCAATTAAACCTTCAAATTACCATCTCTTCCTAAGTTCATCCCATGTTATTCCCAGGTAAGTGTCTTACCAGCTTCCGGAAATCTTTTTGCTAATATCCTAAATCCTATGACTGTCCCATGTCAACACAGTAAAAGTGAACGGAACAGTTGGTCTTGTATCTTAATGCTACCACTCAGTCCTTCCACCTATAAAAAACAGGTTGGTTTGAAACAAGGGTGCCGAGGGCTATGGGTTCCTTCTATCATTTTCTGAAAAACTAACCAAAAGGGAACCCTAGGATATGCGTATATACGTATGTGTTATCCTGCCTTCCTATTTACTCATCCAATAAAGAAAACAATAAACAAAAAATGTTACCCTACCTAGACACATTTGCTCTATTTGCACCGGACTCAACCCTCGAGCACCTTGTCTAACGATCAAATCTTTGGCTTCGTTATGCAACTTTTTAACATTTATTGGGGAAGATTAAATTTGTCATCAAACATTCCAACCCACAAGTTGACTTTCACAATGTTTGGTATCCCAAGAAATGCCACGATGCTGGCATAGAGAGCAAAGGGGAAAATCCAAATTAACAGAAATTTTAAATCTATTTTTCCCAAAATCACAACCCAGCATTGCATTTCCAGTACCATTCAATAGATTGACAAGTCCATGTTGCAAAATCGCAGAATTACCTTTCTTACAATTGGACATGTGGAGCAGCTACTTTCCCATGCCCCTCTCCAAAAAAAAAAAAAGAAAAAAGCTAAATACTCATCAGAAAATTGTTACATCCCAAAGAAAAATATGCCAGTCCCAAAATTAATTGAAATGCAATACAAACAATTCCAAAAATTATGTTCTGACTTCCAAAATTCTAACTAATGTCATAAATCAAAGCAATATTATCACGTCTGAATTACAAGTACCACCACAAATGAATTAAAGTTGATGCATGATGCTCCTACGTTTTTCTCTTCCCTCTCTCTATCTCTCTCTTGAACTTCATCAAGCGAAGAAAAGTTGAAAAACAAAAAGGAAATAAGAATCTCTTTACGACCAACATCAAATTGTAGTAGAGATTCTGATGAAGAGAAGAAAGTCACTAGAGTTTGAAGCTCACCAAAATCTCTTGACGGTTACAGAGTCTTTTGGATTTGCAGAAAAAGTCTCGAGTCTAGCAATTGCCCTTTACTACATTTCCATCAACAACTGGCACCACCTGGCATGGTAAATCTTTAACTTGAAGAATTGTGATGTTTGCACAAACAAAAAAATCACAGAAGCAGCTCACCTCATTGAATGCAATGGAGGCCATAGCTCCAGCTGTATAAGCTCCAATTCCCGGAATCTTCCGTGATGCGGAAACTGCTTCAGGTGTTCTGCTTCCTTCAGCAACTATTTTCTTTGCTCCCTAACAGAATAAACCAAAACAAGTTTGTTGAAAACTACAGCCTGGTTTTTGAAGATATGCTCATATTTATCTACTGTTGATCTAAGCCTCTTGTTTCTACGCAGTTCAGATAGCAACTTAATACTTAACCTTCTAGTTAAGGAAGCTTAACCTTCTAGTTAAGGAAGCCCTCACAGGGATGACCAGAAAAAGGAATTTTACTTAACAACTAAACAGACAACTCATTCAGTAAGTCCTAAGACAACTGCTTGGAATCGGAATCAACTTGATGAATAGATTCCATTAATATATTCTCAAGGAATGAATCAAAGGCAGGATTTAAAAATCTGGTGTTCCAAGTCTTGTCTCACTTGTTTGGCTGACGCACAGACATAGATGTTTTAAGACTTAATACTAAGTACAGATTTCCTTCATAACATGTAATTTCTTCACTTGGAGTTATATTTACAGAAGAAAAGTATTACTGTTTCCTTGGGATGTATTATATGAAGCAACACACAGCCATCAAGATAAAATATTATGAATTCTACAAATGTTTCAATTGGTCAATATGTAATAATACATTAAAGCAAACCATCTAAAGCTATATTCAATCTATGAATGACCACATGCATTTTATGCGAGCTCTTGATTTATCTATGAATAACACACAGGCAAGTACGGTATCACAGAAGGTGAAAACCTTCCTCAGGCTATGTACCAAACATTCACTAAAGAGACAAAACACGAATTGCCACAAACTCGTAGCCACAAAACAATGAAGAAACGGGTGGTCAACCCTCTCCATCACACATGTAATGGCTACACCAATTCACAAGCAAAACACCTCTCTTAAATTATGAACAGTCAATATTTCCAATTTATTTCATGCTTACAAAATATTCACAACAAACAATGAGTTCTAGTAAATTTGTATAACTAACCTACAATTTCTATCAAACAAGATACAACCAAAGTGAACATTACAATCAAATGCACAAAATCAGCCAAGCTAATTAAGTTAAACAATTGGATTTAACTCTGGGTCGCTGTAAAGTAAGTTAAGCAACTCTGCCAACACGTCATTATCCGAGCCATCAACATTCATATACACCAATTCCTCGTTCAAGAGGAGATCAGAAACCTCTATGTCCATGTCCATAGTCGGCAATTTCTCGTTCAAGAAACCATCAGAAACCTCCCTCTCCTTCTCCGGCAATTCCCCGTTTGAGAGCATATTAGAATTCACATCAAGTCCAATTTTTCCATTTATTAGTTCTCCATCAATAATTGGTTCTCTTGGTTCGGAATTGTTGGCAAATGAACTTGAGGCTTCAATTCTATTAATGTATGGAATGACACTGTCACTTTCTTCTTTTGAATCATCTCTTCTCTTTTTCATTACATCTTTCCGGTTGATTCTACAAATAACGTAATCTTCTTCCTGAAAATTTTCAAATTTAGTCACTGCCAAGCATATATATTAAGTACTGCATGCATGCATATACAAAACCTTTTCATATATATACAAACAATATTATGCATCTTCTTCTTTAAAGGTACTGAAAATTGAGAGGCATGCTTCTAAAAGGTGATTGGGCAGTAACATTAATAAAACTAGAATCATCTAAAAAATGTTGCTCTTTTGGAATTCCTTTTTCTCTTGATTAATTGCAAGAAATCAGACTTGTATAGTGATAGTATTGGACATGTCAGGTCCTTGGTTTGGGAGACTCAAACAAATTGCTCAACCAGTTAATTTGTGCTCCGGGAAAGTCTTGCAGCATCTCGGCAATGATACCAGTTAATGAAGTGCTAATACCCTCACTAATCTTACACAAATAATACAGTACGTATATGATGTTGAGTTTTGATATTCCAACAATTCATGTTACTTATACAAATATAAATACAAGATAGACAAATTGAATAGAGACAGGATTCATAAAATAAATAAATAAATTATTTGAAATTAAGAACATAGAAAAGAAAGACTTACTTTCTGTCCATTGAGTAGTAGGCAGTCATTGATACGGTATTCATGCATAGTCCAACGACCCATTGATCCTTTCTTGTTGGCCATGAATGTAAAATTTCTTTTAGTCCCAATTTTTTTATTTTTCCATTCACCCTTTCTTCCATAAATCGTTTTTTCACACTGACACCTCCAAGTACCTGATTTTGTAACTCTTTCTACTCTTGAACCATTCTTGTTTTTCTTCTTTAATTTTGTGAATACATACACAGAATTTTCTTTTGTATGATCAAACAATTTCAACCAAACATTGTCATCTCCATAAATATCACAATCGATCACAACCTCCGGAGACATAGGAAAGCCATGCACCTTATTGTAAAGGTAATAAAGAACAAGTTCTTCATCAGTTGGGTCAAAGCGAAAACCATGAGGATAACCGTACTCCATTACTTACAAACCAAGAAAGCTGACAGTACGTAGGAGCAAGCTCAAACTTAGAAGAAAGCTGATCAAACTTAGGACAAAGATGAAACGTAGAATAAAAAGATGAAATCGTAGGAGAAGGCTAAAACTGGTAGATATAGAAATCTGAAAGGAACTAGAAAGTTATAGAAACACGAGTCGGTGATTGACTATAACTGGTAGATGTAGAAGGCTGAAATCGTAAACCATTAAAGAAGAGACTGAGGGTAGACATGGCTAGGGCACGTGCATGGGAGTTGGACTTGAGTCCCTCACCCATTTCTTTTTAGGCCCTAGTCCTCAGTTACTTTTTTTTTTCTTATTTCATTATAATTTTAGTTTTTCCATCTCATGAGTGCTACATAGGGGTTTGTAATTTTTTTTTTTTTTTTTTTTTTTTTTCTAACACCATCTGTGAAAAATTTCACTGGATTAAATATTAACTACGCATAATATTAAACTATTATGATATTATAATTTTTTGGGTTTTTTACTAAAACTTTCTATTTATAAAAATAATGTTCCTTCAACTAACAAATGAGAATCTATACAACATTCTATTAAAATGAAAATGTCTCTAATTATTTTTTTAATAATTAGAATGAACTTATAACTATTTTTTTTTTGTATATAAACAAATCTTTAGGGTAGATTTTAACTTTTTTTTGTTTTGTTTAAATAATAACAAATTTAAATAAGAAGTACCAACTTTAAATTAATTTTTGTTCCAATTTGTGTTTTTCGTAAACATGAAAATTATATATATATATATATATATATATATATATATATATATATATATATATATATTATTTTATCTGATGAGATAAGTAATTTTCCATATAAAAAGATAAAACTATAAGCGAAATGCCCTTGTTACTACTATAAATTTATATCCTAATGTCAAACACTTGCCTCAGCTCAATGTCACACACTTCAACTATTATCACTATTTTTCTCCTAAATCTTTGTAATTTCTTTTTTATTTTAATATAAATTATTTTTCTAAATTAAGAAAATTGTACCAAAAAAAAAAAGCAAAACCAGAAATTATTTGAAAATAAATAAATTAAAAGAGGGGCTAAAAAGACAAATCATATGTAGAAAGTGAAAAATATATATATATAATTAAAAACTTTTTTTATGACTAGAGGCGCATATCAATAGGACCACTTAACAAATTCATCAGTTTTGATCCACCACCTTGTGCACCAATCAAAATTAGTGGTCCATGTATAAATTTCCTAGTTAATTTATTATTTAAATTATAATATGAGTCCCCGTAATTTCATTATTTTTTCTAAAATTATTTTTTAAATTACAGTATGTGACCCTATGATTTTACTATTTTTTTTTTTAAATGATTCCCTGTACATTCAATCATACACATTTACTCCTCATGTAAAACAATCTAACAACGTAGAAAATAAAAGAAAACTAGCAAAAGTGAACATGCATACAAGTAAGCATCTAAAAGAACACAGCTTTTAAAAAACAAACTCGTTAAGGATTCAAATTGAGCTCAATTTGTTTTCAATTAGGCGTGTTGTAACTTTATTTAAATCTCATTTAGTAAACGATCCAAACCCAAAATTCACAAAGTTTGGCTCATTTAATATAATATTAATATTTTATATAAATTTATAATAAAAATATTTACATGAAAAAAAAACTAACTTAACGAAGTTCCTTGAGGTTGATGGTTATTTCCCATATTTGCTTTTCAACTAGCCAATGTTAGAATCTCTTTGAACCTTGTCACATATCTTTCCTTTAATTGAGTTTTTGACAAATACAATCTGAGTTCAAATATGTCTAAATTTAACAAGTCAAGCCTCGATGTGACCTAAGCTTTTTTTACACCCCTACATACAAGTAGAAAAGGCTTGCATTGTTATGAAAACTATATGCAAAAGACATATGTGTTAAGAAAGTTTATTCACTATTTATTTTGTTTTTCTAACATTAGGAGTCAATTCCCACAGTATTGGAATTTGAAAATTAGAATTTTGATTATTTTATTGGGTTCCACTTATTTTGCAATAACCCTCATGAACTATTAAATTAGGTACATAATTTTCTTATTTGAGTCATAATTATCAAATAACCCACACTCATCTAGTAATTAAATTTAACAAATTAACTTTTAAAAGACTAAATTACCCCCACTATAATTTTTTGTTATATTTTCTCCTCTTTACATCTTTTCTTTTCATTTTTTTTATGAAACTACATTCTTTAGAATATTGATTCAATTTTAGCATACATAAATAATATTTAAATATTTTATAATTTTTATTTTCTTATCATAATATCTAAATTATCAATAGATTTATAGATATTATTTTTTTGATTTATAGAAATTATACGAGTTGCTTCAATTTTTATTTTAAAGATAATATTTTCATCAAAATTTTTGTTTTCTTATTAAGGTATTACAACTATTAAAGAATATGCTAAAATTGGATAAATATGAAGATTTTAATTTATAGAAAAAGAAAAGTTTAAAGAAGAAACTAGATAGAAAGTAAAAAAAAAAAAAAAACTTATATTAATGTTAGTTTAGTCTTTTATAAGTCAATTAGTTAGATTTAATGACCAATTTGGATGGGTGAGGGTTATTTGTCAATTATGACTAAAATAGGGGATTATATGCCTAACTTAATAGTTTATGAGGATTATTGTAAAACAAATGGTAGTTTATAGGGATAAAATTCAATTGACCCTATTTTATTTAGAAAATTATACTAGACTATCACTTTGGTCCCTCAAATATGCTAAATTTATCAATTTTGTCTGTCAATATTTAATTTCATCAATCAAATCTGTAAAAGATTTTTAATTTATTGATTTTGTCCTTCAATGGTCAATTTATCAAATAGATCCCTAAAAGGTTTTTAAAATTATTAATTTAGTCCTTAATCTTGAATGTTCTCAATCAAATTTCTGAAAAGAAAATTTCAATTTCTCAATTTTGCTCCTCACTACATTTCCTTAATTATGAATTAACATAAAAATTTATTTTTCATGTCAAAAACAATAACAAAAGAATTAATTAACTTGTATTACTAATATGCATATAAAATTTAGAAAGTAATACTGAAAAACTTCTCATTGCTATATCAAAATAATAAATTCTTAATCCCTAATTTAGGGATGTGTAGAAAAACCAAGAGCCCTACTAACTCGAGCAGACATGGTCGAAACCCGATAATCTGATTAAATCTGAGTTTTAGATTGGGTGAATTTGGATAAGGCTGTTCTAGGCATTGCTGAAAATGATGCATTGGATCATTGAGAATGGAGAAAAATGATTCATATTGCCGACCCTAACTAGTTTGA
The DNA here is from genome assembly GCA_029379385.1 of Quillaja saponaria. Classification (NCBI taxonomy): domain Eukaryota; kingdom Viridiplantae; phylum Streptophyta; class Magnoliopsida; order Fabales; family Quillajaceae; genus Quillaja; species Quillaja saponaria. The sequence goes on along the minus strand of CM055611.1, from coordinate 8,707,203 downwards.
GATTTAAGGCTTAGTTGAGTTTAGATTGGGTGAATTTTTATCTTCTATCTCAAGTCGGGTTATTTATTCAGGAGAAAAAAATATTAACCCAAGAGCCCGACCCACCCTGATTTATTTACTAATAGTTTAAAACTTTTTTTATATATACAAAGAATATGTTAATATCCAATCTAGACTCTCTTAATACATATGAAAAAGATTGTATGATTCAACTCAATCCATATTCATGTTGATTTTTAACCTTATCATATTTAATTTGAATTTTTATTCATGTTAAATATATATTATTTTAACAAATTTATATAACTTCGAATATTTTTTATTTCACAACTTATCTATATCTATATTTATACCATATATAAAAGTTCCTTAATGGCAAAAAATTTTAATTTCCTTAAATACCCCTATGAGTTATTATTATTACATAGTGACCTTTAGCATTTATTAAATATATTTTTAATTTTTTTTCTTATAATTCTACTCTATTTAAATATCAATATTAGAATTGAATAAAAAAAATGTAGTATATTTTTATTAACTATAATTTCTTGATATGTATATTAATTATTGATGAATATATATGTAAATATCATAAATATAATTCACACGCAACGCGTATGCCATAAAAGCTAGTTATTTGTTAAAAGTAGGTATTAGATCATTCTATAGTAAGGTTGATCAACAAATAAAAAGTCATAACACAACTGACCCACCTTAGTTTTTAACCAAGTGAAATTTTCTATCATCTAACCACTCGACTTAAAAAGTTGAGTGAGATTTTTGTCAACTCAACTTTGTTAGGTTAAGTGAGAACTATGTCAAACCCAAGTTATCTACCCGATTGCACACTCCTACCTAAATTCTTTCAAGTTTTCATTGAAATAATATTTTTGTTGTCTATAATTTGTTACGGATTGTCTTTATGAAAAGTATGGATAAATTTTAAAGTAGAAAATTAGTATGTTAATATAATTTTAAAAAAAAAAAACAAAAAAAACAAAAATTTACCTTTCTAAATGTCACATGTATGTTAAATATAAATAATCATTTTTGTTTTCTTAAGTAGTCAAATAAAACCTTTCATCAATTCTCAATTAGTCAAATATAACATTTCATCAATTCTCAATTAGTCATGTTAAATAAAATAGAATAAGGAAAGGATTGTAGCCTTGATTGATATCTCAAAGCCTACACCCATAAGCTTTATTTATAGTAAATAATAAAACATAAACTTCCACATCTAAACAATGTGGGACTACATAATATAATAATATTATATTCCTAATACTCCTCCTCAAGATAGAGCTTATAATGCTCAATCTTGTACAAATAAAACCTAATTACCAATCTCAACACTCCCTTTTGCTTACAACAATCTAGGTGAAGCTTCAATCCGTTTGATGAACATATTGGTACCCATGAATAGTACTCATGTTGGCTGGAAAAAGACAAAGCTAGATTTTCCGAAAAAATAAAAAGAGCACCGTTGAAAAAACGCACATTTTCCAGAAAAATAAAAGGAGCACTGCTGGAAAGAGACACAACAGGAAGTTCATGAAGGTACTGTTGAACTGTCAAACTCTTTGAGCCGTCAAACCCGAAATAGGCTTGAAAAGAAAAGGGGATGAACCGTCTTTACATGGTGAAACTTCAAGTGAATTGGCGATTTCAATTTTTTCAGAGATAGACATACTGATGAATAGTACCCCGATGAATAATAATCGTATTGCTGGAATGAAACGCAGTAATAGAGAGACACGCTGGAATGAAATGCAGCAGCAATAAAAAGACACGCTGGAATGAAATGCAGCAGCAATAGAGAGACACACTGGAATGAGCCGTCTTTTAGATGAAAGAGATAATTAGGGATAGAAAAGAGGAAATAATGAGGCTTGAATGGAAGAAATAACCAGGTTTAATGATAGCTGGCGACAAAGTCCCTTTTTTTTTCTTCTTCTTTTTCTTCATGTGGTGGCCAGATAAAAGAAAGAGAAGATCAGGGTTCTTTTGAAAATCGGGCCAAGATTAGGCTTGGGTTTCAAACCCGCTCTGACACCATGTTAAATAAAATAGAATAAGGAAATGATTGTAGCCTTGATTGATATCTCAAAGCCTACACCCATAAGCTTTATTTATAGTAAATAATAAAACATAAACTTCCACATCTAAACAATGTGGGACTACATAATATAATAATATTATATTCCTAATAAGTCAAATATATAGAAGGAAGAAATTGATAACATTGAATCTTTAAAGGATTCAATTGATAAAATTAAATATTGAGAGACGAAATTGATAACATTGAATCACAATTGACAGTCAAGAACAAAATGGGTTAATATATTACTAATAATAAATAAATATTTACAAGCATATGATTTTTTTTATTTTTTTTTAAAACAAAAGGAGGGGTTATACTGCCCTAACAACAAGCCCAATAACAATGCAATTCATAATTTTAACACATACATTACATAATGACAACTCTCGTAGTCTGAGATTTAAGGTTACTGTTAGCTAAATATCCAGTCTCTTAGCAGCAAAGTAAAAGAATGTCGGATTTCAATTCAAATACCTCCCGCCTATTAGAAAAGTTCTGGTTCAAGAATTCAGTTTCTTTGTTCTTCAGTTTCTCTTCTTTGCTGGGGACAAATCTTTCTTCTTATATTTCTAAACCATGGTGTAAACTTGCAGTTGGATAACAATATCAACCAATAGACATGAATATAGGAGACAAGTGGAAGCAACACTCCTGAAATGATATTGATGCAGGCTTAAAGTTTTAGCCAAGGAAAAGCAAGCTTAGAGGCAATAAGAATATCAAATAAGATAGAACTTGTTTGATGGCATTTATAGGATTTTGATTTATCTTTCTCGCTTCTTGGTATTAGGATCAAGACAAAGAAATGTAACTTCCTATGACCTATTCTGGGCTATGTTGGTGGTTTATTACTAATAAATCTTGCTCTATCAAGTTTTCATCTTTCCCCTAAAAAGAATTTCTTAAAAAAAAAAAATTATATTTGTGACTTCATAACCTTCCCTTCCCATTCTTTCTATGTTTTTATTTATGTATCAGCTAATTTAGTCATATTTGTGCCAACTTTTGAATACAAGAACACGACAATGAGAACATCAAAGTTTTTGAAAGAAATTGGTGCTCTTCAAGTCCACAAGAAAAAAAGGAAGAAAGTATTATGTTGACATGGCAATAATTGGTCAATGAAAGTTTTGCAGAACAATTCATTCAAGGATAAGTGTATTTTTTTTTATATTTTGACTTCCATAAATTGAGTCAGTTAGCTATAATATTTAGTTAGTCTCCAATTCTTTTTGTATAAAATGAATTAGGAGAAAGAAACTTTCTTTCATCCTTATGTTTTATAAGTTTTTGTCGTTGATTTCGGTTGTAATTTACCTCCATAGGAATTACAACTTACACAGGCATGAAGCTACTCTGCCTCATTTATGTTATTTTCTTTTGACAACCTTCCATGCTACTTGTTTTCTTTTCCTACCAATCTTACAGTTTGAACACGTGAAAAGGTCTAGAATTGCACGTGGAATAATTATAAAGGCAAAACAGGAACTGCCACAAACTTCTAACCACAAAACAATGAAGAATTGGATGGTCAACCCTTTCCAACACACTTGTAAAGACTACACCAATTCACAAGCAACATAAATCTTCGATTTGAATGCTTAGCAACACCTTGACTTATTTCCACCATTTACAACCCTAAATTTATGTTCCCTTTAATGCTAGCCATTATAGAACTAGAAAGCTAGGTGCAAGACACCCCAAATCTTGCCCTTTTCAGTTTCACTTTCGCAATGGCATCAGGAATCCTAACCAATCCAATAAAACAAGCAAAGGCCTATTACACTTGGTTATTTTCAATTGAAGTTTGAATAATGAACTTCAAAAGATAATACTTTACATTAATTTTCAGTTGAAAACTTGAGATTGGTATAAAAAAGTATGGAAGTTCATAGGTATTTATTTGGAAACATGAAATTAAAAAAAGTCCCATAATTTGTAATGTTCCATCACTGCAATCATATCCTATGATGAAACCACAACATAAGGTGAGACTCGGTGGGGAATTTTCTTAATTAGAATAAGAGCTAAGCTATAAAGACTCCTTTTTTTAGCATACCATGGGTCTGCTGTAGCATTACTTCTGAGACCTACACATATAAGTTATAAGGCAAAATCAAGTTCCAAGAATGGAAACTCAATCTCATAGAGTTGGGGATGAGAAAAAGGAATTTGAGGGAGAAAGAAGAGAAGGATTCAGCCAATTTCATTGAATTCGGAATATGAGTTTTCAATACAAGCTAGAGTCGTTGATACAGGTCTGTAAGACTTTAACAAACTGACTAATTAATAACCTGCAACTGATTAGCTAACTGACTTAGTTACAATATAATAGACTCATTAATCCAAACGCTATGTACTACATCTGATTGAGCTTGGGCCTGGGACTACTTGTCTGCTACATTGTAACCCGAACCCATAACTAGATTTCCTTTATCAATACTCATTTCTTCAGTTGATCCTTGTCCACAAGGATTTCATAAAGGATATTTTGCTTTGAAGGCACTGTAGTCTTCCCAAGTACAATCGTCCCTGCAATTGTTAGACCATTGTACTAGGACTTGTGCCACTGGTTTGTTTGCTCTTCTTATCATTCTCTTGTTTAGTATTACCATAGGTTTTAAAACCAACTAACCTTCCTCACTAAAGCTTGGCAGTTGCTGACATACTTCATGATACCCATGTTGTTAAATAAGGACACATGGAAGACATTATGTATCTTAGATCCTTGAGGCACTTACAAGGCATAAGCTACTTTTCCTAGTTTGCTTAAGACTTGGTAAGGGCCAAAGTACTTAGCAGCTAGCTTATTGAAAGTACCAGTAGCTATAGACCTTTGTCTGTAAGGTTTGAGTTTAAGATAGACATAGCCCCCTACTTCACATTATCTTTCTGATCTGTGTTTATCAGCCTGTACCTTCATTCTCTCTTAAGCCTTCTTCAAGTGCTATTTCAAGAAGTGGAATATGGTCTCTTTAGCTAACAAGGACCTGTCTACCACATCATTATTGGAATCCTTCTCGACATAAGGTATATGGGAAAGAGGTTCCTGGCAGAACATTACCTGGTAAGGGGAATTAGTAATGGATGAGTCGTGAGCTGAATTGTACCACCATTGGGCTATAGGTAACCATTTTACCTAAGTGTGAGGTGTGTCTCCTGTAAAGCACCTTAAGTAGGTCTCCAGTGATCTGTTTACTGCCTCTGTAGGTTCATCTGTTTGTAGATGATAAGCAATGGAGTAATGCATCTTAACCTGTTGCACTCTAAAAAGCTCTTTCCAAAACCCAAACATGAATACAGGATCTCTGTCAGTGATTATTTCTACTGGCATGCCATGTATATTGTACACCCTATCAATAAAGGCTTGAGCTACTGATGTTGCAATGTATGGTTGTTGCAATGCTATAAAATGGGCAAACATAAATAGCTTGTCAACTATTACTAGATCACATTTTTACCTTATGATTTGGGTAGGCCTCTTATGAAATTCATAGAGATAGAGGACCATACCTCATTTGGATTAAGTAAGGGTTGTAGCATACCTGGCATTGTTACTGTTTCTCCTTTAAATCTCAGGCATGCTTCGCAACTCCTAATGAAATTTCTCACACTCTTCTACATACCCTTCCAGTATAAGGTACTTCCTAGCCTCTTGATTGTACCATGAATCCCAGAGTGTCCACCTGGTCCACTGGTATGAAACAGAAGTAGCAACTCTTTTCTTAATGCTTCACTTTATCCCATTACTAGTTTTCCTTTTCTCTTGAGTTGACCCGGTACAAGTTCATAGTGCTTATGGCTTCCTTGCCCTTGTTCTAGTTCTTTACTGAGCTTCTGTAGTTGAATATCTTCTTGACAACTAGTTACTATCCTCTGAACTAAGTAGGTAACAGTTGACATAGCCAAACAATTTACTTCAAAGTTTTCATTTATTGCCACCCTTGAGAATGCATCAGCTACTATATTTTCTTTGCCTTTTTTGTACTAGATTTCATAATCTAGTCCCATTAGGTTAGTAAGCCACTTCTGTAAGACATTGTTCCACTCCTTCTATTCTAACATGTGATTCAATGCTTGATGATCAGTCTTAATTATAAAGTGCCTCCCTATCAAGTATTGTCTCCATCTGTTAATTTCATACACTATTGCAATAACTTCCTTTTTCATATTTGGACAGAGCCAAGTGTCTAAGCCCTAGAGCTTTTCTTATAAATGCCAAAGGGTGTCCTTTTTGTAATAACACATATCCATTTCTTGAACCAAAAGCATATGTCTACCCTATGAAAGTCTCACTATAGTTGGGCAGTGCCAATACTGGAGCTCGTGTCATTAGGAATTTCAGTTTGTGAAATGCTTCATCTATTGTAGAGTCCCATTTGAACCCATTTTTCTTTAGCAATAAGTTCAACCCCCTGCTAACTTTTCCATAATCCTTCACAAACTTCTTGTAGTAACTTGTCAAGCCCAGAAACCCTCTCAGATCTTTCATTGTCTTAGGATTTGGCCATTCACACATGGCTATTATCTTTTTGGGGTTTGTAGACACCCCATTCTCAATGATGATGTGTCTTAAGTATTCTATTTGAGGACTTGCAAATGAGCATTTAGATTTCTTGGCATACAACACCTCCACTCTCAAGTTTTGCAACACCTACCTCAGGTGCTTCAAGTGTTCATCCCAGGATTTATTGTAAACCAATATATCATCAAAGAAAACTAGTACAAACTTCCTTAATAATGGCTTGAAGATGTAGTTCATAAGGCCTTGGAATGTTGCAAGTGCATTAGTTAGAGCAAATTGCACAACCACAAATTCATATAACCCTTCATGGGTTTTAAAAGTTGTTTTGTAAATGTCTTGTGGTGCCATCCTAATATGATGTTAACCACTTCTCAAATCAAGCTTAGAAAAGAATCTGGCTCTATGAAGTTCATCCCGTAGCTCCTCTATTAATGGGATTGGAAACTTATTTTTCAGTGTTAACTGATTAAGTCTCCTGTAGTCTATGCAGAATCTCCATGTTTCATCCTTTTTCTTAACAAGACTACTGGTGAAGCAAAATAACTACTACTGGGCCTTATTACCTTGTTATCCATCATTTCCTTTACTAATTTGTTATAATATCTTTTTTGTAAAAGGTCCATATTTATATGGTTTGAGGTTAATAGGTTCTACACCTTCTTTGAGAATAATTTAATGATCAAACTCTCTTTTAGGTGGTAATGCTAAAGGGATTTCAAATACATCAGCATACTTATCTAACAATGCATTTAAGTCAGGTTTCATTACCTCACTTCGTGCTATTGTCATAGAGGATAGTGTTGCCTACTCCTGTGGACTTGAATTAGGTAATGCATTCACCTGAATCAGCATACTGCTATCATTAAGTCTCTTGGATGTCTTTTTGCTGTCAACCAAACTTGTTACTAAGTTCTTTTCCTTTCTAACAGGATTTCATGGTCTTTCCATCTGAATTCCATGACTAGTTCTTAGAAATTCCACCTTATGTTTCCTAAAGACGCTAGTCACTATACTCTTAATACCATATCATAGTTGCTCAGAAGCTTAGGCTAGGAATTCAGCAGTGAAATCAACTTGTGCCATTTTCCATTTCAGGTTGTGGCAGAATGAAGAGATGACTAATTTAGAGCCATTTGCTACCACAACTTTCATGTTTCTGGTCTGCCTTAGTTTCAGTCCCAATCGCCTTGTTAGTTCCAGATCCACAAAATTGTGGGTACTCTCACTGTCAATCAATATTACTACTTCCTGCTTCTTGAAAAAGCCTGCAACTTTCATTGTCTGAAATCCTTTGACTAGGTAACCAGTTGCTTCTTGCAAGGAAATTTAGATGTCTTCTTCAACAACTTCTTCTGGCACATATTCAGTGAGGTCTAGTGTAACACTTCGATGAATTTAAACTTGATTAAATTGAACTAAGCATGTGTTAATTACAGTTAAGCATACAAGTGCTAGAAAATTAGTCTAATACGTGAATTCGATAGAAATTTTCATGCATTCATTTTATGCATCTAATTTAGAGAATTTTAATGTAAATTTTCAAATATGGAAAGTATGGTAAATTTCCAAAAATAGAAAATGCAGCATCATCATGACATTATACAATGACATCATCATGACATCATCATTTAGTTTGTTTAGTTAGGATTGAAAGGTAGAGACATTATTAGGATGACATCATTGCATCACCATGACATTACCACTTCCAATTATGGAAACATGTTACAATGGAACTAAATAGTTAAGGAGCAGTTAGAATAAAACAAGAAAGAACCAAACTAGGAAGACAAGGTTACCAAAACCATGGGGATGAAGAATGAAAGATGTGAATGCATTAATTAGAAATACATAGGTGAAAAGTTTATATTAAATGCAAGGGTGAGGTATAAAAACATGTGGGAATAGGTGGCAAGCCAAGTGTTGGAAAACTAGGAATAAACTAAGAGAAGGAAGCCAAGTGTAAAGAAGAATGGCAACTTGGAGAGAAACTAGTGAAGGATGTAAAGTAGAAATGATTAGCAATCATTAATGAAGTAAGAGCCAAAGAAATTATACTCCTATATCATACCGGCCATACACCATTGACACACACACACACATTTGTTGACTGCAAATTCACCCAAACAAGGAAACATGCCTTAAACACAAACACACACCAAAAGAAGCCAAACTGTAACCTCCAAGAAAGAAAACCAAAACCATAAACCAAAGAAAGAAAGAAAGAAAACTAAACCAAGGAAAATGTGTGCTAAAGGAAGAGAAAGCAAAACCATAGGAGGAAGAAAAGAGTAGGAAAACCAAAATAAGGAGGAGGATGAGGCGTAGGAAAAGAGAAAGAAAATAAAAAGGATAAGGGTATTAGGCAAGTATTCATACAGTTCTTTGCCAATTTCATCTTGTTTCACAACTTATTTCTTTGATACTCTTAGATTCTTCATGATAATTTCTTTGAATTCAGAATATGAGTTTTCAATACAAGCTAGAGTCGTTTATACAAGTTTATGAGACTTTAACAACCTAACTAATCCAACAACCAACAACTAATTAGCTAACTGGCTTAGTTACAATCTAACAGACTCATTAATCTAAACGTTATGTTAATGCATCTGATTGGGCTTGGGCCTTGGACTACTTGTCTATTACGTTGTAACCCGAACCCATGACCAAATTTCCCTTATCAATAAGTTCTTGTATCGAATTCTGATTGATCTTCTTCTTTACTACTGTGATTCAATCTCCTCCATGGGGAGATCCCTATGATTGAGGTCGTACCACTTTAACAGAGACGTCCTCATTTTGTGGGTTTCGTCTTCTGTGAACGACAATGGGACTATATCTTCTATGTCTTCTATTGTTAGCAGGGGCAGCGTTCTATTGTGTACCTTGATTGCTTTCTTCCTCTTTTGATTTTAGTGTTGCTATGGCTCCCATTTTGCTTGCCATCCACCATACTTGAAATCACTAAATTGAAGAAAAATACTAGTAATATGAAAAACCATCCTCAGGCTACGTTCCAAACATTCACAACCCTTAACAAGTACCTCCACTAAAAAGGCAAAACAAGAACTACCACAAACTTGTAGGCACAAAATAATGAAGAAACAAGTGGTCAACCTTCTCCATCACACATGTAATTTCTACACCAATTCATAAACAAAACACCTCCCTTAAATTATCGGTAGTCAATATATTCGATTTATTTTATGCGAACAAACTATTCACAACAAATGTAATGTTCACTTTGGTTGTATCTTGTTTGATAGAGATTATAGGTTAGTTATACAAATTTATTGGAACCCATTAATCAAATGCATAAAATCCAAGCTACTTAAGTTAAACAATTGGATTTAACTCTGGGTCACTGTAAAATAAGTTAAGCAACTCTGCCAATACGTCATTATCCAAGCCATCAACATTCATGTTTACCAATTCCTCATTCAAGAGGATATCAGAAACCTCTATGTCCATGTCCATATCTGGCAATTCCTCGTTCAAGAAACTATTAGAAACCTCCCTCTCATTCTCTGACAATTAGACAATAAATAACAATCATATTAGTATTAAGATGGAAATAATTAGACAATAAATAAATTATTAATTTATTTAAGACATAATATTGTAATATTATGAAATAATAACTAAATATTACTCTTTATGAATGTAATTAAACATATAAGTAAGTACAATTAAAAATGAAATTCATATTATAAATTTATAATTTTTTCCTTTAAATTCTTAAGATAGAAAATTAATTAAGAAAATGTTATACTAATTTTTGTCATTAAGCCTCTTTTATCTAAAGTATAGATTAGGGTGAAAAATATTAATAGTAAAAAAGAATTACAATCATTTTAGTAATTAAATTGAAAGAGTTAGACAATAAATAAATTAGTGAACTATTTAAAACACAATATTTTAATACTACGAAATGATAATTAATGATTACTCATTATTAATGTAATTAAATAAATAAGTAAATACAATTAAAAATAAAATTCATAATATAAAATTTTCCTTTTAATTCTTAAAATAGAAGAAGAATTAAGAAAATAAAATTGTAATAAATTAAAAAAAAATAAACTCTTAATATTTCTAATTCAGAGTTACTTTTTTAATTTTAATTCATAAAATTAAGAAGAATTAGAGAAAGAAATTAATAGTAAAAAATAGTTATAATCCTTTTACAATTTAAAGAGATGAGAATTAGGAAAAAAAAATATTAATAGTCTGTTTTAAGTACAATATTTTAATACATTACAATAACAACTAAATGGTACATACCTAATACTAAAAACTTATAAGAATATTTAAGAAAATATAAAATTTCGGTAGACACTTTTATTTGTAGTGTAGATTTATAGTTATGATTAGAATGAACTTATAAAACAATTTATATATTAACAAAACCTTTAGGATTAGTTTGGTTCAAATAACTTTTTTTTTTTTTCTTTACAATAATAACGGATTTAAATAAAAAGTACCAACTTTAAATTAATTTGCTTTCCAATGCTTTTTTTTTTCCTTACCATAAACATGGAAATCATATTCTTTATCAGTGAGGTATCAAATTTTCTATATAAGATCAGAAAACTATAATGAAATGCCCTTGTTACTATTGTAACTAATATATGTTCTAACGTCGAACTGTCCAAACCTCAATGTCACACTCTTCAATCTTTATTACTATATATATATATATAGATCTTTGTAATTTATTTTTATTCTAAAATAAATTATTTCTCTAAATTAAGAAAAAGTGGAAAAAATAAATAAATAAATAATAAAGCAAAAAGAGAAAATATTTCAAAAATAAAAAATAAAAATGAAAGAGGGTAAAAGGAAAAATTATGTACTAGAAAGTGGAAAAAAAAAATATAATTAAACACTTTTTTATCGCTAGCTCACATCAACAGGAGCATACATCCATCAGTTTTGATCCCACCAACCTGTGCACCTATCAAAATTATTGGTCCACTTATAAGTTTCCTAATTAAATTATAATATACGTGGTGATTTCACTAATTTTTTTCAAATGAGTCACTATTCTTTTAATTATTTTTAATAATTGCGTTATAAACTTATAATGTTCTAATTTTAATTTCAATTAAGTTTTTTTTTCCCTAAAAAATTAAGAAAACATTTCCTGAGTAAATTTACCGAAAAAATAAAATAGGTTTCACATATAAAAAAGTCTCAATGTTTATATTATTTAATCCTCATCTTCAATTTTATGTACATATTATGTAAATTATTTTCTTTTCAATTTTACTATAAAGGTTACATTAAAAATTAAAACAATTGAATTTAACATAATATATTACTCCTTAAAAAGAACTAAAAGCATGGATAATATGAGAAACTAAGTATTTAGAATTGATTAATCACATAAACATAATAAGAATTTTTTATTAGTTAAAGAGAATAATAGTATATATAGGTCACTTTTTTTATATATATTTCTTATCAAGCGTATTTCAGGAGGTGGGTTGAATCGGGTTTCGGCTTATTAATTCATTAGATATGTGCAAATTGTTGAGTTAATTTAAACTTAGCATTAGGGTTAGTATATGAGATAATTAAACTTAGCTTTGGGTACTTGAGTTGGATGTACGGGTTTTTGAAGATTTTAAACATGATGTAGGAAGAAAATAGCATTAGGGTGGAGGAAAATCATATGAGAATAACACCCACCAAATGGTTTTTGTCTTGTGATACTACTAGGATGGGTTTGTATACTAGACATACAAAGAATATTTCTTCATTTCGCAGCTAGATGAAACCAAATACTCCTTTTTGTTCCAGAAAGGAGTCTCCTTTATAATTTGGTCTAACCCAAAATATATAAGAACCGTGACCTTGAATTTTGTTTCACCAAGAAATTATGTTTATGCTCCCGTGAAAGGATGTTTTTGAGACACAGCATTTGAGTTGCCACTTTATTTATTGAACTTTCTTAATCTGTGGCAATGGCATGGTCAAAGGAGACAATCTTTGTGGGGCTGGGAAGTATAAACTTAAGTAACCGGAAGCTGTTAACAAATAAAGAACAAAAAATTTTAAATTACAACTGGCTACCAGACCCCCAGTAGCATACGTACTGCAAAATTTTATTGTAATCCACAGCCGTAGCAAGCTTGCATGTGTTTACAGTTAAACGTATGTATTGTGTGTTTGTGTGCAAGTTTCCCCTTGTTTTCATTTAGGCACGACTTTGGTTGGTTCCTCTATTGTAGCCAGTGGATCAGCATCAGCGACTTGCACTGTGTTTTGATAAACTTATGGCAGATGTTACTCGCAACTTAGATTCAAAGAATAGGGACAAGTTCACTCAAAACCTGACCATATTCAGACATGAGTTTCGTGCAAAGTAAATCCAATCTAAGCATAGGAAATAGCCATTATGGAATGGAATTGCATCATTTTTTTTACAGAGAACCTGCTACTCTTCATGTTATTAAGATTTAAGCATATAGATGGAATATCATGTGGTGAAAGAAGTAAACCGTTCACTGATTTCTTCAGCTTTGCGTGAAGGAAAGGACATTCAATTTCTTGTACGTAAATGGATTGCAAAAAGTATGGAAGGTCGAGCATCTAGTTTATGGTGGTACAGTATACTCATATTTGTGCCAACTTTTTGAATACAAGAACACTACAAAGTTTTTGGAAGAAACTGGAGATATTCGAGTCCAGAAGAAAAAGAGAAAGAAAGGATAATGTTGATATGGCACTATAATTGGTCAGTGAAAGTTCTACAGAACAATTCTTTTTAGGATGAATGTATATTTTGTTATCTTTTTACTTTCATAAATTGAGTCGGTTAGCTATAATATTTAGTATGTTATGCTCCAATTCTTTTTGTATAAAATGATTTAGGAGGCAAAAACTTTCTTTGGTCCTTATGTTTAGAAGTTTTTCTTGTTATTTATGTTATAATTTACCTTCATGAGAATTATTACTTGAACAATCACGGAATTACTTTGTCTCATTTATACTATTTTCTTGTGAGTATGAATATTTATCTTATTATTTTTCTCAAAAATAAATACGACATATTTTCTTAATTAAGCAGTGCAGCTTGAGCCATGGAAATTGAAACAAACTTCTATCAATTATACTAAATTTTAATATTAATTAAAAAAATTATATAATTAAATATATTATATTAATGTCTAGTTGATCATGCTTATGAATATTACATTTAATAACATTATGTATTTTCGTAAGAGTAACAGTTATTTAAGAGGGTTGAATAAACTCCCAAGAAAGCAAACAATAAAGAAAAGATCTTTTCAACTGGAACATGTATATTAAATAATCAGAAACAAAGTTCTGCCTATCTCACAGTCCCGTCTAGAATTGTATGTGGCATAAATAAAGAGGCACGAATTGCCACAAAATTGTAGCCACAAAACAATGAAGAATCAGGTGGTAAACCCTCTCATCACACTTGTAACGGCTACACCAGCTCACAAACAAAATACATCTCTTAAATTATCGGCAATCAATATATCAAATTTATTTCATAGACACCAAATATTCACAACAAATAATGGGTTCAATTTATTTGTATAACTAACCTACCATCTCTATGAAATAGGATACAACCAAAGTGAACATTAAAATCACATACACAAAATCAGCTAAGCTAATTAAATTTAACAATTGGATTTAACTCTAGGTCTTTGTAAAGTAAGTCAAGCTATTGTTCCCACACGTCATTATCCGAGCCATCAACATTCATATGTACCAATTCCTCTTTCAAAAGGAGATCAGAACCCTCTACGTCCATGTCTATCTCTGGTAATTCCTTGTTCAAAAGGCGATTAGAAACTTCCATCTCCTTCTCTGGTAACTCCTCAATCAAGAGCATATTAGAAATCATATCAAGTCTAGTTTCCCTATTGATCAGGTCTCCATCAATAATAGGTTCTCTTGGTTTGGAAATGTTGACAGATGAACTTGAGCCTTCAATTTGCTAATAAATCTTCTCTCTCAAATTTTCATCTTTCCCCTAAAAAGAATTTCTTTTCGTGACTTCATAACCTTCCCTTCCCCTTTTCTCTCTGTTTTTATTTCATTTATGTACCAGCAAATCCATTAAATGATGGAAACAAGACAAGCAGGAGTGCTGCATACTACTCACAAATAACCAAACTTTAATTCCTACGAATACAAGTAGAACTTTCCATCCATTGTTGAAAGACACAGCTCCCAGTATTTTTATTTTTTTTGGTACATTTGAAGTATTAACAGTATTCTTTTTGAAGCATGTAAAAGAGACCGGTTTGAACTTTATATTATCACATGGGCAATACGAAATGCTACTCACTTCTGAAATTACTACTTTGGGTTCTGTACTTCTGTTATTCTTTCCATCCAAACACAACTAACGGCGGCCTGCCAAGCCTCCTACAGGGTACAGGGTAACTGCTACAAGACTTATATAATTGAAGTTCTCCAACAACTATTTCAACTCGAGATCCCAATCACCAAATAGTCTGATGACATAGAAACTATGCAAACTCCTAGTCAATAACCTTTTTTGTGAAACTACACTCAGATGCCAGAAAGAATAAAGGAATGACCCTGTGTAACCCCACTTCGCTAGGAACCAGATTCTTTCCTCAAATAAGACTCCACCAAGAATTCATATCTTATTTTGACAACCCTAATCATTCAATAGAAAATTTGCGAGGTAAATATCGTATTATGTTGTTCATGCAAGATTTGTTTTCATGTCCAAACAACCACCTAAAGCTTAAGCCTTCTTGCTTGTTATGTCCTTAGTTCACGTCTTAGTTCAAAAGGAAAGAAAAAAGAATAAAAAATATAAATTCATATATTGAATCCAATAGAAAGAGTATAGCAGAAGCCTGTAATACTACTGCACAACAATCTTCCTGATTTATTTAAATCCAACCAAATAGGTGCTTGCAAAAGATTCATATTGCAAAATCTAATACACTTCTATATCAGTTACTAAATAGATAAATTAGGTTGTTATTATTTATGTAACTGGCATGTGTATGATTCTACACTCCATTGACTCTTTTATTAAAAACTACTTTCTTATATGGAAGACATAATTTTTTTTTATTATCTTCTGTAAAATATTTCTATAACACAATTTAATTAAATCTAAAATCTCAAACTAATTCAGATTAGCTACATGAATCTTTTTCCTCCAATTGCATCAATCCAATAATCTTAATTTTGTTAAGAATTCCTAATTGTTTTCCTGCTCTCCAGGGGGATGAGTTCTGAGGATGTACTAGATTCTCCTACATGACCTCAGAGAGAACAGAACGAGTCAATTTCCGATTGATGAAAAAGAAGGAACATCTGAGCTTGCCAAACGTTCGACTGAAAGCCAAGACCAAGGATGATAGGATTGAGGAGGTAAACTAAGCAAATGGCCTTGATCCCAAAACTGGGGTAACATTCACAGGCCCTGGCACAATCAATCATGGCCTCTCTGAATTTTTCGTAGACGTCATTTCAATGAAGCCCAAAGCAATCATATTCTTAAGAACTTCTCCCCATTTAATTCTTGTTCTCCCCTACCTCTTCCAACCCTTTCCACCTACACCAAATCACATTTCCTGACTATGGCAAACATATTTAAAACTATATATATATGATCCCTGTTACATCGAGGTTAAACCCATATCCCTAGACCCTCTTGCTTTACTGGTTTAATGACCACTGGTTTTCAGAACATTGTATAGAAATAATTTTTTTTTTTTTAAATGAATAATAATGCCGCTTGTGTGTGAGAGCGACAGAGAGAGGAAGAAACTGAAACCTTTTAAAGGTAACACTAACAATTCTACATACACCTTGGGCCGTATGTGAGAGAAAATATGGACAAACTCTCCAATTTCTTGACTTGATACCATGTCGCATGTCTTTTTTGGGGTCAAGTCTGAGAATTTGCTCCAAAAAGCCATTAATTGCTTCTGTCCTAGCAAACCAGTCAGCTTCTCCGTCCAGCAAGACAGATGGAAACTCCCAGAGACCAGCAAGCAATCCTTCACCAGGTCTCTTTATGAGAAGAAATTCACTGACCCATTGGTTTCCCATCAAAATTTGCTGAGCTCCCAGTATCTCAAAACACATACAGCAGAAAAATCACGTCTTTTTTCTTACCGTCACATCCTTAATGGGATAATCTGTAACCATTACTGAATTGTCATCTCTAGACATTGAAAGTGCACTGCAGTTTTCTGATACAGGACATGTGGAGCAGCCTGGTTGAAGTCTCCAAGGCAGAAAGGATTAACTAATTAAGCTGCTGCTTTCCTATGCCCCTCTCCAAAACAAATAAAAAAA
The DNA here is from genome assembly GCA_029379385.1 of Quillaja saponaria. Classification (NCBI taxonomy): domain Eukaryota; kingdom Viridiplantae; phylum Streptophyta; class Magnoliopsida; order Fabales; family Quillajaceae; genus Quillaja; species Quillaja saponaria. The sequence goes on along the minus strand of CM055611.1, from coordinate 8,690,239 downwards.
ATAAAAATAAAAAACCTAAACACCCATTAGAAAATTGTTACATCCCAAAGAAAAATATGCTAGTCCCAAAATTAATTGAAATGCAATACAAACAATTCCAAAAATTATGTTCTAAATTCTAACTAATGTCATAAATCAAAGCAATATTATCACGTCTGAATTACAAGTACCTCCACAAATGAGTTGAAGTTGGTGCACGATGCTCCTAGGTTTTTCTCTTCCCTCTCTCTATCTCTCTCTTGTGCTTCATCAAGTGAAGAAAAGTTGAAAAACTAAAAAAAGGAAATAAGAATCTCTTTACAACCAACATCAAATTGTAGTTGAGATTCTGATGAAGAGAAGAAAGTCACTAGAGTTTGAAGCTCACCAAAATCTCTTGACGGTTACAGAGTCTTTTGGATTTGCAGAAAAAGTCTTGAGTCTAGCAATTGCCCTTTACTACATTTCCATCAACAACTGGCACCACCTGGTATGATAAATCTTTAACATGAAGAATTGTGATGTTTGCACAAACAAAAAAATCACAGAAGCAGCTCACCTCATTGAATGCAATGGAAGCAATTGCTCCAGCTGTATAAGCTCCAATTCCAAGAATCTTCCGTAATGCGGGAACTGCTTCAGGTGTTCTGCATCCTTCAGCAACTATTTTCTGTGCTCCCTAACAGAATAAACCAAAACAAGTTTGTTGAAAACTACAGCCTGGTTTTTGAAGATATGCTCATATTTATCTACTGTTGATCTAAGCCTCTTGTTTCTACGCAGTTCACTTGTTTGGCTGACGCACAGACATAGATGTTTGAAGACTTAATACTAAGTACAGATTTCCTTCATAACATGTAATTTCTTCACTTGGAGTTATATTTACAGAAGAAAAGTATTACTGTTTCCTTGGGATGTATTATATGAAGTAACACACAGCCATCAAGATAAAATATTATGAATTCTACAAATGTTTCAATTGGTCAATATGTAATAATACATTAAAGCAAACCATCTAAAGCTATATTCAATCTATGAATGACCACATGCAATTTATGCGAGCTCTTGATTTATCTGCTGCTGCAATCGTTGTTCTTCATGTTTCTAACGAATAGGCAGAAAACATGCCTTGCTTTTTTTGTTTTTTACTTTTTCATTTATTTATTTATCTTGTTCAGATTTGCCTTGCTCTTTAGGCATAAATATCAGAAGAAAATATTAAAATCAAGGTATTCATTCATATATTCCAGGATCTGAAAAAGAAAAAAAAAAAAAAAAAAAAAAAAAACATTGCCATTATTTACTAAGTGTAGTTTTTTCTTGAAACCACAGGCAAGTTGAACATGGAAATGAACAAATACAGTGCATAAGTGCATTTGAATATGGGAAGCAACCACATCCAAAAGAAAACGAGATCGTCAGTAACAGCCCAAACCTGCCCACATCTCATTCACTTCCTGCACAACAAGCAAAAATCTTAAGGGTGATGATACCCAAAAAAGAAAAAACTAAGGTAAAAGATACTCTAATGGATGCAACCCAAATGAAAAAGAGAAAGTAAATAAACCAAATTAAATTACTCATTACAGTAGTATCATCAGCATTTGAAAAAAAGTACTTTTAAGAAACGCCCTAAAAATTGACTTCACCTAAGTAGTCTTGTTTAAGCATATGAAATTCAAATAGCAACAAAGAGATTAAACATAGACAATAACAGATTTCCATGAGTTCAACTAAATTATTGAAAAATTCATGCAACATATCTTCGATTTGAATGCTTGCAACACCATGACTTATTTCCACCATTTCCAAACATAAATTTTTGTTTCCTCTAAGACTAGTCATTAAAGAAACTAGAAAGCTAGATGCAAGACACCCCAAATCTGGCCATTGTCAGTTTCACTTTTGCAATGGCATCAGGAATCCTAACCAATCCACTAAATCAAGCAAAGGCCTATTTCACTTGTTAATTTTCAATTGAAGTTTGATTAATGAACTTCAAGAGATAACACTTACATTAATTTTCAGTTGAAAACTTGAGATTGGTAAAAAAAGTATGGAAGTTCACAAGTATTACTCTGGAAACATGAAATCAAAAAAAGTCTCATAATTTGCGAAGTTCCATCACTGCAATCATATCCTATGACGAAACCACAACATAAGGTGAGACTCGGTGGAAAATTTTCTTGATTAGAATAGAAGGTAAGCTATGAAAACTCGTTTTTTTAGCATACCCATTCAGAATCAGTCAAAATTATGAAGTTGAAATAACAAATTATGATTGATCTTCTTCTTTACTATTGTGATTCAATCTCCTCCAAGGGAGATCCCTGCGGTTGAGGTCGTACCACTTTAACAGAGACGCCCTCATTTTGTGGGTTTCGTCTTCTATGAACGACAACGGGACTATATCTTCTATGTCTTCTATTGATGGCGGTGGCGGCGTTCTGTTGCATACCTTGATTACTACTTTCTTCCTCTTTCGATTTTACTGCTGCTGCCATATTTGAAATCACCAGATTGAAGAAAAATACTAGGAAGATGAAATGTGAAATGTGAAATGTAAGAGGTAAAAAAGGAACTCGTACATTTTTTTTATCAAAAAAACAAATGGAAAGGCAAGTACGATATCACAGAAGGTGAAAACCTTCCTCGGGCTATGTACCAAGCATTCACTAAAGAGGCAAAACACGAACCGCCACAAACTCGTAGCCACAAAACAATGAAGAAACGGATGGTCAACCCTTTCCATCACACATGTAATGGCTACACCAATTCACAAGCAAAACATCTCTCTTAAATTAGCAGTAGTCAATATATCTGATTTATTTCATGCTTACAGAATATTCACAACAAACAATGAGTTCTAGTAAATTTGTATAACTAACCTACAATCTCTATCAAACAAGATACAACCAAAGTGAAAATTACAATCAAATGCACAAAATCAGCCAAGCTAATTAAGTTAAACAATTGGATTCAACTCTGGGTCTCTGTAAAGTAAGTTAAGCAACTCTGCCAACACGTCATTATCCGAGCCATCAACATTCATATATACCAATTCCTCATTCAAGAGGAGATCAGAAACCTCTATGTTCATATCTGGCAATTCCTCGTTCGAGAGCATATTAGAAATCACATCAAGCCCAGTTTTTCCATTTATTAGTTCTCCATCAATAATTGGTTCTCTTGGTTCAGAATTGTTGGCAGATGAACTTGAGCCTTCAATTCTATCAACGCATGGAATGACACTGTCACTTTCTTCTTTTGAATAATCTCTTCTCTTTTTCAGTACATCTTTCCGGTTGATTCTACAAATAACATAATCTTCTTCCTGAAAAATTTCAAATTTTAGTCACTGTCAAGCATATATATTAGGTACTGCATGCATGCACATACAAAATCTTTTCATATATATACTAACAATATTATGCATCTTCTCCTTTAAAGGTATTGAAAATTGAGAGGCATGCTTCTAAAAGGTGATTGGGCAGTAACATTAATAAAACTAGAATCATCTAAAAAAATGTTGCTCTTTTGGAATTCCTTTTTCTCTTGATTAATTGCAAGAAATCAGACTTGTATAGTGATAGTATTGGACATGCCAGGTCCTTGGTTTGGGAGACTCAAACAAATTGCTCAACCTGTATAGGACATTAAATTTAATGGAAAGGATTTGTGCTCCGGGAAAGTCTTGCAGTATCTCGGCAATGGTACCAGTCAATGAAGTGCTAATACCCTCACTGATCTTACACAAATAATACAGTACGTATATGATGTTGAGTTTTGATATTCCAACAATTCATGTTAGTTATACAAATATAAATACAAGATAGACAAATTGAACAGAGACATGATTCATAAAATAAATAAATTAATTAATTGAAATTAAAAACATAGAAAAGAAAGACTTACTTTATATCCATTGAGTAGTAGGCAATCAGTGATACGGTATTCATGCATAGTCCAACGACCCATTGATCCTTTCTTGTTGGCCATGAATGTGAAATTTCTTTTAGTCCCAATTTTTTTATTTTTCCATTCACCCTTTCTTCCATAAATCGTTTTTTCACACTGACACTTCCAAGTACCTGATTTTGTAACTCTTTCTACTCTTGAACCATTCTTGTTTTTCTTCTTTAATTTTGTGAATACATACACAGAATTTTCTTTTGTATGATCAAACAATTTCAACCAAACATTGTCATCTCCATAAATATCACAATCGATCACAACCTCCGGAGACATAGGAAAGCCATGCACCTTATTGTAAAGGTAATAAAGAACAAGTTCTTCATCAGTTGGGTCAAAGCGAAAACTATGAGGATAACCGTACTCCATTACTTACAAACCAAGAAAGCTGACAGTACGTAGGAGCAAGCTGAAACTTAGAAGAAAGCTGATCAAACTTAGGGCAAAGCTGAAACGTAGAATAAAAAGGTGAAATCGTAGGAGAAGGCTAAAACTGGTAGATATAGAAAGCTGAAAGGAACTAGAAAGTTATAGAAACGCGAGTCGGTGATCGACTATAATTGGTAGATGTAGAAGGCTGAAATCGTAAACCATTAAAGAAGAGACTGAGGGTAGACATGGCTAGGGCACGTGCATGGGAGTTGGGCTTGAGTCCCTCGCCCATTTCTTTTTGGGCCCTAGTCCTTAGTTACTTTCTTTTTTTTCTTATTTCATTATAATTTTAGTTTTTCCATCTCATGAGTGCTACATAGGGATTTCTATTTTTTTTTTTTTTTTTTCTAACACCATCTGTGAAAAATTTCACTGGATTAAATATTAACCAAGCATAATATTAAACTATTATGATATTATAATTTTTTTGGTTTTTTACTAAAACTTTCTATTTATAAAAATAATATTCCTTCAACTAACAAATGAGAATCCATACAATGTTCTATTAAAATGAAAATGTCTCTAATTATTTTGTTAATAATTAGAATGAACTTATAACTTTTTTTATATATAAATAAAGCTTTAGGGTAGATTTTAACTTTTTAAAAATAATAATAATAATAACAGATTTAAATAAGAAGTAATGTGTTTTTTTCATAAACATGAAAATTATATATATATATATATATATATATATATTATTTTATCTGATGAGATAAGTAATTTTCTATATAAAAGGATAAAACTATAAGCAAAATGCCCTTGTTACTACTATAAATGTATATCCTAATGTCAAACACTAGCCTTACCTCAATGTCACACTCTTCAACCATTATTGCTATTTTTCTCCTAAATCTTTGTAATTTCTTTTTTATTTTAATATAAATTATTTTTCTAAATTAAGAAAATTGTACCCAAAAAAAAAAAAAAAAAAACCAAAAACAGAAATTATTGAAAAAAAAGAAAAAAAATTAAAAGAGGGGCTTAAAAGACAAATCATACAGTAGAAAGTGAAAAAAAAAAATATAATTAAAAAGTTTTCTTATGACTAGAGGCGCATATCAATAGGACCACTTAACAAATTCATTAGTTTTGATCCACCACCCCGTCCACCTATCAAAATTAGTGGTCCACATATAAATTTCCTAGTTAATTTATTATTTAAATTATAATATGAGTCCCCGTCATTTCATTAATTTTTCTAAAATTATTTTTTAGATTACAGTATGTGACCTTATGATTTTACTATTTTTTTTAAAATAATTCCCTGTACATTCAATCATATGCATTTACTCCTCACGTAAAACAATATAACAATGTAGAAAATAAAAGAAAACTAGCCAAAGTGAACATACATACAACAAGTAAGCGTCTAAATGAGATTTGTTTTCAATTAGGCTTGTTTTAGATTTATTTAAATCTCATTTAGTCAACTATCCAAACCCAAACTTCGCAAAGTTTGGCTCATTTAATATAATATTAATATTTTATATAAATTTATAATAAAAATATTTACATGAAAAAAAAACTAACTTAACAAAGTTCCTTGAGGTTGATGGTTATTTCCCATATTTGCTTTTCAATTAGCCAATGTTAGAATCTCTTTGACCCTTGTCACATATCTTTCCTTTTATTTAATTTTTGACAAATACAATCCGAGTTCAAATATGTCTAAATTTAACGAGCCAAGCCTCGATGTGACCTCGGCTTTTTTTACACCCCTACACACAAGTAGAAAAGGCTTGCATTGTTATGAAAACTATATGCAAAAGACATATGTGTTAAGAAAGTTTATTCACTATTTATTTTGTTTTTCTAAAATTAAGAGTTAATTCCCACAGTATTGGAATTTGAAAATTAGAATTATGATGATTTTATTGGGTTAATTACACTTTAACCCATGAACTACCACTCATTTTGCAATAACCCTCATAACCTATTAAATTAGGTACATAATTTCCTTATTTGAGTCATAATTAGCAAATAACCCACACTCATCCAGTAATTAAATCTAACAAATTAACTTTTAAAAGACTAAAGTACCCTCACTATAATTTTTTGTTATATTTTCTCCTATTTACATCTTTTCTTTTCATTTTTTTTTTATGAAACTACACTCTTTAGAATATTGATTCAATTTTAGCATACATAAATAACATTTAAATATTTTATAATTTTTATTTTCCTATCATAATATCTAAATTATCAATAGATTTATTGATATTATTTTTCTCCTTTATAGAAATTATACGAGTTGCTTCAATTTTCATTTTAAAGACAATATTTTCATCAAATTTTTTTTTCTTATTAAGGTATTACAACTATTAAAGAATATGCTAAAATTGGATAAATATGAAGATTTTAATTTATAGAAAAATAAAAGTTTAAAGAAGAAACAATAGGCAGAAATTTTTTTTAAAAAAAAATTTAATGTCTAATTTGGATGGGTGAGGGTTATTTTTCAATTATGACTCAAATAGGGGATTATATGCTTAATTTAATAGTTTATGAGGATTATTGGTAGTTTATGGGGATAAAATTCAATTGACCCTATTTTATTTAGAAAATTGTACTAGACTATTACTTTGGTTCCTCAAATATGCTTAATTTATCAATTTTGTCTATCAATATTTAATTTCATCAATCAAATCTTTAAAAGATTTTTAATTTATTGATTTTGTCCTTCAATGGTCAATTTATCAAATAGATCCCTAAAAGGTGTTAAAATTATTAATTTAGTCCCTAATCTTGAATGTTCTCAATCAAATTTCTGAAAAGAAAATTTCAATTTCTCAATTTTGCTCCTCACTACATTTTCTTAATTATGAATTAACATAAATATTTATTTTTCATGTCAAAAGCAATAAAAAAAGAATTAATTAACTGGTATTACTAATATGCATGTAAAATTTAGAAAGTGATACTAAAAAAACTTCTCATTGCTATATTAAAATAATAAATTCTTAATCCCTAATTTAGGGATGTGTATAAAAACCAAGAGCCCTACTAACTCGAGTAGACATGGTCAAAACCCGATAATCTGATTAAATCTGAGTTTTAGATTGGGTGAATTTGGATAAGGCTGCTCTAGATATTGTTAAAAATGATGCATTGGATCATTACAAATGGAGAAAACTGATTTATATTACCGACCCCAACTAGTTTGAGATTTAAGGCTTAGTTGAGTTTAGATTGGGTGAATTTTTATCTTCTATCTTAGGTCAGGTTATTTATCCGGGAGAAAAAAAATATATTAACCCAAGAACCCGACCCACCCTGATTTATTTACTAATATTTTAAAACTTTTTTTATATATACAAACAATATGTTAATATCCAATCTAGACTCTCTTAATACATATGAAAATGATTCTATGAGTTAACTCAATCCATATTCATGTTGATTTTTAACCTTATCATATTTAATTTGAATTTATATTCATGTTAAATATATATTATTTTAACAAATTTATATAACTTTGAATATTTTTTTATTTCACAACTTATCTATATCTATATTTATACCATATATAAAAGTTCCTTAATGGCAGAAATTTTTAATTTTCTTAAACACCCCTATATGTTATTATTATTACATAGTGACCTTTAGCATTTATTAAATATCTTTTTAAATTATTTTCTTCTAATTCTTCTCTATTTAAATATCAATATTAGAATTGAATAAAAAAATATGTAGTATATTTTTATTTACTATAATTTCTTGATATGTATATTAATTATTGATGAATATATATGTAAATATCAAAAATATAATTCACACGCAACGTATATACCATGAAATCTAGTTATTTGTTAAAAGTAGGTATTAGATCATTCTATAGTAAGGTCGATCAACAAATAAAAAGTCATAACACAATTGACCCACCTTAGATTTGAACCAAGTGAAATTTTCTATCATCTAACCACTCGACTTAAAAAGTTGAGTGAGATTTTTGTCAACTCAACTTTGTTAGGTTAAGTGAGAACTATGTCAAACCCAAGTCATTTACCCAATTGCACAGTCCTACCTAAATTCTTTCAAGTTTTCATTGAAATAATATTTTTGTTGTCTATAATATGTTAGGGATTGTCTTTATGAAAAGTATGGATAAATTTTGAATTAGATAATTAGCATATTAATATAATTTTAAAAAAATAAAACAAAAATTTACCTTTCTAAATGTCACATGCACGTTAAATAAAAATAGTCATTTTTGTTTCTCTTAACTAGTCAAATAAAACATTTCATCAATTCTCAATTAGTCAAATAAATAGAAGGATGAAATTGATAACATTGAATTTGTAAAGGATTCAATTGATAAAATTAAATATCGAGAGACGAAATTGATAACATTAAATCATAATTGACAGTCAAGAACAAAATGGGTTAATGTATTACTAATAATAAATGATAATAAAAATAATAAATAAATATTTACAAGCATATGATTTTTGAAAGCAAAAGCATATATATATATATATATTTTAAAAAAACAAAAAGAGGGGTTATGCTGCCCTAACAACAAGCCCAATAACAATGCAATTCATAATTTTAACACATACATTACATAATGACAATTATATAGCAAAATACATCTGTATAGAATGGCAGCTATCGTAGTCTGAGATTTTGAGGTTGCTGTTAGCTAATATCCAGTCTATTTGTAGCAAAGTAAAAGAATGCAGGATTTTAGTTCAAATACCTCTCGCCTATTAGAAAATTTCTGGTTCAAGAATTCAGATTCTTTGTTCTTCAGTTTCTCTTTTTTGCTGGGTCTTATATTTCTAAACCATGATGTAAACCTGCAATTGGATAACAATATCAGCCAATAGACATGAATATAGGAGACAAATGGAATCAACACTCCTGAAATCATATTGATGCAGGCTTAAAGTTTTAGTCAAGGAAAAGCAAGCTTGGAGGCAATAAGAATATCAAATAAGATAGAACTTTTGGTAGCATTAACAGGATTTTGATTTATCTTTCTCGTTTCTTGGCATTAGGATTAAGACAAAGAAATGTAACTTCCTAGGACCTATTCTGGGTTATGTTGGTGGTTTATTACTAATAAATCTTGCTCTCTCAATTTTTCTTCTTTCCTCTAAAAAAATTTCTTAAAACTATTTTATATTTTTGACTTCATAACCTTCCCTTCCACATCTCTCTCTGTTTTTATTTATGTATCAGCAAATCCATTATCAGCAAATTTAATCATATTTGTGCTAACTTTTGAATACAAGAACACGACAATGAGAACTTCAAAGTTTTTGAAAGAAATTGGTGCTCTTCAAGTCCACAAGAAAAAGAGGAATAAAGTATTATGTTGACATGGCAATAATTAGTCAATGAAAGTTTTGCAGAACAATTCATTTAAGGATAAGTGTATTTTTTTTTAAATTTTGACTTCCATAAATTGAGTCAGTTAGCTATAATATTTAGTTAGTCTCCAATTCTTTTTGTATAAAATGAATTAGGAGAAATAAACTTTCTTTCATTCTTATGTTTTATAAGTTTTTCTTGTTGATTTCGATTGTAATTTACCTCTATAGGAATTCCTACTTACACAGGTATGAAGCTACTCTGCCTCATTTATGCTAATTTCTTTTGACAACCTTCCATGCTACTTGTTTTCTTTTCCTACCAATCTTACAGTTCAAACACGTGAAAAGGTCTAGAACTGCACGTGGAATAATTATAGAGGCAAAACAGGAACTGCCACAAACTTCTAGCCACAAAACAATAAAGAATTGGATGGTCAACCCTTTCCAACACACTTGTAAAGACTACACTAACTCACAAGCAACATAAATCTTCGATTTGAATGCTTAGCAACACCATGACTTATTTCCACCATTTACAACCCTAAATTTATGTTCCCTCTAATACTATCCATTATAGAACTAGAAAGCTAGGTGCAAGACACCCAAAATCTTGCCATTGTCAGTTTCACTTTCACAATGGCATTAGGAATCCTAACCAATCCAATAAAACAAGCAAAGGCCTATTTCACTTGGTTATTTCAATTTAAGTTTGAATAATGAACTTCAAAAGATAATACTTACATTAATTTTCAGTTGAAAACTTGAGATTGGTACAAAAAATTATGGAAGTTCACAAGTATTTATCTGGAAACATGAAATCAAAAAACGTCCCATAGTTTGTAAAGTTCCATCACTGCAATCATATCCTATGACGAAACCACAACATAAGGTAAGACTCAGTGGAGAATTTTCTTGATTAGAATAGGAGCTAAGCTATAAAGACTCCTTTTTTTAGCATACCCTGGGTCTGCTATAGCATTACTTCTGAGACCTACACATAGAAGTTATAAGGCAAAATCAAGTTCCAAGAATGGAAACTAATTCTCACAGAGTTAGGGATGAGAAAAAAGGAATTTGAGAGAGAAAGAAGAGAAAGCTTTAGCCAATTTCATTGAATTTAGAATATGAGTTTTCAATACAAGCTAGAGTCGTTTATACAGGTCTGTAAGACTTTAACAACCTAACTAATCCAATAACCTGCAATTGATTAGCTAACTGACTTAGTTACAATCTAACAGAATCATTAATCCAAACTCTATGTACTGCATCTGATTGAGCTTGGGCCTGGGACTACTTGTCTACTACATTGTAACTCGAACCCATAACCAAATTTCCCTTATCAATACTCCTTTCTTCAGTTGATCCTTGTCCACAGGGATTCCATAAAGGATATTTTTCTTTGAGGGCACTGTAGTCTTCCCAAGTACCCTGCAATTGTTGGACCATTGTACTAGGACTTGTGCCACTAGTTTGTTTGCTCTTCTTATCATTCTCCTGTTTAGTATTGCCATAGGTTTTAAAACCAGTTGACCTTCCTCACTGAACCTTGGCAGTTGCTAATATACTTCATGATGCCCATGTTGTCTCTTGAGTAAGGACACATGGAAGACATTATGTATCTTAGCATAAGCTACTTTTCCTAGTCTGCTTAAGACTTGGTAAGGGCCAAAGTACTTAGCAGCTAGCTTATTGAAAGTACCAGTAGCTATAGACCTTTGTCTGTAAGGTTTGAGTTTAAGATAGACCCAGCCCCCTACTTCACATTATCTTTTCTGATTTGTGTTTATCAGCTTATACCTTCATTCTCTCTTGAGCCTTTTTCAAGTGTTGTTTCAAGAAGTGGAATATGGTCTCTTTAGCTAACAAGGACCTGTCTACCACATCATTGTTGGAATCCTTTTTGACATAAGGTATATAGGAAAGAGGTTCCTAGCAGAACATTACCTGGTAAGGGAAAATATTAATGAATGAGTTGTAAGCTAAATTGTACCAACATTGGGATATAGGTAACCATTTTACCCAAGTGTGAGGTATGTCTCCTGTAAAGCACCTTAAGTAGGTCTCTAGTGATCTGTTTACTACCTCTTTTGGTTCATCTGTTTGTAAATGATAAGTAATGGAGTAATGCAGCTTAACCTGTTACACTCTAAAAAGCTCTTTCCAAAACCCAAACATGAATACAGGATCTCATCAGTGATTATTTCTGCGAGCATGCCATGTATATTGTACACCCTATTAATAAAGGCTTGAGCTACTGATGTTGCAATGTATGGTTGTTGCTATGCTATAAAATGGGCAAACATAAATAGCCTGTCAACTATTACTATGATCACATTTTTACCTTCTGATCTGGGTAGGCCTATTATGAAATTCGTAGAGATACAGGACCATACCTCATTTGGAATAAGCAAGGGCTGTAGCATGCCTGGCATTATTACTGTTTCTCCTTTAAATCTCCAACATGCTTCACAGCTCTTAATGAAATTTCTCACACTCTTCTACATACCCTTCCAGTATAAGGTATTTCCTAGCCTTTTGATTGTACCATGAATCCCAGAATGTCCACCTGGTCCACTGGTATGAAATAGAAGTAGCAACTCTTTTCTTAATGCTTCACTTTGTCCCACTACCAGTTTTCCTTTTCTCTTAAGTTGACCCTGTACAAGTTCATAGTGCTTATGGCTTCCTTGCCCTTGTTCCAGTTCTTTATGGAGCTTCTGCAGTTGAATATCTCCTTGATAACTAATTACTACCCTTTGAACTAAGTTAGTGGTAACAGTTGGCAAAGCCAAACAAGTTACTTCACAGTTTTCATTTACTGTCACCCTTGAGAGTGCATCAGCTACTGTATTTTCTTTGCCTTTTTTGTACTGGATTTCATAATCTAGTCCTATTAGTTTAGAAAGCCACTTTTGTAAGACATTGTTCCACTCTTTTTGTTCTAACATATGATTCAATGCTTGATGATCAGTCTTAATTATAAAGTGCCTCCCTATCAAGTACTGTCTCCATCTGTTAACTGCATACACTATTGCAATAAGTTCCTTTTTCATATTTGGATGGAGCCAAGTGTCTAGGCCCTAGAGCTTTTCTTATGAATGCTAAAGGGTGTCCTTTTTGCAAAAACACATGTCCAATTCCTGAACCATAAGCATATGTCTACCCTATGAAAGTCTTGTTATAGTTGGGCAGTGCCAATACTGGAGCTTGTGTCATTAGGAATTTCAGTTTGTGGAATGCTTGATTTATTGCAGAGTCCCATTTGAACCCATTTTTCTATTGCAATAAGTTCAACCCCCAGCTAACTTTTTCCATAATCCTTCACAAACTTCCTATAGTTACCTGTCAAGCCCAGAAAGACTAGGTTACCAAAACCATAGGGATGAAGAATGAAAGGCGTGAATGCATTAATTAGAAATACAGAGATGAAAAATTTACATTAAATGCAAGGGTGAGGTGTAAAATTTTTCCTTTGCCATGACAAAACTAGTTGCCTTCCTTGAATTTTTAATTTTTTTTTTACTTTTCCAACTCTGGCCATGGTAGCTTAGCTTGGAGTTTGGTTGCAGATTTCTTTAATTTGGTTGTGTATATTCTTATGTTAGCCAAGGAGCTAAGGAAAACTTTACATCTTTTGTTGAGTTTGGCCAAGTGAGTGTTAGCATAGGAACTAATTTTTTTTTTCTCTTCTTTGCTCCTGCTGGCTCCTTGGGTTGAGTAAATCATAAGGGATAAACAAGGAAGTCTTGGCAATAACTTAATTTTCCTTGTTTCTGCCATGGAAGACGCCTCAGTCAGCTTAGGGAATTTCAACTCTTCTTAGTGCAAGCTAGTTCCAAGGTAGTAGCTTTTTCTTTTAACACTTCCCTTGACCTTGTAGGTTAGTTTTGTTAGGACTAGACTTGCTACCTCCTATTTGACAAGGGACTGTCATGTTTGGGGGGTTTAATTGTAGGAGTGGCGGTAGGGGGTGCTGTGTATTGGAAGCTTAGGTTCTCCGAAGTAGGCTTGGGTATATGTGACTGTGTAAGGCTTTGGTGTTAAGCAAAGGATGGAGAGAGGGCACTGTAGTAAGGTGTTATAACCGTCCAAAATAGATAACGTAAAAGTGAGTTTTAGACATAATGTGTAAATTAGATTTGTAAAATAAAAAAATTAATTGAATAACTATACAATCACACATGTTATAATCCAATATCTTTGTGTGTGTTCAAAAAAATAATAATAATAATAAAACCTTTGTGTGAATGAAATAAACATTTATACACACATATATAGGATGAACGTAAACCATCCATTCCTTTTATATGGAGACTTTGACTTTGTTCTTTTTGATTTCCTTTCTTCCTTTTCTTCTATGTGGGCTGACGTTGCTCCCTATGTTCTTCACGATCTTTCTAGTCCTTTCTCCCCTGTTTTACTTCTCCGTTCTACCTTCGTGAAACCTTGTTGCAGCCAAGCTCCTACTTCCTTCATACCATCAAATTTTATGCACTTCTAACCATGACAGGCTGTGCAACTCGTTGAGGCAACCCCTATCTTTCCTCTTCCTTCCTTCCCAGCTGTGAAGCAGCCACCCAAAACTGGTCAGAGTCCACCATAGATCCCCTGTTATGGCAGCTAAGCTGTTTTCCCTTTTCTCTTTGTTATTCTAGCTATGTGTGTGCATATGTGTTTGTGAATCTTGAGCAACCGGGTAGCAACATATCCAACGATCCTGTAGTTGTGTGTGTGGCAGTTCATTTTGGTGGTGTCGACGACAAGGGGGGAGGGGAAAGACCAAGGTGGGCCTGAGGAGGATGACGGTACTATGTAAGGGTACCCTTTTGGCTGCTTTATTTTTGGTGGGGTTCGTTGGAAGGTTTGCAATAGTTGGGTATGTGAATAAGAACCTGATCAATTTCTTTTGAAATCAATATTCAAACTTCATCGAAGGTTATGGTCCTGCTAGATATGGGTTATTGTATGGTGTATGCAGGATTGAAAATCCTTGCAATTCCTGCAATATCTTTAACCATGTCAGCTGGGCTTCTATTTGGTTATGTTATTTGCACTATCATAGTCTCTATCTGTGAAACTATTGGCTACTGCATTAGCTACAGTCCATGTCACACGACTTAACAAGGATGCTATGAAAGTTATAAAGTAGATGTTGGCAAATGCTATATGCATAATTGGTAAGTATAAATGGCACACAAGTACTAAATTTAGTTATTATTTTTTTTATGAAACTGTCTTAGTTATAAAAAGGCAGACATTGGAAATCTTTTTGATGATGTGAATATCTGATATATTTTGTCAATAGTTTTTGTCACTGTTAATTATGCAATAACACCACTAGTAGAAATTACACATGGAAAACCCGAGGAAGATTACAAATGACAAAGTTAATGAAGGTGAGTAATAGGTGTGAACAAAGGAGAGCTAGTTGTGGATAAAGTGTTGGAAAATGGGAGTTAAGTGATTTTGGAAGGGATTCAGGGCCAGATTTTTGTGGGTTAGAAAAATTTGGTATTTCGAGTGTCTTTGAGAATGAATTAAATTAAGGGCTTAAAAGAGAAAGTGTAGATTAGGATCTTGAAATATTTTCTGCAAAATTTTGTAGCTTTTTTCCAAATATGTTATGAGTTATAACTGTTAGACTCTAGCTAGGTCAGGCAGGAGTCATAGTGCCCGGTTTTTGGTCCATGTAAGAAATTGAGTAGGTTCATGACAGATTCTAGGAAAAGTTTCTAATTAATAAAGATAGATATACTTGTTTATTAATAAACCCAACAAACGGAATTGGATTTCATTTTTCTTAGAGAAAGTTATGTTCAATTAACTAAGGTAAGGTCAAAGCTGTCAAAAATCCTGCTTGCCATAAAATTTGATGTAACTTCAAACAATAAACTGTATTGATATATAAATCCAAAAATTACAAATAATATACCATTAGAAATCTACATGTATCTAGTATTTTATAAATTTTACGAAACTAGATTCGGAGTTTTCTAGAGAAAGATATGACGGTTAAAGTGGACACTGGTCCAAACCCCAAGTTTGGACAATTCCAACATCTCTAACTCACTAAGTGCTTTGTATCTTTTCCAATGGTTTCTTTTACCCTAGGTATTGTCAAGACATTTAAAATGTCTCTTTAATATTAACCTTATCACGTAAAGTCCAATTCTTATTAACTGGCATGTAGTAGCTTAATGGAAAATTTCATAAAGAAACATATACAAGTTGAGATATAAACTTAGAAATTAAAATATTATAACAATAACGTTTATAAACTAAGCACTATTTGGAAATATGAATTTCAGTTCCGAATTCTAATGTGGACTGATGAGACACGTGGGCATAAATGTGAGTGACAAGTAGAATCAGTTACAGGTGAGTGGTTAATTGATACCTTTAGGGGCTAAATTAGTATGTGTGATTATATGTTTATTTGAATATACGTGATATATGGAAAGTAAGTAAGTAAAGTATTTCAGAAATTTATTTGAATTATGTTTGTTTGACATTGGTTGTGATTGATACGGGCCAACTCGTGAACATTTTCTGGAAAATAATTTTCATTTCTAAAATTAAAAATCCAGGTGCACCTAGGATACCCGATTTAAAATCATGAGAAATTCTGATTCTGATAAATATTTTTTAAAATTGAGTGCTCAGTCCCGGTGGGATGAATTGTGTACGGAGATTAATTTATTTTGAGGGCGTGTAAATGCCCGGTAAGGGGTGATAATGTTATGCGGGGCTAGGTCACTCATTGGCCCTTTGATTGCTTTGTGTGATAGTGTTGCTCTGATGTAAATTATGATCTTGTATGTCATATAAATTGTGAAATTGTGAAATGTACGACGTATATGGGTAACGTGAAATGTTTTATGAAAAATATTACATGATGTTAATTTATGTGTTACATATTTGTGTTGTGTGATGCTAGTACCATTTGGGTACGATTTTCCACTCACGAAATCCCTAGGACTCACCCCTTTCTCGTGAATATTTTTTTTATAGTGACAAGAGTCCGGTATATAGCATCGCCGAGCTTATGACTTGCCAAATGAATACAGCTCGGTGTTTTCAGGATCTTAGACTTACAGTTAAGGATGAAAGTTTGCAGTCACACTAGAATTGTGAGGTGTCAAATTTTGGTATGATATAGGAGTGTAGTTTTTTTACTTTGGTTAGAATGTGGTCGGAGCAGAGCTCCTCGTTGTATTGGTATTATGGTTACATGAGACCAAGCATATAGGTTTGTATTTGAGGCATGTTCTTTATGGATGGGGATCCATGCTAATATCTTTCAGTAAATCGTTAACTATTTCAGCAAATAAAAAGTTTACAATAAATGTTTGTTTTATAATAGTTATTTTTATCTTTCAGATGGGTTAAGAGTCATGCTCGTCACTTTGTTTTGGAATCAGGGTTACAGAAGTTAGTTCTCCAGTCCTCCGGCCAGTCATGCCTCCGTGAAGGGTGTGACATAAGGGCTACTGGATGCCCTGTTTTCTGTATGTCTTGGAGTCAAGCAATTGGTGAAAGTAGTAGCAGGGGCTGGCACAAATTGCAAGGAATAAAGGAATTTAAAGGTACTTTTAAGATAATTGGTAAAAGGTTTAAAAAGGAATTAGTTTCCAAATAGGATGTTAAGTTAATACATATGTAAGTTTCATTTGTTAAATAGCTAATTACAAAACTTCATATTGAACTAATTAACTTTATTTTAAGTTATTCGAATAAAGGGTTAAGAGGACTTAATTCTCAAGAAAACATGTTTGGTGTAATTATGTAAGATAAAGGATGATATTTTAATTGACATGCTAAGGAGGTTGTTTGAAAATTAGGCCCTCCAAATTGAATTGGGTTTCTTAAATTGTTCTAGTTTTGCAAGGGCTTTATAAATGTTCTATTGGTCCATGTATTTGTCAACTATTCATTCTATACAAAGTAATTGTCAAGAAAATAGGTTATGCGTGATTCTCTATGTTCTGACTTAATATATGTCTAGTAATTAAGTGATTAAATTCACTTTTAAGATGTGTTATTAGTTTAGTTGTTAAACGTAAATTAAAGTTTGGATACGTACTGAGATAATTAAAATTACGTGAACTTGATAACTAGTATAAAAAATTTAATCGTATTAATATTGAAATAGTATGATTCAAGCTCTTGAACAAATTTTAAAATAGTAACTCTAGATTATTGTAATTTAAAGGTTATAACCTATAAAATGGATAAACTAAACAATACTTAGAAAATGTAATTGTAGCATCGAAATTACGATTGAGCCAATGACATACGTAACACAAAAGGGAGTATTGATCATATCGGTATATGGTGAGTGGTTAATTATTGTCTTTGGGGGCTAGATTATTATGTGTAATTGTATGGATATTTAAATAAATGTGCAAATGCAATGTTTCAGTGAGTTATTTGAATCATGCTTGTTTGAAATTGTTTGTGGTTGATAAGGACCAACAAATTGAGATTTTTCTAAGAAATGATTTTTATTTCCGAAATTGAAATCTAGGTGCACCTAGTATATGTTGATTTGAAATTCTAAGATATTCTAATTCTGATAAATGTTTTAAAAGGATTAAATGCTTAGCCCAAGTGGGATGAAATGTGTACAGATAATTAATCTATTGTGTGGGCGCGTAAATGCCTGGTGGGGGATGATACTATTATGCAGGGCTGAGTTACTCGTTGGCCCTTTGTTTACTCTATGTACGATCATTGCTCTAATTAATTTGTGATCCTCTGAATCATGTAAGTTGTAAATTTATGACGATTACAAATGTGTACGTATATTTTGATTTAAAGCATGAACATTGTCACTTGAAGTTAATTGACTATATATGTTTATACACTTGTGTTGAGTAATGCTAGTACCCTTTGGGTACGATTTTCCAATCATAAAGTTTGTAGGACTCACCCCACTCTTGTGAATTTTTTTTTAGTAACAAGAGTTCTGTATATGGCATTGCTGAGCTAGTGACCTGCTAACAGAATATGGCAAGGTATTTTCTAGGATCTTAGACTTGAAGTCAAGGATGAAAGTTTATAGTCACACTAGAAGTGTGAGGTGTCTAATGTTGTATGATATAAGAGTCTAGTTATTTGTCTTGTTTATGATGTGGATGGAGGGGAGCTCCTTGTTGTCTTTGTGTTATTGTTGTGTGAAATCATGAACATATGTATTTGTATTTTGATACATGTTCCATATTGCAAGGAATCTCTGGCAAAATTTTCAGTAAATTGTTAATTGTTTCAGAAAATAAACTTTTACAGCAAACTTAAATTTTAGAAAAGTTACTTTTATTTTTTTAGTTTGGTCATGAGTCATGTTTGTTACTTTATTTCGAAGTCAGGGATATGGTAGTTTAGTTATCAAATCTTTCCAGTCATACCTCCGTGAGGGGTGTGAAAAAATCAAATTCCAAGAATGGAAACTTAATCTCACAAAGTTAGGGATGGGAAAGAAGGAATTTGAGAGAGAGAGAAGAGAAGGCTTCAACCAATTTCGTTGAATTCAGAATATGAGTTTTCAATACAAGCTAGAGTCGTTTATACAGGTCTGTGAGACTTTAACAACCTAACTAATCCAACAACCAGCAACTGATTCGCTAACTGACTTAGTTACAATCTAACAGACTTATTAATCCAAACGTTGTGTTATTGCATTTGATCGAGCTTGGGCCTAGGACTACTTGTCTATTACGTTGTAACCCGAACCCATAACCAAATTTCTATTATCAATATAATAAGCTCTTGTATCGAAATTTGATTGATCTTCTTCTTTACTACTGTGATTCAATTTCCTCCAAGGGAGATCCCTACAATTGAGGTTGCACCACTTTACAGAGACATCCTCATTTTGTGGGTTTCGTCTTTTGTGAACGACAATGGGACTATATCTTTTATGTCTTCTATTGTTGGCAGGGACAATGTTCTATTGTGTACCTTGATTGCTTTCTTCCTCTTTTGATTTTTGTGTTGCTTTGGCTGCCCATTTTGTTTGCCATCCGCCATACTTGAAATCACTAAATGAAGAAAAATACTAGTAATATGAAAAACCATCCTCAGGCTACATTCCAAACATTCACAACCCTTAACAAGTACCTCCACTAAAAAGGCAAAACACGAACTGCCACAAACTTGTAGGCACAAAACAATGAAGAAATAGGTGGTCAACCTTCTCCATCACACATGTAATTTCTACACCAATTCACAATCAAAACACCTACCATAAATTATCGACACTCAATATATTTGATTTATTTATTGCGTATAAAATATTCACAACAAATGTAATGTTCACTTTGGTTGTATCTTGTTTGACAGAGATTATAGGTTAGTTATGCAAATTTATTGGAACCCATTAATCAAATGCACAAAATCCAAGCTACTTAAGTTAAACAATTGGATTTAACTTGGGTCGCTGTAAAATAAGTTAAGCAACTCTGCCAACACGTCATTATCCGAGCCATCAACATTCATGTTTTCCAATTCCTCATTCAAGAGGAGATCAGAAACCTCTAAGTCCATGTCCATATCCAACAATTCCTCATTCAAGAAACTATCAGAAACCTCCCTCTCATTGTCCGACAATTCCTCGTTCGACAGTATATTAGAATTCACATCAAGCCCGGTTTTCCCTTTGATTAGGTCTCCATCAATAATTGGTTCTCTTGGTTCAGAATTGTTGACATATGAACTTGAGCCTTCAGTTCTATCAATACATGGAATGACGCTCTCACTTTCTTCATTTGATTCATCATATCTCTTTTTCAATACATCTTTCCGGTTGATTATACAAATAGCATAATCTTCTTCATGAAAGATTTTAAGTTATCATTTTAGTAACTATCAAGCATATATTTATATATATATATATAACATACAGCATGCATGTATATACATACAAAACGCTTTTCATATATATATAAGCGAATATCATGCATCATCTTCTTTAAAGTTGGAATTAACTACAAGAGTCAATTAATAGAGGAAGTTCTTGTTGGGCATTGTGTTTAGAGTGGCTAAGGTCTTGTAGGCAGCATCGTGTTTATAGTGGCTAAGGTCTCAAGAAAGAGAATTGGCCTTTTCATCCTGCAATTAATTCACATGCACTAACAAGTCTAGATATGGAGACTGTGTATGAGTGAGGAGTTTTGGTTGATAACTATAATATCTATTCGGGAGAAGGGAAAATTGTAGTTTCAAATATTGCAGATGTTAAATGTTATCAGGGAATATTGCAATTAGTTTTGGACAGTGGCAAGCAGGAAAACTGAAAATTGAGAGGCATGCTTCTAAAAGGTGACTGGGCAGTAGCATTAATAAACTAGAATCATTTAAAAAATTGAAGACTCAAACTAGAAATCACACTTGCATGGTGAAGTACTGGACATGATTTGTCACGTCCTTGCTTTGGAAGACTCAAACTAGACATCGTCAATATATCTTGCAAAGGAACCAGTCAATGATATCCTAATAGCCTCACAATGATCAATGATATATTAGGCATCTACGTATATGATGTTGAATTATAAATAGAAGATAGGATTCATAATAAATGAGTCTCTACAATATTCTATAAGGAAAAAAATTTATAATATTTCTATTTATATACATACAATTGCAACAAGAATTAACTTACATATTAAAAATTAAATTCATAATATAAATTTAAAAAAATTTCTTTAATTCTTAAGATAAAAAATAATTAAGAAAATAATATTTTAATAATAAAATTATACTCGAAATATTTTTTTTTAATTCAAAGTTTAAAAAAAAAAATTAATTCATGAAATTTGAATTATTAATAGTAAAAAAGAATAACAATCATATTAGTATTAAGATGGAGATAATTAGACAATAAATAAATTATTAATTTATTTAAGACATAATATTGTAATATTATGAAATAATAACTAAATATTACTCTTTATGAATGTAATTAAACATATAAGTAAATACAATTAAAAATGAAATTCATATTATAAATTTATAATTTTTTCCTTTAAATTCTTAAGATAGAAAATTAATTAAGAAAATGTTATACTAATTTTTGTCAATAAGCCTCTTTTATCTATAGTATATATTAGGGTGAAAAATATTAATAGTAAAAACGAATTACAATCATTTTAGTAATAAAATTGAAAGAGTTAGACAATAAATAAATTAGTAAACTATTTAAAACACAATATTTTAATACTATGAAATAATAATTAAAGATTACTCATTATTAATGTAATTAAATAAATAAGTAAATACAATTAAAAATAAAATTCATAATATAAATTTTTCCTTTTAATTCTTATAATGGAAGAAGAATTAAGAAAATAAAATTGTAATAAATTAAAAAAAATACACTCTTAATATTTCTAATTCAGAGTTACTTTTTTAATTTTAATTCATAAAATTAAGAAGAATTAGAGAAAGAAATTAATAGTAAAAAATAGTTATAATCCTTTTACAATTTAAAGAGATAAGAATTAGGAAAAAAATAAATTAATAGTTTGTTTTAAGTACAATATTTTAATACAATACAATAACAACTAACTGGTACATACCTAATACTAAAAACTTATAAGAATATTTAAGAAAATATAAAATTTCGGTAGACACTTTTATTTGTAGTGTAGATTTATAGTTGTGATTAGAATGAGCTTATAAAAATTTTATATATAAATAAATTTTAGGATTAATTTGGTTCAAATAACTTTTTTTTTCCTTTACAATAATAGCGGATTTAAATAAAAAGTACCAATTTTAAATTAATTTGCATTCCAATGCTTTTTTGTTTCTTTTTTTTTTCTTACCATAAACATGGAAATCATATTCTTTATCAATGAGGCATCAAATTTTCTATATAAGATCAGAAAACTATAATGAAATGCCCTAGTTACTATTGTAACTAATATATGTTCTAACGTCGAGCTATCCATACCTCAATGTCAAACTCTTCAATCTTTATTACTATATATATATATATATATAGATATATATATATATATATATCTTTGTAATTTCTTTTTATTCTAATATAAATTATTTCTCTAAATTAAGAAAAAGTGGAAAAAAAAAAAAAAAAAAACAAATCAAAAAGAGAAAATATTTCAAAATGAAAAATAAAAATGAAAGAGGGTAAAAAGAAAAATTATGTACTAGAAAGTGGAAAAAAAAATATATAATTAAACAATTTTTTATGGCTAGCTCACATCAACAGGAGCATACATCCATCAGTTTTGATCCCACCACCCCGTGCACCTATCAAAATTATCAAAATTATTGGTCGACTTATAAGTTTCCTAATTAAATTACAATATAAATGGTGATTTCACTATTTTTTTTCAAATGAGTCATTGTGCTTTTAATTAATTTTAATAATTGGGTTATAAACTTATAATGTTCTAATTTTAATTTCAATTAAGTCTTATTTTATTTTTATTTTTTCCTAAAAAATTAAGCAAAAAATTTCCTGAGTAAATTTACCGAAAAAATAAAATAGGTTTCAAATATAAAAAAGTTTCCATGTTTATATTATTTAATCCTCATCTTCAATTTTATGTACATATTATGTAAATTATTTTCTTTTCAATTTTACTATAAAGATTACATTACAAATTAAAACAATCGAATTTAACATAATATATTACTCCTTAAAAAGAACTAAAAGCATGGATAATATGAGAAACTAAGTATTTAGAATTGATTAATCACATAAACATAATAAGAATTTTTGATTAGTCAAAGAGAATAATAGTATATATAGGTCACTTTTTTTATATATATTTCTTATCAAGCGTATTTCAGAAGATGGGTTGAATCGGGTTTCGGCTTATTAATTCATTAGATATGTGCAAATTGTTGAGTTAATTTAAACTTAGCATTAGTATATGAGATAATTAAACTTAGCTTTGGGTACTTGAGTTGGATGTACGGGTTTTGGAAGATTTTAAACATGATGTAGGAAGAAAATAGCATTAGGGTGGAGGAAAAATATATGAGAATAACACCCACCAAATGGTTTTTGTCTTGTGATACTACTAGGGTGGGTTTGTATAATAGACATACAAAGAATATTTCTTCATTTCGCAGCTAGATGAAACCAAATACTCCTTTTTGTTCCAAAAACGATTCTTACATAAGAACCGTGACCTTTAATTTTGTTTCACCAAGAAATTATGCTTATGCTCCCGTGAAAGGATATTTTTGAGACACAGCATTTGAGTTGCCACTTTATTTATTGAACTTTCTTAATCTGTGGCAATGGCATGGTCAAAGGAGACAATCTTTGTGGGGCTGGGAAGTATAAACTTAAGTAACTGGAAGCTGTTAACAAATAAAGAACAAAAAATTTTAAATTACAACTGGCTACCAGACCCCCAGTAGCATACGTACTGCAAAATTTTATTGTAATCCACAGCCGTAGCAAGCTTGCATGTGTTTACAGTTAAACGTATGTATTGTGTGTTTGTGTGCAAGTTTCCCCTTGTTTTCATTTAGGCATGACTTTGGTTGGTTCCTCTCTTGTAGCCAGTGGATCAGCATCAGCGGCTTGCACTGTGTTTTGATAAACTTATGGCAGATGTTACTCGCAACTTAAATTCAGAGAACAGGGACAAGTTCACTCAAAACCTGACCATATTCAGACATGAGTTTCGTGCAAAGTAAATCCAATCTAAGCATAGGAAATGGCCATTATGGAATGGAATTGCATCATTTTTTTTACAGAGAACCTGCTGCTCTTCATGTTATTAAGATTTAAGCATATAGATGGAATATCATGTGGTGAAAGAAGTAAACCGTTCACTGATTTCTTCAGCTTTGTGTGAAGGAAAGGACATTCAATTTCTTGTACGTAAATGGATTGCAAAAGGTATGGAAAGTCGAGTATCTAGTTTGTGGTGGTACAGTATAGTCATATTTGTACCAACTTTTTGAATACTAGAACACTACAAAGTTTTTGGAAGAAACTGAAGCTATTCAAGTCCAGAAGTAAAAGAGAAAGAGAGTATAATGTTGATATGGCACTATAATTGGTCAGTGAAAGTTCTACAGAACAATTCTTTTTAGGGTGAATGTATATTTTGTTATCTTTTTACTTTCATAAAATGTATATTTGGTTAGCTATAATATTTAGTATGTTATGCTCCAATTCTTTTTGTATAAAATGATTTAAGAAAAAACACTTTCCTTGGTCCTTATGTTTTAGAAGTTTTTCTTGTTAATTTATGTTGTAATTTACCTCCATGAGAATTATTACTTGAACAGGCACGAAGTTACTCTGTCTCATTTATGCTATTTTCTTGTGAGTATGAATATTTATCTTATTATTTTTCTCAAAAACTAAATACAACATATTCTCTTAATTAAGCAATGCAGCTTAAGCCATGTAAATTGAAACAAACTTCTATCAATTATACTAAATTTTAATATTAATTAAAAATTATATAATTATATATATTATATTAATGTCTAGTTGATCATGTTTATGAATATTACATTTAATAACATTAGGTATTTTCATAAGAGTAACAGTCATTTAAGAGGGCTGAATAAACACTCAAGAAAGCAAACAATAAAGAAAATATCTTTTCCACTGGAACATGTATAGTAAATAACCAGAAACAAAGTTATGCCCATCTCAGAGTCACGCCTAGAATTGTATGTGGCATAAATAAAGAGACACGAACTGCCACAAACTTGTAGCCACAAAACAATGAAGAATCAGGTGGTAAACCCTCTCCATCACACTTGTAACAACTAGACCAGCTCACAAGCAAAATACATCTCTTAAATTATCGACAATCAATATATCAGATTTATTTATTTCATAAACACCAAATATTGGGTCTCAATAAATTTGTATAACTAACCTACCATCTCTATGAAACAGGATACAACAAAAGTGAACATTACAACCACATACACAAAATCAGCCAAGCTAATTAAATTTAACAATTGGATTCAACTCTGAGTCGTTGTAAAGTAAGTCAACCAACTGTTCCCACACGTCACTATCCGAGCCATCAACATTCATATGTACCAATTCCTCTTTCAAGAGGAGATCAGAACCCTCTATGTCCATAGCTGGCAATTCCTCATTCGAGAGCATATTAGAATTCACATCAAGCCCAATTTTTCCATTTATTACTTCTCCATCAATAATTGGTTCTCTTGATTCGGAATTGTTGGCAGATGAACTTGAGCCTTCAATTCTATCAATGCATGGAATGACACTGTCACTTTCTTCTTTTGAATAATCTCTTCTCTTTTTCAGTCTTTGAGGTTGATTCTACAAATAACATAATCTTCCTCCTAAAAAATTTCAAATTTTAGTCACTGTCAAGCATAAATATTAGGTACTGCATGCATATCCAAAACCTTTTCATATATATACAAACAATATTATGCATCTTCTCCTTTGAAGGTACTGAAAATTGAGAGGCATGCTTCTAAAAGGTGATTGGGCAGTAACATTAATAAAACTAGAATCATCTAAAAAAATGTTGCTCTTTTGGAATTCCTATTTCTCTTGATTAATTGCAAGAAATCAGACTTGTATAGTGATAGTATTGGACATGCCAGGTCCTTGGTTTGGGAGACTCAAACAAATTACTCAACCTGTATAAGACATTAAATTTAATGGAAAGGATTTGTGCTCCGGGAAAGTCTTGCAGTATCTCGGCAATGGTACCAGTCAATAAAGTGCTAATACCCTCACTAATCTTACACAAATAATACAGTACGTATATGATGTTGAGTTTTGATATTCCAACAATTCATGTTACTTATACAAATATAAATACGAGATAGACAAATTGAATAGAGACAGGATTCATAAAATAAATAAATAAATTATTTGAAATTAAGAACACATAAAAGAAAGACTTACTTTTTGTCCATTGAGTAGTAGGCAGTCATTGATACGGTATTCATGCATAGTCCAACGACCCATTGATCCTTTCTTGTTGGCCATGAATGTAAAATTTCTTTTAGTCCCAATTTTTTTATTTTTCCTTTCACCCTTTCTTCCATAAATCGTTTTTTCACAGACACCTCCAAGTACCTGATTTTGTAACTCTTTCTACTCTTGAACCATTCTTGTTTTTCTTCTTTAATTTTGTGAATACATACACAGAATTTTCTTTTCTATGATCAAACAATTTCGACCAAACATTGTCATCTCCATAAATATCACAATCGATCACAACCTCCGGAGACATAGGAAAGCCATGCACCTTATTGTAAAGGTAATAAAGAACAAGTTCTTCATCAGTTGGATCAAAGCGAAAACCATGAGGATAACAGTACTCCATTACTTACAAACCAAGAAAGCTGACAGTACGTAAGAGCTGAAACGTAGAAGAAAAAGATGAAATCGTAGGAGAAGGCTAAAACTGGTAGATATAGAAAGGTGAAAGGAACTAGATAGTTATAGAAACGCGAGTCGGTGATCGACTATAACTGGTATTTGTAGAAGGCTGAAATCGTAAACCATTAAAGAAGAGACTGAGGGTAGACATGGCTAGGGCACGTGCATGGGAGTTGGGCTTGAGTCCCTCACCAATTTGTTTTTGGGGCCTAGTCCTCAGTTACTTTTTTTTTTCTTTTTTTATTATAATTTTAGTTTTTCCATTTCATCAGTGCTGCATAGGGATTTTTTAATTTTTTTTTTCTAATACCATCTGCGAAAATTTTTACTGGATTAAATATTAACTACGCATAATATTAAACTATTATGATATTATAATTTTTTTGGTTTTTTACTAAAACTTTCTATTTATAAAAATAATATTCCTTCAACTAACAAATGAGAATCCATACAATATTCTATTAAAATGAAAATGTCTCTAATTATTTTGTTAATAATTAGAATGAACTTATAACTTTTATATATATATATATAAATAAATCTTTAGGGTAGATTTTAACTTCTTCTTTTTTTTGTTTAAATAATAACATATTTAAATAAGAAGTAATGTGTTTTTTTCATAAACATGAAAATTTTTTATATATATATATATTATTTTATCTGATGAGATAAGTAATTTTCTATATAAAAGGATAAAACTATAAGCGAAATGCCCTTGTTACTACTATAAATTTATATCCTAATGTCAAACACTAGCCTTACCTCAATGTCACACTCTTCAACCATTATTACTATTTTTCTCCTAAATCTTTGTAATTTCTTTTTTATTTTAATATAAATTATTTTTCTAAATTAAGAAAATTGTACCCAAAAAAAAAAAAAACAAAGCAAAAACAAAAATTATTTGAAAAAAAATAAAATTAAAAGAGGGGCTTAGAAAACAAATCATATAGTAGAAAGTGAAAAAAAAAATATAATTAAAAACTTATTTTATTACTAGAGGCGCATATCAATAGGACCACTTAACAAATTCATCAGTTTTGATCCACCACCCCGTGCACCTATCAAAATTAGTGGTCCACGTATAAATTTCCTAGTTAATTTATTATTTAAATTATAATATGAGTCCCCGTAATTTCATTATTTTTTCTCAAATTATTTTTTAAATTACAATATGTGACCTTATGATTTTACTTCTTTTTTTTTTTAAATGATTCCCTGTACATTCAATCATATGTATTTACTCCTCACATAAAACAATCTAACAACGTAGAAAATAAAAGAAAACTAGCAAAAGTGAACATGCATCAAGTAAGCGTCTAAATGAACACAGCTTTTCAAAAACAAACTCATCAAGGATTAAAATTGAGCTCGATTTGTTTTCAATTAGGCGTGTTTAGCTTTATTTAAATCTCATTTAGTAAATGATCCAAACCCAAACTTCACAAAGTTTGGCTCATTTAATATAATATTAATATTTTATAAAAAATTACAATAAAAAAAAAAAAAAAAAACTAACTTAAAGAAGTTCCTTGAGTTAGATGGTTATTTCCCATATTTGCTTTTCAATTAGCCAATGTTAGAATCTCTTTGACCCTTGTCACATATCTTTCCTTTAATTGAGTTTTTGACAATTACAATCCGAGTTCAAATTGTCTAAATTTAACGAGTCAAGCCTCGATGTGACCTCGGCTTTTTTTACACCCCTACACACAAGTAGAAAAGGCTTGCACTGTTATGAAAACTATATGCAAAAGACATATGTGTTAAGAAAGTTTGTTCACTATTTATTTTGTTTTTCTAAAATTAAGAGTCAATTCTCACAGTATTGGAATTTGAAAATTAGAATTCTGATTATTTTATTGGGTTCCACTCATTTTGCAATAACCCTCATGAACTATTAAATTAGGTCAATAATTTCCTTATTTGAGTCATAATTAGCAAATAACCCACACTCATCTAGTAATTAAATCTAATAAATTAACTTTTAAAAGACTAAATTATCCTCACTATAATTTTTTGTTATATTTTCTCCTCTTTACATCTTTTCTTTTCATTTTTTTATGAAACTACACTCTCTAGAATATTGATTCAATTTTAGCATACATAAATAATATTTAAATATTTTATAATTTTTATTTTCTTATCATAATATCTAAATTATCAATAGATTTATAGATATTATTTTTTTGATTTATAGAAATTATACGAGTTGCTTCATTTTTTATTTTAAAGATAATATTTTCATCAAAATTTTTGTTTTCTTATTAAGGTATTACAACTAGTAAAGAATATGCTAAATTTGGATAAATATGAAGATTTTAATTTATAGAAAAAGAAAAGTTTAAAGAAGAAACAATAGATAGAAAGTAAAAAAAAAAAAAAAAAAAAACTTATATTTGTCAATTATGACTCATAGGGGATTATATGCCTAACTTAATAGTTTATGAGGATTATTGTAAAACAAATGGTAGTTTATGGGGATAAAATTCAATTGACCCTATTTTATTTAGAAAATTATACTAGACTATTACTTTGGTCCCTCAAATATGCTTAATTTATGAATTTTGTCTATCAATATTTAATTTCATCAATCAAATCTGTAAAAGATTTTTAATTTATTGATTTTGTCCTTCAATGGTCAATTTATCAAATAGATCCCTAAAAGGTTTTAAAATTATTAATTTAGTCCCTAATCATGAATGTTCTCAATCAAATTTCTGAAAAGAAAATTTCAATTTCAATTTTGCTCCTCACTACATTTCCTTAATTATGAATTAACATAAATAATTATTTGTCATGTCTAAAACAATAACAAAAGAATTAATTAACTTGTATTACTCATATGCATATAAAATTTAGAAAGTAATACTGAAAAAACTTCTCATTGCTATATCAAAATAATAAATTCTTAATCCCTAATTTAGAGATGTGTAGAAAAACCAAGAGCCCTACTAACTCGAGCAGACATGGTCAAAACCCGATAATTTGATTAAATCTGAGTTTTAGATTGGGTGAATTTGGATAATGCTGCTCTAGGCATTGCTGAAAATGATACATTGGATCATTGCGAATAGAGAAAAATGATTTATATTGCCGACCCCAACTAGTTTGAGATTTAAGGCTTAGTTGAGTTTAGATTGGGTGAATTTTTATCTTTTATCTCAAGTTAGGTTATTTATCTAGGAGAAAAAAATATTAAACCAAGAGCCCGACCCACCCTGATTTATTTACTAATATTTTAAAACTTTTTTATATATACAAACAATATGTTAATATCCAATCTAAACTCTCTTAATACATATGGAAATGATTCTATGATTCAACTCAATCCATATTCATGTTGATTTTTAACCTTATCATATTTAATTTGAATTTTTATTCATGTTAAATATATATTATTTTAACAAATTTATATAACTTCGAATATTTTTTATTTCACAACTTACCTATACCTATATTTATACAATATATAAAAGTTCCTTAATGGCTGAAATTTTTAATTTTCTTAAACACCCCTATGAGTTATTATTATTACATAGTGACCTTTAGCATTTATTAAATATCTTTTTAAATTTTTTTCTTATAATTCTTCTCTATTTAAATATCAATATTAGAATTGAATAAAACAATATGTAGTATATTTTTATTAACTATAATTTCTTGATATTTATATTAATTATTGATGAATATATATGTAAATATCGTAAATATAATTCACACGCAACGTGTATGCTATGAAAGCTAGTTATTTGTTAAAAGTATATATTAGATCATTCTATAGTAAGGTCGATCAACAAATAAAAAGGCATAACACAACTGACCCACCTTAGTTTTTAACCAGGTGAAATTTTCTATCATCTAACCACTCGACTTAAAAAGTTGAGTGAGATTTTTGTCAACTCAACTTTGTTAGGTTAAGTGAGAACTATGTCAAACCCAAGTCATCTACCCGATTGCACACTCCTACCTAAATTCTTTCAAGTTATCATTGAAATAATATTTTTGTTGTCTATAATATGTTACAGATTGTCTTTATGAAAAGTATGGATAAATTTTGAATTAGATAATTAGCATGTTAATATAATTTAAAAAAACAAAACAAAACAAAAATTTACCTTTCTAAATGTCACATGCACGTTAAATAAAAATAATCATTTTTGTTTTCTTAACTAGTCAAATAAAACCTTTCATCAATTCTCAATTAGTCAAATATAACCTTTCAACAATTCTCAATTAGTCAAATATATAGACGGATGAAATTGATAACATTGAATCTTTAAAGGATTCAATTGATAAAATTAAATATTGAGAGACGAAATTGATAACATTGAATCACAATTGACAGTCAAGAACAAAATGGGCTAAAATATTACTAATAATAAATAAATATTTACAAGTATATGATTTCTGAAAGCAAAAGCATAATTTTTTTTAAACAAAAGGAGGGGTTATGATGCCCTAACAACAAGCCCAATAACAATGCAATTCATAATTTTAACACATACTTTACATAATGACAGCTCTCGTAGTCTGAGATTTGAGGTTGCTGTTAGCTAATATCCAGTCTCTTAGCAGCAAAGTAAAAGAATGCAAGATTTAGTTCAAATACCTCCCGCCTATTAGAAAAGTTCTGGTTCAAGAATTTAGTTTCTTTGTTCTTCAGTTTCTCTTTTTTGCTGGGGACAAATCTTTCTTTTTATATTTCTAAACCATGATGTAAACCTGTAGTTGGATAACAATATCAGCCAATAGACATGAATATAGGAGACAAGTGGAAGCAACACTCCTGAAATGATATTGATGCAGGCTTAAAGTTTAGTCAAGGAAAAGCAAGCTTGGAGGCAATAAGAATATCAAATAAGATAGAACTGTTAAAATTTATACAAGATCTCATACATGAATTTAGAACACATTAATAATAAGGTTTGCGTACCTGATTGAGCCATAGTAGCGGATATCTGAAATCTTAGCCAAGCACGCCTCAGTAATTAATCACACAGCCAGATCTTCCTCTCCGTACTCTATGTATTTTCTGATGGCAGCTTTCAATGGAGCAAGGTGCGTATATATAGAGAGGAGAGGGGACCTAACTATTTCATGTCAGATAAAACTCTAAGAGTCCTCCCATTAAAGACTCCTAAAGTCACTCAGCTACACTTATTGTCAATCTACATCTAATCAGATAAGAAGTATACTTAAGCCCTATCCCAAATGATCATATAAAACTGTATGGGCTTTTACCAGCATGTCTCAAATGGACCAAACCTTAAGCCCGTTTTATTATTAAAACAAAACCATACAATTAATGGCAGAACACAAATAGAATTTCTAACATTCTCCCACTTGGGCAATCATTAATTGTAGTTTTAAAAATTTTGAAAAACATATTTTTAGAAAACTACTCTCGAGCAAGGTATAACTTTTATGTGGCCACAATTTTAAAAGAAAAATTTAGGTCCTGAGACGCACTTCAAACAATCCAGCCCAATTAAGTTATTAACACCGAATCATGGTAATCATTGTGCCACTTAAACGACACAAGACCAATCAATGGTTACAAATGCCAATAACTTAATCTACAATGAATCTAGATATGGTAGTGTAGCAAGAAAAATAGTATCTAAATATGATCAACATATGTTATTTTCATTGTCGGTCCTCCAAATGATTTCATTAAAACTGAATGCTTTCCAAAGCACTAGAAATCACATATGCTTAATTTTAAGCTTGTATGTCTCAACAACCATCTCGAGATATCCAATTAGTGTCATTTGAGACATACCTCCAAATTGACAAAACCGTCATACTTAAGACAGACACAAAGTCTTAAGATTTTAATGCAATGACATGTCATAAATAACCATATGTGCATACACAATATTAATCATATCATAATGAAAATAACTATTATCTTCATTAATAAAACGTACTATCCAACAAGGATGTAAACAAACATAAAATAGCATATATAACATGCTAGCTAGTTTGAATAAAATAACGCAAACTCCCACTAACCAAAAACATCAAAGGACTCCACAATACTCATGTTATCAACATGATTTTTGAAAACCCCAGTCCTAAGTCCTTTGGTTAAAGAATCTACTAACATTTTTTGTTTCAATATATTCAAACACAATGTCTTCCTTTTTCACTAAATCCCTCGTAGCCAGATACTTAATATCTATAGCTTTCAATGCACTAGAGTTCTTGTTATTCTTTGAAAAGAATACAGCAGAACTGTTGTCACAATGTCTTCCTCTGTGTCGATGCTCCATAACAAGCAACGAACTCGGCTTGCATAGTAGAAGAAGCAGTGATTGTCTGTTTAGAACTTTTTCAAGATACAGCTCCCCTAGCTAACATGAAAATGTATCCTGATGTGGATTTTAGATCATCCTTACAACCAGCAAAGTCGGAATCAGAGTAACCAATCAACTCAAGGTGATCAACCTTTCTATACACCAGCACAAAATCATTGGTCCTCTGCAAATACCTCATAACTTTCTTCACAGCAACCCAATGTTTTGGACCTGGGTTTGACTGATATCTACCAAGAACTCCCACTGCAAAAGTAATGTCAGGTCTGGTGCAAACCTGAGCATACACAAGCCTCCAACTGCACTAGCATAAGGCACATTCTTCATGAACTCCCTCTGAAAATCATTAACGAGACACTGATCCTGGCTGAATCTATTACCCTTGACAACTTGAACATCCCCAGACTTACATTTATGCATATTAAACCTATCGAGCACACGATCCATGTATGCTCACTGAGAAAGACCTAACAAATGACGAGATCTGTCTCGTTGAATTTCAATGCCAAGGACAAATGATGCTTCCCCAAGATCCTTCATGTCGAAGGTCTTAGATAACATTAATTTTGTCTCATGTAATAAACCAACATCACTACTGGCAAGCAAAATATCATCAATGTATAGAACCAGTATGATAAATTTGCTCCCACTAACCTTGAGATATATGCATTGATCAATCTTGTTTCCAACAAAACCAAGAGAGGTGATTACTTCATCATCAAAAACCACTGTCAAGATGCTTGTTTTAGACCATAGATAGACTTCGTGAGTCTACAAACAAGTTCACTCTCTCCATCTTCTTTAAAACCTTCAGGTTGAACCATATAAACCTCTTCAGCGAGATCTTCATTCAAGAAGGCTGTCTTGACATCCATTTGATGTAACTCAAGATCAAAATGAGCCACCAATGCCATGATGACCCTAAAAGAGTCTTTAGTTGAGACAGGAGAGAAAGTTTCACTAAAGTCTACACCTTCTCTTTGAGAAAAACCTTTAGCTACAAGTCTTACTTTGAAACGTTCAATTTTTCCCTTTGAATCTTTCTTGGTCTTGTAAACCCACTTGCACCCAATGGGTCTGCAACCCTCTAGAAGTGCAACCAACTCCCATACACCATTATGTACCATAGATTGCATCTCTTCTCTCATGGCTTCAATCCACTTGTCTGACTGTGGACTGGAGACAGCTTCTCCATATGTAGTGGGATCAACAATATGACCATCATCATAATCAATTTCACCCAAATACATAATGAAGTCATCAGAAATAGCATGTCTTCTCTGCCGTTCAGACCTTTTAATAGGTATTTGTGCAACTAGATTATGTTACTGAGGAGCTTCATTAGGACCATGTGCAGTAGCATCAGTGGGAACAGGTGGTGTTACTTCAGCTTGTTCATTTACTTCTCCCCTATCACCTGTTTTCACAACAGGCACAGAAACAGTAGCTTCTGACAAATCATATAATGGAATAGTAACATCCTCATTTCGCTCTCCCTGATCTAAAGGTGAAAATTTTTCCAACTCAACAACATCAAATTCCAAGAACTTGGCAGTTTATGATTTCACTACTTTAGCTCCTTTTGCAGGGTAATAGAACCTGTATCCTTTAGAGTGATCTAGATAACCAATAAAGTAACAGCGGGTAAATCTATGGTTGGTTTTCCTCTCATTTGGGTTATAGATTCTCGCTTCAGCTTGACACCCCCAAACACGAAAATGGTTCAAGCTAGGCTTTCTCCCAGTCCACAATTCAAAAGGTGTTTTAGGCACTGCTTTACTTGGAACCCTATTAAGGATGTACAAGGCAGTTTTAAGGGCTTACCCCCAAAGATATTCAAGCAAGTTTGACCTACTCATCATACTCCTCATCATGTCCTTAAGGGTGCGATTACGCCTTTCGGCCACACCATTTTGTTCAGGGCTACCAGGCATGGTATATTGAGCAACAATCCCACACTCTTGTAAGTACTTGGCAAACAGTCTTATATGTTGTCTATCAACTCCATGTTTTCCATAATACTCACCTCCACGGTCAAATCTCACAATTTTAATAACTTCCCTAATTGTTTTTCAACTTCAGTTTTGAAAATTATAAATTTATCAAAAGAATCATATTTTTCTTTAATCAAGTACAGAAAATCAAAACGGGAGAAATCATCAATGAAAGTAATGAAATAACAGTTTTTACATAAAGTGTTGGAATATGGTCCATTAATATCAGTGTGAATGATCTCTAAAAGATCTGAACTACGGGTTGAACCATTTTTCTTTGTCTTAGTCAGTTTACCTCTAATACAATCAACACAAGTTTCCAAGTCATCAAAATCAAGTGATGGTAGGATACCATCCTTAATGAGTCTTTCAACTCTTTCCCTTGATATGTAACCCAGACGCTTATGCCAAAGCATTGAGGATTTCTCTTTAATTAAAGATCTTTTGGAAACAACTTTTTCAGTATTTAAAGAGGAATTAATATTTAAGGGTTCTAAACACATTCTATATAAACCATTGGACAAAACACACCCTCTAAGAATTTTAGAATTTAAAAGCAACTGAACTTTTGAATTACCAAAATTAAAGGAATAACCAATTTTTTCCAACAAGGAAACTGAAATCAAATTCCGCCTAAAAGACAATACATAAAATGTGTTTTCCAAAACAAGTTCAAAACCACTTTCTAATATTAAAGAGACGATTCCTACAGACTCGACTTCAACTTCGACATCATTCCCGACTCTAAGCTTTGCCTCTAAATCACTTGGCTTCCTTTTGTGTTTGAACCCCTGCATGGTACAAGCAACATGAATAGTTGCACCACTGTCAAGCCACCAAGAATTTGATGGGACATTAACTAAATTGGATTCAAAACAAACCAAAGCAAGTGAGTTACCTTCTTGTTTATTTTTCTTTTCTAACCGAGATTTTAATTTGAAGCAGTCTACTTTCACATGACCTCTCTTTTTGCAAAAGAAACATGTTATGTCCTTTTTAATGGCAACCTTAGGAACACCCACAACAGATTTCTGATCGGTACCATGCCCTTTCGCATACTGAGTTTTCTTATGATAGGTAAATTTAGACTTACCTTGACCACCCTTGGTAGACCTAAGATTGGAATGGGAAACAAAAAGTGTGGTTTCACTCTTTTCTTTCTTAAGCTTATCCTCCTCAGCCACACACTTAGAGATAAGGTCATTGATGGTCCAGGATTTATTTTGGGTGTTATAGGTAGTTTTGATTTGGGAGAAGTCAGGTGGTAGGGAATTGAGAGAATGGTGAACCACAAAACTATCAGGGATTGGAATTTCTTTGTTTTTAAGCTTAGTTTGTACATGAACCATTTTAAGAATGAATTCCCGAACCCCAGTTCCATTTTCATATCTCATACCCGCTAGATCATTTATTAGCTTTCCAGTCTCAGCATTATCAGATACCTTGTACCTATCCCCCACAGCTTTCATGAAGTCTTTGGCATTTTGAGTTTCAAGCAACCCACTTAAAAGGTGTTCAGAGATTGATCTCTTCATGTAGATCAAACTCAACCTATTTGATCTCTCTTATTTGTCAAAAGCCTCTTTCTAAGCTATAGTGCTAGTATCAGAAAGATCAGTAGGTTTCTCACTACGTAGAGATAAATCGATATCCATAATTCCTGGGGCAAATTCAACATCTTGCTTCCATTTCTTAAAGTTGGAACCATTCAACAATTCAATAGTGGCACTATTGTTGTTAACAGCTAGGGAGACTGATTCAATAACAAATAATGCAACATGTTAACAAATTGAGTAATTAAAAAACCAAGAATAAAAATTTATTCTCCATGAATCCAAAATGCATCATTATAAACTCCCATTTGGGCAGAGAATGTAACATGCTATTAGGATCTCATGATTAATCCATGAAACTTAAATTAGAGTATCCTAGCTTTCGAAAAGTCTATCCCCTTTGGGCAGATAAACCTTCTAGGCCGGTATACCCCAAACCATATGTTTTATGTATTTTCCAAAATTAAAGTATATAATAACCTCATTTGGGCAGGAAACTATATACAATAATTTAAGAAACATCTCGTACTATAACTTTCAAAAATCCCACAAATCTATATAGATAGACCATTTTGGTGGCAACCATCTACACAAACCTATAAGATTTTCTCAAGCGGAAAAATTTAATTACTCATAATATATCCTTTCAAACCAAAATATATTTTAAAAGTATCTCATAGGATAATTAAACACATGTTGCAACTTTGAAAAATTAAAATAAAATAGAAGCATTCACTAACACATGTTATGAAAACATGAGAGTACAAAATTATTTAGCTCTAACTAGGGAAAGTACCTACTGTCAACAGCTCCAGAACATATAAAATATGAAAATTAAACTATTCTCAACAATTATTTATGTGCTACCATATTAGTTTAAAACATAACAAAACATCATTAACCAAACCAATATATCATGTACATAATATCCCAAATTTAACCATACCATAAAATTCTAAAATTCAAAAAATTAATTTGGTAAAATTTTGGGGAACATTGGGATGGGAGAAAGTGGCGCGTGTACCACAAGCGCCACTACCGCACGTGGGAGAAGGCCGCATGGCCTTCTTCTTCCTCCTCCAACAGGGTCTGTTTAACCCAGCTGGGGCGGAAACGGGTTGTAACAGACCCGTTTCTGAAAAGTTTGTTTTCAGGATGTATTTTCATGCTTTTTCTCAAATTTCTTGTGTGGGGTTTGTTTTAAATTGATTTTCTAACAATAACCCTATAACAATTTCATGTTTTATCAAGATAATATTTCAATTAATTGAAATTGCGATGACATGAACTCTAACTCTGTTTCATAAGGGTTTCATTCCAATTTCTCAAAATAATACGAATTAAACTCATCGAATGATTACTGACTATGTATAAAACATACCAGAATCTAAATCTATGATTTAAATCGATTAAAACAACAAGAAATCTTAGTTCTCAAATCAAAATTTTAATTTCAATTTTAAAACAATCCGAATTTTAAAATTCAGATTTCTCTACTTATAGTTGATGAAATCACGTAAATAATATATCAAATTAAAGATATGAATGAGACCTTTAAAAGCCCTAACAAATTGGGTTCAATTTCATTCATATATGAGTTTGATTTTGAGTTTAAAGAAACTGACTTATATGAACCCTATAATTTTATGTTAAATAAATAAACATAAGGGTTCTAAATTCATGTATATTAGGCTCTGATACCACTTGTTATTAATTTTATAGGATCTCATACATGAATTTAAAACACATTAATAATAAGGTTTGCGTACCTGATTGAGTCATAGCAGCGGATATCTGGAATCTCAGTCAAGCACGCCTCAATAATTGCTCACACAGCTAAGTCTTCCTTTCCGTACTCTATGTATTTTCTGATGACAGCTTTCAATGGGACAAGGTGCGTATATATAGAGAGGAAAGGGGACCTAGCTATTTCATGTCAGATAAAACTCTAAGAGTCCTCCCATTAAAGACTCCTAAAGTCACTCAGCCTACACTTACTGCCAACCCACATCTAATCAGATAAGAAGTGTGCTTAAGCCCTATCCCAAATTATCACATAAAACTGTATGGGCTTTTACCAGCATGTCTCAAATGGACTAAACTTTTAGCCCGTTTTATTATTAAAACAAAATCATACAATTAATTGCAACCCACACATGAAATTTCTAACAAGAACTTGTTTGGTAGCATTAAAAAGATTTTGATTTATCTTTCTCGCTTCTTGGTATTAGGATCAAGACAAAGAAATGTAACTTCCTTGGACCTTATTGTAAAGGTAATAAAGAACAAGTTTTTCATCAGTTGGGTCCAAGCAAAATCCATGAAGATAACCGTACTGCATTACTTTCAAACCAAGAAAGCTGACAGTAGGAGCAAGTTGAAACCTAGGAGAAAGATGAAATCCTTGGAGAAATCTAAAACTAGAACTGGAAGAAGCTAACATATTAAATTTTTTTTTTTTTTTTTTTCTAACACCAATTCTCAAAAATTTTACTGGATTAACCACTTTTTTTTAAAATAAAATTATGTTACTAGATAAAATTAAATTGCACGTTGATTTGTTTTTTAATTTATTTCAATTTATACTATATTTTCAAAATCATGTAGTAACTCCAAATTATTTTGGTTGGGTGCGACCAAAAATTTATTGTGCTCCTTTTATTATTATTGTTTTATTTATTTTTGTTACATATTTTTTATTTGTCCTTAAAAAATTTTCTATCTATTTCTTTATTTATTAGATTTTCAAGTAACTAGTTTTTTTAAAATTTAAAAATATATATATATAATAAAATTTAACCACAAATAATATTATACTGTTATGATCTTTTGGTTTTTTATAACATCAGAAAATTACTAAAACTTTCTATTTATAAAAATAATATTCCTTCAACTAACAAATTAGAGTCTCTACAATATTCCATAAGGATTAAATTTTATAATTTTCTTCTAGAAAGCAGTGTTAATTTTATTAAAAGATTATTTTTTTCAACTATTTTATTGATAATTAAAATGATTTTATAATATTTTTTATGTATATAAATAAACCTTTAGGCTGGTTTGGTTCAAATAACTCTTTTTTCTTTCAAATAATAACAGATTTAAATAAGAAGTTCCAATTTAAATTAATTTGTGTTCCAAATTTTATTTTTTTCATAAACATAAAAATCATTTTTTTACGGGATGAGATATCTAATTTTTTATACAAGAGGATAAAACAATAAGTGAAACGACCTTGTTACTACTATGACTGTATGTCCTAATGTCAAACTCTTGCCATACGTACCTCAATGTCACACTCTACAACTTGTATTACTATTTTTCTCCTAAATCTTTGTAATTTCTTTATTTTAATATAAATTATTTTTCTAAATTAAGAAAAGTATACCTAAATAATAATAATAATAATAAATAATAAAGTAAAAACAAAAAATATTTTCAAAAATTGGGGGCTTATAAGAAAATTCACGTACTAGGAACTGAAAAAAAAAAAAAAAAAAAAAAAAAAAAAAAAAAAAAAAAACCTTATTTATTGTTATGATAGTTCAGGATTATATTAATCTTTAGTTGGTTCTCTAAGAATTTTTTCAGTCAATTTTATCCTTCAAGGTTCAAAATTTCTCAATTAAGTTCTATTATTCTGTTACATGTAATGAATTAACAAAATAATCAAACTTAACATAAATATAATAACGTATATAAATTAATTTTATACTGTGCAAAACTTTTTTGGTTATTTTATTATTAGATTATGTATAATTACTTTATTTATGTATAACATGAAAATGAGAGAAAATAACTTAATTGAAAAATTCTAAATCTTGGAAGATGAAATTGACCGAAAATATTCTTTGAGGACTAAATTAAAATTTTAGGCAATCTTGAAGGACTAAAATAATAGTTAAGCAAAAAAATAATAATCAAAAACTTTTTTATGACTAGAGACCCATATAAATAAGATCACTTAACACATCTATCAGTTTTGATCACACCACCCCCTACACCTATCAAAATTAGTGATCCACATATAAATTTTCAATTAAATTATTATCTAAAAATACAGTATGAGTCTATGTGATTTCACTATTTTTTTAAAGATTCACACCACCCCCCGCACCTATCAAAATTAGTGATCCACATATAAATTTTCTATT
This sequence comes from Quillaja saponaria, assembly GCA_029379385.1. Classification (NCBI taxonomy): domain Eukaryota; kingdom Viridiplantae; phylum Streptophyta; class Magnoliopsida; order Fabales; family Quillajaceae; genus Quillaja; species Quillaja saponaria. Next base: position 8,649,131 of record CM055611.1, on the reverse strand, counting down.
AATTATTATCTAAAAATACAGTATGAGTCTTTGTGGTTTCACTATTTTTTTCATGATTCACGATGTGTTTCATTTATAAAATAGTTATATATAATTACTCCTCACCTAAAACGTAGAAAATAATTGTTTCTCATGAAAATAAAAGAAACTGTAACAAAAGTGAACATGCATACAAATAGGGGTCTAAATAAAAACAATTGTTTTTATAAACAAACTCATTAATAGAGCTCTATTCGTTTTAAAATTAGGCAATTTTAAGCATTATTTAAACCCTATTTAGTAAAATAGTCAAACTCAATCTTTACAAAGCACAGCTCATTTAATATAATATTAATTTTGTATATAAATTTATAATAAATATATTAACATGAAAAAAAAAAAAAAAAAAAAAAAAAAAAAAAACTTAGAGAATTTCATTGAGTTTGACGGTTATTCCCTTATTTGCTTTTCAATTGACCAATGTTTAAATCTCTTTGACTCTTGTTACACATCTTTTCTTTAATTGAGTATGTCTAAATTTTTAACAACTCAAGCCTCAACTTGACCAAAGCTTTTTTACAACCTTACGCACAAGTAGAGAGAGCTAGCATTGTTATGTATGCGAAACATAGACATGGTAAGAAAGTTAATTTCACTATTTATTTAATTCTCTAAAATTAATGGTCAAATCCCACCATATTGGAATTTGAAAATCAGACTTCTAATTATTTTAATTAGAAAGTTAGACTAAACTATTATTTTGGTCCCTCACAATGCTTAATTTATCAATTTTGTCTCTCAATATTTAATTTTATCAGTCAAACCCTTGAAAGATTTTTAATTCATTAATTTTGTCCTTCAAAGTTCAATTTATCAAATAAATCCCTAAATGATTTTAAAATTATTAGTTTAGTCCCTAATGTTGAATGTTCTCGAACAAATTGTAAAAAAAAAATAAAAATTAATAATAAATTTTTGCTCCACTCTATATTTCACTAATTAGGGATTAACATTAATATCTTTGTTAGGTCAAAGACAATAAAAATATAGTTATATGAAATTTAAAATGTAATATTAAAAATTAATAGTAAAAACATAATTGCTAAATTTAGGGGTGCAAAAAACCATAAACCCCACTAAGTACTAACTCGATCTAAGATGACAGAAACTCGACAAATTGATTAAATCTAAGTTGTAGATTGGGTGATTTTATAATAAAAATTCAAATTCATCCAAGCTTTCATTGAGATAATAGTTTTTATTGTCCATAATGCTTTAGTTATGTAATACTCTTTACGGAAAGTATTGGTAAATTTTGAATTGGATATTTAGCATGTTAATATAATTAAAAAAAAAAAAATTACATCTCTAAATGTCACATGCACATTCAATAAAAATCTTCATTTACGTTTTTTTTTAACTAGTTAAATAAAAACTTTCATCAATTCTCAATTAGTCAAATATATGAAGATGAAATTGATAACATTGAATCTATCAAGGATTCAATTGATAAAATTAAATATTAAGGAACTAAATTGATAACATGACAATCAAGAACAAAATGGTTTAATATATTAGTAACAATAATTATAGTAAAAATAATAAACAAATATTTACAAGCATCTGATTTCTGAAAGCAAAAGCATCATTATTTTAAAACAAAATGAGGGGTTATGCTACCTTAGCAAGAAACCCAATAACAATGCAAATCATAGTTTTAACACATACATTACAAAATGACAATTATGTAGCACATTACAGAATGACAATTATATAGCAAAATACATCTACAGAGAATGGCAGCTGTCATAGTCTTGAGATTTGAGGTAGCTATTAGCTAATATCCAGTCTGTTAGCAGCAAAATAAAAGAATGCAGACTCTGTTCAAATACCTCCAGCCTATTAGAATAATTTGGGTTCAAGAATTCAGTTTCTTTGTTCTTCTGTTTCTCTTTTTTGCGGGGGACAAATCTTTCTTCTTATATTTCTGAACCATGGTGTAAACCTGCAGTTGGATAACAACTTCAGCAGATATAGTTGACATTGCAGCACATCATATTAAGATACCTAAGCTCAAATCAAATGTATAAAAAAAAGATATATTAGTGGCAGAGAAATATACAATGGCCAATAGATATGAATATAGGAGAAAAGTGGAAGCAACACTCCTGAAAAGATATTGATGCAGACTTAAAGCTTTAGTAAAGGTAAAGCAAGCTTGGACGTAATAAGAATATCAAATAAGACAGATCTTATTTGGTGTCATTAACATGATGATTAACCTTTCTCGCTTCTTGGCATTAGGACCAAGGACAAAGAAATGTAACTTCCTAGGACCTATTCTGGGTGATGTTAGTAGGTGCTAATAAATCTTGATCTCTTAAGTTTTCATCTTTCCCCTTAAAAGAATTTCTTAAAACCATTCTATATTTGTGACTTTATAACCTTCCCTTCCCCTTCTCTTTCTGTTTTTTATTTAATTTATGTTCAGCAAATCCATTGAATGATAGAAACAAGACAAGCAGGAGTACTGCATACTACTCAAACAAATAACCAAACTCTAATTCTTAAAAATACAAGTAGAACCTTCCATCTATTGTTGAAAGACACGGTCACAGTATTCTTTTGAAAGCAAGTAAATGAGACCGGTTTGAACTTTATATCATCACATGGACAATACCAAATGCTCCTCAGTTCTGAGATTACTACTTTGGGTTCTGTACTTCTGTTGTTGCTTTCCAACCAAAAATGACAAACAGCGGCCAGCCAAGCCACCTACAGGGTACAGGGTAACTGCTACAAGACTTTTGCAACAACTATTGCAATTCGAGATCCCAACCACCAAATAGTCTATTGACATAGAAATTATGGAAATCCTTGTCAATAACCTTTTCTGTGAAACTACACTCAGACGCCAGAAAGAATAAAGGAAAGGCCCAGTGTAACCCCACTTCGCTAGGAATCAGATTCTTTCCCCAAATAAGATTCCACCTAGAATTCATATCCTATTTTGACAACACTACTCCTTCAATAGAAAATTGGCAAGGTAAAGATCGTAATTATGTTGTTCACGCAAGATTTGTTTTCATGTCCAAACAACCACCTAAATCTGAAGCTTTCTTGCTTTTTATCTCCATAGTTCATGTCTTCCTCTCTACAGCTTCACAAAGATACATTCACTATTATGTTAGTCATTATACTGTCAAGGAACCGCCACAATCCATCCTTTCTCAACCCTTATTTTGAAGTTGAACCACAAATATTTTCGGCAACTAAACCTTGAAATTACCATCTCTTCCTAAGTTCATCCCAAGTTATTCCTAGATAAGTGTCTTCCTAGCTCCCAGGAATCTTTTTTGCTAATGTCCTAATCCTATGACTGTTCCATGTCAACACAGTAAAAGTAAAAGGAAGTAAGGAACAATTGGTCTTGTATAATGCTACCACTCAGTCCTTCCACCTATAAAAAACAGAGGTGGGTTTAAAACATGGGTGCCGAGGGCAATGGGTTCCTTCTAACATTTTCTGAAAAACTAACTAAAAGGGAACCCTAGTCATACCTTTTTTTTGAGGATTAATATTTGATAAACTATAAGTGCATCACTCTTTATATGGGTATATCCGTATATGTTATATTGCCTTGCTATTTACTTATCCAACAAAGGGGAAAAAAAAAAACAAAAAATGTCACCCTACCTAGATATTAAATTAAGCTGGTCTATTTGCACAGGACTCAACCCTCAAGCTCCTTGTCCAATGATTAAATCTTTGCCTTTGTTATGCAACTTTTTGAACAATTTATATGGGAAGATTGATTTTGTCATCAAACATTCCAACCCACAATTTGAATTTTACCATGGTTGGTAGCCCACGAAATGCCACCATGCTGGCACAGAGAGCAAAGTGGCAAATCCAAATTAACAAAAGCTTTAATTCTTATGTTTCCTAGAATCACAACCCAGTATTGCATGTCCAGTACAATTCAATAGATTGACAAGTCCATGTTGCAAAACCACATCATTACCTTTCTTACACTGGATGTTAGTCCCATGCTTGAGAGGGCATCACTGTCTACACATTTCCAAGGTATGGTTTTGTTATTCCGCTTCTTGAACAAGTTATTTGTCACTCCTTCATGCCAACAAAAGATAAACACCATTACTACAAAAAGATTACTCATAAGTTTGAGTGTGTAAACAAACCATGAACAAGCAAGTGTTTTGTAGTCCTCTTAAAGTCACAGAAATTCAGGTAATCTACGGACATATATTTATCTTTTCCAGATGAACTAAATGAAATTTATAAAAAGCAAAATTCAACAGTTTGTATCAATTTGTAATTTTGATCTGTCAAAAGATAGCAATGTTCTCAAAGGAAAGACAAAAAATATAAATTCATATATTGAATTCAATAAAAAGAGTATAACAGCAGCCTGTAAAAAAACTCCACAACAATCTTCCTGATTTATTTAAATCCAACCACGTAGGTTCTAGCAATAGATTCATATTGCAAAATCTAATACACTTCTATAGTAGTTACTAAATAGATACATAAGGTTGTCATTTTAAAGCAGTCATTATGATGGTCAGACAGATATTTACAAATCCATAACTTATTATAATGTTGGTAAAACTAAGTTAAAGCAAATCAAATTAGATGCAATCAATATTGGGACTTTTAGGAAAACCCAGATCCTTCAGTCTTGTTTCGAAAAAGTCAGCATTTTATGTGTTTTGAGAATATGACATGAAATTTAGTTCCACCATGTTATGTAGTTACGTAAAGCACATATATGATACCAGTAAAATAAATACAATAAGTGATTTCTGAAAGTGCCCTTCTTCAAGTGACTTACTTATGTAGCCCATGTTGAAGGCTGGAATATCTGTCATTTATGTGTCTGGCATGTGTATGATTCTACACTCCATCGTCTCTTTCTTAAAAACTATTTTCTTACATGGAAGACATATTTGTTTTATTATCTTCTGTATAATATTTTTACAACTCAATTTAACTAAGTCTTAATTCTCAAACTGACCCCTATTTCATCTAGGATAAACCTTTAACCCTAGATCCTCTTGCTTTACTGGTTTAATGACCGCTCCGGTTTTCAGAACAATGTACAAATAAAAATAAAAAATAAAGGAAGAAATGAATAATAATGCTGCTTGTGTGTGAGAGTGAGGACAGAGAACAAGAGAGGAAGAAACTGAAACCTTTTAACACTAACAATTCTACATACACCTTGAGGCATATGTGAGAGAAAACATGAACAAACTCTCCAACTTCTTCCCTTAATACTATGTGGCATGTCTTTTTGGGGTCAAGTCTGAGAATTTGCTTCAAAAAGCCATTAATTGCTTCTGTCCTAGCAAACCAGTCAGCTTCTCCATCCAGCAAGACAGATGGAAACTCCCAGAGACCAGCAAGCAACCCTTCATTGGGCCTCTTTATGAGAAGAAATTCACTGACACATTTGTTTCCCTCCAAAATCTGCTGAGCTCCCTGTATCTCAACAACACATACAGCAGAAAAATCACATCTTTGTTTAACTTTCACACCCTTAATGGGGTAATCTGTAACCACTACTGAATTGTCTTCTCTAGAGATTGAAAGGGCACAGCAGTGTTCTGATACAGGACACGTGGAGCAGCTTGGGTTCAAAGGGGTGCATACAGTTGCCCCAAGTTCCATGAGAGCCTGGTTGAAGTCTCCAGGGCGGAAAGGATCAACTAATTGAGCTGCTACTTTCCTATGCCACTCCAAAAAAAACAAGTAAGGAAAAAAGAAAACTAACAACAAAAGCCCTATAAGAAAATTGTTACATCTCAAAGAAAAGTATGCCAGTCCCAAAACTAATTGAAATACAATACAAACAATTCCAGAAATTATGTTCTAACTTCCTAAATTCTAACTAATGTCATAAATCCGAGCATTATTATCACGTCTGAATAACAAGTACCACCACAAATGAGTTAAGTTGATGCATGATGCTCACATGTTTTTCTCTTACCTCTCCCTATCTCTCTCTTGTGCTTCATCAAGTGAAGAAAAGTTGGAAAACTAAAAAAGGAAATAAGAATCTCTTAACAACCAACATCAAATTGTAGTTGAGATTCTGATTAGCAGAAGAAAGTCACTAGAGTTAGAAGAAGCTCACCAAAATCTCTTGATGGTTACTGAGTCTTTTGGATTTGCAGAAACAGCCTTGAGTCTAGCAATTGCCCTTACTACATTTCCATCAACAACTGGCACCACCTGGTATGGTAAATCTTGAAGAATTGTGATGTTTGCACAAACAAAAAATCACAGTGGCAGCTCACCTCATTGAATGCAATGGAGGCAATTGCTCCAGCTGTATAATCTCCAATTCCAGGAATCTTCCGTAATGCCGAAACTGTTTCAGGTATTCTGCCTCCTTCAGCAACTATTTTCTTTGCTCCCTAACAGCATAAACCAAAACAAGTTTGTTTAAAACTACAACCCGGTTTCTGAAGATATACACATATTTATCTACTGTTGTTCTATCCCTCTTGTTTCTACACAGTTCAGACATCAACTTAATACTTAAACTTTAGTTAAGGAAGCCCTCACAGGGATGACGAGAAAAAGATATTCTAATTAACAACTAAACAAAAAACTCATTCAATAAGTCCTAAAACAAGTGCTTGGAATTCTCTTGACGAATAGGATCTATTAATACTTTCTGAAGGAATGAATTGATTTCTTGCCTTATATCTTTCAAAGGCAGGATTTAAAATCTGGTGTTCCAAGTCTTGTCTCACTTGTTTGGCTGACACGCACACATAGATGTTTTAAGACTTAATACTAAATACAGATTTCCTCCACAATATGTAATTTCTTCACTTTTCGAGTTATATTTACAGATGAAAAATTTAGTCTAACTGTTTCATTGGGATGTATTGAATGAAGCAACACAGCCATCTAGATAAAACATGAATTCTACAAATGTTTCAATTTGTCAATATGTAATAATACATTAAAGCAAACCATCTAAAGCTATATTCAATCTATGAATGACCACATGCATTTTATGTGAGCTCTTGATTTATCTGCTGCTGCAATCGTTGATCTTCATGTTTCCAACGAATAGGAAGAAACATGCCTTGCTTTTTTCGCCATTACTTTTGCATTTATTTATTTATCTTGTTCAGATTGCCTTGCTTTTTGGGCATAAATATCAGAAGGAAATATTAAAATCAAGGTATTCAGTCATATATTCCAGGATTTGAAAAAAAAAACATTTTGCCATTATTTACGAAGTGTATGTTTTTTTCTTGAAAACACAGGCAAGTTAAACATAGAAATGAACAAATACAGTGCATTTGAAAATGGGAAGCAACCACCTCCGAAAGAAAACGAGCTCGTCGATAATAGCCCAAACCTGCCCACATTTCATTCACTTCCTGCAAAAGCAAAAATCTTCAGGGTGATGATACCCAAAAAGGGGAAAAATTAAGGAGGGAAAAGATACTCTAAATGTAAAAGAGAAAGTAAATAAACCAAATTAAATTACACATTACAGAATTATCATCAGCATTTGAAAGTAAAAGTACCTTGAAGAAATGCCCTAAGTATTAACTGCAACAAGTAGTCTTGTTTAAGCATATGAAATTCAAATAGCAACAAATAAAATTTTGAACATAAATAGCAACAAAGAAATTAAACATAGACAAAAACAGATTGCCATGAGTTAAAACTCAATTAATGAAAAATTCTTAAAACTTCATGCAACATAAATCTTCGATCTGAATGCTTAGCAACACCATGACTTATTTCCACCATTTACAAACATAATTTTTTGTTTCCTCTAATGCTAGCCATTATAGAAACTAGAAAGCTAGATGCAAGACACTCCAAATCTGGCCATTGTCAGTTTCACTTTAGCAATGGCATCAGGAATCCTAACCAATCCAATAAATCAAGCAAAGGCCTATTTCACTTGGTAATTGTCAATTGAAGTTTGATTAATGAACTTCAAGAGATAATACTTGCATTAATTTTCAGTTGAAAACTTGAGATTGGTACAAAAAAGTATGGAAGTTCACAGGTATTGATCTGGAAACATGAAATCAAAAAAAGTCTCATAATTTGCATAATTCCATCACTGAAATCATATCCTATGACGAAACCACAACATAAGGTGAGACTTGGTGGAAAATTTTCTAGATTAGAAGAGGAGGTAAGCTATGAAGACTCACTTTTTTAGCATACCCATTCAGAATCAGTCAAAATTATGAACTTGACATAACAAAAGGAAAGCAAAGGGGCCCTAAAAAACCTCAAGAGTAGCCCGAGCTAAATGGTGAATGGTAGGCCACTTTTCCATCCAGCGATTGTAATAGCCTATAACAGTCTGAACCCGGGTCTGCTGTAGCATTACTTCTGACACCCACACACCATAAGCTCTTGTATCTAATTCTGATTGATCTTCTTCTTTACTACTGTGATTCAATCTCCTCCAAGGGAGATCCCTGCGGTTGAGGTCGTACCACTTTAACAGAGACGCCCTCATTTTGTGGGTTTCGTCTTCTGTGAACGACGACGGGACTATATCTTCTATGTCTTCTATAGTTGGAGGTGGCGGCGTTTTGTTGTGTAGCTTGGTTACTTTCTTCCTCTTTTGATTTTGCTGCTGCTTTGGCTGCCCATTTCGCTTGCCGTCCGACATACTTGAAATCACTAGTGAATTCAGAAATGCGTTCCCGAATCTAATGGCAGTCGTAAACATTCACACTTAAACGGACAGCTCCATTGTGCGTGTTATTTCCAAGTCCCTGACGATAGCGGTAACCCTCATCAAAATTTAAATTTTCGAAGCCATTAGATTGAAGAAAAATACGAGGAACTTCCCGCTTGGGGAAAGCGAAAAGAGGGACTTGTACAATTTTATTTTTTTTATCCATAAAGACAAACGAAAAGATAATTAAGGTACACACTTAATGTTGGGTCCCTAAGATAAACTTATCAGCAATTGTAACACAACTTTTGGGTTTATGGGTTTCAAGTTTCTCCACAGATATGAGAATAATTCTTCGAGATTCTGTCGAGCTCTTTTTAATAAGGTATCCCTCCCAAGATGATGTCTTTGATTTTGAACTATCATTAGCCCCTTATGCGATGCTCAATCACCATTAGTAACACGTAACTTTTCTAATGTTATTGGTTGTATGTTTTTCATGACAGAAGGAGTAGAAATGATATAATTTTTATTTATAGTGATAAATATACTCAATTATTTCTACTAAATACTTATAAAATTAAATAAAATATTTTAGGGACATAATGTAAAAATATAATTGTATATTTTTTCCAATTTCTTCCATCTCCCAAACAAGAAATATATTTAATTCTCTTCTCTTCACCCTTTAGACTCTCAAATGGAAAAAATGATAAACGTCATTTTTCTTATGCATGTCTTTTCTCCATTCATATTATTTTAATCATATATGTTCCCTTTTTACACTTTAAACTGTGAAAGAATGAAACCAAATAAAAAAGTTGGAGTGACTCTTGAATTCATTGGGATTGCGGGACTAGAGGACTCATGTTTTAAATGCATTCTAATTTTAAAACTGATATGTGGGATTTTAGTTAAGTGCATTCTAATTTTATCTATCTACAATCATTTAGAGTTTGACTGAAATATAGGTGTTTTAAAATTGGGTAAATTTGATTTAATTTATAAACATTCCTTATTCAATATAATTCATTTCATCTATTTATTAAAACTTTAAAAATAAGGGTACAGGGAATGTGAGGGAGCCTTTCACGTACATCCAAAAGTAGGATTTCCCTTATTGCAGCCCATGTTCATTTGTGGAGTGAACGTTGGACAGTGTGGCCTTTGCGCAAAAGAAGGAGACTGTAGTGGGTAGAGTCAGAGAAGATGCATACTATTTATTCCTTTTCTATCAGTTGCTTTGCTTTGCTACATTGTTTTATTGGAAATGAGGGATAAAAGGGATTTGGATGGTGGCTGAGAGTCACCGTTCGTCCTTTAGTCTACTCCAATGTCATTTATTCCACAAATTTATTTTTAAATCTAGCCCAAGTCGATTTAGTAATGCATACATTCAACTTCGTTTCTGCTAGGTATGTGAATCAATGGTGGTTTTTCAAAAGAAGATTCACTGTGTCATTTACTTAGATAGTTCCAACGACACTTCCACGTAGTTGGCAGCTATGGCAATGCTTTATTGTCACAATCCAAGTTTGTCCAGTACATGTCGTACATGGCCGCTTACCTTGTGATGGGCACCATTATAGGGTACCTTGACATAGGGAATTGATACATCATATTACAATAATTCAATAGTATTTTGTGATAACTGAGAAAAATTATCTTTGATCTTTCCAGAGGGACTTTGTTGCAAAATGCTATTTAGAGGGTGAATAGTTAGTGAATAATGAACTTTATACATGTGCTTGTCGGACTTACTTCGTGTTGCTAGTAAACTTCCCCTACACTAAGAGTAATTAATGAGAATGTTAATCATTTTCTTGCAATTTATGTGAAATTTGCATTCTTGTTGCTCACTTGCTTACAAACTTGCCTACATTTGTTCACACTAGCCCCTCAAGTTGACACCCAAGAGGCATTCGAAAAGCTAACTTGCTACCCACGAGGGGATAACAAGTGCTACGAACAAATGTCTTTGCGTGCTAGTAAAGACTGCTTATGACAACTGGTGTTAGAGTTATGTTCTAAGCCGTTAAGGAGTAGAATTTCATTCTGATCTATTAAGGAACTAGTCATGTTGAAGAACATGACAAATTAATAGCAATTCAATTGGATCGACCCCTAAATGGTCAAGTTGTTAAGAGTAGGTGACTTTATGACTAAGATATAGGGCTTTGTTGAATAAGTACAATATTCCTGACCTAATTCAAAGCCCTTGAAAACTTAGTCATTCGCGTGCACTTGAGAGGAGCAAAGATGACCAAGGCACGAGTAAAATTGCTCCCGTACTCGAGGAGCTAGTGGATGGCATTGACCAAGCCTCAAGACGACTGGAGGGAGCAGTCAATTTGGATGACATGGACACTATGAGAGCTGAACTTGGTGAGTCAAGGTCAACCTAACCATGAGAGCGGTTGGTATTGATAACCATAACCCATATGTTAAGGGTATGGGTTAGCGTTGAATGAAACTTCTTAAGCCTCAGGCCTATGAATGGGCACGTGATGCTATGAAATTGAAAAAAACATTTGTTTAACATGAAGCAATACTTCCACGTAGTGAGAATGGATTCGGAATAAGCAAAGGTGAATGGCTACTTTGTACCTTTTCAAGATGCGAAGCTTTGGTGGAGGACAAAGTATGTTGACATACAAGATGGTATGTGTGTGATTGACACGTAAGAAGATTTGAGGCAAGATCTGAAGGCCTAATTCTTTCTCGAAAATGTTGAGTGCATTACTGGGCATAACTTGAGAGAACTAAAACAAACGGGGACCATCCTTGAGTATGTGAAGAGACTTGCAGGGTTGATGTTTGATATTCGTGACATGTCAGAGAAGGACAAGATGTTCAATTTTCTCGAATGGCTAAAGCCATGGGCAAAATTGAACTTCAATGATAATGGGTCTAGGATTTAGCCACATATTAGAGGGGTAGCCGAGTGCTTAACAGACTACTCTCTTAAGAGCTCTGCTAGTAAGAAACCACAACAATCTTCTAGTAGAGGTAGCCGCAGACAGTTTGGCAAGCCGGAAAAGAGCAAGAGTGGGGCAACGGAATTAAGCAAACCTTCCTCCACTAACATTGCATAGTTGTTGTAAGTATTTGCTTACATCCAAAAGCAAGAAAATCTCTTATCTTCTTGTTTAATGGTCCACATTTAGTTAATGTTTGTCCATAGAGAATTGCATTAAATGCTTTGCAAGCTTCAGTTCATGAAACACCTTAGACTCAAGTCGATGGGGATAAGGATGATCAGTGGAGGATGGGGGTGTTTTGATTCATTGGGGAACTCAAGAAACATGCTGAGAGTTCTAGAAAAGTGGTGATAAAGGTCTTATGTTTGTGAAGTGCCATCTGGGTGGGAATTCGACCACAAGTGTCATACTAAATACTGAGGCTACCCACAACTTTGTTTCTAAGTTGACAAAAAGTTAGGCTTGAAATTGGAGAAAGACTCAGGTTAGATGAAAGCTATTAATTTTGAACCCTTTCTTACTGAGAGAAAAGCCAAGCAAGTGTCTATGAAGCTTGAAATGTGCGAGGGAAGTTAATTTTGTGGTGGCCAAGATTGATGATTTTGATGTAGTTCTTGGAATGGAGTTCATGTTTGCCCACAAAAGTAATTATAGTCTATAATGCTAGTTATCTCATGATAATGAGGGAGTAACATGATATATGTGCCAACCGTAATCAAGCAACCTAGTGAAACTTTGTTATTATTGGCTCTACAATTCAAGAAGAAGCGCTATGAGCTTACTTTTGTAAAAGTACCCTTGGTTACTGAGGATCAAGGGTATGAAGAGTTAGTGATGTTAGAAATACAGGGAGTTTTAAAGGAATCATGCCTAACAAGCTTCCACAAACCTTATCACTACACAGGGCTATTAATCATGAGATTGAGTTAATGTTATGCATTAAGCCACCCACAATGGCTCTTTACAAGATGGCACCACCTGAGTTGGCAGAGCTTAGGAGACAACTAAATGAACTACTTGAGTCAGGGTTCATTTGGTCTTCAAAGATAATGTTTGAAGCACTAATGCTATTTTAGAAGAAGTAGGATGGGAGCCTACCAATATGTATGGATTACAGGATGCTCAATAAGGTTATAATGTGGAATAATTTTAAATTACTGTTCATTGCATTTTTATTTTTATTTTTATGCTGGCTGAGTGATGCAGGTACTTCAGAGGGTTGATTTGAGGTCAGGAAGTTCACACAGCATTGCTGGGGGGATGAGTCGAAGAAGACTTATGTTACCTGATATGGTGCATTCAAGTTCTTGTTTATGCCATTTTGATTCACTAATGCACCAGTTACGTTTTGCAGTCTCATGAGCTAGGTTTTTTTTTTTGCAGGTAACTGGACAATTTCGTTATGGTCTACTTGGATGACATTGTGAACAATAGCTCCACACTGAAAAATTATAAGAAGCACTTGCAGCTGATTTTCAACAGATTGAGAAAGAATCAATTGTTTGTGAAAAGGTAAAAGTGTTCTTTTGTGTAGGAACAAATTAAATTTCTCTGCCACACCATTGAGCGTGGTCGTATCCAAATGGACTTAGATAAATTAAGTGAGGGTCGTCCAACAGTGGAAGACTCCAACAAGTGTGAATGAACTATGCTCTTTCATTAGTTTAGCAAATTACTACATGCGGTTTGTTTAACGTTATTCAATGAAAGTTGCGCCCCTAATAGAGTCAACTGAAGAAGGGAATTATTTAGCATTGGGATGAACCATGTTTAGTTGTATTCGAAGACATGAAGCTGTTTATGATTAGTGATTTGGTTTTAGCCTTGCCAGATATCTTGAAGCTTTTTGAAGTACAAATGAGAGTCTTGTTCTATCCAGTAGCTTATAAGAGTCATAAGTTACCACAAGTTAAGAGGAGATATACAACTCAAGAGAAGGAGATGCTTGTTGTTATTCATTGTTTATGAGCGTGGAGGCACTATTTTTTAGGGTCAAAGTTCATTGTTTAGATGCTTGTTGTTATTCATTATTCATTGTTTATGAGCGATTAGTCATTTCTTTACTCAATCGAAGGTAACACCCAAGCAGGGTCATTGGCATGAATTTCTACCTAAGGTTTACTTTTAATTTGAGAACAAGGTAAGAAAAAGTAATTAGACAACAAGCCCTTAGTTGCAAGGCTGAGCTTGCGGCAATGACTTATGTAGTGCACATGTCAACTAGTCATGTTGCTACTTTGATGCATGACCGTATTAGAGAGAACTTGGATAAGAATCCAATTGCTCAAGCCATCATAAACCTGGCCTAAGAAGGAAAGACTTGTCAATTTTGGATGGAGGATGGACAATTGATGGCAAAGAAAATATAAAGAAATTAAAAAGATAAAAAAAAAAATAAAACACATACAATTTAGGAGGAGCAGACCAACTCACATGAACATGGCCCCATCTTATTCATCCATCACTATTATATGTACACACTTAACATAATAAGTGTTTTTCTTGCTTAAAAGAGAAAAATAGAACTTATAAAGTACAAATAATCAATAATCATTAAGTGTGATAACCTTACAAGTAAAAAAAATAAAAAATATCATAATTTTAAGATTTGTTCCTGATTAAGTCTTAGGTTTTAGATTAAAATATATTTTTATCACTTTCACCATTATATATATACATATTTAAAAATTAGGTTTAAAATACTAATTAAAAATACTCATGACCTAGTTGTTTTAATCATAACTTATTAGTTTTGGTTTGATAAATACAAAAACATATGTTCAAATAAATTGGTAAGATGACAATTAATTTCTACAGGCCATTAGATCAAAAGGCGATCACTTCATTGAAGCTCCTGTTTCAGGTAGCAAAAAGCCTGCAGAAGATGGTCAGTTAGTAATCCTCTTTGCTGGGGACAAGGTAAATTTATGTTACCCTGAAAATCTGGATATGCGTTATAATATTGCAGGTAGGGGTGGGAATTTTCCAGTTATAATCGAATAACCGAAATGAACCGAATTATTTTTGGTTCGATTTTGGTTTTAAAAATAATTTGGAACATTCGGTTTTGAAAATATCATAACCGTTTTTCTATTTGGTTATTTGTTGATTTTAGTTAATAAATGAAACCGAAACCGAAAATTAAGCCTATTCCTTTTATAAAGACTAGCCCACTAAGTCCATAATCCTGCTACTTAAGATATTTGGGCCTAGCTTTGAGTATTACAACTTCTTAATATGTCAGTTGGGTTCAATTTTGTGGCCCAAACGTAATAAACTTCTTTTAAATGGTTGATGTGTCATAATTTTTGGTCTTCTAACGGAGGTCCAGTAGTAAACTGAAGCAAACTGAACCGAATCCAATGATGTTAGTTCGGTTATTGTGAAATACCAAAACCAAAACCGAATGTTAACCGAAAAATCAGTGCAGTTTGAAATATCTCTTAAAACTGAATTGAACCGAACCGAACCAAACCAAACCCACCCGAAGTCATGCTACTGATTTTCTCTTAAAAGTAGGCTCAGGCTACGATTGGGGAAAGGGGGAGAAGATCTATAATATACATGTTCATAAATTTGATCATTCTGTTTATCATGGATATAATATCTTTTCAGTTCAGAAAGAAATTATGAAACACCATACTGCTCTTTAATTATGTTTTGAAGCAGAGAGAGAAAGGCTTCTTGTCACCATTGGTGACATTTAGTGCCCTACCTATCTCTTAATAGATCCTAGCCGACATTTGCAACACACCTAATGATCAATATATTATATAGAACTGTTCCATGTACATTGATGTTATTTATGCTCACTTTGCAATGAGATTAATTGGGTTCAGCATCCTTTCCACATATATAGTACCCCACAGATGGTGCTTTCAGCATTTCAATTTTTGCTGGAAACATTTCTATATATAAAAAACTTCGTCCGTCAAATTTTTGTTAACTCTCCAAATAACCTCAAAAGAAGAGTAACATGTGAGTATCTGCTCTTGTGCACCCCCCTGTCCTATCAATATTTAAAGAGAGGCGCTTCTATTATCTGTTTATCATTGTTGCTTAAAGAATATTTCTTGTACAGTTAATTTCAGCAGTTTATCTTCTGTACATGTAGGCGCTGTATGATGAAGCACTTCCGGCTTTTGATGTTCTGGGGAAGAAGTCTTTCTTCTTGGGCGAGGTTGGAAATGGAGCAAAAATGAAACTTGTTGTGAATATGATAATGGGCAGGTAATGGTTTCTTTCAGAACCTTCCTGAATTAAAAAATAAAAAATTCAAGATAGATGATACACCATCAAAATCCTCTTATGATATAACCACAAGTAATTTAACTGTCAGATTTATTATTTCTAAATTGAGTGCAATGTTAACAAGCCAACACTAACTCATTATACGTATCAATTTTCCCTGTTGCAATCTTACTTGAGGCAATACTATACCCTATTTATATATATTTTAACTGTCAAAATGTGGATTACCATGATATTTTTCTCCCTGGCAGTATGATGAATGCATTTTCAGAGGGACTCACACTGGCTGGCAAAAGTGGGTTGAGCCCCCAAACTGTCCTTGATGTACTGGTAAGATAGTTCGAAGAACATTTAGTTGAAAAATTTGTTGCTACAATAATTCACCATATATGTTTTACTTTGTGGAAGGATCTGGGTGCTATTGCTAATGCAATGTTCAAGATGAAAGGACCCACAATGATACAGAACAATTATCCACCGGCATTTCCTCTGAAACATCAGCAGAAGGACATGAGGTTGGCTCTTGCTCTTGGGGATGAGAATGCTGTATCAATGCCAGTAGCAGCAGCAGCAAATGAGGTGGATTTTCTATTAGTTTCACACGTCCCCCATATAAAATATAACCAGAAGCATGGATATCATCTAAGACTGTTTAATATGATTTGCAATAAATTAGAACGATGGCTAAAAATTGAAGCCTATTTGTATGAATTAACTTGAAAAGAAAGTAAAATTTGCCTATTACCGTTAGTACACTGGCACCTATTTCCTTTATAAGAACAAGGTGGCGGGTGACATCATGGTCTTAATTTTTTTCTTAATACCAAGAATATTTTGCTGACAATTTAAACTAAAACTGAATAGGATGCTATAAAACTTCTCTTACCAGTTATGCTTGGAACCATCTTTTGCATCATTTAGTGATTTTGGTTATTTGACATGAAGATCACATAAATATTGTTCACCAATTATGATGGAGAATGGAATAATGAAAATTTTAGGAGTAATTAGTAAATTATTATTTGTTTTAAGATTTGATTGTAATTATGTTAACTTAGGATTTGATTTATAATTTTAGTATCTTCTTAGAATTTTCTTATTTTTATTAGGACTCTAGATTTATTATTTTGTCTTAAGAGTTTTCCTTTTTATTAGGATTCTACATTGATTGTTTTGGTCATTAGAATTTTTCACGAGAGTCTATATAATGGCCGTTTGTGCTACATTGTTATTTGGCTTTTGATAATATAAAATATTATTGTCTTTTGAAATGTCCCTTTGATTCCCTTTCGATTAAAATACCAGTTTATCCTATATCAATTTGATATTCGCAAAACACATATCTATCATTATATTCCACTAGTCGCCGCCATCAAGTATACCACCATCCTAACTAGTGACTTCTATCGAAATCATCCAACCATCCCAAACAACTTACTGCCAGAAAACCCAACCTCATCTTCCATCGTAATCCACCGCTTTCCACCATCACCCACCACAACAGCCATCTTCTCACTTGACGAAGACGACCAAACTGTTCTTGTCATTTCGACCCTAAAACACCAACATTGCCACCAGATCCTACCGAAAACCATCCAAATGCCACCGCAACATAAAATCTCCATAATACACCCTCTGAAGCCATCAAAATTTATGACCACCACCATCAAGCTCAGAATCATTACAACTACAAAACCTTAAATTTTTGAAGCCTAGACGTGGTCATGTGCCACCACCGAGAGTCTATCACTGCCACTTCAGCCATGAAAGTCATCGGATTCTTGATCCAACACCACCAGAAGTATTGGAGTCCTCCGATTTGTTTAATCCCTAAATGTCTCCGCCAAAATCCTTTGGATGCGTGTTAAGAGCTTTTCTTGAAAAGCTTAGCAATCAACCAGTTGGGTCACAGAAAGAGAAAGAGAAAAAGATGACTGAGAGAGAAAGAGAAAGAGAGAAAGAGAAAAGAAACTCAGAATTTTCATTATGGCTAAGAGTTCCCTTACAGATGCTTGGATTGAATTTTTATACCATTCTGGCTAACAGTTCAATCATTAGGAGCTAAAACAGATTAACAAACCCCTAACAGATTAACTAACTCCTCCACTTGAAATTAACAAACTCTGTTAGCAGCCTAACTACCTTCACTTAATCAAACGCAGCGTTTTCTCCTTATACCCAGTGACAAATAAGGCAGTTGGCCCCATTTCCTTTCTCTGCTTCGTAACAATGCCTCTTTCTGCAGATGATCCTTGACCACAAGGATCAAAATCTGGAAATCTCTTCTTCAGCTCATGAATATCTTCCCATGTGCAGTCTTCCTTGTTGGTATTGGACCATTGAACCAAAACTTGCACTGAAGCTCTGCCATGTCTCTTGCTTAATCTCCTTCCCAAAACTTTAATAGGCTCTAGCAGCATCCTCCCTTCCTCATCCATATTAGGTAGCTGTATGGATACAGTATGTTGTCCATGTTTCCTTTTGAGTAAGGATACATGAAACACATTGTGAATCTTGGCTTTATCTGGTAACTGCAATTCATAAGCAACCTTACCAACCTTAGCAGTAATTTGGAAGGGTCCATAATATTTTGCAGCCAGCTTATGGAAGTAGGAATTAGTTACTGTCTGCTGCCTGTAAGGCTGAATTTTCAGATACACCCATTCACCTACCACAAATTCCCTCTCACTTCTATTCTTATCAGCTTGAGTCTTCATTCTGTTCTGAGCCTTCAACAAATTATCCCTGATGATGTGAATTATAGCTTCTCTATTAGACATAGTCCTATCCACCTCTTCATTGTTGGAATCTCCGTTAACATATGGAATGTGGCATGGGGGTTGCTGTCCAAACATAGCTTGATATGGTGTCATTAAGATAGCAGTATGGAAACTGGTATTATACCACCATTGAGCTAATGGAAGCCAGTACACCCATTTCTTTGGACAATCTCCTGAGAAACACCTCAAATATGTCTCAACAGATCTATTGACTACTTCAGTCTGCCCATCAGTTTGAGGATGATAAGCAGATGAGTACTGCAACTTCACCTGTTGGAGTTTAAACATTTCCTTCCAAAAGTTGGATAGGAATATTGTATCCCTATCAGACACAATTTCATCAGGCATCCCATGTATCTTATATATATTGTCCATGTATGCTTGAGCTACAACTGAAGCTGTATAAGGATGTTGGAGGGCCAGAAAATGAGCAAATTTGCTTAGTCTGTCCACAATGACCAGTATGGTTGTTTTACCCCCAGATCTAGGTAACCCATCAATGAAGTCCATTGAAATGGATGACCAATTTCTGTGGGGAATGGGTAAAGGTTGTAGAAGCCCAGGATATGCCACATTTTCAGTTTTGAATCTTTGGCAAACTTCACAGGTCCTTACAAAATTCCTGACTTCTTTTTGTAGTCCTTTCCAATAAAAATTTCCACTTATCCTTTTGCTTGTTGCATACACTCCAGAATGTCCACCTCCTGGACTGCTATGGAACAATTCTAACAGTTCCTTCCTCAGAACTTCATCTGCACCCACCACCAACCTTCCCTTCCTTCTTAACTGACCTTGTTGTAACTCATAATGTGGATGAGAGTTACTGTCCAGTTTTAATTCCCTGATAATTCTTTGAAGCTTCTCATCAGATTCATAGCTTCTCATTATTCTCTGAATGCAGTCAGTAGTCACCACTGAAACTGCTAAGCAAAAGCTTCTGTTTTCCTTTTCCTCTTGCATTACCCTGGAAAGTGCATCTGCTGCTACATTTTCTTTGCCTTTCCTATAGACTATTTCATAGTCTAAGCCCATTAATTTTGATAGCCATTTCTGTAAAACTGGATTGCACTCTTTCTGCTCTAGTGCATATTTAAGAGACTGATGATCTGTCTTTATGGTGAAATGTTTTCCTAACAAATATTGCTTCCATTTGTTGACAGCATATACAATTGCTATCAGTTCCTTCTCATAGGTAGATAAGCTCAAGTGTTTTGGCCCCAATGCTTTGCTAATGAAAGCCAATGGGTGACCATGCTGTAATAGGACTGCTCCTATTCCCACTCCACTAGCATCAGTTTCAATAACAAAGCTGCTGGAGTAATCAGGCAAAGCTAAAACTGGGGCTTGTGTCATCTTACTTTTAAGTATCATGAAGGCTTCTTCAGCAGCTGCATCCCACTGGAAAGCATTTTTTCTTAACAAAGTGTTTAAAGGTCTGCTGATCTTCCCAAAGTCTCTAATAAACCTCCTGTAATAGCCAGTCAGTCCAAGAAACCCTCTAAGTGCCTTGGTTGTACTAGGCCTGGGCCAATTCTCCATGGCTTGGATCTTTTTAGGATCAGCTGTGACTCCTTTAAGGCTTATTATATGTCCCAGATATTCAACTTGTTGGCTTCCAAAAGTGCACTTGCTTTTCTTGGCAAAAAGCACATTCTTCCTCAACAAATACAAGACTTCTCTGAGATGCTTCAAGTGATCCTGCCAAGTCCTGCTATAAACTAGAATATCATCAAAAAAGACTAAGACAAATTTTCTTAATAAAGGCTTAAAGACATGATTCATTAAAGCTTGAAATGTTGCTGGAGCATTTGTCAAACCAAAGGGCCATGACTATGAATTCATATAGGCCTTCATGAGTCCTAAATGCTGTCTTGTGTATATCCTCTGGCTTCATTCTGATCTGATGGTATCCACTCCTCAGATCTAGCTTTGAGAAATACTTGGCACCATATAACTCATCCAGCAGTTCTTCAATCACTGGAATGAGAAATTTATTTTTAACAGTCAACTGATTTAGTTTTCTATAGTCCACACAAAATCTCCAAGTGTTATCCTTCTTCTTAACCAACACAATTGGAGATGCAAATGGACTAAAGCTGGGCCTAATCACTTGGTTGTTAAGCATTTCTTTAATCATGGCTTCAATGACATCTTTCTGCTGAGGTCCATATCTATATGGCCTCAGGTTTACTGGTTGAGCACCTTCTTGGAGATCAATCTTGTGATCAAAAGATCTCTTTGGAGGTATGCTTTTTGGTTCTTCAAAAACATCATAAAATTCTTGCAGTAGCTTGCTCATGTCTGCAGGTACAGCTTCACTATTTCTGAGTTCTATTGGCCATAGCATCTTTAGCTCCATTTCTGTTTCTTGTGAACAAACAGCCTGCACAGTATTTACTTGTACTAGCATTGAGTTTTGATTCACTTTCAGTGACCTCTGCTTCTCTTGTCCACTCATGATTACTTTCTGGTGCAAACCATGCAAGGTAACAGACCTTCCATTCCATGCAAACTGCATAGTAAGTTGCTTAAAATTCCAGCAGATATCTCCCAATGTACTCAACCATTGGATACCCAACACTACTCCATAGTTGCCTAAAGGCATGACCAAGAAGTCTGCTTTAAAGTCATAGTCTTGCAGTTTCCAACTTAATTGTCTGCAACTGCTGTCAACAGCAACTTTACTGCCATCAGCCACTACCACTTGTATTGGCTTGGCATGTTCAATTTTCAAGCCTAACCTCTTTATTAACTCCATATTAATGAAGTTATGTGTGCTGCCACTATCAATCAACACCACAAGAGGTTGTTTCTTTACAGTTCCCATCACCTTCATAGTTTGATACTCTCTATTTTTATCTCCCAACCAGTCAACTCCTGTCAAGGCTACCAGAGAGATTGCAATCTCTTCCTCCTTGTCTTCTGAGAATTCTGCCAAGTCCAAAACCTCCTCCCTTTCCTCATTTTCTTCTTCATCATAGGTAATGGTCATGCATACTTGAGAACTTCTACAGTAATGACCTGGGGTGTACTTATCATTACAGTAAAAACAAAGCCCTTTCTTCCTTCTATCTTCCATTTCTGTTTGACTCATGGAAATTGAATTTCTTCTTGTCTGGTTTGGGTTAGGTTTATAGCTGGGAGCTTTTCTGTTACTGTTAAACATTTGAGGTTTGGAATTATGATTGAGGTTATTGGTTCTAATTGGTTGGCCATTGATATGGGTAGAAGGTAACAGTTTGGATGGAGGTGGTACAAAGTTAGGATTTGGAGACTGTCTCTAGCTTTGGTTGTATGTATTTTGGTAAGGTTTATAACTGCTGTTTTGAGAAGACTTCTTGTAAATGGTTGAATTTCAGCAAATTTTCTTGATTTCTTGCTAAGTTCATTGCATGAGCTAGGGATTGTATTTCCACTAAACTGATTCCATGAACTATTTCCTCCTTTAAACCCCCCAAATAGTGATCAAGCAGTACCTCCTTATTCATAGTACACCTATTCTTCAAAACTTCAAACTTTTCATAGTATTCCTCCACACTATTCTCCTGTTTTAAATGTTTCAAAGTAATAACAGGTCTGGCAAGAACATTACCTTGAAACCTTATCTGCAATGCTTGTTGAAATTCATTCCATGGTGGTCTCTGCATATTTCTTTCCTCCAAGAACCCCTGGTACCACTCTACCACCTTCTCCCCAAAATGCATAGCTGCAATTCTGACCTTCAAGTTTTCTGGTGTTTGATCAACTTCAAAAAATTCTTGGCACTTAAACAGCCATCCTCTCAAGTTATCACCTTCAAAACGTGGAAACTCCACTTGAGCCACCCTTTTCAGCAAATGATAGTCATGTATTTCCATTTCTGGTACTTCTACTCCCATCTGTGGGTGTACTGGTGGAACCTGAATGTTCACAGGTGGTGGTCTCCTAACTTCCGGCGGAGCTCTAGGAATTCCTGGTGGATTAGGCAGTATAGGCTCTCTTATCACCTCTGGATGAAATTGAGCAGCTCGTAGCTCAGCCACAGAAGTCTGAATCAAAGCCACTGTATCCATGACTTCCTGTAACTTCAAATCAGTCCTGACTTGAGCTTCTTGTGCAGATGCCTTCAATTCTTGAATCGAAGTTGTGAATCGGTTATCCATGGCCTCCATCTGAGCTTCCATGGCAGTGAATCTCTGATCAATCACAGTTCCGTTAACATTCACCATTGTTGAGCCAGGAAGGAGCTCTGATACCACTGTTAAGAGCTTTTCTTGAAAAGCTTAGCAATCAACTAGTTGGGTCACAGAAAGAGAAAGAGAAAAAGATGACTGAGAGAGAAAGAGAAAGAGAGAAAGAGAAAAGAAACTCAGAATTTTCATTATGGCTAAGAGTTCCCTTACAGATGCTTGGATTGAATTTTTATACCATTCTGGCTAACAGTTTAATCATTAGAAGCTAAAACAGATTAACAAACCCCTAACAGATTAACTAACTCCTCCACTTGAAATTAACAAACTCTGTTAGCAGCCTAACTACCTTCACTTAATCAAACGCAGCGTTTTCTCCTTATACCCAGTGACAAATAAGGCAGTTGGCCCCATTTCCTTTCTCTGCTTCGTAACAATGCGACGCCACACATTGGTGAAAACCATGACCACCATCAACCCAGAATTGTTTTCATCTGGTATGTTCACTTGTATACTTAGATCATTATTTTATGGCTCCTCGAGCTCACAAATCTTGGCTTCTTAAGAGGTATTTAAGAGCGTTATACCACATTGAAATGTAATGGTTCAAGGCATGATAAAATGTCTTCACAAGAAATTATTGCACTTTTCGTTGAGAGTTGTGATATTTCATTTATTCAAGAGTTAACTATACCATGTGATACGCTTCAAGTAGAAGCACTTGCAGGATTTTCATCACCGCAACTAGTACAAACCCAGGTTGAAGAAAAATTATAGACAAGACTCTAATTGATCCAGAGATTGAAGGAGTTGTCGTTTCAGTTTCAGAAGAGATAGTTGACACTACACCTATTATAGTTGACATTTCACCTACTTTCAATGTTGAGCATATTGAGTTTGTCATTCCGACGGAGTTTCAAGTGTTTGAAATTTCAGGCAAAATTCTTATAGCCAGTTTTTTGCAGCCTTTTTTGAAGACCTTGCTGCGTAATTTGATTCCTGAGGTCCTCATTCTCTTCCATTTTAAAACTTTAGGTCGATTTTTTTCCAACTGCGGGTTGAATGATGGAGAATGTAATAGTGGGAATTTTATGATTAATTAACAAATTATTTTTTGTTCTAGGATTTGAATAATTTGTTCTAGGATTTGATTTATAATTTTTGTAGCTTCGTAGGATTTTCCTGTTTTTATTAGGACTCCTGATTTTCATGTATACTACTGTGAGAGACAGAGAGGAGCATTAATGTTCTCCAATCCTGGCATGGTACCCTACTCTCTGTATACTGCTGATGACAACCTATTCGAATAGGGTAACCAAAAAATGCTATATATTAATATTCTCCAATCCAGGATATGGAACCCTACTCTATGTATACTACTGATGACAGCCTATTTGAATAAGGATAACCACAAAATGCTATATCACATGCTTCAAACTACATGTTCTTTGCTCAAATGGTTTAGCAACTTATTCAAACAAATAAAATTCAAATAAACTAGATTAGGAGTATTCTGGTGAAGCCTAACATAATTACTCACCTTGACGTCCTTATCTTTCTTTGCTTGCATCACGGGTTATATTTTAGCCTAGCATATTTTTTTTTAATCCTGTTTTTTGTTCTACTAACTCTACAGCTTACAAATTAGTAGTAGGATCTGTCTTCATGTAAATCAAAGGACATGGTTATGCAGGGTATCAAGTATATTCTTCAATTTATTCTGATGAGAATATTCACGGATAAAAAGACAGTTCTGGTGCTCCAATGGTATCTAACTTCACTGTTGCACTCCCAGCATAACTTGGATTCAAAGATGGAGGTCCAAGGGTTTTTCTCCCAAAAACGAAAAAGAAAAAGAAAATTATATTTAGCTTATGACACAGCGGAATTATGGAAGAACCTAAGCTAGCATAAAACCAAGCTTAGAAAAGATTAGTACAAGACTAAATCTTTAAGGAATAAACTGGAATCCACCAGTAGAATATCAAAATACCCTTAGGTATAAACTTTTTATGATAAAAACTACCTCCTACAAACTAGCAAAGCCTGTCTTTTATAAAAGGCTAGGAAAAACCCTAAAAGACTAAGGATACTTGCTTAGCAAATAAAGATTCTTAATAAAAGAGTAATTCCTAATAAAATATTAAAGTGGTAACTTCTATTAAATAGAAAATACTAAAGCCTAAGCCCATGACTTGCTTTTTTTCTTCTTCTTGCTTTTGTTTTGTTGCTCCAGGAATTACTTTGCCTTAAGTTCTGCATCACTCTCCTCCACTTGGAAAGAACTCGTCCTCGAGTTAATGTTAAGATAAAGAGGTTCCTCTTCAGCATAAAACTCGTATAAATCAGCCACCTTGTTAAGCTCACCAGACTTTGTGATTAATCATAAAAGGAAACTTTTGCAAATAAGCTGACCACATAGCATGCATATTGTTCAAGTGTTTTTGACTATTGATAAATTTCAAGGCTTGATGGTCAGTGTAAAGGATGAATTCCTTTTGTACTAAATAATGTTCCTAATGCCTGAATGCCCTCATAACAACATAAAATTCCTTATCGTAGATACTCCACTTTTGTCTAGATTCACTTAATTTTTCATTGAAAAAAGCCACTGGTTTGTTATTCTGAGATAAAACAGGCCCAGTTCCAACACCATCACATTCAACCTCAAACAAGGCTTCAAAATCAGGTAATGCTAACACAAGAACTGTACATAGCTTTTCCTTAATTAAAACAAAACTCCCTTCAGCCTCTTTATTCTAATCAAACTTCCCTTTTTTTCAAACAATTAGTTATTGGGGCCATGATAGAGATGAAAATTTTAATAAATCTTATATAAAATGTAGCTAAACCACGAAAAGACCGTACCTCATTCACTGTTTTTGGAGCTGGTTATTCCCGGATAGCGTTAATCTTCTCCTCATCAACATGTATGCCTTAAGAACTCACTATATACTCCAGGAACAGTAGCTTATAAGTAAAAAAAATGCACTTCTTCAAATTTATGTAGAGCTTATTTCATTGTAAAACTTTCAGCACTTCTCTAAGATGCTTTAGATGCTTCTCTTTTGATTTACTATATATCAAAATGTCATAAAAATAAACCACAACAAATCTGTCAAAGAAAGGCTTCAACACTTGATTCATTATCCTCATGAAAGTGCTAGGAGCATTGGATAAGCCAAATGGCATAACCAACCACTCATACAAGCCTTCTTTGGTTTTAAATGTAGTTTTTCATTTATCCTTAGGTCTAATCCTTATTTGATAATAACCACTTCGCAAATCAATCTTCGAAAAACTTTAGAACCATGCAATTGATCAAGCATATCATCAAGGCGTGGAATAGGAAATCTATACCTCACTGTGATCTTGTTTATAGCTCGGCTATCAACACATCCTCCAACTGCCATCTTTCTTTAGTGTGAGCAATGCAGGGACTGCACAAGGACTCATACTTTCATGGATCAAGCCTTTTTTCTGTAATTCTTCAACCTTCTCCCTTAATACCTCGCTTTCTCTAGGATTCATGCCATAATGAGATAAATTAGGAAGCTTAGCACCTGAAACAAGATCTATATGGTGCTGGATATCTCTCATTGGAGGCAACTCATTAGGTAAATCAGATTGTATTAGGTTTGAAAAGTCCTCCAACAATGGTTGCACCTCTCTAGGCACTTCACTGTCGTCTTCTTATTTGCCCAACAACATTTCCTTAACTACAACAACAAGGAATTCCTTTGCTTCTTTTGCTGTCCTTTCAAATTCTCCATTGGTTTTGGCAATAGATACTAAAGTTTTACCCTCTACTTTAGAAGTTTTAGGTAGTTCTTGAGTCTTTATTGTCGGCCTCATAGCAATCTTGTAACCATTCTATGTGAATAAGTAGACATTATCTCTCCCTTTATGCATAGCATCTACATCATCTTGCCAAGGTCTACCCAATAATACATGGCTAGTATCCATGTTAACAACATCACACAAAACTTTGTCTTTATAGTACCTCTCAATGGAAATTGGTACTAAACAAGTTCTGGTTACCCTTACAGAGGGTCCTTTTTTAATCCAGCCAATGGAATATGGTTGCAGTGAGTTTCTATAGGTAGCTTCATATGATCCACTAACTGTTTGGCAATTATATTCTCTCCACTACCATTATAAACTATCACTTTGCTCACTTTTCCTTTAACATTGCAAAAAGATTTAAAGATGTTCCTCCTCTGGGGTGGTTCTTTTTCCTAGGAGTATACAACAACCTTCTAACAACATACACACACTCATCTCCTGTTTTAGCAGCAACTTCAGCCTCATCATATTCTTCAATTTCATCAATATCCTCTTATAAATTCCCTTCATTCTCTACTAGATTTACCCTCTTTTTCTCGGGACAATTATTGGACAGATGTCCAGGCTGTCTACACCTAAAATAAACCCCCATATTTGGTGGAGAGTAGGGATTAAAATTTTTAGGAGCTTCTTTTCCACTGGTAGTTGCCACTGCCCTTTTTCCCTCTATATTAGGAGCTTCTCGAACTTTCCTTGATTTATCCAATTGCATATTTCTTCCATTATTAGTTACTGGTTGTACGTGCTCTTGGTAAGTTATAGCTTTCTTAACTTTCCTTGAAAAACTCTGATGATTCAGCCTTTAAAGTAGTATTATAAACTTCATCAACTCTCTAATAAGCTTGAAGGCTTATCTTTTCTTTGATTGAGGGCTTTAGTCCACCAATAAACCTTGTTACAACAAGTATCACTGAAGCCATCGATCCTTTGTGAATGCTGTTTTTCTAATCTAGCAAAGCTAGGAGAGGAATTATAGTCACCAAGAAAATCTGCATTATCAGTACTGTTACAGAAGCTGCTCTCCTCAGCTGTTATTAAACCTTCTTGAGGACTCAAAAGCCAATCCAGGAAGATTCGCTAGCAAAGAATCCCATGGGCATCCTGTTAAGGTTTTTCCATCACCAAGTTTTGGAGATTCACCATAAAGACTTACCGTCCCACTTGAGGAATAATCAGATGAGGGCTTCCACCCAGGGAGAAGTTTCATTATCAAGTCATCAATAAATTTAGATATAAAGGCCACGTCATGATCTACTAACTCCAGTTGTTCAACCATCTCTCCAGCCACTGAGACTGCAGTATCAGAATCAAGGTAAAAGATAAAATGTATATTCCTTACTTGACCTACAAGTAACAACACCAATTCAGTGTCATTACAATATAAAACAGGAATATAGTGGTAGAAAGACTGAAAGAGTGTGTGCAATATGCATGTTATTTCACTCAGTCACCCTCCTTAAAAGAGAAAGGGAAAGAAATCTTAAGAGGTGCATACTTACCAAATGCATCAGCAATACGTAAAGTCAATGATACCGAGTTGTCATCATTTTTCATCCCTGTCAACCTAAATTCATTGTTCTTATTCATCCTCAGGAATTCTAGAACTGGACAATGCGAACTCCCATTGTTGCTTCCGGTACAGGTACTAGATCTGCTTGTAGTCAACATCAATGTCCATGGAAAGAGGACCAGACTTGGGAAAACTTTAAGGGGTCACAGATCGGATCCTTCAGATTCTCAACTTGTAGAAACGAGTCTTTGAGAAGCACCATTGCAGACAATCTCCCAGATGCAGGAACCAAACATTTCTCTATCAACTCTTTAATTTGGGGGTCACTCACCTTTTTAAAGGCAGCAAGTTTAATTGCCTGCAACATGATGCATCAGAATATAAAATAGATAATCGTGCAGTTTGACTTAGAAAAACCCAATCAGTGGCATGGTGATATGTTGATGAGTGTTCCACTTACAGAAGTAACTTTCTTATATATTTGAGCCGGATTTTTGCATTCACTATAGGGATACTCAAAAGTAACCATCTCCAACATGCACATCCCAAAAGAATATATGTCGGCAAGTTCATTATATTCCTCTTCATAAAGCTCTGGAGCCATAAACTCAGGAGTGCCTTAACACTACAAGTAAGAAACAATAAACAAAACAAAAAAGGAAAGTGCTAAACTTCTCATTGAGTTAGTCAGATGAAGAGTTGGCAGCTGAAGTAATAATTTGTTACCAATAACACTTCGAGCAGTTGGTTGCAGCATAACAATTGCCAAACCAAAGTCTCCTATTTTAACTTCTCCATGATTTCCATTAATGAATATGTTGTCACATTTCAAGTCTGTGAATAATAGGCGGAGAGTGACTGTGAAGATAGACCAAACCTCAAAGAATCTGCCGAGCCCAATATTTTATGACTTTTATATCAACATTTTTGTGCTTCCTGCGGTATCTGTTAACAAAGGGTACATGATAACTTCAAATGCACATATTTCCACCAACCAACATAATGAAATGAGAACAAACAATCAAGAGAAACATACTGCCTCAGACTTCCGGATGTGAAGAGCTCAGTAATTATGTTAACAGTTTTCTTCTTATCATCAATCCACGAATTATAAAACTTAATGATGTTTTCATGTTTCAAAGACATCAGTAGATGAGCTTCAGAGTACAGTTTTTCCAGATCTTCAGGTGACTGCAATACATCATCAATCCTAACTTGATTCCATGCCACTTCTATTTCATCAACTTCATCAAATGCTTTATAACTGCCACAGAAATTGTGTGATTAAGTAACATACCTTACAACTGCTACAGCCTCTTTAAAGTTATTGACTGATGCCTTTCTAGAAGGAATATTTCTAGGAATGCAGCATCCAAATAAGACAATTAGAGGGGTACAAATCAAAGGAGACAATAAAAAATGCGAGAAGATTAAGTATAGGAAGCATACACAGTCTTGAAAGCACCCTTGCCCAAGATTTCAATGTACTGTAACAAAAAGAAAAATACAAGAAAGATAAATGAATTATAAAAGTCAAGAAATCCAAGGAGGGGAGGGGGGGGGGGGGGGGTGAGCAGATTGCAGTACCCTATCTAGATGTATCCTTGAAAAATCACTGCAAGATCAAAAGAGAAGCTGAGATATTAATTTTAATCTATATTACTTTGGGGCCTAAGATGTGAGGTAAATCTGTCAAGGATTACATTGGCGTTTAAATTGCTAATAATGAATAGAATGATGTACCATGAATAGAAAAGTTGAATATCTTTCCCATATCATATATTCTAATTTGTCAATGTAACTCATCGATATATGCATAAAACTGATACCAACAAGGCAATTCACCAAATATCATTTATAATAAAAAATGTAAAAATTATTTCAGACTACGAAATGGAATCATAAAATATGAGATTGGGTCATTAATTCAACTATCCCTCTTAGCCTCAAAACATTAAGTTTCAGCTCCAACTCAAGAATAATATGAGTAATCAATAAATCACTTTGTTTCAGTGCCTGCACTTATAAATGGATAACTAGAGACCAGATAGAGGAAGCTACCATGTTGTTTAACATTCAGAAATGGGTTTGAGCCTATCGCTGAGTTTTCTCACATCACCCATCAACAATCTTAAGTAATATATTATATATGTAATGCAATCATCCCCCACCCGAAAACCTTAATGTAAAAACCATAAGACATATCAAATCACTCAAATTGGAATAAAGGTCATGTAGAAAGATGGCAGATAGCTACATACCCGAAGATAACGACATGTTGGATCTTTCTCTACGAAGTCGTCCTCGCCCCCAGAACGACGTCGGAGTGCCAATTTCATTTGTTACTATAATAATGTTTTGGCGCGCTTTATTTTCTTTTTTCTTTTTTTAAAACATAATTCTACATTACTAGTTTCAAATTAGTTTGTAGGATTAATCTTATAATGTTAACTAATTTTATTATCTGTCAATTTATCACAATGTGCTCTCTTTTATCGAGTTTAGGATTGAAATAATACAATTCCTGTTGTAATTTATTTTCTGTGAATTATTAAATTCCAATTTCCTTGATGGACATGCTTAATTGTTAAAAAAACAAAAATTCAGAACAAATTTAATGTTGAACAAATAAGTACTAAATTCATATATGAACTTTTCAAAATTCATGATAAGCAAAAGCTTTTTTTTTTTTTTTTTTTTAACTTTGTTGTCAAGGTGATACTTATTGTTTAAATTCTGATAAGCACATATAAATTAGTTTTCTTTACATTTTTGTTCATTTGCAATCATAATACTTTGCTCACTATTCTTAGGGAAAAAAAACATGAATAGGAAATATATTCCTAGAACTTTAAATATAACCAAACTATTTTATATACCCATTAAAAAAGAAGTTATTTTTGTGTTTGGGATGTGTTAATACAAACATTAACAAAGCTCAATAAGTCCAGGCTCACCAAAGGCCTACAAATACAAGCTCTCACACTATGAAAAAAGGTTAACTCTCTCTATACTTGAGCTCTCCCTTATCTGGATACTGACTTGAGCTTCGGAGTGCTGACAGGTCTCCAGGACCACCCCTGCGGGTCTCCAGCTCGGACACACGGAGGAGAGCAGCTCTCCAGCTTGGACACATGGAGGAGACCAGCTCTCCAGCTCGGACACATGGAGAAGACCAGCTCTCCAGCGCGGACACAAGGAGTAGACCACGCCAGGTCTCCAGCTCGGACAAATCCAACATTATCATTGGCGTCGTCTGTGAGAAATTCATATGATTTGAATTTCCTAACCTCCACGCAGCTCTCCAGGTCTCCATCTTGCCAAATCAATGTACCAAGTTTCCTGGTCGCCAGATTGGGTGCATGGCGAGCTGCACTTCCAATCAATTTTCAGGCCAATTCCGACCATCTGAGAACTCGGACGACCACCCGAACTGAAGCTGCCGACCTCATGGGTCATCCCGTCCAAACTAGCAGCTCACCGGATCATGCACGCGCCTCCACGTGCTGCCACAAGTGGCGGCACTCCTTAAGGTCGCCAGATTTTGTACATGGCGAGCTGCATTTCCAATCAATTTTCAGGCCAATTCTGGCATCCTGAGAACTCGGGCAACCACCCCAAACTAAAGCTGCCAACCTCATGGATCGTCCCGTCCAAACTGGAAGCTCTCCGAATCATGCACGCACCCCCCACGCACTGCTACAAGCGGCGGCACTCCGCTGGGTCGCCAACTTTGTGAATGGCACATGCCTCTTCCAACTCAGCCCACCAAGAGCCCAGCCCAATAAAAGTGCAGATCTCCAACTCAAGCTAACAAACAAAGCCCACCATATTGGCCCAAATCCAAACAAAGCCCAGGTTATCTATTTTGCTATCCGGTCCCTATACTTCATAAATATTGTGTTAATAACCCATATACTTTACATATTTACACAATTGGCTCAAAACTTTAAATAATTATAATTTTGAACAGTTAATTTAACTATATTTCACATTCGGGCCACATATATTTTTAATTACATAAATGGCCCAAATTTTTACAAATTCACATAATTACCATATATCTTTTCATACTTATCAAATATGCCCATATCATTTATATTATTTGCCTAAATGATTCGAACTAATTGCACAATAGTCCACAGGCTTTTGTATTATCATATAATTGACCGAAGTAATTCTAGAAAATTACATATAGGCCCTAAATTTCTTTAAATGGCCTAAAAAATTTATAAATTTTACACAAATTGCTTGCAAACATCTATGTTCTTATAGAAACTCTTGTCAATTTTATATCTTCATGCAAATATGCTAGAATCGAATGCTCAGCTTAATTTATGTCTGCTTAATTGTTGGATTACATGTTCATCAACAACAAAAATATTCAAGTTTTGAAAATATTAAAAGGCCGGGTCGCCTAAAAACACCATAATTATAAGGCCATTACGAAGATGAGTTGATCACTCATTTAACAAAATAATTGACATCTTAGGCATAATAGACCAGTAATTTACCTTGCCTACATCTTGCACTTTGTAGCAGGATAAAAATGATAATTACAATGCAACTATATCTTTGACATATTATTGTATATTCAGAAAGCATATTATTACATGTTCACCATCACATGTGGCTAATGAATTTTTCTGTTGAGATTGGTCGTTTGGCCCATAGTTGTAAGAAATTTTTGCAGGTGAAGTTGAAAGGGAGAGGCATAGCCCCCCCAAAACCAATCAAAAAATAAGATCTCCAAAACCCAGGTCGGAAACGGTTGAGATTCACCTGGTCAATTCAATGACCCTGACAGGGAACTCAACCTCCCTGGTGCTCGCGGTTTGGTCACGCGAGACCCCAGCGGTTCGGGCCTCCCCCGAATTCACAGAAGATCTCCAAAACCCGAGTCAGAAACGGTTAAGATTCACCTGGTCGATCCAACGGCCCCCGACAGGGAACTCAACCTCCCCGGTGCTCGCGGTCCAGGCATGCAAGACCTCACGGTCCGAGCCTCCGCCGAGTCCCCAAGATCTCCAAACCCGGGTGCGGTTGAGGGTTCACTTGGTTGATTCAAAGACCCTGACAGGGAACTCGACAGCCCGATGCTCGTGGTCAGGCACGTGAGGTCGCCAGGTTTTCACCCGCGGTCCTAGCCTTCGCCGAGTCCCCAAAGATCTCCAAACCCGGGTGCGGTTGAGGGTTCACCTGGTCGATTCAACGACCCTGACAAGGAACTCCGACAGCTCGGTGCTCGCGGTCCAGGCACGCGAGACCCCCAACTGTCTGAGCCTCCACCGAGTTCACCAGCAAAAGGTCCTGCAGTCAGATATTTAACTCTCCAAAGGTGGACTCTAGTACTGCATGATCTTTTAATCATAAAGCATATTGTTTTACCCTTATATGTGCCTAACAAATTTTCTTTTGAGATTCAACTGTTTAAACGTAGTTGCAGGGAAATTTCACAGCCCAAGACAAAGGAAGTTTAGAGCTGTGAGCTCACCCAAACGTTGCAAGGCGTAGAGTTAAAAGCACATCCGCTAAGAAAAAGCTCAATTAGCACTGGTTTTGCCCTTAGTCGACTTCAAGTCTGAGTCACTTCATTTCTCGAACTTGTTTTTGGGGGAACTTGTGTTAATACAAACATTAATAAAGCCGAATAAGCCCAGGCCCACCAAAGGCCCTACAAATACAAGCTCTCACACTATGAAAAAAGGTTAATTCTTTCTACACTTGAGCTATCTCTTATCTGGATACTGACTTGAGCTTCGGAGTGCTAACAGGTCTCCAGGACCACCCCTGCAGGTCTCTAGCTTGGACACATGGAGGAGATTATCTCTCCAGCTCGAACACATGGAAGAGACTAGCTCTCCAGCTCGGACACAGGGAGGAGACCAGCTCTCCATCTCGAACACAAGGAGGAGACCAGCTCTCCAGTTTGGACACAAGGAGTAGACCACGCCAGGTCTCCAGCTCGGACAAATCCAACATTAACAGGATGTAATATAATTTTTGTTAAATAGAACGATAACTTTCACGTTCATTAAAAGTAAAATAATGATA